>SJYO01041852.1:31683806-32283806 GCA_006410555.1 Capra ibex | reverse complement strand
GTTGTTTTATAATCATTTTGGTTAGGTTTTTATATGACTGTCCTAGTAAGTAGTACTACTAGGTCACTTTAAATAAGGTCCCTCCATTCCTCCATTCCACTAAGTTATAAACGTTTAATTAGTTACTACTTTACATGATGAAATTACTTGTTTTTCCTATTTTTGGTATACTAATAAAGTTATCTACGTCTTTTTCGTAAACTGTTTTAAATTGTGGGTACGTAGTATTTTGTCCCGAAGGGATCACCGAGTCAACTATTTCTTAAACGGACGTTCCGTCCTCCGGATCTCTTCCTTTACCGTTGGGTACTGTCATTAGAACGAACGTCTTAAGGCACCTATCTCCTTGGTCAGTCCTATGTCAGGTACTCTAGTGTTTCTCAGTCTGTGTTGACACACTGATTGAAACTGAAACTGAAAAACATAGTATTTTTAAGAGTTATTTGACCCATATCTCCTCTTATGGTGTCGTATTATTTCCGGTGTATAATGTTCGGGTGACCCGAAGGGGTCACCGAGTCACCAATTCTTAGACGGACTTTACGTCCCCAGTGTCCTCTACGTCCAAGTTAGGGACCCAACCCTTCTAGGGGACGTCCTCCCGTACCGTTGGGAGAGGTCATAAGAATGAATCTCTTAGGGTATCTGTTTTCTCGAACCACCCGATGTCAAATATCCCAGTGTTTCTCAACCTGTACTGACTTTGTTGAAGTGTACGGGTGTCGACTGTAGTATAAGTTACTACTTTTCGACTTTTAAAAAGGAGATTCTGTTTCTCGTTCTACTCTTACGAATGAGGATGACGGAAATGAGTTGTATCGTGTCCTTTCAACATCACTATAGTCAGTCAGTTCTTTTTATTTATTTTCAATTGATTCTGACTTTCCTTCTTCATTTTATACAGAGATAAACATCTACTGTACTGTATATATCTTTGGGACGTCTGAGGTGGTTTTTGATAATATTTATTCTTTGTTTAAGTCATCTTGACGTCACACGTTTTACTTATATACTTTTAGTTAACACCAAATATGTGATTACTTAATTGTCCTTCTCTTTAGTTCTTTTGTTAGGGTGAATATTAATTTAGTTTTACTTATTTTATGTATCTTTATTTAAAATTGTTTCTACAGTTTCCAGATATACACTTTTAATATTTTGTGAATAATTTTAACTTCACTTTCACTTTCAACGAGTCAGCACAGGTTGAGAAACCTTAGGGTACCTGACGGTACCTTAAGAGGTCCGATCTTATAACCTCACCCATCTGAAAGGGAAGAGGTCCCCTAGAAGGGTTGGGTCCCTAACTTCCTCCGTTGTTATTTACCTGTCTATAGTACAATCACCTAACCTTCTTAATTGTAACAATATTACAGGTACGATGGATTTGGTTAGATACCTAATATACGTCAAAGATAGTTTTAAGATTACCGTAAAAAGTGTCTTTATCTTATTAGGATTTTAAACATACCTTGCTGTTTTCTACGGTTTATAGTTTTCGTTAGAATTCTTTCTCCTTGTTTCAATCTTAGTAGTACTAACGACTAAAGTTTGATATAATGTTTCGATGTCATTAGTTTCGTTATACAATAACCGTATTTTTCGATATTTATTAGTATTTATGGTTGTCTTGTCTTAGTTCTTAATTTAGAAGTGTATACGTCAATTGATTATAAATAGTTCCTTCGGTTCTTATAAGTTATTCCTTTTTTATCAAAGAAATTATTAACAACGATCATTTTTACATATGTGTGTACGTCTTTTTACTTTAATGATTATCTAGGGTTGAATGTGTTGAGTGTTTCTAAATCAGCTTTACCTAATATCCATATTTGTGTTCTAGACTTTGGTATTTTAAGAATCTTATTTTGTATCTCTTATTCGGGAATTTTGTAAACAGAACCGTTAAAACTAATACTATAGTTTTGTTTCGTTGTTTTCGGTTTTACTTTTTCATATTGATGTCGTTTAATTTCACGAAGATATCTTGTTTCCCTTGTTAGTCGTTTTGCTTTTACATTGGATGTTTTACTCTCTTCTATAAAAATTTAACATATACATTATTCCCTAGTTACGGGGGTTTACATACATATATATTACCTGAGTATCTTGAGTTATCGATTTCTTCGTTTCGTTACGCTAATTTTCTTACTCGTCTCCTTGACTTATCAGTAAATAAGTCCCTTTTGTACGTTTACCGGTTGTCCATGTAAAACTCCACAGGTTTTCATGACTAGTAGTTCCTTTATATTCAGTTTTAGTGTTACTTTAATGGATTATGGACATTCTCACCGATAGTAGTTTTTGTGTTCTTTTTGGTTCACAACAACTCCTACACTTTTTTTCTTTGGATACACGTAACAACTACCCTTACATTTAACCATCTCGGTGATAACTTTTGTAATACCTTCAAGGAGTTTTTTAATTTTCATCTTAATCGTATATTAGGTCATTAGAGTGAAGGACCATATATAGATTTCTTTTACTTTTATTTTTGTCCCATAGAATTTTAAATATACGATTAATATGGTTTTAATTTGACTTTAAATTTTTTGTTTACCTCGTGAAAAACATTTGATCTACATAAATTCACCATGAAAGTGAAAGAAAACCTGTAGACACTTATAGAGACTAATAATATTTCATTTTGGTAAAAACATACATCTAGTTTCAAAGAGGATAAAGATGAGGAGGAAGAAGAGGGGAAGAAAGAGAAAAAGAAGAAGAAGGAGTAGGGGACGGAGTACGGAAGGAGAAAAAGGAGAGGAAACTACTATATACATGAAAGACAGGATACAGTTTTTATTTCTTTGTTTGTTTCTTTCTTTCTTTGTTTTTGAGAAGATAGAGTTGGTCTCCAATTTTCTTTAGTTTAGATTATTTGAATTGTTGGTCGTTCTGTAAATAAACTTTTGACACGTATACCCCTTTACTTACTTTCAAGGACCTTGAAACATTCCACACTGAGTCTAAGTCCCTTTTTATAAATTTATTGATCATTTGATGAATAGAACGATCCGTACTTCATAAAGTGTTTCTGTGTGTCTTTTTATTTGTTTATTTTTGTTTGTTTTGTTTTTTGAAAATTATAATGGTAACATTATTTTGATACACGTGTTAATCTAAAATAAAGTAGTAAGATCTTAAACGAAAGACACCATATAGAACAATAAACAAACTGTTCTATTAAAACCGTCACATAACTATCAAATTATCGGTTCGCACATCCTCTCACTCTCTAAAAGGCAGACAACTAACTCTTTCGGTTTCCCTCCTTTTTGGTAACGTGTTAAGATCTCGTCTCACTAATAAGTCTCTTGAAGTGTTCCACCGAAAATAGTATGAAAAATTTGTCTACTCATAGATGACTTTTAGACTTTAGAGTATAAAAAGAAATTTTTGAAAAAGAAAACAACGTCGAAACGAGTAGAAACAATGTCGAAACCACCAGTCTCTTCATTCATTAGTTTCTCAGTGTACTTCTCGTGACTGTACCTATGTTCCCTGTGACTTACACCCTTACACCCTCATCCTCGACTCAAAACCCTTTTCCCTCACCGACCTGCGGAGTTGAAACTGACTTCTCACGTTATAATAGAAAACAGAAGTCATTTACTCATCCTTTTGCAAAACACCAACTTTTTCTTTTTATAAAGATTTTAAAGATATGAACCGTAAACACATCAAATAAATTTCTATAGCTTTTCGCTTCACCAAATTCTTGATCGTATCCTACCCTACTGAAACCGAAAAATAAATATTCATTCTCTTAATACCAACTACTGTGGTTAAGTAATGGGAGTTCGATATTTAGTAAAACAAAGTTAAAGGATACGTCAAATTGTGGATTGTGAAGGAAGACGGGTTATTTATAACCATGTTTAATATTGATGAGTATGTCGTGTTTTATATATCTTTAATTGAAATTACAGGTATGACTCTTTAATAACCTTCACTTAGTACTGATATTATTTTTTCATTCGAAACTTAGTGAAAGGGTTTTTTCCAATTTACACATGTTAAGTTATAACTATTATCCTGTACCAAGTTCTTACTTAAGGGGTTTGTAGACCGTCTATACTATTCCGTCAAACTTTTCTGTCCTCTTTTATACTTTTTCATGTAAGTTCCGTTATAAATAACTCGTTACTCTCTGGTGTGTCTGGTAAGTGGACTATTTACACTATAAGGATTGTATGGTTTGGTCTTGGTCTTTACTCAAAAACTCAAATATACTTTCTAACTTTCTCTCTCCCTCACCCTCTCTATCTCTACGAATATACTCCTATAGTTCGGGTTTGTTGGATTAAGAATCAACTTTTATGAGTTACAAACCTTATATTCTTTATACGTCCCTAGATTCATCGGTTTCGTGTTGCCATTCTTGTGTACCCAAACTCTATATTAAAACGGTACTCCACTTATTTACACCTAAACCCCAAAGAAAGACACTGAAGGATCTTAGGTTGAGGAATAGACTAAATAAAGACCTATCGAAAAACACCTTAGTAACGGAGGCTAGAACACATAATTACCCCCTCCTATGAAAATTCCTATACAGGAAGTGATTCAGACATTTCCTTAGACTTGTGTGAAAAGGACGAGATAGTGTCGGTCCCCGTCCTTCTGTCGGGTTCCTGGTTGTACTTTCGAAGAAGTACCTGAAACTTTTAACTCTTTCAATGTGTGTCTGGACTTTGTCTCTCTCCGCATTACCTTGAGTCTCAACTACATAAACCTGTACTGTATTTACGGCTTGATTTGAGATTAATTATTCAAACTTCTTAATGTCGTAGGTCACGAAAGGGGAACTACCGTTTATAGACACTTGTGAAGAACCGTTTCACTTCATGTAAAATCTACCAAAGATCGACAAATTTAACTACACTCTTGTCCATTTTTAACATTTCCCTAACCAAGATGAAGTGGTACAGTCAAAGATAACACTATTTATTTACCAGTAGCCGAAAGGGTCGTTCATCTACAGTTTACGCTCAGTCTCGACCCTAACGGTCTCGACGAGTTAGGACTTTTTAATACTCGGTAAAACTTTTGATAGGGGTATCTTAAATGACTATAAAAATACCGATAGTAGTCTTTATACGATGAACATTACTAGTAAAATACTTGTAACTTAAATACAATAAACACAAGTTAAGTGTCATATTCGTAAGAGAAAAGATTAAATGACAATTTAAAGAATGAAGAGACCTGGTGAGTAAATTTGACATGTTACACCCTAAAACTAAGTCTGATTGGATTTATGTTAAAAGTTATTGATTGAAAAGACTAATATGATCATAAATATTGAGATTTCTACTGATTAGAGATTAGAGAAAAACACTGTCTCGTTTTTCAATATTCTATAAGGTATATTTGATACCTATCTTTTAAATACGAAAGTTGAATTTGTAATCGATATTTTACAACTTAAACGAGTCAAGCAAACTAATATAATTTAAGAGTAAAAGATAATAGTGAGTATCCGGAGTATTTATAGTCATGTAAGATAATATGAATCTAGTAATCGGTAATTTGTAGTTGAGTGAATAAACAGTATGGTTTTAACCAACTATGTGGAAATTTAAAGTCCTTCTGCATAGAAAAGAATGGTTTTAGACTTTCTCAACGTATCAATCCAGTTCAATTCGGTATCCGTCATCCGTCTGACTAGAAAGAAAGAGATGTGACGAAACGAATGACATGTTTATCCATCTATTGTATAAAAAGGAAAAGTGGAAACTTCTCCGATTCAACCTCCGCTAGGTGTCGTCCTCCTTTTAACATCCGTTATCTTGTACGGTAGACCATCCTCGTACGACCTTTTAGAAGTCGAAAGAGTAAAGGTCTTTTCATTTTCATTTTCAGATAATTAAGTCGGGGAACGAACCGACTCTTTATTTAAGGTTTTCAGAGTTTAACGTAGACCAAATGAGGTACAGACCGAGATTATACATGTTACATTCGGTCTGTTAAACCTACTTTTATAACAAGGAGAGATTCGAAAATCGTTAACCTTCCTTATTATTACAAAAAGTACAGAATTTAAGTCTGTGACAGAGACTATAACTAGACCTTACATGTCGGACAAACCCGACAAGGAATCCACCACCCTATATCAGATTTCTAGAGAAGGACTCTTCCTCTTCGATTACTACCCTTTCTACCAAGGGATCTAGTCGAATGGACGGTCACTTAGGACAATGTTCTGGTAGTAGTCAAGAGACACGAAATGTGACCATTCTGGAGACTTAGACGAGAAACCCCGTATGTCAACGGAAACCTTCGTTGGTACCGAATGATAATAACATTTTAAGACTAGTATGGGAAGGAAGATAAAAGAAAAGATAAAGAGATAGTCAAGTCAAGTCAACGAGTCAGTACAGACTGAGAAACACTGGGGTACTTAACGTCGTGGGGTCCGGAGGGACAGGTAGTGGTTGAGGGCCTCAAGTGAGTTTGAGTGGAGGTAGCTCAACCACTACGGTAGGTCGGTAGAGTAGGAGACAGCAGGGGAAGAGGAGGACTGGGGTTAGGGAGGGTCGTAGTCTCAGAAAAGGTCACTCAGTTGTGAAGCTGACTCCACCGGTTTCGTGACCTCAAAGTCGAAATCGTAGTAAGAAAGGTTTCTTGTGGGTCCCGACTAGAGGAAATCTTACCTGACCATCCTAGAGGAATGTCAGGTTCCTTGAGAGTTTCAGAATAGGTTGTGGTGTCAAGTTTTCGTAGTTAAGAAGCTAGGAGTCGAAGGAAGTGGTAGGTTGAGAGTGTAGGTATGTACTGGTGTCCTTTTTGGTATCGGAACTGATCTGCCTGGAAACACCCGTTTCATTACAAAGACGAAAAGTTATACGATAGATCCAACCAGTATATAAAGGAAGGTTCCTTATTCGCGGAAATTTAAAGTAACGACGTCAGTGGTAGACGTCACTAAAACCTCGGGGGGTTTTATTTCAGACTGTGACAAAGGTGACAAAGAGGTAGATAAAGGGTACTTCACTACCCTGATCTACGGTACTAGAATCAAAAGACTTACAACTCGAAATTCGGTTGAAAAAGTGAGAGGAGAAAGTGAAAGTAGTTCTCCGAAAAATCAAGGAGAAGTGAAAGACGGTATTCCCACCACAGTAGACGTATAGACTCCAATAACTATAAAGAGGGCCGTTAGAACTAAGGTCGAACACGAAGAAGGTGAGGTCGCAGAGAGTACTACATGAGACGTATCTTCAATTTATTCGTCCCACTGTTATATGTAGGAACTACATGAGGAAAAGGATACACCTTGGTTAGACAACAAGGTACTGGTCAAGATTGACAACGAAGGACTGGACGTATATCCAAAGAGTTCTCCGTCCAGACCACCAGACCATACAGGTAGAGAAAGTCTTAAAAGGTGTCAAATAACACTAGGTGTGTCAGTTTTCGAAACCGTATCAGTTATTTCGTCTTTATCCACAAAAGACCTTGAGAAAGCGAAAAAGCTACTGGGTCGCCTACAACCGTTAAACTAGAGACCAAGGAGACGGAAATAGATTTTGGTCGAACTTGTAGACCTTCAAGTACCAAGTGCATAACGACTTCGGACCGAACCTCTTAAAACTCGTAATGATCGCACACTCTACTCACGTTAACACGCCATCAAACTCGTAAGAAACCGTAACGGAAAGAAACCTTAACCTTATTTTAGACTGGAAAACGTCGGGACATCAGTGACGACTTAAAAGGTTTAAACGACTGTATAACTCACGTCGTGAAAGTGTCGTAGTAGAAAGTCCTAAACTTTGTCAAGTTGACCTTACGGTAGTGAAGGTGATCGAACAAACGTCACTACGAAAGATTCCGGGTGAACTGAAGTGTAAGGTCCTACAGACCGAGATCCACTCACTAGTGTGGTAACACTAGTAGACCCAGTACTTCTAGAAAAAACATGTCAAGAAGGTACATAAGAATGGTGGAGAAGAATTGTAGAAGACGAAGACAATCCAGGTCTGGTAAAGACAGGAAATAGCTCGGGTAGAAACGTACTTTACAAGGGAACCACAGAGATTAAAAGAACTTCTCTAGAGATCAGAAAGGGTAAGACAACAAAAGGAGATAAAGAAACGCAACTAGTGACTCCTTCCGAAAGAATAAAGAAGAACGATAAGAAACCTTGAGACGTAAGTATACGAACATAGAAAGGAAAAGAGGAAAAGAAAAACGAAGAGAAGAAAAGTGTCGATAAACATTCCGGAGGAGTCTGTCGGTAAAACGAAAAAACGTAAAGAAAAGGTACCCCTACCAGAACTAGGGACAGAAGACATGTTACAGTGCTTGGAGTAAGGTATCAAGTAGTCCGTGAGATAGATAGTCTAGATCAGGGAATTTAGATAAAGAGTGATGGTGACTTATTAGTATTCCCTAAACTAAATCCAGTATGGACTTACCATAATGGGATAAAAGAAGTTAAACTCAGACTTAAACCGTTATTCCTCGAGTACTAGACTCGGTGTCAGTTGAGGGTCAGAACAAAAACGACTGACCTATCTCGAAGAGGTAGAAACCGACGTTTCTTATACTAGTTAGACTAAAACCACAACTGGTAGACCACTGCAAGTACACATCTCAGAAGAGAACACGACAACCTTCTCCCACAAACGATACTAGTCACGTAAGAGAACCGTTTTGAGATAATCGGAAACGGGACGAAGTAAGGCGTAAGGTTCCGGTTTAAACGGACAATGAGGTCCATAAAGAACTGAAGGATGAAAACGTAAGGTCAGGGGATATTACTTTTCCTGTAGAAAACCGCCACAAGTAAAATTTTCCAGAACATCCAGAAGTGTCTTGGCAAGTAGAAGTCGCAATGACCAACCCCGTATCTGAACCTAATGTCACTATAACTTACCAAACGGAACCTTTACTTGGCTCTAGTAAGACAGCAAAAACTCTAACGTAGGTTCATGACGTAAAACCTGAGAAAACAACTGGTACTACCGATGCGGTAAAGAAGACTCCCTAAGGACGGGCGTCATCATCTATATTACCAGTGGACTTAATTTAAGTGGGTGAGGTCAGGTAAAATCAACGACTAAGGATCTTACAACTGTAAACGAGAACGGTAGAGAACAAACTGGTGAAGGTTAAACGGAACTAAGAACCTGGATAGTAAGGTCCAAGGATACGTTATAACGAGAAATGTCGTAACCTGGAACGAAGATAGTGGTCAGTGTCGGTGTCAACCCATAACAAAAACGAAACCGAGGTAGGGACGTAAGAAAGACCTCAATAAAGAGGTGACTAGAGGTCATCGTATAACCCGTGGATGACTGGACCCCTCAAGGAGAAAGTCATAGAATAGTAAAACGGAAAAGTATGACAAGTACCACAAGAGTTTCGTCCTTATGACTTCACCAAACGGTAAGGGAAGAGGTCACCTAGTGTAAGACAATCTGTAGAGGTGGTACCGGACAGGTAGAACTCACCGGGGTGTCCCGTACCGAACCAAAGTAACTCAATCTGTTCCGACACCAGGATCACACTAATCTAACTGATCAAAAGACACTTATACTAAAGTCACACAGAAGGAAGACTACGGGAGAACGTTGTGAATGGTAGAATGAACCCAAAGAGAATGGAACCTGTTCCCCATAGAGCAGTGGCGGTGGGGAGGACTGGAACTTACACCTCATCGAGGAGATCGGGGAGGACCCGGACGTGTCGGTGGCGGGGAACCTGTACAACAACGAGGAGAGTGGACGGTGGGGACTGGAGTCCGCACCCAATCGAGGAGGGTCTACACCCAAAAATTACGTCTTCAGTACGATTGTACATAAATACGAGAGATGTCACGAAGGTTGTCAGAATTTACATGTTCTTCGAAAAGATTGATAAGACGACTAGTTATATTTACACTAGGAAATAGAGAAATGGAGTACCCGTGTTCTATCGACGGTGTCAAGATCCGTAGTTGATGTATGAGTTTAATTCTTTTTTTCACTATCAACCAGTAGGTTAGGAATAGATAGGAAAAGTAGTCTTTATCATTTTGGAAAGATTTCAAAGGAGTGGTTATCAATAGATTGAATCCATGGTAATCAGTCTTGATACAATGTGCTGATAGAACGTTTCCTCCTATCCATACACCAATAAAAACGTCAGAGATATCGTCTCCATTCTTTAATTCAAAACCTTATTTATAACCCATAAACAAATCAATCAACTGAACGTACTTTTCGTCAATTATGTCTCAAGCGAAATCAAGTTAAGTCAACGAGTCAGCACAGACTGAGAAACGCTGGGGTACCTGACGTCGTACGGTCTGGAGGGACAGGCAGTGATTCTGGACCTCAAATGAGTCTGAGTACAGGTAACTCAGCCATTACGGTATGTTGGTAGAGTAGAAGACAGTAGGGGAACACGAAGGTAGAAATTAGAAAAGTCTACTCAGGTAAGAAGTGTAGTCCACCGGGTTCATAATCTCAAAGTCGAAATCGTAATCAGGAAGGTTACTTATAAGTCCTGACTAAAGGAAATCCTACCTAACTTTTAGGTTCCCTGAGAGTTCTCAGAAAAGGTTGTGGTGTCAAGTTTTCGTAGTCAAGAAGTAGTAAGTCGAAAGAAATATCAGGTTGAGAGTGTAGGTATGTACAGATAACCTTTTTGGTATCGAAACTGATCTACCTGGAAACAACCGTTTCATTCCAGAGACGAAAAATTATACGATAGATCCAACCAGTATTGAAAAGAAGGTGTGTTTAGTTATTTAACGTTAACAAGGATCGATGATTAAACCGTCTTTTTCGAATAAGTCAAGTACCTTTAGTTGTTTTATAAAGTATCGGAGTTTTTTACATGTATTAAATTCAATTGGTCATCCGTTGAGAATTTCTTAATTTTAAGGTGCCACGGATTAGAATAATATAGGTCTCCTTTTTGTGACACACACCCTTAAATAATATTAAAAGGTAAGTGATTCCCGAAGATTTTTAATTTGTATCTTTGTAATAATTCCGTCATATTGTTTGATTTTATTAAGTATAGAATTTAACTTTAAGTCCTTTTTAGATTTGTCTCGGTTTCTTGAACGAACAATAGAAACATCCTTTATTAGACTACGAGTGGTCTCGGTTTTTATGTTTAGTCCGTAGTAGTTAGAAATAAGTTCTGATAGTGGATATTTCCGTTGTAGAAAAATTAGACATTCATGACCAACGGGACCTTAGGTTCAGTACGATACATCCTCACCACCCCGAAGAGACCCCTATACTTGGTAGGATTAGTCCCCAATCTCTGTAGGGTCCTTTCTTATTTAGTTTTTACTTGTAGTCTCTATTTCTGGTCTCATCCTTTTGAAAACGGTTTCATGGTTCGGTTTGAATTTACTTTATATCTCACATGTCACTTTTGTATGAGATAACGTCAGTCTTTATACATAATTATAAGTCTTATAACCGGAGTAACAGGTGAGTGATACCTAGAAACCTGTTGAACGAATTAACGAGTTTAAATTGAAAGAATTATAATTACCTCTTTTATTCCGTATCGAAAATCTAACACCACTCTTAATTTCTTTTATACCTATTTTATAAAATATTTAATAAATAGTGTCCATTAATAGACAGAATAAAACCCTAACAAAATTTTCATCCCTAAGTTCATTCCGAACGTAAGTACATCGAGTATACCATCTGTCTGGGTCCCTTTCTTTACCTCCTTCGTCCCTTTAACACTTCTACTCTCCCTTCTTTATGTTAAGTTACGTTCCATTTAATATTGTAAATGGTGGTCTCCGTAGTCCCGAACTGAACAGACCCGGACGGATCCCTCGTTTGTCTTACGAAGGGTCTAACCCACTGAGTTTCTCGTCTTCTGATCTCGTAAGTTGGTCAGAAGAGATAACCAACTGTCAAAGGTAAAATGTAGCTCACAACAGGACCTTCTCATTGGGAAGTATTTTGGCCCGACATGACATAAACACCCGAGTCTCTAGATTCGTCTATCTCGTCTTGAGGAGAATTTATTTTGAAATTCTGTCTTTCGTTTTTATAAATTCTCAAATACCGACTCCGATTTACAATAGTCCCAGGGTACTCAGAATCGAGGATCCTTTATTACCAGTCGAGAACGATGTCAGGGACCATCGAACCTACCATTTCACAGACGGATGTTACACTCTCTGGGCCCAAGCTAGGGACCCATCCCTTCTAGGGGACCTCTTCCTTTACCGTTGTGTGAGATCACAAGTTCGGACCTTTTAGGGTACCGGACTCCTCGGACCACCCGATGTCAGGTACCCCAGCGTTTCTCTACTTGTGCTGACTCGTTTAAGAGAAGTGAACGATGTCGACTTTAATCACCGTTCAGTATCTCTATATTGTACCCATTATCTGTCTAGACGATATCAAAAACCATTCGGATAATAATATCACCGCTTTACTTTCCTGTATTTGTTCGAAAGTCGTCAGGACGGTATTCCTGTATTTAGTCTTTAATTCTCGAACCTTCTAACTAGGTTCACCGTTTACAGTTCCACGAACTCTTCATTATAGAAACCTGTTACACAAAAATTTACCATATTAGACAGAGACAACACCGTTTTAAAAATAGAAGAATTACACCGTTACAATCACTCAATGACGACGTGTATCGATAACTCTTACATCAACAAAGTCACCGGATAAACGGACCGAGGGGACAGATACCTTAAAAAGTCTGTTCTTATCGCCTCTCGTAACGGTACAGGAGGAGGTCCCCTAGAAGGACTGGGTCCCTAACTTGGACTCAGAGAATATAGAGAACGTAACCGTCCACCTAAGAAATGGTGCTCTCGGTGGATCTTGGGCGAACGGATGAAAATTTGGTACAGAGGTTATAGTAATAAAACAAGGTAACAGTCGTAGTGGAGAGTTTAAGTTCCGAAGAAACCATACCTGACAGTAAGAAAGAGATATTTGTATGATACCACTGTAATTTTGTACAGTCTGGTAAGTTTGGGATGTCACAAAGGGAACAACAACGGTAACAAGTACACGATTCAGTAAACGATTAAGAAACGTTAGGGTACCTGATGTCGTACGGTCCGAAGTGACAGGAAGTGATAGAGAATCAAGACAAGTCAAGTCAGTGAGTCATCACAGGCTGAGAACCGTCAGGGTACTTGACATCGTACGGTCCGAAGGGACAGGTAGTGGTTGAGGGTCTCGAACGAGTTTGAGTACAGGTAGCTTAGACACTAAGGGTAGATTGGTAAAGTAGGAGACAGTAAGGGAAGGGGAGGACGGAAGTTAGAAAGAGTCGTAGTCCCAGAAAAGGTTACTCAATCAAGAAGAGTAGTCCACTGGTTTTATACCCTCGAAGTCGAAGTCGTAGTCAGTAAGGTCACTTGTGGGTCCTGACTAAAGGAAATCCTACCTGACCAACCTAGAGGACCGATAGGTTCCCTGAGTTCGTAGAAGAGGTCGTGGTGTCAAGTTTTCGTAGTTAAGAGATCGTGAGTCGAAAGAAGTACCAGGTTGAGAGTGTAGGTATATACTGAAGAACATTTTGGTATCGAAACTGATCTACCTCGAAACAGTCGTTT
This sequence comes from Capra ibex, assembly GCA_006410555.1. Lineage (NCBI taxonomy): Eukaryota > Metazoa > Chordata > Mammalia > Artiodactyla > Bovidae > Capra > Capra ibex. The sequence continues at coordinate 32,270,245 of SJYO01041852.1, read as the reverse complement.
GATTATAGAGACAAAAAATTATACTACAGATCCAAACAGTTTCGAAAAGAAGGTTTCTCGTTCTTAGAGAATTAAAGTACAGACGTCAGTGGTAGACGTCACTAAAAACTTGGGTTCTTATATTTCAGACAGTGACAAAAGTAAAGTGACAAAGGTAGATAGATAGAGGGTCTCAAACAAGTCTAAGTATCGGTAACTCAGTGACTAAGATAGATTGTTAGAGTCGGAGACAACAGTGGAAGAGGAGGATGGGAGTTAGAAAGGGTGATAGTCCCAGAAAAGGTTACTCAACCGAGAAACGTAGTCACCGGTTTCATATCCTCAAAGTCGAAGTCGTAATCAGAAAGGTTGCTTATAAGTCCTGACTAAAGGAAATCCTAATTGACCAAACTAGAGGAACGTCAGGTTCCCTAAGAGTTCTCAGAAGAGTCGTTGTATCAAGCTTTCCTATTTAAGAAGCCACGAGTCGAAAGAAATCCCAGGTTGAGAGCATAGACATATACTGACGTCCTTTTTGGTATCGAAACTGACATATCTGGAAACGACCGTTTCACTACTAAGAAAGGTGATGAAATACAATAGACAGGAGGTCAATGGAGACACTTAAATAAAATGATGAAAAGAATAATGTAGATATGTTGTCAAATCGGTGTTTCTGGAAGAAAGACGAGAAGATTAAGGAGTTCTAATAACGATGTAACTCTTGTAAGGTGAAGGAAAAAAAAAAAAAATTAGGACATTACGAAAAGGGATTAATACCGACCAAGGAGAAATAGTAAGTATAAAATCGTAAAAGAACCGATGGATTTGTTTTTTACAGTGAGACAGATGGCTTAGTGGGGTAAAATTAAGGGACGTATTGTGATTAGTCATAAGATTTAGAAAAGAACAAATAAACGAACAAATAAAAGATCAAAGAAAATGATCCTATATTTGATATACTCACTTCTCTAAAAAGAGAACGAGTTCGGACATAGGGGTCATTGATCTTATCACAGACCTTGTGGAACAAACAAGTTTTTAACAATAAATTTAATTACTTACTTATGTACTTAGATCAACATTCGATTATACGAAACTTTTCATAACGACTTCTGCGTAACGAAAATCAGGGGTTTGGATCTAAGAAACGTTGTATTTAAATTCCCAGAACTCATAAACAGGGTTTCTTATCCCTCCTTAAATAAGGAAGGGCTCAAGTGAGATCCTCGGGTCTACTAAGAATTCAAGTCCCTGTTAGGAAGGAAGAATAGAGTAAAATCCTGAAAGTAAGGGGTGTACTTAGAACATCACGTTACGGGGACACAAGAAAATTGACTACAAGTGGGTTGATGGTAAAAGTGATCAGAAACTACTCATGTCTTTAACTTTCGTGTGTAAATGTTTGAAAACATCGTTTAAACTGTAGTAGTAGACTTGATTCACATACTTGTAAAAAAAAACTAATAATAAAAGAAGATTTCTCTAAGTCAAACACTACCTAATCCCTTTTTATTTTCGTACAGGAAGTACTGTTTATCAACCTTTTCGACGATAAAATTTCGGTCTCATCTATACTTCCAGTCTCTTCTGAACGTTTCGGGTCACGGTCGAGTCTTAGTACTGTCGGTCTTAAAAATCTATTAATCGCTTCTCAAAGAGTTTAAACTCTCATGAGAATCTGAGGAATATACAGGGACTTAAGAAATATTATATTATAAACTTAAACATTCGTTTTTATGTACTTGAAAAGTACACGTATCTGAAATACGTTGATATTTTGGTTCTATTCAAATTTTATTTTTTCAAGTTCATTAATGGTAAGTACATACATTGTACAAAGTGACTTTGAATAAACCCGTATAATATTATTAACGATACTACGTCCAAAATCTCTTTAAAAATCTCGTCCCTACTAAGACCTTGGAAGAAGTTATTCCTATTTTATCGTTTATACAAGTCAAAAAAACCAGTATACTAGAGAAAACGTTGATGAGTTGAGACGATAACATCGTACTTTCATCGGTGTCTGTATTACATGTACTTACCAGGAGACCTTATGTGACCAAAAGTAACAACTGAGACCTAAGGTCCATTATCGTCTCTCACTTATTCTTTAGACTCTGATCATTATGTCCAGAACATGTTCGTGTACCAAATATCTGATTTACTACACTTTCGTTTTCGTCCCTCGGTGAACTTTCTTTGGACTTCTTGTGATGTTTTACTTTTCTTTATTACCATCCCTCGATAAGAAAAAAATATAGATCAACATATTAAAGGGGTCCAAGAGTCCCTTCTTCTTGTCTTTCAAACGTAACATAAGTTGTTGAGGAGTCATTATTATTGTTTGTTATTACTAAGTATGTGTAACTCACAAATAATCTACGGTCTCAGGAAGCATAGACCCAATTAGTGAATCCTATAGACCGAGATAACAGAACCAGTCGTCTATCCAAGTAGATTGGTATAGTCTGGCCTCTACTCTCAGTCAACATTCTATATGTTCGAATCCGAAATAATTCCTCCAAGACCGATATCAATAACTATTCGTGTGTCTACCATGACACTTGTACTCTAGTGTGACCCTTTATGATATCTGTCCAATTTTCTCAAATCGTGATTCGGGACCTCGTGATTATGTATATCTCTAGGTCTTAGTCTAGTGTACGATACCCCTGTGGTTTAAAGGGAGACACTTGATACTTCCTATTTTGATGTGTTCTATTCTTGTGAACCATTCGGTACCTAAAACGTCTCTTACCTTTTTATTTCCAATAGACCTAAAAGTACCTTTCTTTATTAATAGTTCTTTCGGGTGTCCAGTGACATCTAAGTTAATATACAATCTGTGAGTTTGAGTGAAATTTAATATTTTACTCTTTTACGTCACACCTGATTCCTGTAAAATACTTTTTTTTAGATAAAAGCTTTCTAAAATAGATATAATTCCTTTCAGTAGAACTTCACAGACGTAGTAGTAACATATTAATCGTGGGGTCCAATATAAATAAATTCGGCAACTTTCAGTCTTCTTCGTGTTGAGATAGACCGTTATGGTACTACTTATTATGAGGATTACCCCAATTTTTAACTTTGATTAACCAAACACACTAACAATAATTCAGGTTAAATTCAATCAATTACCTTAAAACAAACCGTTCCCTTATCTCAAATAGAAACATCTACTATAAAAATGGAAACTTTATTCAACGACAGTGGGACAACTTAGGTACCTTGATTTATTTCAATTTCACTATTAAAGGAGACGTACGGAGTCCAGTTCCCAATTAAAATCTCTTTTGTATCATTCTTTTAAGTATTGTAAGGATCATGTCACCATAGAGATAGATCTTACGACTGTGTGAGTTAGAAGTAAAAGTTGTCTGAGGCACATTCTAGTCCAGTGAATTTTGTCACACTGTCAAATCACCTTATATTTAGGTATTGTGCCAACGGATTTATCTAAGGTCACGGTGGGTTACCCCTTTATTTACTAGAAAGTACTTTTGGTCTAATCCGTTCCTACGGTCTTTTGAAGTAATTCATTTGTTATATGTTGGATCCATCAGAAGATGTGATAAATAATATGAAGTACATACTAATAAAGAATTGACTGAACACATATATCGGACCGACTTGAAACTTTACTCATAAGTGTATACAGTATGGAAAAACGGAAAAGTATGACAAGTACCCCAAGAACTCCGTTCCTATGACCTCACCAGAAAGTAAATAAGGAGGAGGTCACCTGGTTAAAACAGTCTTAAGAAGTGATACTGGGTAGGTAGTCCCCACCAGGACGTGTCGTACCGAGTATTAAGTAACTCTATACGTTCAAGGAGTCGATGTTGTTCCGACACCAGGTACTTCACCATACTGTGGCCTACTACTCGGAGGGTCCTGTCTTCCACAGGCTATACGATGATCCCTTCTGGTCTCCCGTTAATGATTATCGAGGTCTTTCTTACTTCACCGACTTGGTTTCGTCTTTACAAGGAGTCCATACCTACACAGACCACCACTTTCATTTCAGGTTACGACATTTTATAACGTATCTTTGGATTTACAATCCAGGTACTTATTTCCATTTAACCTATACTAGTTCGTCTTCCACCGTTCTAACTTGAAGTTGTAGAATCCTTAGTCACTCGATTTTACCTACCCTTACCCGTTTAAAATAAGTCTACTGATAATATAGGTCGTGACACCCGTTCTTGGTGAATCTTCTTTATTTCATCGGGAGTATCAGTTGTTTTCTTAGACTTCACTTTACTTTCCTACTAAAGTCAAACAAAGGTCCCATTTGATAAGTTGTAGTGTCATTAGGTCCAGATACGGGATTGGTGACTATGATTTCTTCGACTTCACCTGACCAAGATACTTCTAGATGTTCTGGAAGATCTTGATTATGGTTTTTTTTAATTCAGGAAAACAGTATTCTCTAACCTTGTGTTTTCATCAACTATGGATCTCTATGAATCTCATTGTCCGTTCAAACCGGAACCTCATGTTTTACTTCGTCCCGTTTTAATTGTCAAAACATTTCTCTCATTCAACCAGTTTCATGTGTGGGAAAAGGTTGTTGTGTTTTGCTGAGATGAGACCCTGCAGTGTTCTACCAGTCATAGTTTTAGTCTAACTAATACAAGAAACGTTGGATTCTACCTCTTTAAAATATGTCAGTCGTTCTTTGTTCTAGACCTCCACTGACACCGAGTCTAGTCCTCGAAGAATGACATTTTGGGTTCAAATTTAACTTCTTTCATCCCTTTTGGTGATCTGTTAAGTTCATACTGGATTTAGTTTAGAGTACTAATATGTCATCTCCACTACTTATCCAAGTTCCCTAATCTAGACCTTCTGTCTCACGGACTTCTTGATACCTGTCTCCAAACATTGTAACATGTCCTATGTGGTATTGATTGGGTTTCTTTTTCTTTGCGTTCTGCTGTTTCAACCGACAGACTCCTTTGAAATGTTTATCGACTACTTTCTTCTCTTCACTTTTCGTTCCCTCTTTCCCTTTCTATATGGGTTGACTTACGTCTCAAGGTCTCTTATCGTTCTTCTCTATTCTTCCGAAAGAATTTACTTGTTACGTTTCTGTCCCCTTTTATTATCTTACCCATTCTGATCTTTAGAGAAGTTCTTTTTACTTCTATACTTTCCTTATCAAGTACGTTCCTATCTGTGTTACTTACTGTTTTTACCATTAATGGATTGTCTTCGTCTTCTCTAATTCTTCTCAATCGTTCTTATGTGTCTTCTTAAGATGTTTTTTTCCATAATTACTGGACCTATTGGTACTATCATACCAGTGACTAGATCTCGGTCTATATGTCCCCATACTTCAATCCACCCGAAGTCCTTCTTAATGATACTTGTTTCGATCACCTATACTGTCTTTAGGTCGACTCGATAAATTTTAGGATTTTCTACTACGACAATTTCACAACGTGAGTTATACGGTTGTTTAAACCTTCTGAGTTGTCACCAGTGTCCTGACCTTTTCAACAAAAGTAAGGTTGAGGTTTCTTCCCGTTACGGTTTCTTGCAAGTTTGATGATATGTTTACACGAGTGAAGTGTACGATCGTTCTAATATGAGTTTTGGAAACTGTCGTTATATACTTGGTTCTTGAAGGTCTACATGTTCGACCTAAATCTTTTCCGTCTTCTTGGTCTCTAGTTTAACGGTCGTAAGTGACCTAGTACCTCTTCCGTTCCCTTAAGGTCTTTTTGTAGATGAAGTCGAAATACCTGATGTGATTTCGGAAACACACCTAGTGTTGTTTGACACCTTTTCAGAATTTCTCTGTCTTTAGTTTAGGTAAGAATACCGTATCAACGGTGACACGAAACCTAATAGGGGGGTTAAGTTTCATCGAGACCTAAGAACTCAAAGGAAGAAATTTGTCAAAAAGATCCCTGGTGTAGGTATAGAGGGGTCATTTTGGTCTTCTTTAAATACCCAAGGGTTCCTCAAACGATGTACGTTTTGTAACTCCACTACGACTTTTAAGAATCCTAGACACTCGAGCAATCATTCCGTAGATTCTAATTGTCAACACGACTCTATGTGTCTGTGAAATTCGATGATATATCTAAAGATACAACAAAGTATTGGAGATTAAAGACTTCACAATCTACTAAAGGAAAAGGTCCAAACCAACGAGAAATATTCTAAAAGAAGGAAAGATTAGATATATATAAAGTAAAATAACCCCAGAAAAGACCCCCTCCCTGAGGATAAGACGGAATTAAGACGTCTAGAACAAGGAGGGAAAAATCTACCGAGTATATGACGGAAATATTTCCGGGTTTATCTCCACAAAGACTCTCCGAATAAAGACCGAATTTTTTCAATAGTGAACATTAACGACAGGATTACTGGGGTTGTCCTTCGAAATGTTTTCCACTGAAAGAAAAGACCCTCACGGTAGTGATTATGGTCGTGATAGAAGTCGTACCGATCTTATTTCCTTAAACTGGATGGACAGACGTTCTTCGTACGATAAACCGATTCCTTTTTATTCACTGTGTTGAACTTACAGTAAAAAAATTTTTTATTATTTACGTCTACCTTTACTGGTTATTAAAAACTCCCTCATTCCTTCTAATGTTCCTTTACATTTAAATTTAGGGAACCTATTACAATTCATTTAAATCTATCCTCAAAATTCTCAAAATTCCACCCTAAATCTGAAAGCTGTTATGTTTTTCACGAGGAACTCCAGTACCCATGTAACACTCGTTTTTTCTCTTCTCCCCGTCGTACCCATATACATATACAAACACGTGGTATAATCAGTCGAACCGAGAGAATACTCTATGTTCTTCTTTCTTACACTTCACTACAAAATTTTTCTGTTTAGTATTTCTGACTCATTAGTGGACTCACTAAAATAATGAAATTGGAAGTTAAACCTCTGACGGGGGATGGGGGTGTTTAAAGTCTACGTAGAGTACAATCTAAGGTACAGAAAAGTCAACTTGTAAATCTAAGAAAAGGAGGACAACTCTTTTTATTCGAAAAAGTCGTTCGATTGGGGTGGAATAACTCAAGTCTATGATCGTCCGACTGTAATCATTGTTCTCTAATCTCCACACTTGAAGGAGTTAAATACAATTGTTCCACGATTTACGTTTCCGGTTAATACTCGTGGGGACTTACAGTTGAAGGACAGCGGACTTATAGGTCACTTACTCGAACTAGTCCCATATCGGGAACAGGACACCATAAATATCCTAAGAGTCGACTTCGAATAACCTAAGGACTTTCACACCGAAAATTTAAGGAGTCCCATAACTCCTTAAAACACCCAAGAGATATTTACGAGGTCTACGACAGGTCTTGTGGACCGTTATTTAAGGTCGGAGAGACTGAAGGGTAAAGAAGACTACGTCCCAATAATTTATACTTTATAACGTACGACTTTAAGCGTATTTTGTCGGATTAATCATTATCCTCCTTCACTCTCGTTCCCGTGTACACCATTCTTTCCCTAGTACCTCCCCCATTCCTATCCCTAGATATTAACGTTTTTGTGTTCCTTGAGTTAACGGTAGGTCACAAAGTCGTCGGACGGGACGGATTGATATGGGAAGACGACTGGAGGTAACGAGCCCAGTAAGAAAAAAAGTACTAAAAATTTTCGGAGAAAAATTTATATATAAAATGACATCCTATCAAAATTTAAATGTCTTTTCAACACTCCTATTATGTCTCTCAAAAGTACATTCAGAGTGAGTTTATAACCGAATTTTCCTTTATGATTCTGGGTAAGTGATATCCCTTCTTTATAAAAAGGGATTAAGGAAAGGGTGGAAGTAGTATGTGTTACAATACGAGACCAAATCTCACAGTTTTTAAGACTATCTTATTCGAATGAGTTTGCTATACTGAGTATCACGATGAACACGACGCTCTCTTAATGGATTTCGCACCAGTTACCTGGGGAAGGGTAAATGTCTTACAAACATTGGTCAGATGTTTCCTTCTTCTTCGAACACTGTCTTAAATTTAAGAGATAAAACGACTCAAAGAATATCGTTCTGGAAAGAAAAAAAGAAAATCATTCCTTCGGTACGTAAATAAACGTAAGACAAAAATAGAAGACAATGTAAGGTTATCGGAGTAGATGGATTTCTAATGATGAGTAACAAGATTTAGTTGACACAATGAAAAGGACACTTCGGAGATCTTGACGTACCTGACTGGGGGAGAGGGTCCGAAAGAAAATTATAACTTGTTGGTAATCTTAAATTTGTGGAACTTGTATCCCGTTTCAGGATTTTAAAAGAATTTCTCAATCCGTGTACCTTCTTCCAGGGATTAGGAAGAACTTAACATAACTTCAGGGACTATAACCTAATTTAACTTTTTTGACTGATAGGGAACAAGGGGATCAGTCCAGTACTTTATTTTTCATATTAAGTGTTACATCAAATTACAACTTTTTTTATTATTTAAAACTACACTAACTTCGATAACTGTACTTACGTTTTATCGTAATTTAATTAACTTTTAATAAGTGTTGGAATTGAGAAGTCGTTAAAAATAAAATCCAACTAAAAGGTAATAGATAGGAAGTACGAGGGACGAATAATGAATATTACTGTTGTAATATGATGAGAACTCAAGAGTGGAAGACATAAAAAGTTGTTTACTTTTTGAGAACTGAACTTAAAAAATTAGATCTTTTAGGAAAAAATTTATTCTCTTTTACTGTGATTTCCCTTTATCCTAAAGGAAGGATCCAAGATTAGTATATATAAAAATAGTCATTATTGTGATAGTTATTTTCTGACGGAAGGAACATGGTCTGATTTGGGTAATTAGTGACATTCGTCCATCTGTTTGAGTTTCAAGATTATATAATACCAGATCTAATATCAGAGTTAGTTCTCAGTAAAACGAGGTAACCACTATAAAACGTTACAAACCTCCGTAAAGACAAACGGTGTCAACCCGTCCCTATGATGTCCACACGTCACGTTTCTTTCCTTTCGTATATCCCGTCGGAAGTTTCACTTCTTGATCGACCAGATTTTACGTTGTCAAAGTTCCAACTCTTTGGTACCACATGTACTGGTTATGTCCTATTTACAACCAGTTCTCTTATTTTCACCTTACCCCAAATATCCGACTCATTCCTGTACTTTCGTGTAATTTATCGAACTATAGACTTCCTTTTAAATACGTCACCAAAATTGATTTACACCCCCTTTTCACCCACCTACACTCCCATCTTTCATCACTCCATGTCAGATCTAATAACCTTCAGAATATGAAAGTTTTCCCTTGGAGACCTTCTACTTATTCTACTGACTCCCTTAAAATCTAGTTCCTGAAGTCTTGGACTCTGCATTTTGGATATACGTTATATTTTAAATTATGTCACGAAATTTACAATACTATCACTATGTGTGTCCCTCCGTTCTGTCGTATATTCTGTCTCTTTAGTGGTTTTATCTCTTCCTAACCTTTCGGAAAGGGTCACTCTACTACACCAAGGTAAATATGACTTAAGATTTCCTACTCAGTGTCAATCGATCTACTGTCACCCTTCACCATTCGTCAAATAATGTCTGTTTTTCTTTTCGTGTGTCTCGTTCTCCCATCTTTCTCAGACCTTTTACGGAACAAAATTCATCAAGTGATACATAAGGAGTATAACATTCTTTATTTCTCTTACTACTCCCTACTCCGACCTTTTCTCCCTCATCTTCAGTCTTCTATTACTTCAAAGAGAATACGGTTATGACTGCAAACGTCACTAACACCTTACGGTAACTTTCGTTATTTCGTTCACTCATTGAAGTACCGAGAACGGAAACCTTTTAGTGAGACAGGTCTCACACACCGACCTCCCTCGTCCGAACCCCAGTTCCTTCAGTCTATCCTCTGAAGTCCTGGAAGAATTGTTCTCATCGACCACCAGGGTGACTCTATGGAATTGAATGGACCTGTATAATAAACCATTAACAAAAGTTTTACACTTCCTCTAGTCTATAGATACTTATTCATAAAAATTCCCGAAATTCAGTAAGGGGATTCGTATAGTGGTAAGATCTTTTACATCTGTACGTCCACTTAGTTTGTACCTATAACTAGAGGTGTTCAATGTCCTCTCTATCCCGTACATATATAATTAACTATGGAATTCATTCTTTACTATGTGAGGCGCTGTTCCCACGCCCATGTAACGTTACGTTTAAATCTCGTTCGTTTCCTATTAACGAGGTATCTCTTATTCTTTTCTGAGATACTGTCATTACTTTTATCTCGTGTGATGATTATAGTGTCATTGAATATTATTTTATTATCCACTTTCAATAATTCGTAAATAATAATCATTTACGAAGTAAATTAGGAATACACTAAGATACAATCCATGTAAAAAGTCTACCCCTTCGACTCCAATGTTTCTCCAACTCTCTAAACCGGTTCCAGTGGATTGACGATGTACCTTTTCAATCCTTAATTAGATCCACACCTACTTCGTTCGTTGTGAATCTTTACAACTCTTCTTTCTTTGTCCGAAGAGACACCTTCTTTCTTGTGGTAATATTCGGGACTTCATCCCGTAGGGTCTGATGTATACCTCTTTTATCTTACCAAATAAAACGGTCCTCGGACACACCTATTTTATAGATGTTTATTCGTCTAAAAAGACTCAGTACACCAGTTTGTTTGTGGAATCTTGAAAGTTTTAAATCTAAAAACCAAATTGTGGTAAGATATTTATTCGGTATGAGGATACCACTTATATTGATCTGAAGGTAACGAAACAAGGTCGAGAAACTCAATCCGGTAGAACTTCTTAAATCTCGTTAATAAACTAGTGTGTAAAGGATTAACTGTTTTTTTTACAATTATCATAGAAGTTTTAGGGAATGAGGGATCGACGGTTTCCTTGCACGTACCTTGTCTACGGTTTCTGTCGAACCTTTGAAAGCTCTCCCAACCTTTGTCGTTAAGGATAATCAGAGAGATAGATGACATAGGTCCCAACCGTAGTCTTCGTCAGTGACACGAACGGTTCCTGAGTCCACCGTAGGACTTCCCTGATGATGAATACTTCGGTACACCACTAAACATAAGGAAAGTTTAAGGTTCTGTTTTTATCTCTGGTACATATACCTACGATTGGGAATTAACCCTTTTTTTTTATTATCAAAGTTATTTTATAACAGAAAATTATCAAATAGGGTTTCAAGTACGAGTTATGACCTGTGACCAGGTTTTCTAACATCGTTCTAAAACACGTTTTACTGGTGGAAGAAGATTAAACAGACCGACTTATAAAGGACACGGAATATTTTCTCCCTGACCCACAGGACCCACTTCGGTAGTTATAGTCCAGGCGTCAGTGGAACTCTCGGTGTCGAGGGACGAAAAGGAGTGGGAGACTTGAGACTGAAGATGTCTGTGACGAAAGAACGAATATAGACGGTGATAGACAGAACGACTCCAGGATGACGTAAAAGAATGGGATACGGTAGAGGAGTTTTGATAAAAGAGGTTGAGATAAAGTATGATGGTAAATTGAAAAGGAAGTCAATGTGGAAAGTATTTATGAAGGTAAAATCAGGAATATGATTTCAGACTGAACGTCCGTTTGACGTTTTCGTTATTTTTACTGGTGAAAGATACGGAGTTAAAATTGTGGATATCATATCGTAAGACTAACGGATGACCACATAGTCAGAGTGGTGGATCTAAAACTGGAGACACTTTCGACTCCGATCTAGTATAAATGGTGAGAGGAAGATTAGAACCAAAACCTTGACTGTGTATCGTCTACTACTTAGTTATTACCAATTTATTTACTTTCTTTTTTGCCGGGAATAAGAAATTCTTTTTTTCTTTTTTCGAAAGATATGTATTTTCTCTGTCAATTCAAAATAAAAGAGATAAAGAATGGCTTTACGTCGGAGACCCCAGTTTAGGACTGAGGAAGTGAACCATGGACAAAATGAAAAAGTTCGACTAATTCGTAACATTTTATTTTTATAATTATTACTGGTGGAACTCCTCAATAACGTTATTTATTTACTCTATTACTTACATTCCCAGAGTGGGAACACGGATCACATTTGACTTAAGTTAATTATAATCGAACGTTGTATAAATGATATTAACTATTTGTTTATTCGGAGAACCAATAGAGATTCAACATAACCCGTGTACCTACATAAACCCAGTAACAAAAAGGGAGGAGATAGACCTTACTGTTATAGACTGAGAGATCTTCATCTTTGATAAGATGGAAAGATCCAGAAGTCATTTAAGAAGGAACTAATAGTGTCAGGTACTAAATCGGGACCTTACTCATGTTCCTCGTCTTTAGTCCTGACAAAACTCGTTACACTACGAAAGTACTGTTGAGTCTATCTGTTCTGCACTCTAGTCATACTTCAGTAATCATATTACTTGTGACACTTTTATATACCAAAGGTCCTGATTTCTTTTCTACCCTTTTATTCTTCGGACCACTCCTTGTACCCCTCGGACCAGAACTAAGTCTGGATCCTGGCTTAGACCTAGGAAGTTAGTCTATACACCAGGGATTGTTGTCACTCACAGGGAGAACACTATCCAAGTCCGAGGTCTCTCCTTCCCCAAAATAAAAAAAGAAAAATTAAAATTACTTTTAACAGTTTGTATGAACTCTCAATTTGATCAAGTTACATAACGGTGTATAATGGGTCTAAATTGTTAATGGTTCTAAAATATAAACAAATGAAATAGAGAAAACAGAAAAAATATTGGAATACATGAATACATAAAATTTCTTATAGTATCTGTAATACATTAAACTTTTCAATTTACTCAAAGGAAGGGACGGAAGGTAGGGAGGACAGAAAGAGAAGACTCATTGTGACACCCAAAGTTATATAAGTTACACAAAATTAATAACATAATTAATCAGATATAATAATGACGATCATAATAATGGTAACAATGACATACAAATTTAAAGAGTTAATACTGGTTGTTCTCTGAGAGGGACGAACGAGGACCCGAGAAACTTGACTAGTTAATCAAAAATTCTGGAAAGGACGTAAAGCATGTCGTGTTTTAGAGTCTAAGTACAACCTATAAAAGAGGAACTCTACACTTTACGTAATAAGGGGTTCCTCGTAACTAAGAAAAATCGAAAATATCTCCCTTGTGTCAAACCCACGATCCATAGAAATAACGATAACCCAATAGTCTCAAAGTTCCGAAAAGATTATCCGTGTAAATTCTTCATGGATAAATTTTTATTTAGTGAATTTTTAATTTATTCATTTATTTATTAAGACTCGGGTGACTTATAAAAGTTTAACCCCAAGTGGTATTATACTAGAATAAATCTCATAAACTAAGATAAATAAAAATATTCTATTATAATTGGTAGGATAGTCGTATTAACAAATAAATGTAAAAACAGTACTTGTATGTATGTACGTGTATACGAGAGTTATCTTATCATTGTCAATTTCTTTATCAACTGATGTCTTACAGTAAATTCTGATGAACCGACATAAAAATAAGAATCCGATATAAGGTGATACCTACTTATCATTTTAAACGTATAAAATTTTAGTTGATCTTATTAAGAAAGGAGACCCACCATTACAGTGGTTCAAAGATAAAGTTTAAAATCAAACGAAATAGATGTCACGGTAAATTAAAATAAAACGTGATACAATTTTACATACACAAAGATTTAAGTATCGAGACATTATTCCATATAAATCTTACAAACGTAAAAAAGAAAATGTCTAATCTGAAAATGAATTAATCATAAAATCCAACATTATCTCTTAAAGTATATGATATATTAATCTACAAATCCTTTCTCTTTTACAAAAGTAGTATTAAAATATTTACAAAGTATAACGAATTATTATTTTACAAATTAAACAACAAATTTGATGGAAAGTTATCCTTGTGTAGTAAACACTCCACGATACTTGTTTTAGAATATTTTTATTTCTTTTATAATACACGTACGTAAAAAATAACATCATTTTTTAGGTATTACACTCTGGATAGACGGATTTGTTTAAAAATTCACATGACTTGTCATAATTGATATTCGTATTACAAAACGTCTTCTATAGATCTTGACAGAGTAGAAGATATTGACTTGAAATATAGGTAATTTGTCACTGAGAGGTACCAATGAGTATCTATCATTAAATACATAAAAAAGAAATTACAATCGGTCTTATCAGTCGATACACTCCTTACAGTTGTGGACGAAGGACTAGTGGACGATATTATTCAACAAATTGTGGACATTATTTTAAAAGGGTATCCTCCATTAATAGTGATAATGATAATAACAATAGATCGAGATACCAATCAGACTTATTTTTTATATCTTTCTATCACATATAGTAAATTATTGTATCGTACATGGTATTTTAAACATAACTATAATTACTATGTTAATAAAATAAGATAACTATACGTATTTCCATAACCGTAATTATTTTAGATGACTCACGTTTATCTAACGGGTAGTGGTTCGATCCACAAAAGATACATAAACGAATAAATTGGAGTACTGATGAGATACACCCTTTTACATAATAATAAGGGTAAAATGTCTACTCCAGTGAATTTGAGGTCTTCAAAGACTCCAGTGACTTCGATAAATCTTTTATCAGATTATATGATCATTCACCACCCAGATTTAAGATTGGGTTTAGATGAACCACTTTTAGTACGTGACAAAAGAGACTATAATATTAACTTTAAGTCTCTTTAAATGAATCTAGTGTTTCCATCACGTATCGAACTTAAATTTTCAGACATACCAGGGTTACAGACGATAAAGATAAGATAATACAACAAAGGTCACCGTTCAAATGTTGTCAAGTCAAGTCAAGTCAAGTCAGTGAGTCAGTATAGGTCGAGAAACGTTGGGGTACTTGGCGTCGTACGGTCCGGAGGGACGGTAGTGGTTGAGGCTCCCAAGTGAGGTTGGGGACAGGTAACTTAGCCACTACGGTAGATTGATAGAGTAGGAGACGGCAGCGGAAGAGGAGGACGGGAGTTAGAAAGGGTCGTAGTCCCAGGAAAGTTTACTCAATCGAGAAACGTAGTCCACCGGTTTGATAATCTCAAAGTCGAAGTTGAAGTCAGGAAGGTTACTTGCGGGTCCTGACTAGAGGAAATCCTACCTGACTAACCTAGAGGAACGTCAGGTTCCCTAAGAGTTCTCAGAAGAGGTTGTGGTGTCAAGTTTTCGTAGTTAAGAAGTCGTAAGTCGAAAGAAATATCAGGTTGAGAGTGTAGGTATGTACTGTTGTCTCTGTTCTAATTTGTAATTATCGTTGAGAGTAACAAATATTAGATCACATTTTACACACTTAGTTTAATCGTTGTGAAACCACTGGTACAATGTTTGATTTTTAAAAATGATTAAGTAAGTTCTTTATAAAAAAAATCGTACACGAAGTACTTTCCATGTAAAGTATATCGAACCCTTTATCGAAGGTAAGATTACCCTTTCTGTCTAAAACTTGTTTATTAGTAAATGACAGTCTCTTACTAGGTACGATACTTCTTTTTCCTCTTATTCCGTGAAGGTTTGTGATATCATACCTTACTCCCCTATCATGTATCATTGAAATGACTGTTATTGTTGGAGTTTGTTTCGTTACCTTCAATTGTAGTTATCTCCATTTAGTAAAACTATCAAAACGGGAACTATTACACCACTCTTACCGTGGAATGAGAACACTAGAAGGTGGGGATCTGAGTAAGTCAAGTCGAGTCAAGTCAAGTCAGCGAGTCAGCACAGGCTGAGAAACACTGGGGTACTTAACGTCGTGCGGTCCAGAGGGACAGATAGTGGTTGAGGGCCTCAAGTGAGTCTAAACGCAGGTAACGCAGACACTACGGTAGGTCGGTAGAGTAGGACCCAGCAGGGGAAGAGGAGGACGGGGGTTAGGGAGGGTCGTAGTCTCAGAAAAGGTTACTCAGTTGAGAAGCGTACTCCACCGGTTTCATGACCTCGAAGTCGAAATCGTAGTAAGGAAGGTTTCTTTAGGGTCCCAATTAGAGGAAGTCTTATCTGACCAACCTAAAGGAACGTCAGGTTCCCTGAGAGTTCTCAGAAGAGCTTGTGGTGTCAAGTTTTCGTAGTTAAGAAACCGCGAGTCGGAAGAAGTGTCAGGTTGAGAGTGTAGGTATGTACTGATGACCTTTTTGGTATCGGAACTGATCTACCTGGAATCTGATTAATAAGGTCAGATTAGGACTCTTTTTGTAATCAAGTTGGGAATATCTCCCTGTAATATGTTTTATGAACTGATCAATAGGAGTTTTAACGGTTTCGGTAATACTTGTATCTTTTGACTCTTCAAAAATATCGGTTCTCCTTTGAATCTTCGAACTTACGTTACACCCTATGAACTACCCCAAGGTCTCGTCTTTTACCTCTTCCTTTACCGTTGGGTGAGGTCACAAGAACGGACCTCTTAGGGTCCCTGTCCCCTCGGATCACCCGACGACAGATACCCCAGTGTGTCTCAGCCTGTGCTGACTGTATTGAATCGTCGTCTCGTCTTTTTCCTGTAAACTCTTTTTGTCTTCTTTAGACTAATTCATACCTCATATACTACCGAGTCTACCATTTCGTAGACGGACTTTGTGTCCTCTGGTCACAAGTTAGGGACCCACCCCTTCTAGGGGACCTCTTCCCTTACCGTTGGGATAGGTCATAAGAACGGACCTGTCTCCTAGGACCACCCGATGTCAGGGACCCTAGAGTTTCTCAGCCGGTACTGACTCGCTGATTGTAAAAGTGAAAGTGAAAATCAATTATTGTTGTACAGTTCAAATAATTAATACTGTTTATATGATATAATGACTTTCTATAATTAATCCTTAGGACTCACACCCTATATAATCTTAAGAAACACAATGGCTTGTTGAGAGATATAGATTTTGACAAGAATTTATTTTTCAAATAGATTTTAGATTTCCAGTCTCTGTCTATTTATTCTCTAGGTTTTGTATACTATATAAATTACATAGGAACGACTGTACGTTCACCTCCCTTGTACCCCGTTCCTTACTTCCACTGGAGACCCTTGACTCATATCAGGGACCGACTGTCGAAAGTTCTTCGGTCCTGGAGTCAGGATGTTACTGTTCCTTAACTTAGGAAGATCGTTGTTCTTACTTGAACCTTCAGATAAAAAGAGGGGTTCTCAGAGGTCTATTCTTAAGTCAAAAAGGTTATGAACTAAAGTCGGACTACTGGGATTCGTCCTGACTAAGTGTATTAAAATCGATTATTTGTCCGTAACAAAATTTGGAGATTCAAATACCATAAACAAAAATAAGTCGTTTATTTTTCGATTATGTTTCTATCTTAATCTTTGTAAGGACAATAGAAAATTGGGTACGGCTGGTATACACATAAAGAACGTAAATACTCACACTCTCTTCGTTCGTCCTTTCTGACTGAATCGAGGAAGGAGTGTGAACCCAGTCTAAAGACGACTCTACCCTTTAAGACCAGAAGAGAGTAATCGAGTGGACCACTACTCGATGGGTTCCAACACAGACGAGGATGTTCCTTTATAGATGTCAACTTACCAATTCAATCTGATTCCCTCTCTTTCATTCAAACTTATGTACCGTCGTTAATGTTCGGTACACAAAGAGACAGATGAAAAATCATTATTACAACTATGAAAATACTCTGAGAAGTACCGAGAGTGTAGACTTAAGAGTTAACAAAGACTCGATCTCTCTCGTTCTGTCCCAACAAATAACTGCACAACCAAAAGCCGTCAGTTTTACTTTCTATTTGTCTTTTGTGAGGAAAAATTTTTACGTAGTAAGAGTAATATTGATTGTTCCTTTCATCCCAGTCCAATGACTCTTGATTCTCATGGTTCTACTTCGTAAAACCAAATTACTTAGTCTTGAAAAAAAAAAGAACTTGTTTCCACACTGTGCCAATCTCACTCTAAAGTTTTGCTAATCAAAATGTCACGATCCGATACCCCCTCCCCACCAAACCCTATCTCACACACCTTTGTTAATACGGATACGTTTATAATATATTTTACTGAATGAAAACTCGAAGTATATTTTTGACTAGAACCGAGTTTGACTCCGAACGAATTATCCGTTCTTCTTTCTTATCAGACTTTGTATTTTGACTGAGGAATTTTCGAACTCTGTCCGTATACACGAACATTTTCAACTTAAAAACGGTTGATTGAATATTTCTTATTTTACAGTAGAGTGATGAGAATCGTGAACGTCGACATAAAAGTAAAGGTACGAACCTCTTTACTAAAAGTTTCTTAAAAAGTATTATGAATTTAAACCGTTTTATGTCATAGATTCACAGTAAATCTCCGAAGTTCAATAATTTCTACCACCAGTATGTTAGGAAGTTTTTCCATGTAACTGGAACTTTTTGACTGAGAAGAATAAAGTTCACACTTTTAACCGGATAACATAATCCTTTCACTTTAAAATTAGTGAGATTCGGTACTTCGAGGAAACCACTTTAAAACCTGGGACTGTGAATTTTCGATCATTTCCTTTATGTCAAGATTAAAACGGAAGAATATTTAAATTTCGTAAAATCTATGGTAAGGTCAGTACCTATAGGGAAATCCCGATACCAGTGAGTCTACACGGTGTCTTGACGTTTGTGTTTAGACTAACCATAGTCGTCAGTCTAAGGTCCAGGTTAAATCTACTACCCACCTCCAATCCAATATCCGGTCCCGTTTGTTTCGTAAAGGGTCAGGGTTGATGTGAGGTGTCTTAATGTAGCTATACAAGGTACCGAAAGGGACACGGGACAGGGACCGTATACGACCACATAACAGTATAAGAACTGAGAGAAAGTGACACTGGTAGTCTAAAGGGTTTCGAAGAGTCCCGACCTAGTAGTCGATTGAAAATAGACTGTACATTAGAGATCTGTTATATTTTCTCATCAATTTACCTAATTTTTTATCGTAGTACAAAGGTTTAAAGTCTAGGACAAAGGTGGTATATTACAGAGACTGGAACTGTATGTACTGAAACGTAGATCTCCAGAGTCAAAGAAGTAGACAACTGATCCCATTCATTTTACCTCGATTCTCTTGTCATAGAAGACCCAGTTATTTAATAAGAGACATTAAATTGTGTATTAGTCAATTAGACACATACTCATTCTTAAGCATGTGTCCTTACATACCCCTTGTCTTAGTTATCCTACACATCTACATCTTTCTCTAAAGAACATTCTTTAAACCAGTGTACTAATACCTCCTCTTGTGTAGGGTTCTAGACGTCCCACTTAGTCTTTCGACCTCTGGACTCTCAGTCACCAATTCAAGGTCAACCTCAAACTTCCAAACTTTTGGTCTCTCACCCACCATACCAACGGTAGACTTCCAGCCGTCCGAAGTTCCTTATCGACTGTCAAGTCAAACTCAGGTTTCCATTCTTATGTTTGACTACGGGGTCAAAAGATTCTAGTCTCCCGGTGAGACATCGTCTCGATCTTAAGTCTTAAATCTTGTAAAACCGATGTTTAAGGTACAAGAGTATTCCTTTAGTGTAACGGTCAGAAAGAAAAATTTATCTTTTGTTTGACTCTTCCGTTTTTGGTCTCGGGTGTTTTGAGGAAAGGTCAGGATATCCAGGGTCACGTCGAGAAACGGTCACATGCGCAAATATATATTGGTACACACTTTGTAGATACGGCAAAAAGACTCTTCAACTCATCCACCGTACATAAAGCTGTCGGGTAGAGATGGTTTACTCTCGATATTATATATAAATTTCTACTACAGTCGGAAAGATTTATATTAAAAGTTGACACGACCCTTTTTATATTTGACGTCGTGACATTATTAGTTGTATATTTATCGAGGGTGTAGAAACGGTACGTTTAAACCTACTATAATACCTTCTTCCGATAGTTTTCCCCGGAAGACAATGGTGCCAAAGACGAGTGGTCACTCGTCGACCCTAACTACTGTAAAAATCAATTTCGGTCAAACCTTTCCGAAAATAGGGTCTCTCTATTCGATTTTGGAGTTTTATTTTGTTAAGGTTTGACGGTTACAAACTAACCAAACTTCAATTTTGCTACCATAATTTACGGACCAAAAGAGTGTCAAAATATCTTTTTTTATGTGTCACAAGGTAACGGGAAACTGACAACTGTTTGACTTGAAAGTTAAGAAAGAGAACACCCGAAAAGGAGGTGGACCGTCCCAAGTCCTGTAGGTTGGGGAGTGAAGGTTCCGATCCTCACTTCAGAGTACATCTGACTTGTAGGGAGGTCGGAGGACCCGTCTGTTAGGGAGGAGTCCTCCTTGGTTTGTGGTGCTGGGACCCTTCTCCATCTATACGACCACTGGAGTAGGAATAGTCTTTGGGTAGTCCTAAAGAAAACTCTTGTTACACCTCTCTAAGAATGTGTAGGGGTAGAGTCGACATGTTCCCGTCGTGAGAACACCTTAACAACGAAGACCTTACAACGATTAAGGTCGATTTCTATCCGTCCATAAATAATTATATACCACCTCCAGTGTTGGACTTCCTCCCGTACCGTCGGGTGAGACTATAAGAACGGACTTCTTAGGGGTACTTGTCTCCTCGGACCACCCGATGTCGGATACCCCAATGTTTCTCAGTCTGTACTGACTTGTTGTCGTGTCTCCAGTGTTTGGTTTATCCGTCGGGAATCAATACAGACTGAGACTCCGTCTAAAAAATAACCCCCTTCGTATTATAATATAAAAAGGAATTGAACCTATGAAAATCTACTCAGTATATTAAGTAGAATGAGGTCTGAGATGTAGGAACAACACAGTCCGAGTGTGAAATATAATGGACGGACTAAGAAAGTTCATGAACTCAAACTCAGAGAGAAATAACTTAAAAACGACAACTTGTTGTAACATCTATACAAAAAAATTAGATTTAAATAAATAAAATTAACCTCCGATTAATGAAATAAAAATAAATAAATAAAAAAAATCTTAAGTCTAAAAGAAAAAATTTTTTTAAAACCAAATAAAATGAAATGTTATGACATAACCAAAACGGTATGTATTTGTACTTAGGGGTACCCACATGTGTACAAGGGTTAGGACTTGAGGAGAGGGTGGAGAGAGGGGTATGGTAGAGAGACCCATTAGGGTCACGTGGTCGGGGTTCGTAGGACATAGGACGTAACTTAGATTTGACCGCTAAGCAAAGAATTTATTATAATATGCAAAGTTACGGTAAGAGGGTTTAGTAGGGTGGGAACGGGAGAGGGTGTCTCAGGTTTTCTGACAAGATATGTGGACACAGAGAAAACGACAGAGCGTATGTTCCAATAGCAATGGTAGAAAGATTTGAGGTAGATATACACAATCATATGACATAACCACAAAAAGAAAGACCGAATGAATTGAGACATATTAGCCGAGGTCAAAGTAGGTGGAGTAATCTTGACTAAGTGTACATAAGAAACATTACCGACGCATTATGAGGCAACACATATACATGGTGTCGAAAGAACAGGTAAGTAGACGACTACCTGTAGATCCAAAGAAGGTACAGGACCGATAATATTTGTCACGACACTACTTGTAACCCCATGTACACAGAGAACGTTAAGACCAAAGGAACCACACATACGGGTCATCACCCTAACGACCCACCATACCGTCAAGATAAACATTAAAAAATTCTTTAGAGGTGTGACAAGAGGTATCACCAACATGATCAAACGTGAGGGTGGTTGTCACATTCTCCCAAGGGAAAAGAGGTGTGGGAGAGGTCGTAAATAACGAACATCTGAAAACCTAGTGTCGGTAAGACTGACCGTATTTTACCATGGAGTGACACCAAAACTAAACGTAAAGAGACTATTACTCACTACAACTCGTAGAAAAGTACACAAACAATCGGTAGACATACAGAAGAAACCTCTTTACAGATAAATCAAGAAACCGGACAAAAAACTAACCCGGTAAATAAAAAGACCTTAACTCGACGTTCTCAACGAACATATAAAAACTCTGATTAACAAACAGTCAACGAAGTAAACGATAATAAAAGAGGGTAAACCTTCCGACAGGAAAGTGGATCGAATATCAAAGGAAACAACACGTCTTCGAAAATTAAAATTCAACGTCCTATATTTTAGTTGTGTGTCTTTAGGGAACATAAGGATATGTGATTATTACTCTTTCATCTTTTTCTTTAATTCCTTTGTTAAGGTAAGTGGTAACGTTGCTTTTCTTATTTTATGAATCCTTATATAGATGACTTTCTTTGATTTCTGGATATATATCTTTTCATATTTTGTGACCACTTTCTTTAGTTCTCCTGTGATTATCTACCTCTTTATATGGTACAAGTACCTAACCTTCTTAGTTATATCACTTTTACTCATATGATGGGTTTTGTTAGATGTCTAAGTTACGTTAGGGATAGATCGATGGTCCCCATAAAAAGTGTCTCGATCTTGTTTATTAAAATGTTAAACATACCTTTTTGGTTTTTGGAGTTTATCGGTTTCATTAGAACTCTTTCTTCTTACCCTGACCTCCTTAGTTGGACGGACTGAAGTCCGAGATGATGTTTCGGTGTCAGTAGTTCTGTCATACCATGACCGTGTTTCTGTCTTTATATCTAGTTACCTTGTTTTATCTTTCGGGTCTCTATTTAGGTGTGTGGATACCTGTGGAATAGAATCTGTTTCCTCCGTTCTTATATGTTACCTCTTGTCTGTTAGAGAAATTGTTCATCACGACCCTTTTGACCAGTTGGTAAACGTTTTCTTATTTTGGTCTTGTAAAAGATTGTGGTAAGTGTTTTTATTTGAGTTTTACCTAATTTCTAGTTTTGTATTCTGGTCTTTGATATTTTGAGGATCTCCTCTTGTATCCGTTTTGTGAGAGGATGTATGTAGTGTCGTCCTAGGAGATATTGGGTGGAGGGTCTTATGACCTTTATTTTCGTTTTTATTTGTTTACCCTAGATTAATATTAATGAAATGTTATAACATAATCAAAACGGTATGTAGTTGTACTTAGACGGTACCCACATGTGGGTCTATTCCAAAACTTGTTTCTGACACATTTGGTTCACTAGATATATATCTCTAAGAGTAAACGAGTCTCTTTCGTATTTGTATCCGTGTCACCTTCTTTCTGTGGTCGATCCTTTGTGTGACATACATTGCCAGAAGAGACACCCTACTCAATGTTAGGACGGAAGCGATAAAATAGAACAATCAGTCAGAGAATCTAACATCTTGTGATAAAATAAATAAATAATTAAATAAAAACCGACGAGACCCAGAAGTAACGAAACACACCCGAAAGAGATCAACACCACTCATCCCAACGTCATGTGTTCGAAGAGTGACGTCACCGAAGAGAACAACGTCTCATGCCCGAGATCCGTGTGGTCGAAGTCATCAACGTCGTACACCCGAGACATAAACACCGGGGACCCGAAGTCTCGAGCCCGAGTTATCGATACCGTGAACCCGAATCAACGAGGTGACTTACACCCTAGAAGGGTCTGGTCCCTAACTTGAGTCCATGATACTTGACTGTCCGTCTAAGAATAGGTAACACGGTGGTCCGTTCAGACTTATGGTACAAAAAATTTAGATTGAAAGAACGGAACCAGACTCGAGACATAGAAATTTATTCAATGAAAAGAAAGGACACTATCTATGTATAAAGTAAGTCAAATGAAAAAGGGGGGTTTTATTGGTGTTATTGAGGAGAGTTTCGTGCATAGAAACTTTACATTGAAACGATAAGGAGGACAGTATTATATCGAAATAAAGAAAACCTGGGACCGTACCGATACACTGAATGAAACCGGTTGTCCTGTAATCTTTAAAATTGTGTCTCTAAACTTTTCATAAAGGAGTGATTCTGAAAAGGAGAGAAAAAGAAAAGAAAAAAAATTTTAAAGTGAGGTGTTGTACTTACTCGGGTTTAATCTGAAAGTCTCGTTAGTGTATCTTCTTTCGACTTCCAGCGACTGGTTTTCGGACGTTTACTGACTTGTACACTCACTTCGGTAATTTCTGAAGTGAAATCACGGTCCATAGTCGACTGACGTCTCCAACCGACTCAATTGAGTATTGTCTTCTAGATCAAAAACTTACGTGTCTAAAGACTCCGTATTCTCTAAGAACAACAAAGTTCGGTAATTAAACCCCCCCCCCAACAAACAATGTCTCGTTTCAATTAGTTGTATGTGCTTTATTCTAATTTATTATTGATGGGAGGTCACAATGAAACCTCAATATTTATTATGGGTATCTACTGACTGGGTCTCTGTCAAGGGGTATTTACTCTAGATATAATAAGTGATCAATAGTTAGACTTACACGAGGATTCTTGGAATTAAAAATTTTGTTTAATTCAAGACGAAAATAAAAGGAAAAAAAAACTTTTAGCTAGAACTGACAGTCATCAAGAACGAAGACTACTGAACCAAAATTACAAGGAGTTTTACTGTCATATTGTAGGGGTTGGAAGGAAACTATTTAAGTAGAGGTAGTGGCTTCGAATCTCCTTTTCGGAGTTTAGTGTCAGGACTGAAAAACCTTTATTTTGATTGTTGTTTACTGTTTCAATTCGTCGTTACTAAAAGTAGTTCAGTCTTGACTTTTAGTTAAAACTCAAAACTCCGGGTTATTTAATTAAGTAACATCAACTTCTTTGGGAACCTCTCATAGATAAAATAAGTTTGATACTCACACACCGACACGTACTTCCACTCACCTATACGGATCAGGAATGGGTGGTGAAACAGTCTTCAATGATTTCTGTGAATACGTTTGTACCGATAGGATATTTTGTTTGATATATTCTACTAGATTGTCCTGTATTTTTATGTAGTGTTATTCTTTTGCTCAACCACTAATTCTTCTTTATAATGATACAATTTCTGTCCTAACTTACCCAAAGGGTTCATAATTATGTAACTCGTTCTATAAAAACTAATTGAAAGAAATTTTGCAGATTTGGTTTTGTTGGGGTTTTTGTTTGTTTTTTCCTTCGTAATTTGTTTCGGCCACAAAGTGTACGGACTTCTTAAATCCTCTCGAAACTGAAGTTTCTATTCGTCTAGGTGTCCAGTCCGTCATAGTCCTGAGATAGAGAGTCCAGAGAAGAGACAAGTGTTAAACAATCGAAGTACGTAAAAGTCCATCTTACCGAAGGTCGATGTATGACTAAAGGTTGAGGTTCAGACATTGTTTCATTAATAAAGAATGTTTAAGTTTATTTTCAGGATCTAGACTGAGAGTATAGAGGTACTCGGTCTGTGAATTTTACTTTTACCCCATCTAGGGAAGTTGAGGTCTCAGTCTCTCATCCTCACCTCCCCTAAACAAATGGTCTTTTTCTTCTCCCTCCCACCCGGGTCCCTCCCACCCGGGAGTTGAAAACTTTACTATTTATAAGTAGAACCGAGTCATCTTAAAAGTGAAAACCCGTCGTCGACCCACCGACTCAATCCAGTTTCCTCGTCCATCCTTTCGAAAGGAACTATCAAGTTGTTAAACTGTTAAAGTTAATCTTTAGTTACATAGAATTACAAAATAACAGAAATAATACAAAGTTTTTCCTTTTTCGTCTAGACCTCCTGGTAACATACATATTAATTAGGACACGTAATATAAAGTTATCACGTAAAGAGAGTAAAGGGGTTTGTTTCTGTACTTTTAGGGACCTCAGAATCGTTGAGTCACCAATGTGGATGAGTTAATACATAAACCGAGTGAACGTCTTACTTCATTAGTCTACTTCGGACCATGTCTGACCGAACTTCATCTTGTTTA
The DNA here is from genome assembly GCA_006410555.1 of Capra ibex. Classification (NCBI taxonomy): domain Eukaryota; kingdom Metazoa; phylum Chordata; class Mammalia; order Artiodactyla; family Bovidae; genus Capra; species Capra ibex. The sequence goes on along the minus strand of SJYO01041852.1, from coordinate 32,244,414 downwards.
TACTCACTTGAGTAGGTTGTTGTACGGACTCCCCCTTTCATATACATCGAAAGTAATGATCGAGTTTTTGTCGATCTTAACCTTACCACAGTGAGACATAAGGTGTTGTCTTATCCTCAACCCTAATATTTATGGATTCACTCTGTCTTAAATCTTCCGTTTTTAGTCTGTACTGACGTCCGTCCTGGGTTCTTATTTTGTTTGTTGTTGTTGTCTTTTTTTTTTTTTTTCCGTTCTTCGGTCTATCCTAGGTTTTTACTCTTTTAATCAGTGGGTCCGTCGTGTCTGTTCACGACCCTTAGATCCGTTCCAAATCTCCTAATAGGTCTTGACTCCTGTTTTCTAGAGTGGTAACTCTGTTTAAAGGTTTCTTCCCACAAACCTCTGGTCCGTTGGACCACAAAACACCAACAAAAACACAACCACGGTTTGAGCATTCAACCTGGTCTAACTACCTTCACATCCACTCGACGGAGTACCTGTCCACTTTTTGTCTACCTTACATCTTCCTGATAAGGTAAAGAGTGATGGTAGATGGGGAAGGAGGTGTAATCTGTGTGTGTGTGTGTGTGTGTGTGTGTGTGTGTGTGTGTGGGGTGGGGTGTGTATGTGAACTAAGAGGACCAATTATAGATCAACAAGAAGATTTGAGTCGACTTGGTAGTCTAAGAAGTTCTACTAAAGGTAACGTAGGAAGGTAACGGAATAAATGGTTAACTTAAAATAAATTGACAAGTAGATAGAGGAAGGTCTTCGGGCTTCGGTACTCAGTTAGTGTGTTATGGTGATCCTAGACCTCATCAGGAGTAAATTACAAAAAAAAACCCCCCCCCGCCGCCCCCCATAACAGCAATTATCTAGTGGTTTAAATTGGACTCAAGTGGAACAACTCGTCATTGTGGTTTCACTATGGGTGAACAGTGAACGTTACGGATTCCTTTCATGTTATGGTGGGAATGGATTCGAAAAGGTTTATTTTGGATATAGGAACCTTCGAATCTGTGTCTAAATTTTTATAAAACTACATACTTAAGTATAATGAATACCCATCTCAAAAAAGGGATTTAATCACTGGTTTATGTTTCAGGTATTGTTGTTTATAATTAAAACGCAAACTATCAAGAAAACGTCTATTCTACTATTTTATTAAAGGGTCCGTACTAGAGTAAGAACAAACCTTCGTGTTAATACTCTTCAGTCTCAAGATGTTGTAATTTGTTTAATGAAGTGGAGTATACATTTTATTTTCTTATGTAAGGACACGATATGAAGATTCTTCGATGTACTAGAAGTTCTGAGAAGAGTCCGAATCTGTGAATTTGGTTTGTAAAAATTTCTAATTTGTAATGTATGATAACCACTCGAGTCAAAAATGAACTTTTAAATAAGAATTAGAAATTAATGTGATCTCAGAAGGTTCCCTTATAAGTTTTATTTGTGAGGAAGAAAGAGACAACGTCACCAAGTGTGTAAAATCACTTGTCACTCTTGTAAACCGAAATTCACATTTAAAGAGTCAAAAGATCCCTAAGACTTAGTCCCCAACTCGACTTCTTAGACTTAAAAATTTTTGTGTAAAATTTACTATAACTAATTTCAACAGACACTGTCTTGTATGGAACTGATGGTGAACAAAGGACATAAAAACAATATACACATATATATATATACACACACACATATATATATATGTGTGTATATATATGTACCTCTTCCCCTACTGTCTTCTAATTTACCGACCTACCGTAGTGACTGAGATACCTGTACTCAGACTCACTTGAGGCCCTCAACCACTACCTGGTCCCTCCGGACCGCACGACACTAAGTACCCCAGCGTTTCTCAACCTGTACTGACTCACTGACTTGACTTGACTGTGGATGTATATATATATGTATATGGATGTATATATATGTATATGGATATATATATATATATACACACACACACACACACACACACACACACATATAAATATACCGAAGGGACCATCGAGTCTACCATTTCTTAGACGGACGTCACACCGTCTGAACCCAAGTTAAGGACCAAACCCTTCTATGGGACCTCTTCCCTTGTCGATGGGTCAGGTCATAAGAACAGACCTCTTAAGGTACCTGTCTCCTCAGACCGTCCAATGTCAGGTACCCCAGTGTTTCTATATATATGTATATATAGGATATATATAGGAGAGGGTACTAATAGGAAGTTCAGACTGTTCGTAAAACTTATGGTACCGACTCTGTTTAGATGAGTTCTCTATAACTGATCTTTTCTCTTACGGACTCAACCTCCTACTTACTTACACATTTACTTGTTCACTACTTACTTACTCGTTTGTTTAAATTCAGAGAGGTTTCTCATGAAAAGAGACAAAAAGATTGTCATGTTTACAAATCTCTGACAGGTCGGAGTCGAGTTCCGGTCGAGACCGTATCCGAACGGCTTCTTTTTGGGGTCGACTCTAACAACAAGTATTCAGGTCCTCCCTTCTTCTGTACTAGTCCTTCGACCATACTGTCTCCGGGAGTCCTCTAGCAATCGTCTCCGATTGTAGGATTACGTATTATCCGTTCTCGACAGTAAACCTTGATCGGGTACCCTCGGTCGACCAAGAAACGGAGTTGGTTAAATCAAAGGTCAATTCTTTCAATGACCGGAACTTTCTTTAATAAAAGACCCAGCTTGACCAAGTTATATTTATCATTCCGATGAACCCCCTCGAAGAACAATTGAGTAACAATAATGGATACAAGACAAAGACACGGACCTTAATGTATTACTCATGTGTTCATTCAACCAGTAAATTTTTGAACCGTACTTTTGTTTCTCCTTACTTGTGAATATAAAATATCGACATTCCCGTATTTCCCAAAGGGACCACCAAGTCTGTCATTTCTTAGACGGAAAGGTCTTCTGGATCAAAACTTTGGACCAAACCCTTCTAGGGAACCTTTTCCTTTACCGTTGGGTTAGGTCATAAGAAAGGAACCTTTAAGGTACCTACCTCCTCGGACCACCCGATGTCAGGTACCTTAGTGTCTCAACCTGGGCCGACTCCTGATTCGTGTATGTGTTACCCTATTTTTTCCCCACTGTGATCCCTGTGACAAGATCTTTACTACGAACAAACGGACCGATCCGAAACCCTCACACTTACATGAATCTTTGGAGACATCCGGGGTTGGGGTGGTTCGACAGAATCGAAGTAAAAGTACGAACAATTATCAACACATTGTCACAGATTTGACCTCTTCCTTTACCGTTGGGTGAGGTCACAAGAACGGACCTCTTAGGGTCCCTACCGTCTCGGACCACCCGACGATGGAGACCCCAACGTGTCCCAGCCTGTACTGACTTCGCTGAATCGTCGTCGTCGTCATTGTCACAGATTACCCCGAAGTAAGTTCTCTTATGGACGAAAGAGAAGACGACAGTGATGTTCCAAGAAGAAGTCGAACTGAGAGGAACTACTACCTTCCGACAACCAAACGTTCACCAGAAGTATAAAAGGGTGGTCATAAATTCCGTGTAACATCGACTGGAGACTCGAGTCGAAAGTAGGAGAGGAAAACTGTACTAAAGACGAGTAATGACAAGGGTAGTCTTATTTTGATTCCTGAGCAAGTGAGAGTAATAGTAAAACAGACCTGTGAAGTCTTCATTGTAGCTGGGAGAAAAAGGGAGTGAGAGTAAACGTTCCGAACGGAAAATTTCAACAAAGAAGTTGAAGTAAAGGTGATAAATGTGGTATCACGATCGTATATACCTCTTCCGTAACAGCTGGGTGAGGTCATGCGAACGGACCTTTTAGGGTACCTACCTCCTCGGACCATCCGACGTCAGGTACCCCAGCAATTCTCAGCCTGTGCTGACTCGCTGAAGGGAAAGTGAAAAGTGAAAGTACGTAACTTCTTCCTTTACTGTTGGGTGAGGTCACAAGAACGGACCTCTTAGGGTCCCTACCCCTCGGACCACCCGACGGCAGATACTCCAGCGTGTCTCAGCCTGTGCTGACTTCACTAAATCGTCGTCGTCGTCGTCGTCGTCGTCGTCTTATGTAGACAGTTGTGAAACGAAAAGAGAATAGTTGTAACGGGAACCTTCAAAAGTCCACACGAAGTGGTACGAATTGACTCAACTGAAGTTGTTTGTAAATGACCCGTAGGTAACGTAAGGTCTGTAACAAGACCTTATATTCCCTCTATTCTTATACCTATTATATCGATCGTCTCCCTTGTGAGTCCTTCTCTACCAATTACTCGTTACTCATTTACATTATAGTCAACCTCTAAATCGTCTAATCCTTTCCGAAGGTCTTCTCTGTGACTCAACCCAAACTTTCCTACTTTTTCTCTACCGTGTCATTTTCCTCGTACCCATAAAATCATCGATCACGTCACACTTGTTTCCGTACCTCCCCTCTTGCCTGTCTTAAGACCTATTGAACTCAGACCTCATCTATAAAGTTAAGACCCGTTCCTATCCTTTCTCTGTATTGGTTTATTCCAGTCTAACACTTCCTAAGAAAAGACAGTCCGACCCCCTTTGTGAATCGTATTAGACTTAGATCAGGAATGGTCCATCAAGAGTTAGATGAAGAATGTAGGTGTACCACACACATGTTTCCTCCCCTCATTATAAGTGATTGTACAACTATCATACATCTTTGTTTGAAAAATCTACCGTTTAATAAATATTACACTAAAATACATATTTATTTGTCCATATCCCCGAAGGGGCCACCGAGTCACCATTTCTTGTACGGACGTTACGCCCTCAGGATCCAAACTAGGGACCCGACCGTTCTAGGGGACCTCCTCCCGTACCGTTGGGTGAAGTCATAAGAACGACCTCTTAGGGTACCTGTCCCCTGTCTCTTCAGACCGTCTGATATCAGGAATCCCAGCGGTTTTTCAACCTGTATTGACTTCGTTGACTCGTTCGTTCGTTTTATGTCTATATCCATGACATATAATGTTTCAATAAACCTAAAGAAATTTTTTGTCTATACAGTTTTTTTTTTAATTTCGAGAGTCATCCAATACAATTAAACCTGGGAATACAGATGACTAGTGGATGAGAGAACGCGAAAATTCCTACATATTCTTTTCTGAGTCTCCATAACCTTGGTTACTAAGGTCAGTTTCATCACGGGTCTAATGAGACGAACCTTCTTTACTCGGATTACATCCACATACTCATCCTAAGTCTCAACGACTAAGGTGTCAAAGCACATGCTTTTATACGTGTCAAAAGACCAACGTTCCAATTAATGTCAGTAGCTCCGGGGTTTCTCAGGTTTACTATCTTTTTACTTTTCCATCTATATAACCAGTATCAATCTATATTGATTTCTCCTCATTATTATCTACCTACCTACCTACCTATCTTCTATCTCTCTTACCTACTCTCTTCTCAAGTTTAATCTCACGGTTGGACACGATCAGGTAGAAAAGAATAAAGGTGAAAATGAGAATCTTACAGGATGACGTTGAAAAAAAACCGGATCTTTACTCCATTAAAAATTCACAAGTAAAATCCATAGTTTTTAAATAAACGAGAATGTTTGTCGGGACTAACACCAATATAAAAGTAAGTAGGTGTTACGTGAGAAAGTGGACTCAACTTTCCGGTGACTTCCTTCTTTATAGTAGAATGGGAAACTGGGAGTTTGTGTCAGATCGTGATCTAGAATGATCTACGTTACTCGTCGAGTAACACTGAAGTACCTGACGTTTCTCAGTCTGTGCTGACTCGTTGACTTGACTTGATGAGTGACGTAGATCATTCTAGATCACGTTACTCTTCATCTACATGTACTTTTAGTACCTGACATAAAATAAGTTAAATTATTATGTGTGTCTTATCTGACACGATCTAAGACCACGGTATTCTACCGTTCTTATGTCAAGATCTTTAACTCTATGAACGATCAAAGGGAATTCTTATCGAAAGTTTTCATCTTTTTCTTTTTTTTTTTGTGTTCTTTGTAAAGAATTCTTGTGACTTATACCATTTATTTGTAACCCCCTGTTAATCTGTATTATCTTTATTACAGAGAATAAGTAAGAATTTTTTACTTTAAGTGTTATCGATTTTACATGTCTTATCGTAAACAATAACCTGTTTTTGATTACCTCCTTATTTTAGAAGAATTTGTTAAAAAAAAGAAAATCAACATTTAACTCTTCTAACCTGAACTATCCTTATGTTTTTCCTTTTGAAGATAAACTACACATTAAAAATTTTTCACTAACTTATTAATTCATTAACCACATTTCAAATCCATCTTTTCTTTAACTTTTTTGTTAAAGTTATGTTACCTTTTCCTTTACCTTCTTTTAACAAATTGGGATGTACACGAGCATCCATAAACTAAGTTTTTAATTTAATCGTATTATTTGAAGATCGTTCATGGGATATCTTCTCCTCAAACTTTACAACGAGAGTAAGATTACTCTTATAGACTTAATTAGTATGTTACTCTTCCAGGAATCTCCGATTCTCTTACTCCTTTCTTGAGGATGTCTAATTTAATTTTATCCTGAAACTTTTAACCTCCTAGTTTTATAGAACATAAGTAGTTTTAGTTGATTCATAAACCAGTTTTTTAAAAAGTCAACATTTTTTTACTGGAAATTATCTAAGATATTAAAATGAAACTATAAGAGTGATAAAAGATAATGGACCTTCGAGAAAAGTATCCCGAGGACCAAAGGAATTCTCATTCTACACCTACTATTATTGGTATTATCTCACTTCGACAAACGTACAAAGTTATTTAATATCTTCTCAGGAAATTTATCCCTACTTTAATTATGTAAAACTTAATAATCCAGTAAATAAAGTTTATATAACTCCGTTTTAAGTTCAAAAATTCATATGTTATATCACTCAGATAATGACACCAGTGTAAAATTAATATAATGACTATATAATTATAGTACATTTTAATTGTAATATAATTAAGTCTACTTTAAGACCATTTACACGTTTGTGTATCAGGACCCACAAGGAACCTCCCTGACTACAACTTCGACTTTGAGGTTATGAAACCGGTGGACTACACTTCTCGACTCAGTGAACTTTTCTGGGACTACGACCCTTTCTAACTCCCGTCCTCCTCTTCCTCTACTGTCTCCTACTCTACCAACCTACCGTAGTGGCTGAGTTACCTGTACCTAAACCCATCCGAGGTCCTCAACCACAACCTGTCCCTCCGGACCGCACGACGTCGAGTACCCCAACGTTTTTCAGCCTGTACTGACTCACTGACTTGACTTGACTTGACTTGACTTCCTAGATTATAGGTCTTGATATCGTCGGGACGACACTGATACTCCGCTGGTTGACTTCGTGGTGTGACTTCTACCATCTCACCTTTCTAGGAGAGATATTTTCTCCGAAACTGAGACCGGTAAAACAATCCAAAACTTTATTAGATGTTGGTTTCATAGAAATATAAAGAACTGTATATACTATTTTCTATGGGAATAAAAAAGATGTGTATCAAGAACTCGTATGTTATAGATTTATTGTTATTCGTAGAATTAAGTATTCAGTAGAATACAAGACTAGACATTTAGAACTCACTTAGTCAGAGGTACGTCGGGTCGACTTGAGTTGATAATAAAACGCACATACTAAAAGAGAACATAAGAGTATTTTGTTCTGAAAGAGAAAGAAAAAGTTTTTGATGAGATACACAAAGACGAGAAATGTTTCTTATAATCGGAGTTGTGTCCGACAATCACTATATAAAATTTCAATTTTAGAAACTTATTTTAGTATTATCCCAAGTCATCACTACGTTGAGATCGGTCTTGTGTCCACTCGAGAGAGTCAAAAAGACCAGTGAATGGTGTGTGATAAAGTTCTTACCAACCTTTTATCTCTACAGTAAGTAACTACTCGATAAGTTACAATGTCTTCTTCACGATATTATCGGTAAAATTCTTATTGAAGTTACGTGTACCACCGTAGTAAATTGGATGGTATTTTAACGTCGTATTATGGGTTACTTTTTCCCAAGCTCACAAGTTTCTTTCTCTAGTCTTACCTTGGACTTATATAAGTTATTGATAAACTTGAAAAAAAAAAGTCCCTTCAGTAAATTATGAATGGGTAAATCTAGGGAATTTTGCTTCGAAGAGAGGGGTTTCGGAGAGATAATACTTCGATGTCAGAGGTCTAACGGTTGGGGTAACAGGTACCTCGTCTCGTGCGAACCTTTTTGGACGGTTTATTCGTCCAAGAGTGTTCGGACCCCTCTCTAATTCACGACGATACACGGCAAGGAAGGTTTCTACGGAAACGAGGAGGGCGAAGTGACGACGACACTTCAGCTGTTAGGACCTTTACGTAAAACTTCGTCCCTCAAAAGTTTCACTGTCCGAATTTTTTATGTTAAGTGGAAAACGGGAAGGGGAGGGACGACGTCCTGCGTCCCGGAGGAATCGTGAATCAAAATATTAAGACTGAAACGTGACCATAGAAGTTATTTGTCCGAGTCGAGAGGACCCGACACCTAAAGATTGACATCGAAGATCAGTTTTAAGGGGGAAGATTTAAGTCTACTAATTGACTCTCCGATGTCAAATTTGTTGTTGTTGTTATTCGTAAAAAGTATAGAGGTTCGATATACGAGATTAAGTTAAAAGAATATTTAAGTCTCTTTATTAATTCTCGTCTGAATTTAACTGAGGTCTTAAAGGAGAATGGATTCGGTAACGATTGAGTTTGTCTATCCTTTAGGTCACCTTATTTTATGTACCCTTCCCTTTAGACAGAACTAACAAAGACTTGAAGTACCAGTCTTTCTCGTCCCGTTAAGTCAGATTACCTCTTCTGTCCTCTATACTCAAGAGAAAAAGAAAGACTATGAGTTGTCACAACATTATAACAAGTGGATTTAAAAGACAAAAGAAAACTTTTTAGTCATAAGGTATTATAATTACTGAACTTAAAACTTAAGGAACTATTTTTACATAGTTTAAGGAAAGGAACTATTTTACATTAGGTTAACAGAATTCCCTCTTCTATCTCTTAAACCTGGTTCTTTTGGATCTGAACTTTGAAGGGAGGTTTAAAGAATCAACATATAGAGACCTATGTTTTCAATTAACAAGTCTCGAAGTCAGAGGGGTAGACATTTTACCTTTACTAATACGGTTATAGTGTTAACAATCTTTTTCCACTCCTGTATTGTATATTTTAAACTAGAAATGTTTCGTAAAGATTTTAGGAAAACTAGATCATTGGTTATAATAATCCTCAGAGAAAAATTTTGGTATACTTTATATTAATCAAAATCTCTTTTAGTATATCTTATATTAGTAATTAATGACTCTTTGGTTTTAGTCAGTGGACCTTCGACGAATGAGTCGAAAATACATTGAACTCCAACTTCGACCCTATAGGTCAAAAGTCAATAATTAAGGGTTAAACGTATTATTCTCCCTATCAAGTTTCCATGGTACTTAAGATTATCTTAGTACCGTGGAAGGAGTCGTGGTGTTTAGTGATATTCATTTGTATGTTAGATTTGTTTTACGTACTAATGATCCGTTTACCTCGAACTTCTGTGTGAGGGTCGGGTGAAAAGGTTGGACCATAGTTCGGAGTTGGTCGAAATACATCTTTAATGTCCTTAAGACCTTTTTTTTTAACATTAACTAACATGGGTAAAACTCATATATACATATATAGAGGACGGTCGTCGATAGTCCCTAGGTTTCCGTAAGAAAGGTAATTGTCTTCGTCTGTTGACAGGTCCACTAAACTAAAGGATAAGAAACTTTATGTATTAAGAAGGGAGGTTAGGTTAACAAAAGGAAGTGACGTTTATTTTCAGGAGAAAACTTCAAAAAATGTGGATTCAGTAACATAGTCAGTAACACGAACTATGAATCGACAAATACTTATATACCAGGGATGGTCCAAAACTTTCTGGGATAGAATTTGAAGAGACATCGTCCCTCATGTATCGTCCCACGAACCGTTGTCCTCTACAATTCTTTCAAAACTTCTTACTTACTTGTGGTAATCACTTGAAATATGTTGAAAAAAAGGAAATTGGTTTCAAATATAAATAAGAGATTTTGTACTTTATAAGGAGAATCCCCTCCAGAGTGAAACTCAAAGATCTTTATAAAAGTATAGTCACGTTTACTTAAAGTCTATTGAAAGACCCTCACTGACACATATCCCTAATGACTCCTGACTTCCCATTTGACCTCTTCCGTCGGTAGTGGTTCACTCACTTCCTCGGGTCGTTGTAAGTAGTTGTAAAAAGAGGGTAAAACAGGTCTGTCGTGTCGAGACTTAAAATAGTTCATACTGACGTATACCGGTAGTGATTCATTCTTCTTTATCGTCGTGGAGGGTGGATACTTAGAGAATGAAACACGGACGGTTACAGGATCCGTAAAATATACTTAATAGATCAATGAGCAATGTTGGTGGTAATTTTCCTCGTTGGAATTATTAAGACAAAAAGTCTACTCTTTTGACTCCCTACTTCTTTAAAGGTTTCCAGTGAGGAAACAGACTTGTGTCACGGGTGGTAAGACACGAGTCACAAACCTAATCGGTACGACCACGGTCCTTTACATTGTCCTCGACTAGGTCCTTGTGAAGTCGTATCGAGACCAGATTTCAAGTCCGACCCCGGTCTAACGTCGTCCAACCTCTTCTCTGAACTCCTGTTACAAACACACAGGGTGTACAAACCGTGACGTCTGTGGGAGACGAGAGAGTCTGAACCGACTTTTCTGTTTACGCGACCGAAGTCTACTGAGGTTTGAACGTGCATAACAACTATAACTACAAGAAAGCAGACCTACCGTTACTGTCTGCAGAAAACAGGTCTGGACCGTCTGTGTACTCTCGTCTCAACTTGAGGGGACTTACGTTACATTGGCGCTGTAGTGTCTGTGGGGATTCGACGGATTCATTATGTTTACGGGAAGAAAGGAAACAGAGGTGTGTTAATAAGTATTTTATAACTTATGCGACTTTACGTTACACTAAATACTTCGCCGACTTGAGGTTTATCAAAACCCAGGAGGGTAGGGGGTACTTCTTACCTTCTTATATTCGGTCGACCCTATTATCCGTTCGTAGAGTACGGTTTCAACCTCAAGGGTCCCCGGGATTGTCGGTTCCGTCAAGTTTCGATGGTTTCCATCTTCACATAGGTTTTATTTCGGCTAGACTCCCTCAACTCTCAATTTACGGTCTCTATTGTTCACGTGAGACTTAAGTTACTTCGTCTACTTTCCTTACAATTTATCTTCGTGACGTGTCGTACAACTAATACACTATACGAGACAGGATTCGGAAAAAATACTTAATGAAACAAATTAGGTGTTCCCGGTATCAGTAGGAGGTAGTTTCTACCCCGTTGTCTGTAATACCCCACAACTTCTAGAGGTAAATCCTATGTCTCACTCTCTGAGGGACATCCTTCTGAGTGTGGTCCAGTGTCTTTAAAGAACGGATTTTTGGTGCATACTTAGGTCCTCAGACACGGGACCGACTGAACTTTAATCAAACTCCTACCCGTGACGTCCATTCGTTTCTTACGTTCTTTTGACGGTTATGGTTGGGAGGAGTATCAACCTTTCATAGTCAATCACCTAGAGAAATTGACGAAATCCCAACTCCGTCTTTTTGTTTGTTTATTTTTTTCTAAGAAGATCAATTCACATTAATTTCATTTAGTCAGATTATGTTCCTTGTCCTGTATGTTTTGTGTTTTTGATCTGTAAGTGTTTACCCTATTACGAAAAGATAAAAAAAATAAACTTTTATTGTCGGGAACAGATGACGTTACGAAAAACGGTACTATAATAGGTGAGACTCTCTGCCGGATAGTAAATCAATAAAAGTGTGAGACATATACTCCCCTATATAATTCACCCTAAACTTTAAGAGGAACGTCCTCACACGTTTAGAAAACGAATCAAATTTTACTAAGGTAAAAATTTATATTTAAATAAAATTAACCTCCAATTAATGAAATGCTATAACATAACCAAAACGGTATGTAGTTGTACTTAGACGGTTCCCACATGTGCACAAGGGGTAGGATTTGGGGGGAGGGTGGAGGGTGGGACATGGTAAGGGGACCCACTAGGGTCACGTGGGTAGGACATAGGACGTAGTTTGGACCTGACCACTAAACAAAGTATATACTATAATATGTACAAAGTTACGGTAAGAAGGTTTTTTAGGGTGGGAGAGGGAGAGGGTGTCTCGGGTTGTCTGACAAGATATGTAGACACAGAGAAAACGACAGAACGTATGTCCCAATAGTAGTGATAGAAATATTTAAGGTATACTTTCACTTTCACCTCTCACTTTTTCAACCGGATTTCGAGTTGTAAGTCTTTTACTTCTAGTATCGTAGACCAGGGTGGTGAAGTACCCTTTATCTACCCCTTTGTCACCTTTGTCACAGTCTGAAATAAAAACCCCCCGAGGTTTTAGTGACGTCTACCAATAACGTCGATACTTTAATTTTCTGCGAATGAGGAACCTTCTTTTCAATACTGGTTGGATCTATCGTATAAGTTTTCGTCCCTGTAATGAAACGGATGATTCCAGGTAGATCAGTTCCGATACCAAAAAAGACACCAGTACATACCTACACTCTCGACCTGACACTTCTTCCGACTCGCACCTTCTTAACTACGAAAACTTTACACCAAAACCTCTTCTGAGAACTCTCAGGGAACCTGACGTTCCTCTAGGTCGGTCAAGTAAGACTTCCTCTAGTTGGGACCCTAAAGAGACCTTCCTTACTACGATTTCGACTTTGATGTATGAAACTGGTTGAGTCACTTCTCAACTGAGTAACCTTTTCTGAAACTACGACCCTCTCTAACCCCCGTCCTCCTCTTCCCCTGCTGTCTCCTACTCTACGATCTACCGTAGTGTCTGAGATACCTGTACTCAGACTCACTTGAGACCCTCAACCACTGCCTGTCCCTCCGGACCACTCGACACTAAGTACCCCAGCGTTTCTCACCCTGTGCTGACTCGCTGACTTGACTTGACTATGACATGACCACAAAAAGAAAGACCGAATGAAGTGAGACATATTAGTCGAGGTCAAAGTAGGTGGAGTAATCTTGACTAAGTTTACATAAGAAAAACTACCGACTCATTATGAGGTAACACATATACATGGTGTCGAAAGAATAGGTAAGTAGACGACTACCTGTAGATCCAACGAAGGTACAGGACCGATAATATTTGTCACGACACTAATTGTAACCCCATGTGCAGAGAAAGTCAAGACCAAAGAAGTCACACATACGGGTCTTCACCCTAACGACCCAGTATTCCGTCAAGACAAAGGTCAAAAAATTCCTTAGAGGTGTGACAAGAGGTATCACCAACATGATCAAACGTAAGGGTGGTTGTCACATTCTCCCAAGGGAAAAGAGGTGCGGGAGAGGTCGTAAATAACGAACATCTGAAAACCTAGTGTCGGTAAGACTGACCGTATTTTACCATGGTGTAACACGAAAACTAAACGTGAAGAGACTATTACTCACTACAACTCGTAGAAAAGTACACAAACAATCGGTACACATACAGAAGAAACCTCTTTACAGATAAATCAAGAAACCGGGTAAAAAACTAACCCGGTAAATAAAAAGACCTTAACTCGACGTCCTCAACGAACATATAAAAACTCTAATTAACAAACAGTCAACGAAGTAAACGATAATAAAAGAGGGTAATGATTCCGACAGAAAAGTAGAACAAATGCTGATGTAGTTCCGTCATATAACAGTGGGACGAATAAATTGAAGATACGTCTCATGTAGTACCCTTTGGGACCCGACCTTCTTTGTGTTCGACCTTAGTTCTAACGGTCCTCTTTATAGTTATTGGAGTCTATACGTCTACTGTGGTGGGAATACCGTCTTTCACTTCTCCTCGATTTTTCGGAGAACTACTTTCACTTTCTCCTCGCACTTTTTCAACCGAATTTCGAGTTGTAAGTCTTTTTCTTCTAGTACCGTAGACCAGGGTAGTGAAGTACCCTTTATCTACCCCTTTGTCACCTTTGTCACAGTCTGAAATAAAGAACCCCGAGGTTTTAGTGACGTCTACCACTGACGTCGGTACTTTAATTTTCTGAGAATGGAGAACCTTCTTTTCAATACTGGTTGGATCTATCGTATAAGTTTTCGTCTCTACAATGAAACGGCTGATTCCGGATAGATCGGCTCCGATACCAAAAAGGACACCAGTACATACCTACACTCTCAACCTAACACTTCTTTCGACTCGCGGCTTCTTAACTACGAAAACTTGACACCACAACCTCTTCTGAGAACTCTCAGGGAACCTGACGTTCCTCTAGGTTGGTCGGGTAAGATTTCCTGTAGTCGGGACCCACAAGAAACCTTCTTGAATACGATTTCGACTTTGAGGTCATGAGACCGGTTGAGTACACTTCTCAACTGAGTAACCTTTTCTGAGACTACGACCCTCCCTAACCCCCGTTCTCCTCTTCCCCTGCTGTCTCCTACTCTACCAACCTACCGTAGCGACTGAGCTACCTGTACTCAGACTCACTTGAGACCCACAACCACTACCTGTCCCTCCGGACCGTGCGACGCTAAGTACCTCAGCGTTTCTCAACCTGTACTGTCTCGTTGACTTGATTTGACTTGACTATCAAAGGAAACAACACGTCTTCAGAAATTAAAATTAATCCAGGATAAACAAATAAAAACGAAAATAAAGGTAATGAGACTCTCCACACAGTATCTCCTAGGACGACACTAAATACGGCCTCTCACAAAACGGATGCAAGAGGAGATCCTCAAAATATCAAAGACCAGAATACAAAACTAGAAATTAGGTAAAACTCAAATAAAAACACATACCACAATCTTTCACAAGATCAAAGTAAGACAATGTTGACCAACTGGTCAAAAGGGTCACGGTGAACAATTTCTCTACCAGAAATTAGGTAACATATAAGAACGGAGGAAACAGTTTCTATTCCACAGGTACCCACACACCTAAATAGAGACCCGAAAGGTAAAAAAAGGTAACTAGATATAAAGACAGAAAATGGTCATGGTATGACAGAACTACTGACACCGAAGCATCATCTCGGACTTCAGTCCGTCCAATTAAGGAGGTCAAAGTAAGAAGAAAGAATTCTAACAAAACCGATAAACTCCAAAAAACATAAAGGTATGTTTAATACTTTAATAAACAAGATCGAAACATTTTTTATGGCAACCATCAAACTATCGCTAACGTGACTTAGACATCTAACGAAAACCATCATATGAGTAAAAATGATATAACTAAGACGACTAGGTACTTGTACCATATAAATAGGTAGATAATCACAGCAGAAACTAAAGAAAAAAAAAATTAAAAATAAAAATGAAATAAAATGAAATGTTATGATACCCAAAATGGTATGTAACTGTACTTAGACGGTGCCTACATGTACTCAAGGGTTTAGGTCTTGGGGGTAGGGTAGAGGGTAGGGTATAGTAGAGAGACCTAGTCGGGACACGTGGTCGGGGTTCGTAGGACATAGGACATAGCTTGTATCTGACCGCGAAGCAAAGAATGTACTATCATATGTACAAAGACACGATAAGAGGGTTTAGTAGGGTGGGAGAAGGAGAGGGAGTCTCAGGTTTTCAGGCAGAAAGTGGTCACAAAATATCAAAAGATATATATCCAGAAATCAAAGAAATTCGTCTATATAAGGATACATAAAATAAGAAAAGGAACGTTACCACTTACCTTAACAAAGGAATTCAAGGGAACGATAAAAGAGTAGTAATCACATATCCTTACGTTCCCTAAAGACACACAACTAAAATATAGGACGTTGAAATGATATAAGTAACTAATCGAGATCATTAAAGGACCACCTCAGAAATCCCAAAAGATATATCTCCTAGTCCAGTAGACGTTTGTCACTCTCAAAATGAAGAAGAAAAGGTTAAACCTAAGGAAAATAAAGAAAAAGACGAGACTGACGACACTGGTTTTGAAGGTTTTGATACAACTTATCATGACCACTTTCACCCGTGGGAACAGAAAAAGGACTCAAATCCCCTTTACGAAAGTTAAAAAGTGGTAACTCCTATTACAAACGACACCCAAACAGTATATATCGAAAATAATACAACTCCATACAAGGAAGATAAGGACGAAAGACCTCTCAAAAATTAGTATTTACCTATGACTTAAAAGAGTTTCCGGAAGAGACGTAGATAACTCTATTAGAATACCGAAAATAAAAAGTTAAACAATTACACCACACGATGTAACTAACTAAACGCCTATAACTACTTAGGAATGTAGGAACCCTATTTCGAGTGAACCAGTACCATATACTAGAAAAATTACACAACAACCTAAGACTAACGATCTTAAAACAATTCTTAAAAACGTAGATACAAGTAGTCACTATAACCGGACATCAAAAGACAAAAAACACCGTAGAAACATTCCAAAACCATAATCCCACTACCACAGCAGAGAAATATAACAACTGTATAACACAAGATAAATCTGAGACATATTTAACAAGTACCCATTCTTCTTAGTCAAGTCAAGTCAAGTCAAGTCAAGTCAGTGAGTCAACACAGGCTGAGAAACACTGGGGTACTTAGTCCGGAGGGACAGGTAGTGGTAGAGGGTCTCAAGTGAGTCTGGGTGCAGGTAGCTCAGGTACTACTGTAGGTCGGTAGAGTAGGACCCAGCAGGGGAAGAGGAGGATGGGGGTTAGAGAGGGTCGTAGTCTCAGAAAAGGTTACTCAGTTGAGAAGTGTGCTCCACAGTTTTCATGACCTCGAAGTCGAAATCGTAGTAAGGAAGGTTTCTTTAGGGTCCCAATTAGAGGAAGTCTTATCTGAACAACCTAGAGGAATGTCAGGTTCCCTGAGAGTTCTCAGAAGAGGTTGTGGTGTCAAGTTTTCGTAGTTAAGAAGTAACGAGTCGGAAGAAGGGTCAGGTTGAGAGTGTAGGTATGTACTGGTGTCCTTTTTGGTATCGGAACTGATCTGTCTGGAATCAGCCGTTTCATTACAGAGACGAAAACTTACATGATAGATCCAACCAGTATTGAAAAGAAGGTTCCTCATTCTCAGAAAATTAAAGTACCGACGTCAGTGGTAGACGTCACTAAAACCTCGGGGGTTTTTATTTCAGACTGTGACAAAGATGACAAAGGGGTAGATAAAGGGTACTTCACTACCCTGGTCTACGGTACTAGAAGAAAAAGACTTACAACTCGAAATTCGGTTGATAAAACGAGAGGAGAAAGTGAAAGTAGTTCTCCGAAAAATCGAGGAGAAGTGAAAGACGGTATTCCCACCACAGTAGACGTATAGACTCCAATTACGGGGATTTCTATAAACTCAGGATTAAGGACCTTGGACATACCATACAATATTCCGTTTCTCCTTAATTCCAGTGATTAGTCGACTTCCCTCTAATAGAAACTACTAGAACCACAAGGGTCATATTAATGTCTCAGAAAATTTTGTTTTATCCTTCCTCGCTTCTCCGTCTCTCTCTCTCTACATTACCACCTTTTTTACGACCCACTACGAAACGTTCTTTCTGAGTTGGTGACGACCAAAACTTAGTCTCTTTTCCCTGATACTCGGTTCCCTACACCCGAAAGAGATTTTAATCTTCTCCGTTACTTTGTTTAAACACAGTTCTCCGAGGTCTTCGTCACAACGGGACTAATGTTGAATAAAACCGGGTTATTTTGGACACAGTTCCAAGACTGGAGTTTTGAAACCCTACTATTTAAACGACAACCAGATACGGAGATTTAGACACTATTGAACAACTCATCCTTATCCTTTAATTGTAACCCATCTTGAAAAAGATTTTTTTTAACGAAAATAAAAATAAGTATTTTTTATTAATAGATCGTAAATTTTACGACTCCGTGATAACAGTAAGAGATTATTCTCTAACAACGGAGAAAACTACCCAGTACACCGTGATAACGGAGGGTAAACTACCCATCTTCCTTATCACGAGTACGAGTCAGTACAGCCTGAGAAACGTTAGGGTACCTGACATCGGGAGGTCCGGGGAGACAGGTACCCTAAAGGATCCGGTCTTATGACCTCACCCAACGGTAAAGGAAGAGGTCCCCTACAAGGACCGGGTACCTAGTTTGGACGTAGGACGTAACCGTCTATCTAAGAAATGGTCACTCGGTGGACCCTGGGGGTCTTTCTTATACCTGTGGTTATTTCTGAAAGACAAACTGGTTTGAAACACGTACGAGACTCAGAAGAAAAACTAATCCGAGTAGGAACTCGGGACAAAAGGTGGACTCATCAGGATAGCATCGTTCTGAGGATGATTCAGTAAATCGTTTTCATAGGGTCGGAACTATAAACTAGTGGGACTGGAAGGTAGTCGTTTTTAAGATAATTTGATTTAATCGATTTTAAGGGGATGGGAACTATTGAAACAAATCATTAAAGGAGTAAGACTCGGAACCGATATTTAAGGATGAATAAGAATAATATACTTAAACCAATATATGACTTTAGAAAAGGGGGATAATATTATCAATGACTTATTTTAAATAGAAACAGTGAAAGCGACTATAAACTGAGACTAAGAAGAACTATTATAGATCGTTGTACATTGTGTAAGAACTATCTTGCGTCGTTACTATATAGAGTCGGAAGTTGAGATAGACACGTTCAGAATTCGTTATACGACTGTCACTTTGTGTTGATTTTTAAATAAAAAACAGGCCACAGGGATTGATAGAAAATTAAATAAACTTTCTGAACCAGCCCGTAATATACCCGGTGTTTAATCGGAAAATCAATATAACAAATCGATGATAAAAAGTATATCAGTTATTAGTTAGTTCAAAATTATAAATTTATCAGTAAAGTCAAACGTAATACTCGTTAGATAGGTGAAACTTCTTTTACACTATACAAAATTAGTTGGTTCTGAAGATGTCTTTAGATCACGAATCTTCTTTATTTTCGAAGTGAGTTAGGTTGTAGATAGGACAGAGGACTGTACTGACGATCGGTGAACCCGATTCTCAATCCACTTAATAAAAATACTCAAACTCTTATTGATAGAGAACTGTCACAATAATCACGAAAAGATGGATAAATAGACAGAAGGATTCATTCATTCATTTCAGCGATTCAGTACAGGCTGAGAAACGTTGGGGTACCTGACATCGGGTGGTCCGAGGAGGCAGGTACCCTAAGAGGTACGTTCTTATGACCTCACCCAACGGTAAAGGAAGAAGTCCCCTAGAAGGGCTGGGTCCCTAACTTGGGTCCGGAGGGCGTAACGTCCGTCTGTGAAATTGGAGACTCGGTGGTCCCTTCGGGATAGACAGAAGGATGTAAAGAGTATGAAGTAGTCGACTATTGAAAGTTAAATAAATCGGTCTCTTTACCATTAATTAAATTACCAATTTAATTTACCGAGTATAGGATTCTTTCAACGAGATGTTTTAATAATGTAGGTCGGAAAATTCAAGTTTTGACTCAGTTTGTCGTAAATTTTTATAATCTTAATAATACACACATCGGATTGAAGTTTGAATTTCCATAATAGTTTTGATATCAACAATCAGAATAAACATAATCGTAGAACAGTAGTGAATTTAGTCATTCCCCCTTAGTCACAGTCCATGACGATTACTATACTTTCACTTGTACCCCTCCAAAGTTTGAACTCCTTATGTTTTAAGACATTCAATTAATATGTTTGTATCATTGACGTTTTACACCATCGTAACATCATTTTCATATAAATTAGGGTGTCGTAAAGTTCCTTCCCACCTGTAAATTTTCAGAAGTATTTCCTCCCCTGTATACTCAATCAGGAATTTCCTACCTATCACAAACTGTTCTTCCATACCCCAAAACGAATGATTCTCCCTCTCGTCATACTTGTACTGTCCGTGTCCTGTTTCACTCATAAACACCAAACCACTCATCTGGTAAAATCGTGTTTATATCTCGTATACACATTCTTTGGAAATTCTGACGGGATCTTTTATGAAATACCGGTCTCTAATCTTCTACTAAAAATTTTACTACCCTTCTGTAAAGTTATAAAACTCAAAGGGAATTGGTTAGGAACAATCCATTCTAGTAACCCACTTATTTCAAATATCTATTCCTCCCACAAATATCTATTCTCTCGACGACTCTACTAGGTGGTCTCTTCATTATTGTCTATTGTTCGTGTACCTAACTCCGTCTTATTTGCCTCCTCTACTGTGTATAAGGTATATATACCGTTGTAGGGGTTCCGAGGCAAGGGTCCCGGGACGAACTTGATTCTGTTATCGTCCTGTAAACTATCGAGGGTCTCAAATTGAGAAACACTGTCTTTCACATACTATCAGTTTCATTATCTCCAGTCCGTCTTCTCGATAAGACCGAGAATCGTCCTACTCAAGTAAAAAAAAAAAAAAAAACTATACATCTCAATTTTCTAAGATCGTCCTTAAAATCCTACTTTACTAACCGTTAGTCAATGTTTACCCCCTACCAACGAACCGTCTCTTTGGTTATACTCCGACAGTTACATCTTCTTAGAATTTCTTGTATACCCCTACTCTCAGGTCTCCCTCTCTCAAATCTCCTTCTTTTCTTGTCTCCCAATTATCTTAGACAACAAGAACAACAAGTCAACGAGTGAACACAGACTAAGAAACGTTGTCGTACCTGACGTCGTACGGTCCGTAGGGACAGGAAGTGGTAGAGGGTCTCGTACGAGTTTAAGTACAAGTGACTCAACCACTACGGTGGTTGGTAGAGTGGAAGATGGTTGGGGAAGAGGAGGACAGGAGTTAGAAAGGGTCGTAGTCCCAGAAAAGATTACTTAGTCGATATGTATAGTCCACCGGTTTCATAACCTCGAAGTAGAAATCGTAGTCAGGAAGGTTACTTATAAATTCTAAATAAAGGAAATCGTAACTGACCAAACTATAGGAACGTCAGGTTCCCTGAGAGTTCTCAGAAGAGGTTGTGGTTTCAAGTTTTCGTGGTTAAGAAGTCACGAGTCGGAAGAAATACCAGGTCAAGAGTGTAGGTTTGTACTGACGATCTTTTTGGTTTTGAAACTAATATACCTAGTAACGACCGTTTCATTACAGAGACAAAAAATTATGTGACAGATCCAAACAGTATCAAAAAGAAAGTTCCTCGTTCGTAGAAAATTAAAGTACCGACGTCAGTAGTGGACGTCACTAAAACCTCGGTTTATTTTATTTCAAACAGTGGTATAGGTAATAAAGGGGTAGATAAACGGCACTTCACTACCCTAACCTACAGGACTAGAAACAAAAAACTTACAACTCACAATTAGGTCGGAAAAAGGTGAGAGAAGAAAGTGGAGTAGTTCTCCGAGAAATCAAGGAGAAGTGAAAGACAACATTCCCAACACAGTAGACGTATAGACTCCAATAACTATAAAGAGGTCCGTTAAAACTAAGGTCGAACACGATCTTAGATCCCCATATGGTTATCATCTCTAGGTTTTTACTCCTAAGGCCGTCCTCACTGTAATGTTTCCTTTCCTTACTATGTTCACTACTTACGATCTCTTTCCAGTTTTTATTACTCGTACAGATTTAATATCGTTATAAAATAGTGACATTTCGGTATTAAAATCCTTTCATCATCCCCATTTTATGTAAAATGTTCCCTGGGTTGTCACTCATGTATTTTCCTACGTGTCACTCATTTCATTTTTATGTAAAAGTCACTAATGTCTCCCTAGATACCTTGTCCTTGAACTATTCCACCATCCTTACTACTACGGTAAACACAAGAGACATCTCACTTAAGACAACAGACCGTTGTGATATTATCACTGTGTCTATAACTTTAACATACTGGTTAAGGTAAATATTCAATTACGCACATGTTTGGTTTGAGTCTCGGAGATTGTGTAAGATTTATATCGGTCTACGTTTAAAGACACAGAAATTCAAGTAAGACCTTAGAAATAGTTTAAGAAACGGATTTACCCTCTGTATCCACATTTACGAAAGGAACATTTCTACCAATTCCGAAAAGTACATTAACCTTAGTGTCAGGGGTTTCATAATAGACTGAAGATTCGGATAATAAAACCTCCTCCTCAACTGAGTGATGAAGGGATGTGAATTTAGACTTTGAAGAGGGGTACTTCTCTTTTCCGACTACGGAATTCTTCAACTTTCGAGGTTAGTCATTAAACACAGTGACTGTCTCTTGCAGGATATGAGACGACAACAATCAACGTTTTAGTACAGGATATGATCTATCTGGTTTTAGTAGAAACTTTTCGAATACTTAATCTCTCAGTCCAGACCTTTTGGTGTCTTTAAATCCGACTTCAGATTTTGAAATCAGTTTTTCCTACTTTTTTGGATAAACCAATAAAACGGAAAGAAGGAGGAAAACCCTTAGATCCGATATATCATTGAAGTTTCGAGTCTTGTCTGTCAATTATTTCCCTTGTTTACCTGACCCTTTACATACTATATCTTCTTCAAGGTTCCAATCATCTTGATGTCCAATCATCTTTTATGAGGTATATGACTGATGTCGTCACTTCTATTAGAAACCGTCACGAACAAAGAGCTTTTCTCCGATCATCGCAGAACTAATAATAATACCGTACAGGTGTATACCAGTTATATATGTTTTGTTTCGTTTTGTCTTACCTTACTCTACCCGAGAAACTCGACGTTTAAGTTGTAAATGGTAACTAAATATCAGAGTTTAGTTCAGTATATGAAATAGGAAATAAGATAAAGAAAAATTAGTTTAACACGATGCTATAAAAAAATAAACAACCTAAAAAGACACCAAGAGAAAAAAAAGGGTTTGTCTGTGTTAGGGGAGGAGGGAGTCTATGAGACACACTTACTGATATTCTTGTGCATAGAATTTTTTTTTTTACAATGTTAGGGGAACGTTTTGACTTAAGGAAGTCTCGTACCCAGTACAGAGGTCCAAACTCCCCGAGTTACGTGTAAATGTCTTATTGGACTTGTCTTGGTTGTTCGATGAAGGGTTTCGTTAATGTTACACGTCTTTCTTAACACTAAAAAAAAAAAGGGAGACTGAAAGTGTTTTTATTTCCCGATTATGGTGGTCGCCCGTTTAAAACATTTTAATGAGAGGTTTCACGAAGTTGTTTTGGACGGTTGTGTTGAGTTCGGGTTTGAAGGGGGTAGGAACGAAATATCGTTTCCCGGAGTGACCCTGTCCGACGGTCAGTGCGGTTGGTCTCGGTTTAACAAATCACCTAAACCCTTCACCTGTCTACAAGAGGACCCTACTACCTCTGTCCGTGGCGGTGTATATAAAAGTGAACTGCACAATTGGTTATAAGAATCGGTTAATAAGTCTCCGCTGGTCGTCAATTACGTACGTTTCCGTCCTCGATCTTAGTAGTGAGTACCGAGGGTGTGTCGGGGTCTGAGGACGGTTTTACAATTTAAGGAGAGGGCGAGACTTTCTGTGCCTCAAGTAAAACACACGGGAACCGACACGAGGAACTCCTAATATAATCTTGTAGATTTCGACTAATGCCTTACCGGTGACATCAACTTATTTATCCTCTTTTATTTTGTTTGTGACTCCTATATACGGAGTTTTATGGTTCGACCCTTCTTACCCAAAATGTATATTCTTACGTAAACCCCAGAGTTTCCATTAATGGGGCTCCGTGACCTTCTCACGTCATTTTTGTTGTCGTCGACCCGGTGTGGTAACTATATGACACTATTGACAATTTAATTCGAGCAAACTCCGTCTTTATACTACATTATTCTAGATAGAAAAATTGCCTTTTATCTTTTCGTATTCTGTTACAGGTAAAATAAGTCTCGCTACAATCGTATTCTTTCAGTTGTTGACCTTAGAAACGAAGGTTCGCGGGTACACACGTTGCAGTAGCATTAAGACTGTAACGAGACCCGAACTTCGTTACGTTTAAACCTAGACCGTTCACCTTTTATTTTTCTATTTTCCTATATTTGGAACAAAGGTTCTTCAAACACTACGTTCAGTAGTAAAATTTTCATCGTAAAATAAAGACCCCCTCTAACACAATGTACTTTATACATATTATGGTCAAAATATCATTATCAATATAATGATAAAGAAATTATTATTAAAAACTGTTTACATAACTATACAAGTTTATGTCTGGACTAAGCCAACCACCGGTCAGTCTCTTTGTATTTTTCAAGACTCAAAAAGGGGTTTGTCCATTATACTATCTCCACTAGTCAATCAACGACCACTTTTTGACTTGTTCTGTCATTCTTCGGTGGGTCTCTACTTGTGGACGTCCTTGTTGGTGGTGGCAATCCTACCCTGTCTTGCCTTCTGTACCATAGTGATCCTTGAACTCCGAGGGAAACGTCCGACCTAGGTACCACCTACTAACGAGACACCTTTGGAACTGGTACCTTTCTCCTCGGCTCCCTTCCCTCTTGACCTTTTTGCCTCCTCTGTGTCGGTGACGCAATTTTTGACTACAGTCCCTCTTCATCCTCCTTATGGAACAAAGAGGGAGGGAAAGTGACACTTCAGAGGACGGTCACGAGGGGTGACTACTTGGCTCGGTCCTCGGTCGATTGTTCCCCAGGGCCATGGGTGTCGGACATGTGTTTCGAGACAAGATCACGTCTCATCTCGTCTCGTCTCTTTCCGACTCCTCACTTTCGCTCTTGTTGGACCTTTTACTGATCGTGACAAAGATTGCGGGTCGGAACGTTAGGTGGGTATTAGAGGAAGGATTTACTGACGTCATCAGATGGTGTCAAGAGGAATTAATTGGGTCTGGAGGAAGAGTAGATGAAAGATACGATGTCTCTCTTACTAGAGAGAGAGAAGTTTAGACGACATGCTAGTACCTCCTGAGACCAGAAAAACTTTAGGGAGTCACAGAAGGTGTCGAGAACCCTTTTCTTTTTAAGACGTACACTGGACGTTTCAGGAAGTTCGTGACCGTCGTGACGGAGAGGTCCGAGTAGAGTACATGGTGAAGGAGTACCAGAGACGATGGGACTAAGACCAGAACCGATAAGTGACTAAGTAAGTTAATGAGTCGGTTTGAAATAGTTTCCAGACGAAAGACGGTCAGTAAAAAGAAGTGTGATCTCTTTACCGTCAATTATTTTGTTTACGTCTTATTTGAATAGACCTCATAAAAAACAAAATCACATACTCATACTTCCCCAGCTGTCCTTCAATTTTGTACTTATTTCTCATACATACCACCGATTGTTACGACACTTGTGAAAATACAGTGTAATCCCTCGGGAGAGATGAGTACACTATGAACTCGTTTCTGGATTTCCTTCAGTGTCCCTCGTGGAGGACACGATATCACATGTGTGATGTGTATTTCGTTCTTGAATACCCAGTCTCCTTTGTCGTTCATGTTTCAGGGACTTTTATGTCATCCATCTAGACCGGGTTCTCGGGATCAACCGATTGGGGACCAGATTTTACAGTCAAATTAGAGAAGATCTCCCAATCCCCTTCGTATAAAAGAAAACATGAAGTGTCTTTAATTTACTTATTGTTACGACTAAAGGAATCGTCTCTGGGTTACGAATCTGATATCGTAAACCAAACGACAAAACAATTAATGTGTTATATTGGTTAAGTCCTTTACCTGCACCTCCTATTTTACAAGTGAAATAACTCCTCCGTTTCAACTCGATTTGGTATTCCTTACGAACGATAAATAAATTTTAGTGGTTCTTGTAATATGTACAATATAGCACAGGAGGTTGTACAGATACATCAAAGTATTGGTGTCTCTTCAATTCTTTGATTCCCCAGGGTCTCGATTGTCCTTCACCTCGGGTTGATCCTAAAGTTAAGTCCAAAAAGAGTAAGCAACGCCACAATCGGAAGACTTAAACTTACCGAACCCCTCAGACCCCTAATTCTAATGACGAAAAATCTATAGTCCTTGATATAGGGGGGAGGTGTAGTCAGGTAGAGTAATTACGAGTCCAGTAAAAGTCCCTATAATGGGAATCAAGGTGTAGTACACCAGTATTTTTATTAATCCCATATTTCTAAATTCTTAAAAATATTATAACACGGTCCCTATATGGTTATCCAAAATCTTTTAGTTCTTCATAGACGGAAGGTATTATGGTGTTATGTAGCACGGAGGTTGACGAGGTTCAGGCTTACTCCAGTTTAAGTATAGTTAAATAAGAGATACATTACTAAAAGACTTTATGTTCAAGGTACTAAAGTTTATAAATGGTGATCCGTCTTTGTTTAATTGCAAAAAAAAAACAAAAAAAAAAAAAATGGAAGAAATATAAGAACAGGAGAGACTTGTTGTCGTCACCGAGGGGTTCTGTAATTTCCTAGTGTATTAAGTACCGACATGGATGGTGTAATTTCCGATCATATTTGTCGTCTAAAATTAATCTCAAACCTTTCTCGTAAAGATATACTCATTTTATTTTTGTGTCCACCAAAATCACTCAAGTAAGACTCAGATTTGGGGGATTGTGATAAATTTCTCGTTTCACCAATTTCCTAAAGTAAAAGGACTAGTCGAGATGGGGTTCATCTTTGTTGTTGGAATGGTAAGGACTGACGTACCCCACCAGTACACACAAACCGAGCCCCGGTTGACAACATACAAAATTATAAGAGATTGTCATCTTTTTGAGAGAGGTCATTTTACAGTCCGGCAAAAATTCGTGTATAGTGGGTATGGAATTCAAAATCGACAGAATATTAAGGCAATCTTAGTATTACAAGGAACCGGGGACCGATGACGTTACAGGGGTATAGGAGTTGGAGATGGTGGTAATCTTCTTACAGTGGGGGTAAAACTCATACAGAAAAATCTCGGATAAGGTAGTTAAATACGGAAACTAAGAAAGTTGAGAGGAATTTGTTAGTCTCCTTATCAATAGAAACCTCGTACGTAGACCGATCCTTTAGTAGGGTTTGAGTTTGATCACTGACGAGACGACTGTTAGGGAGTAGTCGTAGTAGTGACTTATAGATTAAATCAGAGTAAAACTTACGACGAACCTGTCGATTATGTATTCACCTTTACATCCGACTTCTCTGTAAGAATAGTGTTCACGGAACCCTGATTTACTTCCCGGTCACAATCACTCACCGTCCGTGATTAATTCTTCGTGTATCCGAAATTTTACCCTGAAGAATCCAAGTTTAGGTTTAAATCCGTAAAACATTTAATCGATGAAGTAATCAATTCTCACTCACTCACTCACAATCAGTGAGTCAACATAGGCTGAGAAACACTGGGGTACCTGATATCGAGTGGTGCGGGAAGACAGGTACCTTAAGAGGTCCGTTCTTATGACCTCACTAAACGGTAAGGAAAGAGATGTCTGGAAGGTTGAGTCCCTAACTTGGCTCCAGAGAACGTAACGTCCGTTCTAAAAAATGGGTGACTCGGTGGTCCCTTCTGGTTACCCCTGATTACTTTCAAAGAAAAGCAACGAGTTACAGGAGTAGACATCTTACCCTCATCACTATATCATCGATTCAGTCTCTTCATGAAACTCCAGAAATACTCAATTGTATATGATCCGTAAAGCTTGTCCCCGACCGTGTACCGATCACGATATCTTTATAAAAGATGACGATAACACTATTCACTGTTTCCAACTCTCACACGATATAATTCACGAATTGTGTCTAATAGAGTAAATGAACGGTCAGTTGAGACCTCCGAACACAAAAACTCTTTTGTCTGGAATCTCTAAATATCAAGTCTCAAAATATCACCATTTTACCTCTTCGGACAGTCTGAGGATTTAAGTACGTTGTTATCGTCTGACTTTTCTAAATTCTGATGAAAAAGTAACTTATTTACATTTATTCCCCTCTACAGAAGATTTCGTGTATGTAGATGTTTGTAACAGTATATATAAACGTATACCCGTATGAAGGATTCGTGTCACATACAAACGTTTCATAAATATAACTTTATGTGGTAGAAGAAATTGTAATAGTTCTTGTGAAATATGGAATCGTGTCTACCACTGAACCCAATCTTCGTGTAAAGTCATCGTAACTAGAACGTCGGTCGTACAAGAGTAATAGCAACGGGTAAATATACTGATAAAAACCTTTTAATTTCCACATCAATGAATTGTTTCAAAAATACAAAGGAACCTTAAGATAGATTATGAAGAGTCTTATAAGTGAGAATTTTATTTCCATACTGCATAATACCTCCAGAAAACCCGAAGAAACACCGTAAAAATAGAACAAATTGAAAGAAATGTCCAATAACTAAACAATCACGTAAAATGACGTAGTAGCGATCGAAAATGAACCGTGACAATCTCTTATAAAAACTTTCTAAAATTCAGTGTTATTGTCCCTTATTAAATTCACGTTTTGAGCTTAGTAATTTCGTAAATATCTTCCAGGTTATATCCATTTGTTAACACACCCGGTTCATTATATTATGTAACAAAGACCATAAAGAGAAATTGTACATTCACCGTAAAGGAAAATTGTTATGATTTCATGTCATATTCTAAATGGACTTAAAATTCTAACCTTTAATATACTACGACTTACTTAAAACTTCTAAACCCCTCGTAGTGTATTAAAGTTTAACCCATGTGTTTTAATGTAGAAATGTAATGTAATATTTTAACATAGAGACTAAACATATTTTACGAAGACATGTCAAATACTGAGAAGTGACAAAAAGGTACAGGGGGAACTTAATCGGAATACTAAGAAAATGAACAACAAGTAACTAAAGTAAACTCATAACACTGTAAACCCGGTTTTACAGGAAAAGTCACGTTCCGTAAATTATGAAGACAGAGGACCCGTCTTTATAGTCATTGTGACCTATAACACTACTGGTTTTACGGAGATATGTAAAGTGTTTTGGACTATGTCTCAATTATATTGAAAGAAAGTGGTAGTAACCTACGGTGTTTTGGTAGAGTCGGGTGACTGGTGGAAAATACAAAGAGCAAACGACTCTAGTACAAGTGAGAATAGATGAGATGGAAGGTTTTATTACTCCTGTCTTATTTCACTTCACTTTCCTTCGTTTCATTGACAGATTCCCTACTTCAGACCGTGGACCTATTTTTGAGTCTCTCCTTAGATCTTCTGTCTAATTTGGTGTACTTATCATTATTCTCATTTCTATCACTATTTAACTTGTATAAGACGTAAGGTCCGTAATGTAATTCACCGAATATACTTGATAAAACACGGAAATAAAAGTGTTATTTAGATACACCATTTCCGTTCATTACTGGATCAAACGTCTATTGCCTTACGAATCTACCTCAACTATACTCAATCACTAAAGAGTTCGAAGGAACCATCGAGTTGACTGTCTCTTAGGTGAACGGTACGTCCTCCGGGATCAAACTAAGGACCCAGTCCTACAAGGGACCTCTTCCCTATCCGATGGGTGAGGTTATAAGAACCCAATGGGAGAACCGAGTCTGTTATTTCTTAGACGGACGTTACACCTTGTAGACCCAAGCTAGGAACCCAAACTTTCTAGGGGACCTCCTCCCGTACCGTTGGGTGAGGTCATAAGCACGGACCTCTTAAGGCACCTGTCTCCTCGGACCACCCGATGTCAGGTGCCCCAGCTTTTCTCAACCCGTACTGACCCGTTGATTCGTGTCGTGTCATTAAAGAGTCCAAACAAATAAATTCTTTTTTACAAGTTTATATTCTTCCTTCCTTCACGTAATGTTCCGTTTTCTTTTTCTTCTTTTCGGAAAGAGAAGTATAAGTCAAGTCAGAGAGTCAACACAGACTGAGACGTTGGAGTACCTGACGTTGTGTGGTCCTAAGGGACGGGTAGTAGTTGAAGGTCTCGAATGAGTTTGAGTACAGGTAACTCAGCCACTACGGTAGGTTGGTAGAGTAGGAGACAACAGGGGAAGGGGAGGGCGGAAATTAGAAAGGGTCTCAAAAAGGTTCCTCAGTCAAGAAGTGTAGTCCACCGGTTTCATAACATCAAAGTCGAAGTCGTAGTCAGGAAGGTTACTTATAAGTCCTGACTAAAGGAACTCCTACCTGGCCAACCTAGAGGAACGTCAGGTTCCCTAAGAGTTCTCAGAAAGAAAAGTTTGTAAGGTATATTACTTCCCACAATGTTATATTACAATTTAACTGAAACTCCGAGTTCCTACACATATAACTGATTTTAAACTAAGTTCAAAATATTCATGAAAGTTTTCCTTTACGTTCTCAAGTAGGGTCTGCACCCTTTTAGTCGATCTTTTACGATAAGAATATCGAAGTGTCCCTACAAATTTGTTAAAATGAACCTTTCGCTTTGAGTAAAATCACTAAGATCTCTAATGTATCTGTCTTATAGATTATTTATCGGTCTTCTGTTTCAACTATGAGTGTTACAAAGAGTCGGATAATCTTTGTTACTCAGTTTTATTTGTGTACCTTTGTATAGGTTACACTCAGGAATCAAAACGAAGTCTTCGAGTTGACACCTCCATGTCCTACTACTCCAAGGACAAACTTTTATTTTATACGTCAGTATTAAATCCCCTAAATTGATAGTAGACACCAACTTTTTTTTCTGTCGAATCTGTTTAAATCCAACTTAATTATCTTCGTTTCATAGTCTAGTGTCCTTCGCTGTAAAAATAATATGAGGCGATATCTGGTGTTTTTCGTTAGTGTCACCGATTCAACACTTTAAAAACTTAATGATGATTTGTCTCGTACTCTACCTACGACCATCGATATGTATACAACACTAAAAAATTTTTGGGACGGTGTAGATTACACGTTCCATACACGGACATGAGGAACTAATCTCAGGTGGATCGTGTAACAATTCCATAGTACTGGGAATTCGGGTGACTCGAGTCACGAAGGACCTTCAACAGAACTCCAGTATGAAAGTCGGCAGTGATGTCTAACTAACTCGAACATGAATTATACAGTGTAAAGTGTGTACCCTAGATACGATTTTGATGTATAACTAAAATAAAAAATAATAATCCCAATCTCTAAACAGAACCCGTTAAATTATTATTATTACTGAGAACCAACAACTTTGTAAACTTTATAAAATTTACAATAACCTCTTCCTTTACCGGTGGATGAGGTCATGAGAACGGACCCTTTAGAGTACCTGTCTCCTCGGACCACCCGAGGTACTCTAACGTTCTTAGTCTGTGTTGAATCGTTGATTTGGTGGTGGTTCTTTACAATATTACCGATGGACCGAAAATATCCTTTATAATATAAATCATTAGAGTGAAATTAGTACTTAAAGACTTTTGGAGATATTGTCTTAACTTCTTGCACTCTTACTTCAAGTATTGATTACCCCCTTTTCGTTATACCCGTTACAGACTCCACCGACTTGTATGTTTGTACGTACTCATGTGTGTGCGGATCCACACTCACACACACATTCACACGTAGATTGTGTAAGGTTGATCCGTGGACAGTACTACACTAAAAATGACAAATCTGAATCACCCTTCAGTAAAGTTGACTTAATGAAAAGGACATTTAAGGTACCTTACTTCGTCCCGTTTCTGATTATCTCAAAACGGTTCTTTTACGTGACCAGTATCGTTTGTGGGAGAAGGTTGTTGTGTTCTCTTCTGAGATGTGTACCTGTAGTGGTCTACCAGTTGTGGCTTTAGTCTAACGAATATAAGAAACGTCGGTTTCTACCTCTTCGAGATATGTCAGTCGTTTTTGTTCTGGCCCTCGACTGACACCGAGTCTAGTACTTGAGGAATAATGGTTTAAGTCTGAGTTTAACTTCTTTTATCCCTTTTGACGAACTGGTAAATCCATACTGGATTTAGTTTAGGGAATACTAATATGTCACCTTCACTCTTTATCTAAATTCCCGGATCTAGACTATCGATCTCACGGACTACTTGATACCTGCCTCCAAACACTGTAACATGTCCTCTGTCCCTAGTTCTGGTAGGGGTACCTTTTCTTCAAGTTTTTTCGTTTTACCGACAGACCCCTCCGGAATGTTTATCGACACTTTTATTCTCTCCACTTTTCGTTTCCTCTTTTCCTTTCTATATTCGTAGACTTACGTCTCAAGGTTTCTTATCGTTCTTCTCTATTCTTTCGGAAGAAGTCGCTAGTTACGTTTCTTTATCTCCTTTTCTTGTCTTACCCTTTCTGATCTCTAGAGAAGTTCTTTAATCTCTATGGTTCCCTTATAAAGTCCGTTTCTACCCGAGCTATTTCCTGTCTTTACTAGACCTGGATTTTCTTCGTCTTCTATAATTCTTCTCCACCATTCTTATGTACCTTCTTGACATGTTTTTTCTAGAAGTGCTGGGTCTATTAGTACTACTACACTAGTGATTAGATCTCGGTCTGTAGAACCTTACACTTCAGTTCACCCGGAATCTTTCGTAGTGATGCTTGTTTCGTCCACCTCCACTACCGTAAGGTCAACTCCACAAAGTTTAGAACTTTCTACTACGACACTTTCACGACGTGAGTTACACGGTCGTTTAAACCTTTTGAGTCGTCACCGGTGTCCTGACCTTTTCCAGTCAAAAGTAAGGTTACGGATTCTTTCCGTTACGGTTTCTTACCACTTTGATGGCGTGTTAACGTGAGTAGAGTGTACGATCCTTTCATTACGAGTTTCAAGAGGTTCGGTCCGAAGTCGTTGTGCACTTGACACTTGAGGGACTACAAGTTCGACCAAAATCTTTTCCGTCTCTTTGATCTCTAGTTTAACGGTTGTAGGTGACCTAGTACCTTTTTCGTTCTCTCAAGGTCTTTTTATAGATAAAAACGAAATAACTGATACGGTTTCGGAAACTGACACACCTAGTGTTATTTGCCACCTTTTGAGAAGTTCTCTACCCTTATGGTCTGGTGGACTGGACGGAGAACTCTTTAGACATACATCCAGTCCTTCGTTGTCAATCTTGACCTGTACCTTGTTGTCTAACCAAGGTTTATCCTTTTCCTCATGCAGTTCCGACATATAACAGTGGGACGAGTAAATTGAATATACGTCTCATGTAGTACTCTTTACGACCTGACCTGCTTTGTGTTCGACCTTAGTTCTAACGACCCTCTTTATAATTATTGGAGTCTATACGTCTACTGTGGTGGGAATACCGTCTTTCACTTCTCCTTGATTTTTCGCAGAACTACTTTCACTTTCTCCTCTCACTTTTTCAACCAAATTTCGAGTTGTAAGTCTTTTGCTTCTAGTACCGGAGAACAGGGTAGTGAAGTACCCCTTATCTACCCCTTTGTCACCTTTATCACAGTTTGAAATAAAAACCCCCGAGGTTTTAGTGACGTCTACCACTGACGTCGGTACTTTAATTTTGCGCGAATAAGGAACCTTCTTTTCAATACTGGTTGGATCTATCATATAAGTTTTCGTCTCTGTAATAAAACGACTGATTCCAGGCAGATCAGTTCCGATACAAAAAAAAGACACCAGTACATACCTACACTCTCAATCTGACACTTCTTCCGACTCACGGCTTCTTAACTACGAAAACTTGACACCACAACCTCTTCTGAGAACTCTCAGGGAACCTGACGTTCCGCTAGGTTGGTCAGGTAAGACTTCCTCTAATTGGGACCCTAAAGAAACCTTCCTTACTACGATTTCGACTTTGAGGTCATGAAACCGGTCGAGTACCTTTCTCGACTGAGTAACCTTTTCTGACACTACGACCCTCCCTAGACCCCGTCCTCCTCTTCCCCTACTGTCTCCTACTCTACCGACCTACCGTAGTGCCTGAGCTACCTGTACTCAGACGTACTTGAGGCCCTCAACCACTACCTGTCCCTCCGGACCACACGACGGTCAGTACCACAGTCTTTCTCAGCCTGTGTTGACTCACTGACTTGACTTGACACCAAGGTTTACTACCCCCCGATATGTACTCTAGACGTTCTCGAAAATTTTCTTGACTTTGTGCCCAGCCACAATGTAAGACTTCCATCCATGACCCCGGAACCGTAGTATCGCAAAATGTCCGTAAGAGAACTACCCAACCCAGTGGACTAACCGGTCTAGTGGGACTTTCTGGGTGTCAAGGAGGGTTGGTCGTCTCCAGAGAGGGTTGTTTAAGAGGTGTAGGACGCAGTCTACGTACTAGTTCAAGGTACCATGTTATGTTGCCTAAGAGGAGTCCAGTGGACATGATAGTTCCACCCTCAATCACTCTCTGTATACACCCGAGGATAAACAGGAGTACCCAAAGAAAAAAAAAAAAAATTAAAAATAAAAATGAAATAAAATGAAATGTTATGACATAACCAAAACGGTATGTAACTGTACTTAGGTGGAGGTGAACTAAAGAAGGAAGGTAGATGACCGGGTCGGTAGGATACTTAACAGGTATAAGTGGTTGTGGTTTTATGTTTTCTATCTGAGTTTGTGAGGAGGGGTTTAAAATATGTCACATCAGTGGGTTATTTGGGGAATAATAAATAGTGAGAGTCACTAAAACGAAAAGACTAACTTTGGACTGACTACGTGATCGATTTTGGAATTTCAACCTTAATATAGAAAACAACCGTATACAGATTTATCTCTGAAGTGGTAAAGGACCAACACAATATGAACGTTCAAAAAATACTCGGAGTTAAAGGAATTAATATTTTACACTTACAATTGCAAAAAGAATGTCCCACTCATATTCCTAATTTACTCTATTATACTTAATAGTCGTATAGAGTCATAGTCCGTACGTCATAATGAAGTTAATTAAACTTCCCAATAACAGTCAACACCTAAACAGTGATCAGTCCAATACTAAAATTATGCAAGTGAATTAAATAGTCTCTAACAATGGAACATCAACAACAGTAACAAAAGGTCAACGATCTAATACAGGCTGAGAAACCACAGGGCACTTGACGTCGTACGGTCCGAAAGGACACAAGTGATAGAGACCGTCAAACGAGTTTGAGTACGGGGAACACAACTACTACGGTAGGTCAGTAGAGTAGGGGACAGTAGGGGAAGAGGAAGGCGGATTAATTCTCTGTTACATAGTTTTAATGGATTGGGTCAGGGACTGTATAGATTTAATAAGTTACTACGATTTGTCGTGTTATTCATTGGTGTCATAGTTAATATGGAACATAAAAAATTAGTTATTTGACTCTGACAAAGGAATTAAGGGTAATAAAAAGAGAATTACTGTTAACGTCCGAGAAGAAAATGTGTCGACGTTATTCAACGAACCTTTAGTAACTCGCAACAGTAGTTATAGTGAATTAATGTTCCGTAAGAAAAAGATGTAGACCAACAGGTAGGTTTTAAGGTGACGAAAGACTAATAATACGAATACCTGTAACTGGAGGGTAGAGAACCCTCAAGGACTCTATGTCCTTTTCCAAAACGGATAATCCAGAGAGTATAACGATGAAAGGGAGAGAGAGACTCGTCAACTCAGACACATCAAGTTTCGACTCAAATGGCAGAGGGTGATGGAAAGAAGAAGGTAATTCTTGACATTGTCACAGGTGAAATCGGACGGAGACGAATCGAGGGAAAGTATGAGGGTCCTGTGTAGTCTTTTCTGGGACTACGACCCTTTCTAAATCCCGTCTTCCTCTTCCTCCACTGTCTCCTACTCTACCGACCTACCATGGTGACTGAGTTCCCTGTACTTAAACTCGTTTGAGACTCTATCACGTCCTGTTCCTTCGGACCACACGATATCACGTGTCACAGGATTTCCCAACCTGTGCCGAATCGTTGACTTGTTGTTAATGAGGCTTCTCCGTTTCGGGTGTAGAATCCATAGTCAAGTCAAGTCAAGTCAAGTCAGTGACTCAGCACAGGTCGAGAAACTCTGGGGTACTTAGCGTCGTGCCGTCCGGTGGGACAGATAGTGGTTGAGGGTCTCGGGTGGGTTTGAGTACAGGTAGTTCAGTCACTACGGTAGGTCGGTAGATAAGAAGACAACAGGGGAAGAGGACGGCGGTTAGGGAGGGTCGTAGTCCCAGAAAAGGTTACTCAGTCGAGAAGTGTACTCCACCGGTTTCATGTGGAATTCATATTTCCTTTAATTTAACAGTATAAACGAGGGGTTGGAAAGGTCATAGAATACCAAATAGGTGTTTTTCCCTTTAAATAACAACTCTTTCGTAATGACATAGTGACTCAAATAAAATTACCTTTCGTACCTCTCGTGTATACAGTTGTTATAAACTTCTGTTTTTTTCTATAAAGACATAAGATACTAAACTAAAGAGATAAAAGACTCGTGTGTGTGCAGATAAAAGAAAATCTCTCAATAGAACCATGTAAAAAGAAGATAAAGTACCAGTTGGTCAATTAAAAACCTACGTAAAATTTTAAGTTATAATTGAAATACAAAAAAATTTTATAAATATGTTTAAACGTTAATACAACGAACATGAAAATCAAGGTCAAATATAAATAAGAATTACAAAAGAAAAGAGTAAACCTGTCAGATATGTGGTCATGAGGTAAGGGTCAAATCTTGAAACGTGGACTATTAGATTGATTTCGAGTATGGACACAAATACAAGATTGTCTACTATCACTAATAGTTCAATTTAATAAGACGTAAGTGAATTTCAAGTAAAGGAAATATAGATACCTAATGAACACCGATTCAGTTTCATGGGACTCTTAAAGGATCTAAGAAAAGAAAGACTAAACAAGAAAAGAAGGGTGACATATCAGCAAGGTTTCGACAGAGGATAAAGATGAACATAAAGGGACAGGAGTCGTACAATCGTGAGATCTGTCCCGAAGAGACAAAAACAAAAAAGAAAGTGGTACATTCCATAATTGAAAATAACAACAGCAAGTCAACGATTCAAAACAGACTGTGAAACGTTTGGGTACATGACGTCTTACGGTCCGAGGAGACGGGAGGTGACAGAGGATCTCAAACGAGTTTAAGTACGGGTAACTCAGTCACTACGATAGATTATCAGAGGAGACGAGACGGAGGGGGAAGACGTAAACAGAAGTTAGAGAGGTCATAATCCCAGTAAAGTTTACTTTAAACTGTAAAGTCATAGTCTCAGTCAAGAAGTGAGTCCACCGGTTTAATAACCACGAAGTCGAAGTCGTAGTCATGAAGGTCTCTTATAAGTCCTGACTAAAGGATATCCTAACTGATCAAACTAGAGGAACGACAGGTTTCCTGAGAGTTCTCAGAAGAGGTCGTGGTGTTAAGTTTTCTTAGTTAAAAAGTTAGGAGTCGGAAGAAATGCCCGGTTGAGAGTGTAGGCATGTACTGATGACCTTTTTTGTGAGAAACTGATATCCCTGGTAACAACCGTTTTATTACAGAGACGAAATAATTATGTCAGATGAAAACAGTGTCGAAAGGAAAGTTCCTCGTCTAATGAAAATTAAAGTTCCGACGTCAATGAGAGGAGTAACTACACCCTCGGTTTCTTTTATTTTATACGGTGATAAAAGTAAAAAAGGGTAGATAAACGGTACTTCACTACCCTGATCTACGATACTAGAATCGACAAAATTACAACTCAAAATTCTGTCGAAAAGTGAGAGAAAAAAGTGGGAGTAGTCCTTCGAGAATAGGAACCTCTTCCCTTACCGTTGTGTGAGGTCATAAGAACGAAACTCTTAAGGTACCCGTTTCCTAGAACCGTCTGATGTCAGGTACCCAGTGTTTCTCAGCCTGTACTGATTCACTGATTGTCTGTGTTCTCCGAGAAATCAAGGAGAAGCGAAAGACGGTAACCTCACCATAGTAGATACATGGACTTTGAACTATAAAGAGGGTCGTTAGAACTAAGGTCGAAAACTCAGTAGGTCCGGTCGTAAAACGTCCTACATGAGACGTGTATTCAATTTATTCGTGTCCCTGTTATATGTCGGAAATACATGGCGAAAGGGTTAAACCTTAGTCAGGTAAAAAGGTATAGACCAAGATTGACAACGAAAAACTGTGTGTATATCCAAAGAGTTCTCTGTCTCTACCACCAGACTATAAGGGTAGAGAAATTCTTAAAAGGTGTCAAACGACACTAAGTGTGTTAGTTTCCTAAACCGTATCAGTTACTTCAACTTCATCTATAAAAAGACCTTAAGGAACCGAAAGAAGTACTAAATTATTTACAACCTTTAAACTAAAGACCAAGGAGACGGAAAAGATTTAGGTCAACATGTAGACCTTCAAGAACCAAGTGTATAGCGACTTCGGATCGAACTTCCTAAGACACGTAATAGAACGGTCGTACACTTTACTCTTGTTAAAATACCATCAAACTTCTAAGAAAACGTAGTGACAAGAAGCCCTAACCTATTTTTGACTGTCAAAGGTCAGGACGCCGGTGACGACTAAAAAGGATTAAACGACCGTATAATTCACGTCGTGAAAATGTCGTAGTAGAAAATCCTAAAATTCTTCGAGTCGACCTTAAGACAGTAGATGTGATCGAGACAAACAACATAACGAACGATTCGTAACTATAGTATGTCCTACGGTAGGATCCACTCACTGGTGTGGTAGAAAAAATTGACCCAGTATTTCTGGAAAGAAAGTGTATCAATAAGACACATAAGAATGGTACAGAAAAATTAGAGTAGACGAAGATGATCCACTAATGGTAAAGACAGGAAATAGAACGGGTAGACACATACTTTCAAAGGGAACCATAGAGATTAAAAGAACTTCTCTAGAGATCCGAGAGGGTAGGATAACAAAAGGGAAGAAAGAAACGTGACAAGTAAATTCTTTCGGAAGGATAGAGAGGAACGATAAGAGACCTTGTGACGTAATTCAACCCATATAGAAAGGAAAAGAGGAGACGAAAAGTGAAGAGAAGAAAGGAGTCGAGAAACATTTTGGAGG
The DNA here is from genome assembly GCA_006410555.1 of Capra ibex. NCBI lineage: Eukaryota > Metazoa > Chordata > Mammalia > Artiodactyla > Bovidae > Capra > Capra ibex. Next base: position 32,205,505 of record SJYO01041852.1, on the reverse strand, counting down.
AGTCTGTTGGTGAAACGGAAGAACAAAAGGAAAAGGAAACCCTACTAAAACCAGTGACCTAGGACATGTTACAATACTTAAAGGTAAGTATCAAGAAATCCGTGAGACAGATAGTCTAGATTAATAAACCTAGATAAACAGTGGAGGTGACATGTTAGTATTCCCTATACTAAATCCAGTATGAACTTACGGACCACCAAAAGGGATGAAAGAAGTTAAATTCGGACCTAAAACGTTATTCTTCGAGTTCTAGACTCATGATCAGTGGTTGTCTATAAAAACGGTTAATATATCACGAAAAGGTAGAATCCGACGTTTCTTGTATTAACGATAACTGGTAGACCACTACAGGTACACGTCTCAGTAAAGAACCAAACAACCTTTTCCAACCCACTATACTTATCGTTCAAAGGAACTGTTTTGAGACAATATAAAACGGGACGAAGTAAAACAAGAGGTTCTGGTTTGAATGGACAATGAGGTCCATACAGAACTGAAGGATGAAACGTAAGGTTAGGAGATACTACTTTTCCCCGTACAAAAAAAACCACAATCGAGATCTTTGAAAACATTCAGAAGAATCTTACCAGATGAAACCGAAGAAGTCATAGTCATCAATTTCGTAACTGAACCTAAAGACACTACAACTCACCAAACGGTTCTAGTAAGACAGTGAAAACTCCAACGTGGGTTCATGACATAAAATCTGAGAAAACAACTGATACTTCCGATGAGGTAAAGAAGTTTCCCTAAGAACGAGTGTCGTCATCGATATTAACGGTAGAATTAATTTAAGTGTGTAAGAACTGGTAAAATCAAGTGACTAAGGACTCTACAACTAGAAGTGAGGAAGGCAGAGGTCGAACCGTTACAGGTAAAATGGAACTAAGTACCTGGGTTCATAGGATACTTCATATAAGAAATGTCGTAGTCAGAAATGAAAGTGGTGGTCTGTGGTGTGGGTATTGACTCACAACAAAACGAAACCGGGTTTTAAAGAAAAAAGAAAAAGAAAAAAAAGTGAATTAACGGAAGACGAGAAGGGGTGATCGTGTAACCTGTGAAAGACTGGACCCCCCGAGTAAAAGACGGTAATACAGAAAATCGGAAAAGTATGACAAGTACTCCAAGATCTCCGTTCTTGTGACCTCACCCAACTGTAAAGGAGGAGCTCGTCGGTTCCAAAACCGTCTTGGGAAGTGATGTTGGGTAGGCAAAAGTCACCCGGACGGGTCGTACTGAGTATCGAAGTAAATAGATGTGTTCGGAGAAGGGGTGTTATTCTGACACTGGATACTTTTGAAAATAATGATAAAGAAAAGACAGGTAGAGGATAGTAGTTGTCTATTTCCAGAAAATAGTCATATCACAATATAGATACTTACAACCATCAAAAGTAAGGTTAAGGTTCTTTCCGTTACGGTTTCTTACGAGTTTGATGGTGTGTTAACGTGAGTGGAGTGTGCGATCATTTCATTACGAGTTTTAAGAGGTTCGGTCCGAAGTCGTTATGTACTTTACACTTGAAGAACTACAAGTTCGACCAAAATCTTTTCGGTCTCCTTGGTCTCTAGTTTAACGACTGTAGACGACCTAGTACCTTTTTCGTTCTCTCAAGGTCTTTTGGTAGATAAAGACGAAATAACTGATACGGTTTCGGAAACTGACACACCTAGTGTTATTTGACACCTTTTAAGACTTTCTCTACCCTTATGGTCTGGTGGACTGGACGGAGAACTCTTTAGACATACGTCCAGTCCTTCGTTGTCAATCTTGACCTGTACCTTGTTGTCTGGCCAAGGTTTATCCTTTTCCTCATGTAGTTCCGATATATAACAGTGGGACGAATAAATTGAAGATACGTCTCATGTAGTACTCTTTGCGATCTGACCTTCTTTGTGTTCGACCTTAGTTCTAACGGCCCTCTTTATAGTTAGTGGAGTCTATACGTCTATTGTGGTGGGAATACCGTCTTTCACTTCGCCTCGATTTTTCGGAGAACTACTTTCATTTTCTCCTCTCACTTTTTCAACCGAATTTCGAGTTGTAAGTCTTTTACTCCAAGTACCGTTGGCTAGGGTAGTGAAGTACCCTTTATCTACCCCTTTGTCACCTTTGTCACAGTCTGAAGTAAAAAACCCCGAGGTTTTAGTGACGTCTACCACTGACGTCGGTACTTTAATTTTCTGCGAATGAGGAACCTTCTTTTCTATACTGGTTGGATCTATCATATAAGTTTTCCTCTCTGTAATGAAACGATTGATTACAGGCAGATCAGTTCCGATATCAAAAAGGACACCAGTACACACCTACACTGTCAACCTGACACTTCTTCCGACTCACGGTTTCTTAACTACGAAAACTTGACACCACAACCTCTTCTGAGAACTCTCAGGGAACCTGACGTTTCTCTAGGTCGGTCAGGCAAGACTTCCTCTAGTTGGGACCCTAAAGAAACCTTCCTTACTACGATTTCGACTTCGAGGTCATGAAACCGGTGGAGTACGCTTCTCGACTGAGTAACCTTTTCTGACACTGCGACCCTCCCTAACCCCCGTCCTCCTCTTCCCTTGCTGTCTCCTACTCTACCGACCTACCGTAGTACCTGAGCTACCTGCACTCAGACTCACTTGAGGCCCTCAACCACTACCTGTCCCTCCGGACCGCACGACGTTAAGTACCCCAGCGTTTCTCAGCCTGTGCTGACTCGCTGACTTGACTTGACTCGACTAACCGAAGGATTAGGTCAATGGATGTAAGTGAGGTGGATAATAAAAGATTTAGTAGAGTTGTTACTACGTTCGTGACATTGATTTGTTGCTTTATGACCTCGAAGTCTTTTGATTCCAATAAAAGAGGTAGATTGTTCAGGGAATTGGGTTGATTTACGATATAAGTGCAAGTCATCGTAAGAGATGGAGATAATATAAGGTATAAAAACAGGAGTTATTAGGTCCATTTATATAAAAGAAAATCGTTGTTATATGAACGTGGTAAATGAAAATTTCAAACCAATACGGTATGTAATAATTCTAAGGATATCCATCTAACGACGACGAGTCTTATGATATGAAAAAGAAGTTTAAGACAACGTAAATGAATGAATCGTTTAACTATCGACTAAACGAAAATTATTGGTTCTAATCTTTATCACATTAAGAAAAAAGAAATTATGACCTTGGAAATTTTTATAGTCCTCTAGAAAGTGAATTCGATCTTCCTATGCAAAAGTCTGAAGACTTTTTTATGACTGTGAGAACATAAGCTATAAAACTGAAATACATGTTTATTTATCGAAAGTCCCTTCTTCTAGATATAATAAGTAGTTTTATAAGTTAATAGTATTTAAATTATGAGTTTTATAGGACAACGATACACGGCCCAACTTTGTGGGTCGTAGTTAATAAAATAAACAACTGGTGTCGAGACGGAGATCTATCCATAATAATAGAGAAAAATATCTACTTCTGTTCCTTCAGGTCCTTTCAATTTGATTAAAAGTTTATAATTGTTCAACCATTCATCATCTATTTTTTAAACTTACATTCGTCTGATATCTTGGGTGTCAACCATTTGTGAAAACAGATATAGGGGGGGTTTATAAATTTTGACGTCTCTTAAACGAAATATCATCATATATATTATTTATGTCATATCATATGTTATCAAATCGTATCATATCGTATTTAAGATCCTTCAGGGATCTTTTAAATTACCAAAGATTTTGTCAAGGATTCTTTTTGGTTTGTTGGGTTACTTTTTTGACCCGTGTCCCGGACTTATCTGTAAAAAAGTTTCTTCTGTATTCCTACTGATTCTCCGTGTACTTTTTACGGGTTATTGTAATTAGTAGTTGTTTCACGTTTAACTGTAGTGATTAGTGGTTTTTCAGGTTCAGCTTTGGTGTCACTCTATAGTGAAGTGTGGACAGTCTTACCGATAATGGTTTTACTCCTCTTTATTCTTCACGACCGTTTCCTATACCTCTTCTTCCTTGGGAACACGTGACAACCATACTTACATTTAGCCTCGCCAGTGATACCTTTTGTTACGCAGTCGTACTTACAAGTCAACAAGTCAGTACAGATTGAGACACTGGAGTGCCTGACACCAGGTGGTCCAAGGAGACAGACCCTAAAAGGTCCATTCTTATGACTTCACCCAAAGGAGAATAAAGGAATCCCCTAAAAGGGTCAGGTCTCCACCTTAGACACAAAGATATAGAGAACGCAACGTCCACCTAAGAAATGGTGACTCGGTGACCCTTCGGGTCTTTTGTTACACCTCCAGAGATTTTTTATTTTTATTTTTTTATCTTGATCCCTTGTTAGGTGGTTAAAATGAAAACCTATAAATAGACTTCTTTTTTAAAAAATTAAAATTAAAAATGAAATAAAACGAAATGTTATGACATAACCAAAACGGTATGTAACTGTACTTAGGTGGTGCCCACATGTACTCAAGGGTTAGGACTGGGGAGGAGGGTGGAGGGTGGGGTGTAGGCTTCTTTTAATTTTGTGGTTAAGTTTTTCTACATACGTCGTAATAAAGGTTATCAGTTCTACCTTAGTTGGAAGTACGGGCGACTATCTACTTATTTCTACTTATAATCAATATTTTTTTCTTACTTTAGAACTATAAGCACTGTTGTACCTACTTGGATCTCCCGTAATTCGATACACTTTCTGACAAGATATGTAGACACAGAGAAAACGACAGAACGTATGTCCCAATAGTAATGGTAGAAAGATTTACGTACTATGATCTACGAACCCTGACCACGTGACTCTACTGGGTCTTCCTACCATACCCCTCCCTCCTCCCTCCCCCCAAGTCCTACCCCTTGTGCACATATGGACACCACTTAAGTACAACTACATACCGTTTTGGTTATGTTATAACATTTTTGTTTTATTATTTTTTTATTTCCAATATCAAGTAATTTATTTATTTTCGATACACTTTATTCAACCCTTGTTCTATTTATCAACTCCCTTTAATTCTTCACGTTTGAATGTCAATATTTTATTTACTCCATGGATTTTTATATGTTACATCCGTTATATCAGTTATTATTACATTGTAGAAACATATCACTGTCCCATTGATCTATAGTACAACTAGTAAAAGTTTACATATCTTTATATTTTAGTGATACGACACGTGATTCTTCTTTGTATTACAACATCCAGTAAATATTAAGTTTTTGTTCGTTTGAGTATCTTTTCTTCTAGTCTAAACACCAATAGTCTCCACTCATCGACCCTCCTTCCCCTTAACCTATTTCCATCGGCTTTCATGTTTGAAGGTCAATGTTCTATTTCTTAATGATCTCTACATTACATATTATATGATTTATATTAATTGTGACGACATACAATATATAAATTTTTTTGACCAATCCTCTCATTTAGGAACCTCAACAGTAGTGTTGTTTTTGTATGAAACAAAAAAATTAGATGTACTCTATTGTCTATAAGTGACTTAAATAAGACCATTAGTAAAGTACTATATATCTTCAGTTTAGTAATACTGTGTACAAAATTTGGCTATGGTAAGACACACAGTCAATAAAGAGTTATTTTGACCTTCTTTTCTATTTATTTTGTCAAAGATATTTATCACACGACTTTACTCTCTTTACCTTCTATGTAATACTATAAAATTAAATTTTACTCCATGAATCCCGTAACAATAAGTAGCGTTACAAAACCGTAAATGACGGTACTTGGTGGAGAAACTGGAAGTAATACAGTCAAGAAGTGGTGTCAGAAATAACAGAATAGAGAGATACATACCCTATTTAGATCTCGTCCTAAAAGGTTTGGTACGTAAATTTGGATATTCTCAAAACACGTTATCAAAGTTCATTATTTAAGTACTCATAAATATAGTTATTATATAAATAAAATTGAAATACATAACCTTTCTTAATTAATGGTACACTTTCAACACTATTTTATTGACTTAATTTAATAACTCAATTTTACCCAACTAATTAGTTTTACGTGACCATATTACTTTTTTTTCATTTGTACCATTTCTGAACGCCTACTGTTACTTGAGCTATTAAAATTCTCATATACCTTCTGTGTCTTCTACTCGAGATACAGTCATATCTTAGATCTTGTACTTTCAATAGTCAATTACTTAGCGTTCTTACTAATTTATTTATTTATTTATTAGTAAACATACCATGTCTGCACATTGTGGTATCTTACTTTATGAAGGAATTGTGTAAAAGTATTTTTTGTATTAGGTAAGTTGTTTGAGTAAGTTATATATAAATAACTCAGGAATGACAAACGATTCATTGACATGGTCTCTGCTTTCGTGTTATCACTAAGTCAATCCATCCTATACGTTATTACGTTTATTATCTCCAAAGTTTTATAATAGAAGTCTATATTGGTTCCATGTTACGAGAACCGTCAGGTCATTGTGGGTTCAAGACCGGTCTTTGGTGATCCACAAATCTCAAAAAGATGGATACGCAGATCCACTTGTACACCCTCGGAAAATTAAGTACAAGGTCCTCTTACCATTAAAGTGGACATAGACAACTCGATGTACAGAGGGAATGGGTCTATCCCATCTAAAATAGAAAACAAGATTCATCTCCATTGATCGACTCTTGTAAATTATACCAAGTTAAAAATAAAAAAAACTGGTTATCGTTACAGTTTTCTTCGTCACACTTTAACACCTTTCTGGAACCATCTTTCGGACTGATACTGTATAAGAACACGGAAACATGTACAACTTCGTAGGATGATTCGGAGTCCGACAGTATTTCGTTCGCCACTTTAGTCCTCGGAATATTCTCCTTTACACTTTACTTTGTAACTATTACCAATAAATAATTATTAATTTCAACCCCGACTGTTCTTCAATCCTAACCAACCCTAGACTTTACCAACGTATCAATGATTTTCTCTGGAACCCTGGGATTCCAACGTAAACCTTTCACAGAAACTTAGACCATCTCAATTTTTTTTTTAAGTTCATCACGACATCTCTTTATAGACTCTACTCTAGGGGTTATAGACGGGTTAAGATAAAAACATACAGATTTGACTAATGAGGTAATATTAAAGTTAAACAGCTCTCCACTGTCTTAGAACTTTAAAGAGGGACATCTATAGATATTGATTGAAAATTTTACGACGACGATTCAGCGAAGTCAGCACAGGCTGAGACACGCTGGGGTATCTGGCGTCGGGTGGTCCGAGGGGACAGGGACCCTAAGAGGTCCGTTCTTGTGACCTCACCCAACGGTAAAGGAAGAGGTCACGTACTTTCACTTTTCACTTTCAGTTCAGCGAGAATCGCTGGGGTGCCTGACGTCGGATGGTCCGAGGACGTAGGTACCCTAAACAGTCCGTTCTCATGACCTCACCCAACGGTAAAGGAAGAGGTTACGTACTTTCACTTTTCACTTTCACTTCAGCGAGTCAACACAGGGTGAGAATCGCTGGGGTACCTGACGTCGGATGGTCCGAGGAGACAGGTACCCTAAACAGTCCGTTCTCATGACCTCACCCAACGGTAACGGAAGAGGTTGAAAATTTTATTCATGGAAAATTTGAATGTTAAATTTTTTGTTCGTTTTACACAACTCTATGACAATTCTTCTGGTATATCCGTCAGAACTATAAACTTATCGAATAATAAGTCTATTTCACTTCTTCCGAGAAGGTCCCTCCACCTTGTTAGTGTGACTTTGTGGTCTCTCAATCGTGTACAGTGAAAGTTCTCTGACAGACATACTAAATTTGGGTCCTATATGTACCCTTCTTCAATTTTTACTTTGCCAAGTCCATTTAGTCTCTGTCGAGTGATTTCTAAAAGTAAGGTTACATTCTTTACATTTGAAATGTATATACCTACGTTTCTTGTATTTTTTAAACTCCGTCTACACTAGTCAGTATTCCCTTTGACTAATATCTAATCTCACTCCTGTCTTCGTTTCTAAACTGAATGTCTCAATCTAACGTTGTAGTATTCTCAATATAAAAAACAATATAAAATATTTCGAAAAGTGTGATGATTACAGAAAATAAAAGGTAATTTTACATGAACAAAATTTTCTTTATGAAACAATATAAACTTATCTAACAACTGATAAGAAAGTATATATATAAAAGGTCTCGTACCTAAAATACTGTTGGTTAGAGAAGGATCACCTTCGGTTATTTCAATTATCTCTATAAACCCCTCGAACACTTCTACTTTCGGAATACAGATGGTCATGAGCCAGAAGGACCCACCGAGTCGTTACTTCTTAACCGGACGTCACGCCTTTTGTGTCCTCTGCGACCAAACTAGGGACCCATCCTTTCTAAGAGACCTCCTCCTTTACCGTTGGGTGAGGTCAAAAGAACGGACCTTTTAGAGTACCTGTCTCTTCGAACCGCCCAATGTCAGGTACCCCAGGGTTACTCGACCTGTGCTGACTCGTGTGAGTGTGATGGAGATAAGGAAGGGGTGATGGGAAAGAGTGACTTTAAATATAAGTGAACTTCCGAACGATCTTCGATAACATAAAAGACGGACACTTTAGTCTTTTAATTCTCTAGATATAGACCGGGGTCAAGGACTGTGTCTCGAGTATTTTGAGAACATTCATTCTCACGATTCTCTTAGAAAAGAAGATAATTATTATCATAAATTGGGACCAGGACTGTATCTCGAGGATTCTGGGAACTTTAAAGGACCCATTCTCCTTGTAGAAAACAAGATTACTCCGTTAAGAAAGACCTGAGTATATATCTCTGACCAGTGGTCTTTGTAGTTCGATGCCACTCTTCGAACTCCGAAAGTGAGGGTGGATACTAACAGGTCCCACCTCTCTCTCCACCCTTCATCTCAACTACACCGAGTCTTTCATTTCATAGACGGACGTTACGCCCTCCTGACCCAAGCTAGGGACGAACCCTAGCGGACCTCCTCCCGTGCCGTTGGGTGACCACATAAGAACGGACCTCTTAGAGGTACCTATCTCTTCCGACCGTCCGATGTATGTCAGGTACCCCAGTGTTTCTCATCCTGTACTGACTCGCTGATTCGTGTCGTACATACTACTTTGAAGGTAATTTTAGGGATTTAATATCCCAAGTCTTTCGAAGGTCCAACCATTTGTGTAAATATAGGAGAAACTCGGAGTTAAAGAAAAACAAAACTTTTTACCGTAGTAACATTTATAAAGGCTCTTAGTGACACTTCTATGTTCTTTTGTCGGAGTCAAAGTATCGATAATGAATATAATATATATATTTATAAATTTATGTATATATATAATAAAACTATAATTTTTTTTTAGGTCCGGACAATCTGCACTCCTTTAAAAGGAGAGATCACAAACGTCATATCAAATCGAATTTTATTATTTTCAAATTAAATAAATCAAGAATGATATATGCTCCCTGTCAAGTCCGACGAAATGATCGAACAATAAAATAAGGATTATCATTGATGATACTAATCTAGTTTAATTGGTACTAGAATTCAATCTCGTTCGATTTAAAATTCGTTTGAAATAGGTTTTCACTGAAAGTTTCTGACCCTGTGTCTAAACGAATCTGATTCTTCAATGGACACTGATGTCTTTGTCAGAAACGGTTCAGATTTTTTTTCTCTGGGTCCACTTTATACCGTGTAAAAACCAATCTCTAATATTTTAAGATAGACCTACATCAATACTACTAAAAACATGATCTCATTTACCGAAGGTGTAAACGAGTATGTACATATTAAATAAATCTACCCACAGTCTTAAAAATATATGAAAAGAGTTTAGACCGAAAGGGACCATTCTGTCATTGATTACTATTTTAGAAGCCGATCCAACTTTGAAAGGTACACCATTCCTAATCATAGACCGGTCATTGTTACAGTGTCATCACAGTAAAAATTCTCGATAGTAACAAGTACTCACGTTTCTAATAGAACGACTTTTTTATGGTGTCAGAAAAGTGTGTACCGACCATTTTCCTTTAGAGAGTTTTATTATATAGATCTAACTTTATATTAAAATATTATCTGACTTTGTATTTATAGACGTTCGTATTACACTTCTGATCTAATGATGGACTTTGTTAAAAGTCTTTTTGTTACCACACCTTTTATAGATAAGTAAAGAATATTCTTAGTATTTAAATATCGATTAATTTGAGTCAAATATGATAATTTGAAAAAGGTGAAAGTATATAACTTATAAATAAAGTAAATAACTTATACTCAAGGTAAATAAAGTAAAGTATAAAAGTAAATAAAGTAAAGTATAAAAGTAAATAACTTATACTTAAGGATATAATATATGTTAATTAATCGAAACATGTTGTTGAAATTTTTTATATATAAAGAAAAACTACACCTTGCTAAAATTTCAGTAGCAACTTAAACAATGTCATAACGAAGACGTCAAAAACAAAAGAAAAAAACAGACACTACATACACCCCAGAATCGAGGGACTGGTCCCTATCTTGGGTATTGGAGACATAATCTTCTGTTTCCGAATTGGTGACCTAGTGGTCCCTTCAGGGATTTTGACGAAAATGTTAAATATTTTGTGTATTTACACAAGTACATACACAGACATGTACATAATAACCAACGATATCGTTAGAACATTATACTTATAATTAAATTAATCGTATTAATAGATGAAAAAGGGACACTTCTTTGACTTCAAGTCTTCCTATTCACTGAGAAAGTCCCAGTCGTCCTATGTGTACTTTAAACCTAATGATACCAGGTTAATGAATACCTTATGTACCAATTTTAGTTCAGACCTTATATTGGAAAAATAAGAAGTTTACTCTCTGTTAGAAATGTTATAACTACCATACTTAAAACCTTAGTTCGTTTGATCACGATGAGAGTACCAGGACACACATGTACACCATGGGTTCCGTAACGGTCCACGAAATTCTGTCAATTCTCGAAGACAAAGAAAGGATGATTTCAATAACTTTATAATCTCTGAAAAGAAGGACAGTCTTCTTTTATTATTACCATTATTATAATTTTTGTCATAGTATCTGTGATACTATTGTTGATTACAATAGTATTACGAGTTCTACTTGATTCGATAAAAGGTACATAAAGTAAATTGTACTGTCTTGAGAAGAGTAATCCAGAATAATAACAATAATAACTGTTATCTCTTTACATTTACATCTCTTTACAGTCAAGTATTTCTACCACATTGTACTGGTTTCAGTATATCGTTTATTTATTATTTTTGGTGTATTTAAAAAGAATGAAGTAGTGAGTGTACGAAAGGAGAATTCTGTTTTGAGTGTTTTAAAAAGTAGTTCCTCCTTAGTGACAATGTTTCACGAACAAATAAAAATGGTATATTCTGTGTCAAATACTTTTGTCATGACAGACTTTATGTGTTTGGTACATAAAAGATTAAGGTAAATTTTTACACACCCTCTTTTTGACGAACAGAAAAGTCTCTTTACGTCGTGTTAAATTCATCTCCGTAAAAAGGACGTCGAACTCTAAAATTTCTCACTCATCCTATTAACCCTAAACTGATTATTCTTTCGTAACGAACGGAATGTGTCTAATAATAATCGATGTTATATTAGGTCTAGACCTAAGTCCCTTGTACCCTTATTATTAAAATAAAAGAGTACTCTTTTTGTCCTCGTGTCTCCATAAAAACACAAATAACAAAACTATTGTAGAGGAGAACAAATAAATAAGAGAGAAAATTTGAAATTACATCAAAATGAAACCAAAATAGAAACCACTAACACTTGTTATGTTGTTAGTTTTAATGTTCCAGTTCTATTTTCTATTATCGTCTTTGACTTTATCGACCTTCTAACTTCCTGTTTCCTTTCTTGTAAATAAATAACCAACACAAAGTAAATTAGTTTACACTGCATAGAGAAACAATACATCCTAGGTTTTGAGGAATGTGTTAAAGGAAAATAAGAAAGAATTGTAAATAAAGAAAACATACGTTAAAATGAATCTTTACTTCGATAGTACAATCCTTTCTTGTGTTAAGTACTGTTTTTTTACGTTCTGCGGATTACACTCATCAATACATATCAAGTAAAGAGAACTACGACAAAAGAAAAAGATTAAAAAGTACTTATATAATAAAAATTCAGAAGATTTAATATTTCTTTAGATCTACCTCTTGAGTTAAACCTAAATTACTCAGAGTATTTGTGAAAGTTACACGAGATGGTATAGGTATAATCAGTCGGAGAGGGTCCTCCAAATCAAATAAAGCGAAAAAATTTTTCAATAAAATCTGATTCAAAGATTTTGACAAGAGGTTCGAGGTCTACAGTATAAGTGGGTAGTAGACATTGTTTTCGTTACGAAGAAAAAGTCTGTTTATAGTTGAAGTAAAATAGAAATCGTACCTTCGTAACCGTAAGATAAGTTGGAGTAATCCATGAAAATTGAACAAAATTATTATTCTTTACCTTTTTATGGTAGATATAATCAGTTCAAGAGGTCTCTTTGTCTTAGTTTCCTATGAATAAATACCTAAATAAAATTCCTTAACCGAGTGTACTAATACCTCCTATTCGGGGTTCTAAAAAGTCAGTCGTTCGGTCTCCGAATCCTCTTTACTACATCAAGGTCAAATTTCCGGTCATTAGAGTTCTGGGTCCTTTTCGACTACAAAATCTAGTTAAAGTTTCCGTCTTTTTTTTTTTGATACAAGGTTGAACTTCCGTCGACCCCTCCTTCTTAAGAGAGCAAGAACATTCTCCAGTCGTAAATACTAGATAAGTCCGGATGTTGACGAAGTTTCTCCAGTTTACATGGTTACCTCTCTTATCCTGAACAACTACCGGAACAAATTTACTGTAAGAGGGTATACTGGGATGTATGAATATAATCTAATGATCCAACGGTATTGTTTCATTGGGTTTACCTACCGAACTTTTGTCTTGAAATAACAGAGTGTCAAGACCTTGAATCTTCGACTCGAGTTCCAAAACCACCCCAACCAATGAAGACTCCCGAGAGTATCTCTTGAACAAGGTACGGAGAAGGACTGTCGAGAACCACAAGGAACTGAATGTCTTTGTTAGATAGTAGAGACGGAAGTAGAAGTGTGACTTAGAAGAGACATACGTATAGACAGAGGTTTTAAAGGGAAAAATATATCCGTAATCAGTATGACATGATCTCGGGTAGGATTTTCAATTAAAATTGAACTAATATAGACATTTCTGGTGTAAGGTTCTATCACTCCGAATACCAAAGTTGTACTTAAAAGTCCCCTGTTTTAAGTTAGATATTGTTATATCATTAGATTACATTAGATCAGATTAAATCTGACATGAGATTTGATCGGATAATGTCAGAATCAGATTAATCAAAAGGGGTGAGATCATGAGATACCATCATCCTTGGAGACAAATTAAATAAATAAATAACTACATAGGGTTCAAGGATCTTCGTTGTCAATCTTCACCTGTACCTTGTTACTTTTGACTAATGTCTAACCTTCGCCTCATACAGTTCTCCCATATAACAGTGGGACGAATAAATTGAATATACGTCTCATGTAGTACACTTTACGGTCTGATATACTTCGTGTTCGACCTTAGTTCTAACGGACCTCTTTATAGTCATTGGTGTCTATACGTCCACTGTGGTGGGATACCGTCTTTCACTTCTCCTTGATTTTTCGGAGAACTACTTTCACTTTCTCTTCTCACTTTTTCGACCGAATTTTGAGTCGTAAGGTTTTTACTTCTAGTACCGTAGACCAGGATAGTGAAGTGTCGTTAATCTACCCCTTTGTTATCTTTGCTACTGTCTGAAATAAAAGAACCCGAGGTTTTAGTGACGTCTACCACTGACGTCGGTACTTTAATTTTCTACGAACGGGGAACCTTCTTTTAGATACTGGTTGGATCTGTCGTATAATTTCTCGTCTCTGTAATGAAAAGGTTGTTTCTAGGTAGATCAGTTTCGATACCGAAAAAGTCATCAGTACATACCTATACTCTCAACCTGTTATTTCTTTCGACTCACGACTTCTTAACTACGAAAACTTGAATATCACAGCCTCTTCTGAGAACTCTCAAGGAACCTGAAGTTCCTCTAGTTTGGTCAGTCAGGATTTCCTTTAGTCAAGACTCATAAGGAATCTTACTGTTTACGATTTCGTCCTCGAGGTTATGAAACCGGTGGACTACGTTTCTCGACTGAGTAATCTTTTCTGGGACTACGACCCTTTCTAACTTCCGTCCTCTTCCCCTGCTGTCTCCTACTCTACCAACTTACCGTAGTGAATGAACTACCTGAACTCAAATTCATTCGAGACCCTCAACCATTACCTGTCCCTTCGGACGGTACTACGTCAGGTATCCCAGCGTTTTCAGCCTGTACTGACTCGATTACTTGACTCGGACTCTGACTATACCTTTTTTATTTTTCTAATAATGAAAGAGGAAATGTGAAGGAACGTAAAAGTTTAAAAATACTTTGATACATAACGGTAACTGTACTGATTCGTTGATTTAACTGACTTGACTTCAAGGATCTTGTACAAACTAGATCTTATTCGTAAGTGTCTACAAATAACTTTATTTATTTATTTACTACAAATATTTTTACACTCGTTATAAAAGATCATGTCCTTCTGATGATTGTATACAATTGACAATAATAATATTATGTACATAACTAGGATTCTTCCGTAGGGACTAAGTCCCACTGATATTTAATGTCACTTTGATAATTTGTCTGGTCTTAAACTTAAACATATTCACGTAACGAAGTATTATCCGATTAACCATTTCACAAATTACTGATCCTATATCGAGTTATTTAAAATTCCTCAGTAAAAGTAATTTTTAATATATTTTGGTAAATAAACAATTATGGATAGTGGTTAAACTAGGAAATCACTAAGTGGTTTATGGTAAGTCATAAATAAGTTAATAAAAATTTTAAGTATACACAGGTATTTTGTATCTTACCACTATAAAGGTTCACATAACATTTAGAAAATACACTAGAGGTTTCTACACACACACAATATATAGAAATAAGTTAAATAGAATCTTTTGCTTTAGTAATACCCCTCTTTTTTTACTTATTATACAGTAACTATCCCAAACTTTCATGGGTGTGAATAAATTCTGGAGGACGAGAGGAAAAATTTACTAATTTAATGTTATTTTTACATCGATGTATAAGGATTTTAATTTTAAGTCTTTGTGACGAAGAGACAGGAGTATGTTTTCTCTGTGGTATTCTAATCATTAATTTTCAATCCAAAGAAGTGAAATTATTATAAATCCAGTAACCGGATGTCTCATTATCATTTCCATTTTAAAAGGGTCTAATTGTGGTATACGATAGTAAGTCTTGATATTCACGACCACTACTTAAAAAGTCAAACCTAATTACTACGACAGAGACATTCTTACCATTCGTTAAATGGGAGGGGAGCTGTGTGTGTAATCGATAACTCAGGTTCTTCTGGAAGTAGTCTAGACGGAGTTTAGATCCGGAAGTTCCAGGGATCTCTAACGGTTCAGAATCCCCATACGTCTTATTCAATATCAATTTTATAACAGGTTTTCTCGGGTATACAAACTCGTCTGACGTAAACGGAACTGTCCTCTTATGTTCACAATTCTGTTTAGTACAGGTCCAACAGTATTTTGACTTAATTCTGGCCTTCCTTCTACTTTTAAAATCAGTTCCCTCGGTCCTTCGAATTGTCTATAGGAGGACTTTAATCGTCTGTACTCACCACCGGTTTTGTGGGAAGTAGTAAGAAAAAAAAAAAAAAAAAAGGGGACACTCTATCTCCATTTTTTAGAACTTACTTCGTTATACTCACAAAAATCAAAAGAGTATTGGTATACTTTTTCGAATGTATTTCGGGTTATCACTATAGGTCGACCGAGTATAAGATCTTAGATCTATTTATCAATAGTCGTTTATTTTTATTATAAAATCTAACAAAGTAGATATTCTCCAAGTAAAGTGTTACTTAGAGAATAGAATTACCAATTCTATACAAGTCACTGATGAAACTCATAATGAGTCAATTTACGATTAAAAATTTCAATGAACTTTTCTTATTAGTCATGAGAAACTCCTCTGGTTTATAACTCTCTGAAGTAGAGTAGACAAAAAAACAGTATCGAAAACGGGTCTCTACTGGTTCCGGGTACAGAGTCTCCATTATTCCGACATAACACACGGAATTTCATTACACTAACCATGGTCCTTTTTTTATTCTGTCTGTTTCCCTGAGTCAAGTCAAGTCAAGTCAGCGAGTCAGTACAGGTCGAGAAACACTGGGGTACTTAATGTCGTACGGTCCGGAGGGACAGGTAGTGGTTGAGGACCTCAAGTGAGTTTAAGTGCAGGTAGCTCAGCCATTACGGTAGGTCTGTAGAGTAGGAGACAGCAGGGGAAGAGGAGGACGGGGGTTAGGGAGGGTCGTAGTCTCAGAAAAGGTTACTCAGTTGAGAAGTGTACTCCACGGTTTCATGACCTCAAAGTCGAAATCGTAGTAAGGAAGGTTTCTTGTGGGTCCTGACTAGAGGAAATCTTACCCGACCAACCTAGAGGAACGTCAGGTTCCCTGAGAGTTCTCAGAAGAGGTTGTAGTGTCAAGTTTTCGTAGTTAAGAAACCACGAGTCGGAAGAAGTGTCAGGTTGAGAGTGTAGGTATGTACTGGTGTCCTTTTTGGTATCGGAACTGATCTACTTGGAAACAACCGTTGCATTATAGAGACGAAAGGTTATACGATAGTTCCAACCAGTATTGAAAGGAAGGTTCCTCATTCGCAGAAAATTAAAGTACCGACGTTAGTAGTAGACGTCACTAAAACCTCGGGGGGTTTTATTTCAGACTGTGACAAGGTGACAAAGGGGTAGATAAAGGGTACTTGACTACCCTGGTCTACGGTACTAGAAGGAAAAGACATACAATTCAAAATTCGGTTGAAAAAGTGAGAGGAAAAAGTGAAAGTAGTTCTCCGAAAAATCAAGGAGGAGTGAAAGACGGTGAAAGAAAGACCACCACAGTACACGTATAGACTCCACTAACTATAGAGAGGGTCGTTAGAACTAAGGTCGAACACGAAGAAAGTCGGGTCGCAAAGAGTACTACATGAGACGTATATTGGGAAGGAATCCCGTTTGTAGAGAGAGTACCTAATCACATCAGTAGAGAAACGAATGAAAAAGGACAGGAATCTTGTTAGAGAGAGTTTGTAGACATATTGGGGGTGGTTTGGAGTGGAGGAGTGAGTTCGGAAAGGACTAGTTGGATAGATCTTAGCGGAAAAGAGATTCAAACAAACAGACGTACCAAATCCTGTCTCAGCCATTAAAAAAAATAGTTTGTTCCTTTTGTTTTGTCATTACCTATTGTCGTAATTTACAACTACTTTTCTTCCCCAATATTTCCTATAAGAAACTTGAATTTTCACAGAGGAATTCAGTGACAAAACTAATCTTACTGAGTTTGACTAAGACTAATCGATCGGGGAGACTTACCATGTTGTATACATCGTAAAGATACTTTATCTTTACAGATGTAACATCTGGGGAGTCCAGTACACATACTTTCATCCAAGATTATCGTCGGGTCTGTGTCCTCATTTTAACCAATTCTCAATCCTATGGGATTTCGAAGTCAGGACCCAAAGGGTTCATCGTAATCACTATTTCTTGGACGGACGGTTACGTCTTCTGTATTTCTGTGTCCAAGATAGGGGTTCATTCCTTCTAGAGGACCTCCTTCCGTACCGTTGGGTGAAGTCATAAGAACGGACCTCTTAGGGAACCTGTCTCCCGTCTCCTCGGACAGTCCGATACCAGGTAGCTCAGTGTTTCTCAACCTGTGTTGACTTCACTGAATCGTGTATGTGTGTTTCCCAAGTCAGGATATGTCTTATAATAATTCAATTTACAATAAAAAGAATTCAATGAATCTTTCTTATTAGTCGTAAGGAACTCCTCTACTCACCATGTTATGTCAACATAATTTTATGAGGTAAAGTCAAATAAAAACAGTGTTCGTCAAGGGGTCTACTGGTTTCAGGTACAGGACGCCCATTCCTCTTGGAACCAAAATTTTCGGATAAGAAAAAGCTATAAAAACAATGAATTATATTAAGGACTGTTAAATTCTTTTTGAAGGGTCTTCCGTACGTCTCTCCGTCCCGGTAGGACTAAAACAATAACTGTGTTTGTCGGAACTTTTGGGTTACCGAATACTTTACACATTTCTAGACACCAGTACTTTATGTAATTCGTTTTTGGAAGACATTCCAGATCTACTATATTCTACAAATCCTTCTAGTGTCAAGGTTATTTAGTTCATATGGTAGATTTCGTTTACTGACGCCCCTAAATCCTCAATCTGAGTTCAGTAGACTTGTGTTCGAAAAGTTTATATACTCTCTAGATTGTAACGTCAACACTCTAGGTGTTTCTAACGAAATCCAACACGAAAACCACTTCATATGTGACAATGATGTACCACACTGAATTGAGATGATATGGGTCACGAAGAATGACCGGTAATCTTTTATAGTTGTATTGAATCCTTTTTTTTTTTTTTTTCACTTTTCGGTTATATTCCTTTTATTTCGGTCTGTATTTACAAATTTTCGTTTCTTCTATATATCCATCTGGAACGAAAGAAACGACTCCCTACGGAACAACTTCTCTACCTCAGGAACCCCTACCACTGGGTCATACCTACTCCTGTTACACTGACTGACGATGATAAGTGAAAGTAAGTACTAAGAAGTAAAATGGATTTCTGCTTTTGAGTAAAGACGGCTCTAGAAACATAACTTTCATACCGTAGCACACGTTCAATTCTGACACACCTATCAGTTTTCTAGTACTTGTTTTGACGGAGGACCACAAAGGGATGACCGAGTGCGACCAAGAGTCTGAAGGTTACGACCCCTGTGTCCAAGTTGGGACCAGACCCTTCTACGGTGTACGGAGTCTCCTTGATTCGAGTACACGGAGTTGATAACTCGGCGACGAGATCTCCGACCCTCGGTACTGGAGTCTTCGGGCGGACGAGATCTCGGACACAAGGAGTTGTTCTCTTCGTAGCGTTACTCTTCGGGCGCGTGACGCTGACCTCTCACCGGGGGTGAGTCACGTTGATCTCTTTTGGGTGTGTCGTTACTTTTAGGTCGTGTCGTGGGGGGTGGGTTTCTTTTTGTTGGACAGAGGACAACATATGAGCCCTTCACATAAGATAGTTTGGAAATCTTTGGTAGGTGTGGTATTTTCTTATATTCCCGAACTTCCCATTAGTCATTAATAGCTCAGGTCAGGTAGGAAATGTCTTCTTTGTCTCCAGGTCTTGTACCTTAAATGAATCGATTGAACCTAGTCTTGGTCTAAGCGTGGTATGAATAAGGTAATATAGTGTTACTAGCGACAATAGTCGAACAGGACAATTATAAAACTCGATCACCGTTCACGATAAAAATGAGGTCTTATAGGATACCTTTCCTACGGTCTATACCTTCATCTCTGTACCTATAATTGACGTTAGTTGTCGATTTTATAAGTCATCACTAACGAAAAATACAGGTGAATTACCTTATGATTTTATAGTAATTTTTATTTCAAAGACTACTTATAAATCAATGAGATTTAATAACGATTTTCCTTCTGTTTTATAAGTCTATTGTTGTATTATTTATACTATGATTAAACGGTCTATTTACCTCTCAATCGTCCCTATTATATCTGGTTTCTCAATTGTCACCTAAATGGATCCCAGAAAATGGAGAAAAGATACGGTGAAATAAAGGGATAAAAATATTACTTATACAAAATGAATTTAATTGTCTTTATACGATGAAAATTTTAAAGTAAAAACTTCATACAAATACACCATGTGACACTAATTAAGGAAGAAGAAAAGATTGAGATTCTCGATAAACGTCTAAGTAATAACCCATGCAGAGTTCGGTCTATTTCCAAAGGATAGACATTGTACTTTCGTCAGTAAAGGAAAGAACCGAAGATGATTTTTGGAAGTGACTAGTGTGTTTCCCTCTCCTTTTATGTAAACGTCTTACTTTTAAACTGAAAATTTCCACTCTAAGTTACAGACAATCACATATTAGTAGTCTTTCACTGTTTTGTTGGTTGAAGGACTATCGATTAAAATCTAAGGACACCCATAGATTAAAGTCTTTTACGACGTCAGTGACAAGTCATGAGAGTGATCATCTTTAAAAGTTTCCTTTTGAATCATCCATTTTTAATGAATTAGACAGGTTTTTTTTAGATTTATTTTTTTATGTATTATTGGTTTCTAAGATTATAAGACTAAGGACTATTATGACTCCTTTTACTGTGTATACTTTTTGTGTCGTTGTTACTGTCTTCCATCAAGAATTACATAATTTTTCACGACTGGATATCGCTCTCTTTAATTAACCATTTCCTTGTTACACGGCGAGAGTCTTATAGAATAAGGTATCGGTACTTAGATTTCTCACTAACGTAGATCGACTTCCGGGGTACTCGACACTTTTAATAAACTTATTCTTTACACGTGTATATTTTAAGAGGTTCGTAAATATATTCAAAACACAAGGGTTTAATATTAAATCGTTCACAACAATGTTTATATTTATGTTTGAGTAAGAAATATCTTATAAAACTTCATTTTAAGATTTCGTGTATTTCTTTAGATAAGTCTAAAAAAATTCATAAATTAAAGATCATTTTATTATATATAATTGACATCTATAAGTCGTTCAGTGTATCGGAGAATTTTACAGTTTAAAATACTTCTGTGTGTTTAACATACGAGTATTTGTAAGTATCAGAACGTTTATAATAGGAGACTGGTAGTGTAAGGAAATAATTGTTTATAAGTAACTCAAAAATAGTACACGATGTATAATAAGATCTGTGACTCCTTTTCGACACTTGTTCTGTTTTATAGACGGGAGCACTTTAAAATAAGATAACTTTCCGTATGCAACAATTCTTTCTCAATAGGACGTAATAGATATACTTATATTATTTCTTGTGTACATATCATAGTTTGTTGTTAAGACACGTTACATACTTATTTTTATTATTATGTTTATACGACACATGAGTCTTTTTTAGTTAAGATTAGTTTTAATACGTATAGAACTTTCTAAGAAGTCTGATATACTTTTGAGTCAATATGTAATTTTCGAACGTGTATTAAGATATTATCCGTCCTAGAATCCGTAATTCGATCGTACATTTATGTTGTGGCAACCTCCTTCATAAAATTACGAAATGTATCATATAAGTACCACTACGTCTTTAACCCTAGAGAAAAAATTTAGAAAGAGATTATTATTTCTTGTGTCAAGACCTTTTTATTTTTTTTATTAACGTTTTATATAAAGATTTCACTAAAGTAGGAAAATATGAGAAAGGGTATTTTACACTCTTAAGGTTGACCAAGTGAATGAAGGTGTAAACAAGAATACCAACAACTCACACATGACTATGGAGTAAGAAGAAAAAAAAATAACAATAAAATATCTAATGTAACTAATATTCGTATAAAAGTTCATAGATAACCAACAGGGATCTCTAACGAAACACCTCACAGGTTTAAAAAACGAGTAAAATTTTAACCAAACAGAAAAATAATTAGATAATATCTTTAATACATATATAGGACCTATGGTCAGAGACTTGTGTATAGTGTAAGACATTTATAAAAGAGACGTAGACATCGTAAGAATAATAAAAAGGATTCATACAGAAATAATTCTTTTTTAATTTGAACATAAATTAAAAACTACTTCAGAATCAGACAGTTAACAAAAAAAGTGATGTTAACAAAGAAACAGTGACCACATTCTTTGGAAACGTGTCGGATTTTAATCTTCGTTACGAGACTACAAAAGGATGTGTTCGAAATTCCCAAGTCGAAAATACAAAGTTAAATACTACGTTCAACTTAATAAAACTATATAAGACACTACATTTCCTGTTCAATACCATACATAAATAAGGTCATACGAAACAACTTTTCTGTTTTATTTGAGAGTCACGTAACCATAGAAAACATTTTTAGTTTCGTGTCTCCTTGAGTCAGACGACGACCCGTAAGATGAGATAAGACGACTAGACAAATGACTAGAGATTCAGTGATGGTATAAAGAACTAATCTATCGAAACATCGTTGAATGTTTCTACACATTATATTCAAAAGGGTGAACTAAGAAAATGTTTTAACGAAACCTCTGAGATGTATAAAACGTAAAAGTACTTTAGGACGACCATAATATAAACCCTGACGTAAATTAGATTTTTAGTTAAACACCTCTTAACTTTACAATTGGTATGTTTTTGAAGGTTAGGTACTTCGATAGAGAGTTGAATTAAAAATCGTATAGTTGTAAGATGTCCTTATGACTGAAATAGAAAATTACTGCAATCAGTAATAAACGGTCTGAGTATGGAAATAAGATCTATGACGGAGTTAAAAAGGGACCCGGTGCGATACGAGTCACAAAAATATGGATAAACGAGGTACGTATATAAACTCATGATAAGACTTCTGTGATTTAAACTGTGGACACTGGATATAAAACCAAAAGTGTCTTCTTAACGTATTTTGATAATTAATAAACTGGAGGAATGACAATAAAGATGAAAACTACGATAGGGTAGTAAAAATCATGAAAGTGATTTTAGAATGTAAGAAATTACACTCTGACCTTTAAAAAAAAACCACATCAGAAAGGACTTGTTGAGTCTGTTTTAAGTAGTGTTTAACATACTCAATGAATACGGAAATTTTAAGGAGAGTGTATACTGTACCGTATAAAACACTAATACACAACTGTTAACTGAACAGATTTTGAATCATATAATCTTTATATTTTCGAAAGGATTCTCTAGTTACGTTTCTTTATCTCCTTTTGTTATTTTACCCTTTCTGATCTCCAGAGAAGTTCTTGTAATCTCTATGGTTCCCTCGTAAAGTACGTTTCTACCCATGTTATTTCCTGTTTTTACCGTACCTGGATTGTCTTCGTCTTCTATAATTCTTCTCCACCGTACTTATGTGTCTTGATATGTTTTTTCTAGAAGTATTGGGTCTATTAGTAATACCACGCTAGTGGTACCACTAGTGGTGCTAGTAATACCACCTGGAATCCTTCGTAGTGATACTTGTTTCGGTCACTTGTACTGCCTTAAGGTCGACTCGATAAAGTTTAGGATTTTCTACTACGACAACTTCAGGACGTAAGTCAGTCAGTCATTTAAACCTTTTGAGTCATCACCAGTGTCCTGACCTTTTCCAATCAAAAGTAAAGTTAGGGTTTCTTTCCGTTACGGTTTCTTACAAGTTTGATAACATTTTAAAGTGAGTAGAGTGTGTGATCATTTCATTACGAGTTTTAAGAGGTTCGATCCGAAGTTGTCATACACTTGACTCTTGAAGGTCTACACGTCCGGCCTAAATCTTTTCCGTTTCCTTGGTCTCTAGGTCAATGGTTGTAGACAACCTAGTGTCTCTTTCGTTCTCTTAAGGTCTTTTTAGATGAATACGAAGTAACTGATACGATTTCGGAAACTTACACACCTAGTATTGTTTAACACCTTTTAAGAATTTCTCTACCCTGATGGTCTGGTGAAATGGACGGAGTACTCTTTGGACATACGTCCCGTTCTTCGTTGTCAATCTTGAACTGTACCTTGTTACCTGACCATGGTTTGACACTTACTTCATTTAGTTCCGACATATAACGGTGGGACAAGTAAATTGAAGATACATCTCATGTGGAAGACTTTATGGTCCGACCTCCTTCGTGTTCGACCTTAATTCTAACACCCCTCTTTATAGTTATTGGAGTCTATACGCCTACTGTGGTGGGAATACCGTCTTTCACCTCTTCTTGATTTCCCGGAGAACTGTTTACACTTTATCCTCTCACTTTTTCGACCGAATTTTGAGTTGTAAGTCTTTTGATTCTAGTACCGTAGACCAGGGTAGTGAAGTATCGTTTATCTACCCCTCTGTTACCTTTGTCAATGTCTTAAAGAAAAGAACCCGAGGTCTTAGTGACGTCTACCACTGACCTCGGGACTTTAATTTTCTACGAACGAGGAACCTTCTTTTCGATACTGTTTGGATCTGTCACATAATTTTTCGTCTCTGTGATCAAATGGTTGTTACTAAACATATTAGTTTAAAACAAAAAAGGTCATCAGTACATACCTATACTCTCGACCTGGTATTTCTTTCGACTCGTGACTTCTTAACTACGAAAACTTAACACCACTACCTCTTCTTAGAACTCTCAGGGAACCTAACGTTCCTCTAGGTTGGTCAGGTAGGATTTCCTTTAGTCAGAACTTATAAGTGACCTTCCCGACTACGACTTCGACTTTGAGGGTGTGAAACAGGTGGACTACGCTTCTTTACTGGGTAATCTTTTCTGGAACTACTACCCTTTCTAACTTCCATCCTCCTCTTCATCTACTGTCTCTTACTCTATCAACCCACCGTAGTGGTTGAGCTACCTGTACTCAAACTCGTTCGAGACCCCACAACCACTACCTGTCCCTTCGACATCAGACACCCTAACGTTTCTCAGTTTGTACTACCCCGTTGACTTGACTTAACTTGACTAAAATGAAAAATGTCATATAGTATTACGTAAAACTCGTTCATCTTTTGTATTTATCTTCCTATATTATTTATAAAGTATGATCACCAAACGTTGGTTTCAAAAACAAAAACAAAAACAAAAGGGAGTTAAGTTTTATCAACCGTAATAAAATAGTGTCGACCTCGTCCCAACCCTCCAAACGATGACCGTAGATCCCCTATCTCTGGTCTCTCGGAAGATTTATAGAGTTATAGGATGTTACGTGTCCTGACAAGGGGCTGTTTTCTAATAACAGAGAATATGATTACCATGTCTTCAACTCTTAAAAGGATTTAAGTGGTGAATCGACATAGTCTTAAAAAAACAAAAAAAACCGGTAAAACGGTGTAGACAAGGTTTAAGGAGGTGGTCATTTATTATTCGACAATGTATATAAAATTCGTAAACAAATTAAGACTAGAAAAAGAAGTGGAAAAGAGTAATCTCTACTGGTGATGGGATTTTGACTACATTTCCATTGAGGGACATAAACATCTAATGTAAAATATACATAATTTTTTTTGATACTGACACAAAACAAAATACATACATAGTATGGATATATAATCTATAGTGTCGTATTCTATAGATATTGAAAGAAAAAAGGTGAGTTACTATACGATAATGAATCCTCTTCCTTTACCGTCGTGTGAGATCATAAGAACAGACCTTTTAGGGAACCTATCTCCTTAGGTCACCCAATGTCGGAACACCAGTGTTAACCATGTACTGAATCGGTGATGTGGTGGTGATGTTGCTCCAATAATAATTTTAAAGGGTTGAAACGATAGGTATTCAGATTCAGTAAACAAAATTTCAACATATTGGAAGTAACACATAGATACGTTAATAAGTACCCATTAATCAGATTACATATAAAACGACAAATTTTAATAAGGGGTACCGTTTCTTACGATACTACTTTAAAGAACAATATGTAAAGACAAAGACATCACTCGTAGTTTCTTACCTACGAAAGTTTAAAACCTCGACCCCTTCTAAGAACTCTCGGGGAACCTGACGTTTCTCTAGTTTGGTCCGTTATGATTTCCTTCAGTTGAGACTGATAAGAAACCTTCCTGACCACGACTTTGTCTTCGAAGTCGTGAAACCGAAGGACTACGTTTCTTGGTTGAGTAACCATTTCTGGGACTACGACCCTTTCTAACTTCCGTTTTTACCTCTTCACCCACCGTCTCGTACTCTACCAATCTGTCGTAGTGACTGAGTCACATGTACGTAAACCTGATTGAGACCTTCTGTCACCTCTTGTCTCTTCGGACCGTACGATGTCAAGTACCCCAACGTTTCTCAGTCTGTGGTGAATCGTTTACTTGTTATTATTGTTTTTTTACATTATCTAACCGATCTCAGGAGGCTAACAAGTGGATCTTGGAGTCTTACACTGAAACAAACCTTTGTTCCGAAACCGTCTACATTAGTATAATTCCACTCCGATATGACTTAATCCCACCCAGAATTAAGTTACTGAAACAGGAATCTTCTCCCTTTAAGTGTGTGTGTGTGGATGTTTCCTGAATCGTGCGTACGTGCATGGTATTCTTTCTGTTACGTTTGTAATCTCACTAGATGTTGCGTTTCTGGACGTTCTTTACAGGTGGTGGTAGTGATCGACCTTCTCTCTATTCTGTTTAAGTAGGAGTTTCAGAGGTGTTTTCATCGTTAGAACGGTTGGGGAACTCAAGTCTGAGGATCAGGAGGTATTGATACTTTTTTATATAAGGACAACAAAATTCGGTGGGTTACACACCACTAAACAATGTCGTCGACATCCTTTGATTTTGTCCATCAATGTAAAGAAAGTGAATCATTAATTTGATTCCTCATCTTAATGACCCTATATCTTAGATACGTAGATATTTAATAATCTCGACTACTCTATAAAAGGAGTATGAAAGAGGATGTAACTATAGTAGTCTGAGATTAAAAATTTTAAAACTACCCACTCTGTCATAAAGTAACAAAAAATGAGTGAAAAGATATTAATAATCACTCCAAACATACAAGTGTGTTAAAAAATAAAGATAATAATACACCTGATAGATAAATATACTAAACGGGTCCACCACGCACAAACAGACACACATACACATATCCCCACCACGAATGGAAGTTATCTATTATTATTCATCCCACTATATTACAAAAGACCTATGATTTAGAAACAGATTATACGTAACGTTTATAGAGTTTCGGATACCTACCATAAATTTTAAACACATATAACAGCAAAATCGTCTTCAATAAACAATATAAATAGTCAGAATAAAATACTCAACCAGAATTAAAGATACCTTATTAAGTAAGATTAATGGTATTTCGATAAGAGGTACATTATGATTTTTATCGTAGATTTTCAAACTATCAAAGTAAAATTATAAATACAAAATTATATACACCTTAAATAAAAACAGGTACCATACTGTGTCATTAGACGAAATGAGTTTCTTTTAGTTACAAGGAAAGTCATAAATCACGCGTTATATAGACAAGGAGTAAACCAACTTTACGTTGGAGACGGAATATTTATACACACTCACACACACACACACACACACACACACGCACGCACGTGTGCACGTGTGGACACACACCCTGAGATGTTTAAAAGACAAGACAAGATCATTGGGTAAACAATAACTGAAATATAGTACACCGGAATTAATTGTATGAAATTTTTATTAAAACTATATACTTTCTCGGTCAATGGGTTGAACCAAGAAGAATTTCATATAGAATCTATAAAAGTTGAGAAATACTAAGGTATACCTAAACTCTATTTGTACAGTTTAAAGGTTATTTGGGATCTTTCTAAAGTTAATTTTGACGTAACTAAAATGTTCAATTAAATCACAGTATACTATAAAAATACTACAACCCAGGACAGTAAGTCCTTATAATTATACCAAATATAAAAAATTACCCAATGATTTTAAATTTTAAAGAAACATTATAAGAACATGAATTAATAAAATATAAATGAGTATATAAAATACCATAAAGAACGATAATACACATTATTAAATAAGGGGAAATAATAACCGATAATTACTACGTATCTTTGTGAGATACGGGAGTAAACAGGAGTCGTACAAATGATAGTAACATAACGAAAATCATTAATTATCTGTAGAACTTAAAATATTACATAATTTAAGATAAAGGACTTTTAGTTACTATTAAAATAGAGAAGGTTAACAGTATGTTTTAAAACGTGACGAGTCCCTCAAGTAATTATACCCGTTACCACTCATAAAAATGAAAGACGTATTAAAATTATCCTGATAAAGGTTTTTTAGTACAAATTGGTACTACAAAGAATTCCTCGTTACTTACGGAAACTGTTTCATGTCTGTAAAGAAAAATAAAACTTGAACGATCCAAAAGGTTCCACTTAATCACTGTGTGAAATATTTTGAAAAGGTTTATTGTTCGTTAGTTACTCATTAGTGTTTGTTTAAGACGGGTTATTAAATATTTATGACAACAATCGTCCACTGTCCAAGACCACGTAATATTTTTCACACAAAGACTGTAAATAAATGAATTAGAAAAAAATGTAATTCGAAACTTAAAGAAGTTTACACTGTAATTTGTACACAGTGGTTAAAATTTTAATTATACCATGTATTTCACAAATATTCTTGATATACGTAAAGACTCACAAATACATGAATTAGTTTCATAAAAATACGAGAAAATTCGTCTATAAACAAATTAGTCCGAAATTGACAAAATCCTTCACCTTTTACCGACGTGGTATACACTCTAAAGTCTTCATGGGACCTTTCTTTCACTTACTTTGTAGTCTCCTCTCTACTTTATCTAATACTTTGTTTTTACTTTGTGAGACCCCACTTGTGACCGTTTGTGTGTGTGTATGTGTGTGTGTGTGCTCTATTTTCTGATATACCCTCTTTGGTGTTTTGTGTTTGTAACGTTACATTCTTTACGTTCGATAACTCCTTGTCTTCAATTATAAATTTTACTTACATTGTTATAAAAATCCTTGTTGAGAACTCTAACTGATCTTGTCGTATCCATTATAACTCATTCATCACGGTCAATGAAATAGAATGTATAGTTGTTGATTTACAAAACCTTCGGAGATCATAGGTTGAAATATACAACGGATCATACAGAGTGAAAAACTTTATATAAAAATCAAAGTCCTTACGATATGACATTAGCACCGGTCTTCTATAATTCTTCTCCACAGTTCTTATGTGCCTTCTTGACATGTTTTTACTAGAAGTGCTGGTTCTATTAGTGCTACCACCCTAGTGAGTGGATCTCGGTCTGTAGGACCTTACACTTCAGTTCACCCGGAATCCTTCGTGGTGATGTTTGTTTCGATCACGTCCACTACCATAAGGTCAACTCGATAAAGTTTAGGACTTTCTACTACGACACTTTCACGACGTGAGTTATACGGTCGTTTAAACCTTTTGAGTCGTCACCGGTGTCCTGACCTTTTCTAGTCAAAAGTAAGGTTAGGGTTTCTTTCCGTTACGGTTTCTTACGAGTTTGATGACGTGTTAACGTGAGTAAAGTGTACGATCATTTCATTATGAATTTTATGAGGTTCGGTCCGAAGTCGTTATACACTTGACACTTGAAGGTCTATAAGTTCGACCAAAATCTTTTCCGTCTCCTTGGTCTCTAGTTTAACGGTTGTAGACGACCTAGTACCTTTTTCGTTCTCTCAAGGTCTTTTGGTAGATAAAGACGAAATAACTGATACGGTTTCGGAAACTGAAACACCTAGTGTTATTTGACACCTTTTAAGACTTTCTCTATCCTTATGGTCTGGTGGATTGGACGGAGAACTCTTTGGACATACGTCCAATCCTTCGTTGTCAATCTTGACCTGTACCTTGTTGTCTGAACAAGGTTTAACCCTTACCTCATGTAGTTCCTACATATAACAGTGGGACGAATAAATTGAGTATACGTCTCATGTAGTACTATTTGCGACCCGACCTCCTTCGTGTTCGACCTTAGTTCTAACGGCCCTCTTTATAATTATTGGAGTCTATACGTCTACTGTGGTGGGAATACCGTCTTTCACTTCTCCTTGACTTCTCAGAGAACCACTTTCACTTTCTCGTCTCACTTTTTCAACCGAATTTCGAGTTGTAAGTCTATTGATTCTAGTACCTTAGGTCAGGGTAGTGAAGTACCGTATATCTACCCCTTTGCCACCTTTGTCACCGACTGAAATTAAAAGACCCGAAGTTTTAGTGACGTCTAACACTAACATCGGTACTTTAATTTTCTACGAATAAGAAACCTTCCTTTCAATACTGGTTGGATCTATCGTATAATTTTTCGTCTCTGTAATGAAACAGTTGTTTCCAGTCAGATCAGTTCCGATACCAAAAAGAACACGGGTACATACCTACACTCTCAACCTGATATTTCTTTCGACTCGTGGCTTCTTAACTACGACTCTCAGGGAACCTGACGTTTCTCTAGGTTGGTCGGGTAGGATTTCCTTTAGTCAGAACCCACAAGTAACCTTCCTGACTACAACTTCGACTTTGAGGATATGGAACCGGTGGACTACGCTTCTCGACTGAGTAAACCTTTCTGGGACTACGACCCTTTCTAAATCCTGTCTCCTCTTCCCCTGCTGTCTCCTACTCCACCAACCTCCCGTAGTGGTTGAGTTACCTGCACCCAAACCCACCTGAGGTCCTCAACCACTACCAGTCCGTCCGGACCGCACGACACCAAGTACCCCAGCGTTTCTCAGTCTGTACTGACTCACTGGTTTGACCTGACCTAGCATCGGGATCCTTTGGTTCAAGTCGCACCAAGGTATTACTGTCGTTCTTTTCGTGTTTCCCTTACTCTAACTTACTTCCTTATCGTTTATGGTAAAAAGCTGTAGTGAGATTCTGGAGTGAATTACCTTACCACCCCTTTTAGAAAAATGAGAAAGTTTACAAGAGAGAGACACATACACAGGAAGTTGAGAGATTCAGAGTGAGTGGAGAAAGTACAGAGAAGGAGACTGATAGACAGAGACTCAGTCAAAGACTACGAGATACACGTGTCTTCAGTTACTATCTTGACTGGTTTAATAGACATAATTCCCTATCTAGATCGTTATTTCTCATACAAAGTTTTCAAGATACAACAGAACCCATTAATTTTTATTGGTGAATAGGTATGTACCAAAACAAGTGGTATGTTTTTCATCTTTAAATTAAAAAGAGTAGAAATTGACTCTTTATTCAACCCTCTTAGAGTTCCAGTAAGTGTGTTAAATTTATTGAATCTTCGTTAATAAGTCGTCATTGTCAAATTTCCATGAAAGAGTAAACGACTTGAAAATTAGGTTCTTAATTTTCGGATAAATTTTAATTTATTAAAATTGTAATGTGGTGACATACTATTAATTCGTGGTTTACTTACAATTTCTTCTTTATGTGTATATACAAAAATTTTGTATCAAAATAAGTAATATCATTAAACATCAGTATTATGTATTTAAAAATATAAGATTATAATTTTAGATTCTTTAATTCATGTCGAGGAGTTCTTCTTAGACTTGGGACATGAACAGTGAATAGACATCTTTTTCAATAAGTGAATTTTGTATATCGAAAAGGCTTCATCTAACCCCCAATATTATCTCTCTACTGGTTGTACTTTCCTCTTTCCGGTTTCAAAAAGAATCCACGGTATGTACGGACCGCGAAGACGAACGTACTAGAGTAAGTTAGGTGTCTTCGGGTAACACGTGATACTAACGTAATAAAACTTTTATTCCTATCTTTTGAATTTAGTCTAATTTATAGGACTCTCTCAATTACTTCAACCGGAAACTTAGGATGAGATAACCTAAACTTGAAATATCAAAAAAGGAGGAATATCGAAACTTAGTGATCCTGTTAGTACAAATAATATGTATTCGGTTAATAAGTAGATTATGTTTTGCACATGATTTAATATTAAGACTTTACTTTATCGAATTGTTCGTCTTGTTTCCTCGAGAACCTATGAACCTCACGTTTTATAAATGACTCGATACATTGACGGAGTATAAAGTAAGTTCTTGTTAGGATGTTCTTTTGACCTCAAATCCACCACCCTCTATCTCCTCCCCGTTGAGATCCCTACCACGATATAGGGGTCCATGAAAGCAAGTGTTATAAATAACTCATTTTTGATACTTGGTCCGTGACCAAATATCAACGATCTACGATCCGGAACTTTACGTCAGGGAGTCAATTAGTACACTTTACATTTGGTACTTAATCTCTTCAATTTATTAGAAGAGTTCCTGAGTGTTGACGATTCCGTACTTTAAGAAGGGAGTTGACTAAAACGATATCTCTACTATGTCGTTGGTCAAAAACTACTGTATTCTAAAGTCTACCTTCTAGTATAGAGACACTCGAGTATAGGTATGTGTATGTTTAGATAGATATGAGTACATGTGTGTGTATATAAGACTATTATTTTGTTAGAGTTAATATATAGGTAATTAAAAGTTCCATTTCGAGGACAAAGAGATGTTAAAACTATACTGTGAGAATTCATTACTACTGTATTTGTATATAAATAAAGGATAGAAAGGTTTATTAAATACAGTTTCAGATATTTAGATATTTAGATGAACTTTAACACAAGATGGATAAATGTTCTTTGGTACTTTTATATGTTTCTAAAACTCACTTCCTTTTTTTTTTCACAAACCCTGAGGTGATGATTTTCAAAGTAGGAGTTGTGGGTTAGGTGGTTTTATTCTTGTTTCGTCTGTGTTATTACCGTTATGAGGTGAAGGAATAAATTTTTCTCACATTCTTAATATCAGTACTTGAGTTTTTTACGAAGGAGTACTGGTACCGGAATCGTCTTAAATAACAAGATAGTAAAAATTTATCAGACATTAAAAAAATTCAAGTCAAGGTATAAATCCTTTCTCTATTTTTATTAGTGTTTTTTGATTTTATTTACGTTAACAGTATTATTTTTTACGTCCTTAAACTTTTTATCTTTTCCTTTTTCTTTTGTCTCGACCAAGAAACTTTTCTTTATATTCTACCTCTACTCTCCCTTAAATTCTCTCTTTCTTTTGTTTATACCTTTTAATATGATCTTTTCTTTATATTTATATTTAGTACCGGATTAAAAGATACTCTTTTATGAAACGTGTTGATGAATAAAAATCTTTTAAAGTACATCAATGTCGAGTAAAAAACTCTTTTCTGAATGATTTTCACTCGGTTTTTGTCTAAAGTTTTGTACTTATCTATTTTCGGTATCTTCTTTTAGGTTTTAATAGTTTCTTTACAAAAGATTTATAACGTTTGATTCCTTTTAATGTCCACTCTATAAGTTTAAAAAATAAATTTTTCAAATTAAACATACGAGATATTTGACACTATTAATTTGTACTACCCTATAACATACGAAATAAAATACTTCGTGTAAATATGAACTGTTTCCTTCATGATTAGTTTTTATATTTTGTAATAAATACCTATATTTACTTTTATAAAATCGTGTACATTGTGATTTTTACCTAATAGTACCATAAATATTTTATTAGATGGAACTTTTTTATCTAAATGAGAGTCATACTTGTGTTTCTTAAACTGTTTAATCTAATTATAAACTCATTTTTGTGTTATGTTTAAGGTACGTTATTTTCTAAGGTGATTACTATTACAGATCTTTTCCCTTTTTTTTTACAAGAAGAATTAGAATATTTCGTTTTCCGTTGTAAAATGAACGACCAATTTTTGTTGTGTACAGTGTTAATTTTACTCCTTGTGTTACCTATAATATTGAAACGTAAAAAACCATTGAAATTGTTTATGACCTTTAATTAAATTACAATATATAATTTTCAGAATCTTTACTAGTATGATATTATTCTGAAGAAGATTCTAAATTAATTTATTCATTAGTTTCTAAATATATTCTCCCATAGAAAGTCAGGAGACGACATTTAAGAGATTACTGGGGTAGAGAGAGTCTTACTTTCCAACGGAAGTCACAGGGATGGTACCGGATGTTCTGTGTAAGGTAATCTCGGACACAATTGAGAACCTTAAACTGAGAGGACAAAGAGCAAAGGAAAAGGGAGAAAGTTGAGGTAGGAGAGACCGGAACAATGACAGGAAGTTTATGTGGTCCGTGGAAGGGTGGTGGTGTGTCCAAACGGAAACTCCAAGGCAAACAAATTTTAAAACAAAAAGGGATTCCCATACCGAACGACAACATCAACAAGTCAGTGTGTCAGGACAGGTTGAGAAACACTGAGGTACCTGACGTCGTGAGGTCCGGAGAGACAGTGAGTAGTAGAGGACTTCAAACGGGTTCAAGTACAGGTAGCGTAGTCACTACGGTAGGACGGTAGGGTTGGAGACTACAGGAGAAAAGGAAGAAGGGAGTTAGAAAGGGTCGTAGTCCCTGAAAAGGTTACTCAGTCGACAAACGTAGTCTCCTGGTTTTATGTCCTTAAAGTCGTAGTCAGGAAGGTTCCTCATAAGTACCAACTAAGGAGAATTTTAACTGAAGAAACTAGAAAAACGACAGGTGAAAGGGTATGGTGTCAAACTTCCGTCGTTAAGAAACCACGAGTCGAAAGAAATATCAGGTCGAGAGTGTTGGGATACACAGGTGAACCCTTCTGGTATCGGAACTGATTTACCTGGAAACAACCGTCTCATTTGGTTGTTTCAGACAAAAAGTTGTGTGACAGATCCAAACAGTATCAAAAGGACGGTTCTTCGTTTATAGAAGGTTACAGTACCGATGTCACTGACAGGCCCTACTAAAATCTCGGGTTCTTCTCCTTTGGATAGTGATGAAGGTGGAAAAGAGACGGAAACACAACGATAAAACTAAGTGAAAATATTGTACTATTTCACTTAGTTATATAGTGAATCTTTTATTTGTCGTTCTTTTTTTCTACAGTAAATAAGATTTTATCTCAGAGTACTCCCTTATTTGGAGATTTTCTTATCACGAACGAACACACGATTCAGTGTGTACACGTTGAGAAACGGTGAGAAACGGGCATCTGACACCGGGTGGTCCGAGGAGCCAGGTACCCTAATAAGGCCGTTCTTATAACCTCACCCAACGGAACGGACGGAGATCCCATACCAGGGTTGGGTCCCTAGCTTGGACGTAAGATGTCGTAGAGAACGTAGTGTACGTCTAAGAAATGACGATTCGGTGGTCTCTTAGGGTTTGTATACAATTTTTTTTTATGTATTTTAGTGATATCATGATAAAACTTTTAGTCTTTATCTTTGTTTTGAATTCTGTTTATTGTATGTATATATATATATATATATATATATATATATATATATATGTGTCTGATATAGTTAGTAAATAAGTACATAAATGAACAAGTTATTGACCGCTGTAATACAAGGTCCTTAACACAAACCACGATCTACAAGTTTATAGGAGTACTTTGTGTTTTATAATCTTTTCCGTCTAATATTTTTATTAGTTTATCTCATAACCTGTCGTGCCTCTAGGTTGGTCAGGTAGGATTTCCTTTAGTCAGGACTTATAAATAACCTTCCTGACTACGACTTCGACTTTGAGGTTATGAAACCAGCGGATTAAGCTTCTTGACTAAGTAAACTTTCTGGGACTACGACCCTTTCTAACTTCCACCCTCCTCTTCCTCTACTGTCTCCTACTCTACCAACCTACTGTAGTGACTGAGTCACCTGTACTCAAACTCATTTGAGGTCCTCAACCACTACCTGTCCCTTCGGACCACATGACGTCAGGTTTCTCCCCCAGAGTTTCTCAGCCTGTGTTTACGTACTGACTTGACTTGACTTGACTTGACTCTCATAATAAACTTTGTACCAGTAGTGTCTCCATTATTATCTTTAATGAACTGAAAATTTATAAATTCTCGTTACATTAAGTTCATGACAAATGGTAAATCTGTCGACCACCAAATTAGAGGTTCAGTTAAGGTTAAGAACGCTGGGGTACATCGGATGGTCCGAGGAGTCAGGCACTCTAAGAGGTGCGTTCTTATGACCTCATCTAACGGTAAAAGAAGAGGTCCGCTAGAAGGACTGGGTCCTTAGCTTGGGTCCAGAGGACGTAACGTTCGTCTAAGAAATGGTTGACTCGATACTCCCTTCGGGTAAATCTTCGATGACATTGTATCGTGAAAACAACAACAACAACAAATCAACGATTCAACACAGACTGAGAAAACACTGGGGTACCTGACGTCGGGTGGTCCGAGGAGACAGGTAACCTAAGGGGTCCGTTCTGTGACCTCACACAACGGTAAGTAAAGGAAGAGTCCCCTAGAAGAGTTGGGTCCCTAGTTTGGACACTGAGGTCGGCGAAGACGTAACGTCCGTCTAAAAAAAAAAAGAAATGACGACGGTGGGTCCTTCGGGTAAACATAATTGTATATATATAACTTAAGATTATGTTTCGTAGTTTTACGGGATGTTTTTTATTCCCCTCTCTTTTTCCTTTCTTTGAGTGAAAAATACAATTGTTACATGTGTTACGGAGAAGCAACGGTTTCTTTTCTGACGTTAATAGAAGATATATTTTAAACCGTTAAGTAACTGGACCGTCTACGGATTACAAAGACTCCTAGTCTCTTTCTACAATTTCTTTCTACGGACTACTCTGTCGGATTTTCTCTCCACATCCTAGTAAGAGATCAAAGACACCAAGAATCTTTCACCTAGTTAGAACACGAGAATTCAAGACTAAACTCTCAGTACCTCTTAACCAGTTTTACACGTTATGTCTGAACGACCTTTCCGTTGTTCCTGGTTGTTATGTTTTTAATCAATAGTTCAATCTGACGGTTGATACCAAGCTCTCGTTTATCCTGAATTATTAATTCTTTGGGTACAACCGTTCCCTTACCGAATTAAACAAAATTAATTCTCTGGGTGTGTTCCTGAATGTAAGGTAGAAAAACTCTGTATTTAATCCCGTTGACACCTCTTCACTTTCAAGAAAAAAAAAGTTCATTCCTCGGTAAAAAATATAATATAGTAATCCCTTTACGTTTAATTTTGTTATTACTCCGTAACGATGTGTGTAATCTTACCGGTTTGAAGTCTTGAGACTACTTTTTACGACCACACCTACACCTCGTTTTTCTTGAGAGTAAGAATCGCCCACTATTACGTTTTACCATGTCAAACCTACTCTCAAACTGGTAAAGAATATTTTGATTTGTGTGAGAATGGTAAACTTCCTAGGTCGTTAATGTAAAGAACCATAAATGTGATCATTTAATTTTTGTACAGGTGTGTTTTCGGAGGTGTACTTTCAAATGTCGTCGAAATAAGTATTAGTGGTTTTGACCCTTCGTTGGTTCCACATGAAGTCATACATTTACTGTTTGATTCGAGATCACGTAGGTCTGTTACCCTATAAACAGTCGTGATTGTCGATAGTTCGGTACTTTTCCAAGTATCCTTTGAATTTACGTATCATGATTCACTTTCTTCGTTCAGACTGTTCCAATACATGCAATAATATCATACTAAGGTTAATTATTACAAGACCTTTTTCTTTTGAATAACTTTAGTACTTTTCTAGTCACTAACGTTCCCTGACCCCCTTCCCTCCCTACTTGTCTACCCCGTATCTCATTAAAGTTCCGTCACTTTTATAAAATATACTATGGTATTACTACTTATTTACGACAACGGGGAAAAAGGTTCAGGTGTCTGATGTGTTGTAGTTCTCACTTGGGATTACGAAGAATATTTGAAACCCAATCATACTCCATAGTCACATCCGAAAAGTGAACTTGGTTCATATGGTGAGGTCACCCCTTAACAACTATTACTACATCTGATACTGAAATCCCCGTCCACAATATGTCTGGTAGAGATATGGAGGGGAAGTTAAACGACAATTAGATTTACACGAGATTTTTTATTTCTGTATTAAAAAGTTTTTACTAGTTTTTGAACACCTTATCAAAATTCGAAAATAATCATTGAGAAAGAAGAAGTACTTTCCTCACTAGTTGTTTCTATCAACTTTCGTTACTAACTTTCTTTGTTTGTAAAATGTAAATATGGTTTTAACACTTAAACGTAAATAAAATAAAAAAAAATTAAAATTTTAGAAATTAAGAATGTACGCAAGGGTTTGTACTTGGGGGGAGGGTGGAGGGAGGGGTGTTGTAGAGAGACTTAAACGTAAATCTGTTAACATGTACTTTTCTTAACGTCAGTATATATCTTTTTTTAGTTCAGTAAATTTTTATCTACTCTTTTTTATATTCTAGAGTTTTACTCGTTTCTATAAAGACTTGAATTTGATTGCCCGTATTCGGTATAGTTTTTATTTAGGAATGTATATTAAGTACAGACCCGAAGAAGGGCCCACCGCGATCACCACTGCTTAGACGGACCATCCCGTCCTCTGTGTTCTCTGGACCAAACTAGGAACCCAACCCTTCTAGGAGGACCTCTTCCTTCATCGTTGGGTGAGGTCATAAGAACGGACCGTTTAGGGTACCTGTCTCCTCGGACCACCCGATATCAAGTACCCCAACGTTTCTCAACCTGTGGTGACTCACACGTGTATGTGTGTGTGTGTTTAGTAGAGTGATGAAAAGTTGATCCACGTCAAAACGGAAAAGACCCCGATATACCGTTACACACGTCCGTAATAATCAACAGTGTTTACTTTACTCTCCAATAACAGCACACCTCCCATCTCCGGCCCTACGACGATTTACAGAGTGTTACGTGTCCTGTCAAGGAGTTTAGTTTAATAGTCCAGGTTTTACAGTTATTATGGTCCCAACTCTTTGGATCGAAACTGAGAATTGTTAAACGTCAAGAGTTCTTGCCGGTTAAAAACCTATCTCAACTTTCGTAGAATAAGCATTTGACTCGTTTAGACGACTCAAATATTATGCACACGAACAAACTCATTCGGTTTCATAGTGACAACCGATTCTCGACTAAGAATCCGAAAGAAAAAGTGAAATAGACCTATCTCTTATGACCTCCGGTCCAACAGTCCTCTGTAGAAGATCGACTGGACTCAATCCTCGGAAGGTCCTCCATTGTATTTAAGGTAAATAAAATAAAAAAATTATACATACAGGGTCTAGAAATCAACACCGTACGCGTGATAATCAACGTCACACACCCCAGATCAAGGGATTGGTTCCTAGTTTGGGGTCCGAAGAAGTAACCTTCGTGTCTCAAAATCGGTGAAATGATGGTTCCTTCAGGGATTTAAGGTAAAGAC
Organism: Capra ibex; assembly: GCA_006410555.1. Lineage (NCBI taxonomy): Eukaryota > Metazoa > Chordata > Mammalia > Artiodactyla > Bovidae > Capra > Capra ibex. Next base: position 32,166,547 of record SJYO01041852.1, on the reverse strand, counting down.
TGAAAGGAGATTGCATAAGACACTAGAACCCCCAGTAAAGGAAGAAGTCCTTCCTTTGGAGTAGACATAGTTTTCCAGTAACTGAGTTTGTATTCAAAATCTCGAAGTTGTAAAAGACAGAGGTAGGGGTGTGTGACCAAATGTGGAAAACTAAGGTACCTTCTCGGAATCCAAAGTTCAATGTAGAAAACAGTACAACTGTTTTTCTTTACACTTTAGGTGAGACTCTGTTCATATAGAGTACACGGTCATGTCTTCCGTCTCTTTTCCTTGCCAACTAATAAGTGTGTTGGGTTGAATTAATTTTGTGAAAAGTGACCGGAGTCATAGTGCTACCCCTCCCTCCTTAAGTCTTTTTCTCTGTAACACTAAGGAAAGAAATAAACTATAGAAATGTCACGAATTCGACGTCCTACATTAAAAATTGTTGTTGGAACCCCCTTTAGAACTTACGACATACCACAAGTAACCGAAAATACCACCCTTTGTACGACGTAGAAATCATTGTATATAACCATAAATGGGTCAGGATATACACGAAACCTCTTCCGTTATCGTGGGGTGAGGTCATGAGAGTGGACTGTTTGGGGTACCTACTTCCTCGGACCACCCGACGTCAGGTACCCCAGCGATTCCCAGTCTGTACTGACTCGCTGAAGGGAAAGTGAAAAGTGAAAGTACGTGACCTCTTCCTTTACCGTTGGGTGAGGACACAAGAACGGACCTCTTAGGGTCCCTGCCCCCTCGGACCACCGACGGTAGATACCCCAGTGTGTCTCAGTCTGTGCTGACTTCACTGAATCGTCGTATACACGAAATTACCATCTGTAATGAAATCTCTTCCCCTCCAATACACCTCAAAATACCATTTAACTATAGAAATATAGACATTAATTAGTCTCATTAATAAAAATAGGACAATTTCTGGTACTTAATGATCCATTATAGACAGAAGTAAGACTTGAAAAGGTATCACTCAAATGTTTTATTCTTCGATTAAAGACAGGGTGACAAACTAGAGGTACGAGGACTTTATACAGAGTATAGATAGATAGGTAGATGGACAGATATATAGAGTTCGTCAGACAGATATGTGTACATACAGTTAAAGTTTGTAAATTTAATCAGAGAACGGGAGAAGAAAAGAAAGAGGGAAAGAGGTCACCGTCCCCCCACATTGCATACCCTAAAATGGTTTTCGAGGGACCTTTTATGTGGGTACTGTTGTGTCTTCTGACTTGATACGTCGTTCTTTAAAAAATATCTAAACTCTTTTATCACAAGTTCACAAAGTTCGGTTCTAGTTTGTTTATTAAACTTTCTCAGAGACCTCAGGGGTAGTATAAATCAAAACAAAACATTAATAAACAAATAACTCCATATTAAATATTTGTCATTTTAAGTATATAAATTTTATGTGTTAAACGATACAAAAATTGTATACATATGTGTCCACTTTTGTAGTGGTGTTAGTTGTATTGGTTCTTTTATAGTGGGAATTTCAAGAGGATCCATGGACTATATTAGTGAGGGAGAACAGAAAGTGGAGGTTGGACAAGACAAAGGTATGTTATCGTTCATTTTAAAGACAGTGATATCTAATGAAACGTAAAAGACCGTAAAGTATACGTCCCTTAAAGTATATGTATTTTCATACATAAGAAAATGAAGGGAGACTAAAATAAAGTGAGTCACATCAATATGGACTCAAGGGACCTCAACCACTATCCTTCGGACCGTACGACGTCAGATACCCCAACGTTTCTGTGCTGACTCGTTGACTTGACTATTAATAGGGTAGATACAATATACAAAGTCTGAGAAAGAAAAATAATACTTGTAATAAGGTGAAGTATCGCTATCGTGTTAAACAATAGGTAAGTGAACAACTTCCAGTAATCCTCGTAAAGACAAAAACCTTTCTTATTTATTTATAAGATATTCGTAAGAATATAAAAATGAACTTATACACGAAAGTAAAGAGACACCCCTCTGGATTCTTACCTTATCGGTGTACTATACCATCCAGGTAAAAAAAACTCAAATTAAAAAATAACTCCATATTAACCAAGTCAAGATCGACACTTTTATTTACTTCTGGTGGGTTTACACTTCTTTTTTCACTGATAACTATGTCTCGAATCATGTCGTCCTCTCAGTCGGTGGTGGTTAACACAAACCGTTTCTGGGTCTCCGTCCGTCTTCTCACCCTTTCAAAATATCTCTTATTTCCTCCAGAATCGATACACGTCAAACCTCTGACAACCGTACCCTTTCGACTCCATCCGATTTATCTTTCGTTTGTAGAAGACACTAACCAGACCTCTAGTAGAAAGAAATCAATCTGGACGTCACCTTTGTCCCTGTTTTGTATCGTTTCGAACCTCAACAACGGGCTCAGGACCGTGTACACATACGCACGAGTCAGCACAGGTTGAGAAACACTGAGATACCTACCCTCGGATGATCCGAGGAGATAGGTACCCTAAGAAGTCCGTTCCTATGACCTTATCTAACGGTTCGGGAGGAGGTTCCTTAGAAGGACTGGGGTCCTAGCTTGGACGTAGAGAATGCGGAAGGTGTAACAGTTCGTACAAGAAATGACGATCACGGTAGACTCTTCAGGGGTTCAGGACTGACGACGATTCAGCGAAGTCAGCACAGGCTGAGACACGTTAGGATATCTGCCGTCGGGTGGTCCGAAGGGGCAGGGACCCTAAAAGGTCCGTTCTCACGACCTCACCCCACGGTAAAGAAAGAGGTTACGCACTTTCACTTTTCACTTTCACTTCAACGAGTCAGTACAGGCTGAGAATCGCTGGGGTACCCGATGTCGGGTGGTCCGAGGAGGCAGGTACCCTAAAAGGTCCGTTCTTATGACCTCACCCAACGGTAACGAAAGAGGTTTAGGACTGTAAGACATGATTAACCACGTCTCCAACACTAAACTGAAAGACCCTACTAACGACACCTCCGAAACCCAGTTTCAAATAGTAATATACAAGTCCACGATGTTGTTTTCATAGTATCTGACCCATTGAATTTGTAAATAAAGAGTGTCTAGACCTCCGACTTTTCACGTTCTAGTTCTTCGACTGTTGGAGCACAGACAACTCCCGGGTGAAGAAGTGTCCGTCAGTAGAGGGACACAGGCGTGTACCGTCTTCCCCCTCTCTCTCAAGTGACTCAAGGAAAAATGGTCCCTTCTAGGGGACCTCCTCCCGTACTGTTGGGCGAGGTCATAACAACGGATGTCATAGGGTACCTGTCTCCTCGGACCTCCCGACACCAGGTATCCTAACGTGTCTCGACTGTACTGACTTTGTTGAAACGGGCGTGTGTGTTAGGGTAAATACCGGAAGAGTCCACCGTGATCATCATTTCTTGGGTGAACGGTTACTCCATCCGTATTCACTGTACTCAAGTTATAGACCCACCCCTTCTAGAGGACCTCCTCTCGTACCGTTGAGTGAGGTCATAAGAACGGACCTCTTAGGGTACCTGTCTCCTCGGACCACTGATGTCAGGAATCCCAGTGTTTGTCAACCTATGTTGACTTCGCTGAATCGTACGTACGTCAGGGTAAGGATTCCCAAGGTGGGAGGACTAGATTAATGGAGGTTTTACGAAGTGGAGGATAATGGTAGGGAAAGTCCCAATTTTAAATTTATGTTATTGAACTCTCCCTGTGTGAATCAGGAAAGGTCTCAGGACAACAATATATACCAAACTAGTAACAGGTAAACATACAGGTGAGAAAGAATCGATGGACCGTCATGTACCAAAATTACTCGTATGTAATGTAAAGTTCACGATTACTCTTTGAACTTCGAGGTACTTTTATTCCCCAGTTGAATTCGTAAAAATTTTGTCATTTCTTACTGTCCTCACAGTCTAAAAACTGGAACTCCTCGACAAGAGCTTCTTGTCAGACTCTTTTCGTCCAGTCGTAGAGGATTCTTGAACAACCTTTACGTGCAAAAACCGATGTGGGGTCTGAATGACTTAAACTGTCGGACCCCCGAAACCGAGTCGTAGAACGTAAAATTATTCCCGAGGTTCACTAAGACTACGAGGACGAATATCCAACTCATGCTTTTGATGACTAGATCTCGACGTAGGTTATGATACTATGACAGTTCACCCTCTTTTTCTTAAGAGAGTCGGGACTTATACGAAGACATCTTCAGTTGTTATATCGTCAATGTCACTAAACGAATTGTTCCTAATCCTTATTAGTGATACAGAATTTATACTCTACGAGTTCAAGAAAGTTCCCTAAACTTATTTAACTCGAAATAATCCTAACTACTTTACTCCTATAAATGAAGGGATGTCTTATCAAATTCGGACTTGTACTTTATTTAGTTTCCTTTAAGATCTGAACCTTAAACGTCTACCACAATTAATCGTCTACTCCACGAACCGTAAGTCTAAATCACTCTTAAAACTGAACCTCTTTCACTACGAACTATACGTAATAAGATCAGAAAGCCTTTGGACCTTCCGAAACATCCAGGGTCGATGTCTATATATCTTCTGTTATTCTTTATAGTTGACAAAGTAAGAGGATTTGTATTATGGGGTCGGGTGTCGGAATTTATTGGAGTTTTTCTGACATAAACCTATGAAATGTATATTAAATTTTCCTCTACAAAACTAGTATCCTACCTCCGACAATAATTTTCTCTGATGTTTTTACTAATTTAACTGTGTCTATATTTGTATACTAACCATATATATAAGATTATACACTAATCTTATATTTCATTTCTTTAAAATCTTGTTATAAGATTATATCTAAGTAAATTATTCATCCCTCAATTCAACGTAACTTTAGTAAGTATAGTATATTAGTCTTTTTATCATAATTTCTTAACCTAATATTATGTCGAGACCGTATACACGTAATATATAATAAAACATATAAGTGTACATTCGTGTACATATACGTATATACATACATTTGTACATACTAATATACTTCATAGTGTTATACATACTAGTATATACTACATACGTTAATACACACACACACACTACACGTATAAGGAGACTTACATGTTTGTATCTAAAAATGGTTTTCCACAGTCATTTTAAAATCTAACACCTTAAGACATACGAAAATAAAATTTACAATTTTTATCAGTACACAAGTAGTACGAAACACGAGTCAGTGAGTCAGCACAGACTGAGACGCTGGGGTACCTGGTATAGGTAGACCGAGGAAACAGGTACCTTAAGAGGTCCGTTCTTATGACCTCACCCATCGGTAAGGAAAGAGGTTCCCTAGAAGGACTGAGTCACTAACTTGAACTCAGAAGACATAACGTCCATCTAAAAATGGTAGACTCGGTACCTTCAGGTATGTATATGTTCTCAGTTTACAAAGTCCGTGAGGTAGGTTTTCAGACTGTATAAAAGGTTCTTTAATTTAAATCAGAGAATAAATTGTTAAGAGTTTTATAAACACATATAAGTCATAACTTTGTGGTAATGGTTAAAGTAGACATAGGATCTCTGAGATCACCTATACAAACACAAATCTTGTATTGTTAAGAGATGTTATGATCTTTCTTAATCGTAAAACTAAGTTACGTATCTTCAAAGATGACGTGTCTGAAATACTAATATAAAGATTGTCAAACAGGTAAATATCAGAGGACTTCAAGTCCTCTATGGGGAGTAGGTTACATTCCTCGTCACCGACACGAAACGACCTCGTCGGTGCTTCTCTATGGGGTGCAGGTTCCATTCTCTTTGGGTTCATTCTGCCATCCACAACGTTCTCCCGTAGTCTCCCGTCTGTGTGACTTTGGTATGAGTGTCTTTTGATCGGTTAGATTAGTGTGATCCTGGTGTCGGAACAGATTGAGTTACTTTGGTTCGGTACGGGCGTTCCGTTGGGTTCTGCCCCCCCAGTGCCACCTCTCCAGACTGTCTTACATCAGGGTGACCTCTTCCCTTACCGTTTGGTGAAGTCATAAGAACGGAACTCTTGGGTTACTTGTCATACTTTTACGTTTTACTATCCTATGACTTTCTCCTTGAGGGGTCCAGCCATCCACGTGTTATACGATGACCTCTAGTCACCTCTTTATTGAGGTCTTTCTTACTTCCCTACTTCGGTTTCGTTTTTGTTATGGGTCGACACCTACACTGACCTCTATCTTCGTTCCAGACTAAGACATTTCTCGTTATAACGTATCCTTGCACCTTACGGTCCAGGTACTTAGTTCCGTTTAACCTTCACCAGTTTGTTCTCTACCGTTCTCACTTACAGTTGTAAGATCCTTAGTCACTTGATTTTACCTGACCTTACCCACTTAAATTGAGTCTACTGGTAACGTAGATGATGACACCCGTCCTTAGGGAGTCTTCTTTACCTCATCGCTACTACCAGTTGTTTTCTCAGGTTTTACGTCATGAACCTACGTTAGAGTTTTTACTGTCTTACTAGAGACATGTAGAGGTTATAGTGCCATTAGGTTCAGATACGGAGTTGGTCATTACGATTTCTTCGACTTCAACTTGCCAAGATACTTCTGGATGTTCTGGAAAATCTTGATTGTGGGTTTTTTCTACAGGAAAAGTAATATCCCCTGACCTTACGTTTCCATCCTTCAGTTCTTTGTGGACGTCATTGTCCGTTTAAACCGGAACCTCATGTCTTACTTGGTCCCGTTTCTAATTATCTCAAAACGGTTCTGTTACGTGACCAGTGTCGTTTGTGGGAGAAGGTTGTTGAGTTCTCTTCTGAGATGTGTACCCGTAGTGGTCTACCAGTTGTGGCTTTAGTCTGACAATATAAGAAACGTCGGTTTCTACCTCTTCGAGATATGTCAGTCGTTTTTGTTCTGGTCCTCGACTGACACCGAGTCTAGTACTTGAGGAATAATGGTTTAAGTCTGAGTTTAACTTCTTTCATCCATTTTGGCGATCTGGTAAGTCCATATTGGATTTATTTTAGGGAATACTGATATGTCACCTTCACTCTTTATCTAAATTCCCGGATCTAGACTATCTATCTCACGGACTACTTGATACCTGCCTCTAAGCACTGTAGCATGTCCTCGGTCCCTAGTTCTGGTAGGGGTACCTTTTCTTCACGTTTTTTCGTTTTACCGACAGACCTCTTCGGAATGTTTATCGATACTTTACTTCTCTCCACTTTTCGTTTCCTCTTTTTCTTTCTATATTCGTAGACTTACGTCTCAAGGTTTCTTATCGTTCTTCTCTATTCTTTCGGAAGAAGTCTCTAGTTACGTTTCTTTATCTTCTTTTGTTGTCTTACCCTTTCTGATTTCTAGAGAAGTTCTTTTAATCTCTATGGTTCTCTTGTAAAGTACGTTTCTACCCGACCTATTTCCTGTCTTCACCAGACCTGGATTGTCTTCGTCTTCTATAATTCTTCTCCACCGTTCTTTTGTACCTTCTTGACATGTTTTTTCTAGAAGTACTGGGTCTATTAGTACTACCACACTAGTGATTAGATCTCGGTCTGTAGGACCTTACACTTCAGTTCACCCGGAACCTTTCGTAGTGATGCTTGTTTCGATCACCTCCACTACCTTAAGGTCATCTTGATAAAGTTTAGGACTTTCTACTACGACACTTTCACGACGTGAGTTATACGGTCGTTTAAACCTTTTGAGTCGTCACCGGTGTCCTGACCTTTTCCAGTCAAAAGTAAGGTTAGGGATTCTTTCCGTTACGGGTCTTACGAGTTTGATGACGCGTTTACGTGAGTAGAGTGTACGATCATCTCATTACGAGTTTTAAGAGGTTCGGTCCGAAGTCGTTATGCACTTGGCACTTGAAGGACTACAAGTTCGACCAAAATCTTTTCCGTCTCCTTGGTCTCTAGTTTAACGGTTGTAGGTGACCTAGTACCTTTTTCGTTCTCTCAAGGTCTTTTTGTAGATAAAGACGAAATAACTGTTACGGTTTCGGAAACTGACACACCTAGTGTTATTTGACACCTTTTAAGACTTTCTCTATTCTTATGGTCTGGTGAACTGGACGGAGAACTCTTTAGACATACGTCCAGTCCTTCGTTGTCAATCTTTACCTGTACCTTGTTGTCTGACCAAGGTTTATCCTTTTCCTCATGCGGTTTCGACATATAACAGTGGGACGAATAAATTGAAGATACGTCTCATGTAGTACTCTTTGCGACCTGACCTTCTTTGTGTCCGACCTTAGTTCTAACGGTCCTCTTTATAGTTATTGGAGTCTATACGTCTACTGTGGTGGGAATACCGTCTTTCACTTCTCCTTGATTTTTCGGAGAAATACTTTCACTTTCACCTCTCACTTTTTCAACCGGATTTCGAGTTGTAAGTCTTTTGCTTCTAGTACCGTAGGTCAGGGTAGTGAAGTACCCTTTATCTACCCCTTTGTAACCTTTGTCACAGTCTGAAATCAAAAACCCCGAGGTCTTAGTGACGTCCACCACTAACGTCGGTACTTTAATTTTCTGTGAATGAGGAACCTTCTTTTCAATACTGGTTGGATCTATCATATAAGTTTTCGTCTCAGTAATGAAACGGCTGATTCCAGGTAGATCAGTTCCGATACCAAAAAGGTCATCAGTACATACCTACACTCTCAACCTGACACTTCTTCCGACTCACGGCTTCTTAACTACGAAAACTTGACACCACAACCTCTTCTCAGAGCTCTCAGGGAACCTGACGTTCCGCTAGGTTGGTCAGGTAAGACTTCCTCTAGTTGGGACCCTAAAGAAACCTTCCTTACTACGATTTCGACTTTGAGGTCATGAAACCGATGGACTACGCTTCTCAACTGAGTAACCTTTTCAGACACTACGACCCTCCCTAACCACCGTCCTCCTCTTCCCCTGTTGTCTCCTACTCTACCGACCTACCGTAGTGACTGAGTTACCTGAGCATAGACTCACTTGAGACCCTCAACCATAACCTGTCCCTCCGGAGCGCACGACGCTAAGTACCCCAACGTTTCTCAGTCTGCACTGACTCGCTGACTTGACTTCAAGTGGACGTAATCATCTATATTTTGTTAGGTCCCTTCTACTGTCTTTCGTGTAGTGGAACATCTGTCGACCTTGACGTTTCGTTGGGAGTTTGAATATGATTTACCTTTTCTCGACTCGTTGTATACGTCGAGTGAGGTGGGGAGAGATAGGATTAAATCCGAGTCGAGGAGAAACGACAGGGTGTGTTCGTTATAGGGATCCCTTCCAAAAATTAAAATCTTTGTCTATAACTTAAAAACTATTCTAAAGATGTTTAGTTATAAAATAATAAGTTTTAAGTCCCTTTTTTATATAAAAGAGACTCTCTCTTTTCTGTTTATATACAGGATATGTGGACATACAAAAGACACACACAACACATCCAGACGTAACATATACAAACGTATCCATGTATATACGTATAGACACGGATAAGTATAAGTACCTATATACACATATATATGATTACCGGTACCAAAGATAAGTATTTACTGGATTACTCCATCTATTTATTATTTATTTGTACAACAAAATGTAATAGAGGTGTTTCTTCGAGGAAATATCACACCACCTGGTTTACTCACACACTCTCGTTAGCGGAAATTTTCGAACGTTAAATTAATCTCTTCTTTTTTATACTCGTCTATCTATGGACTATAATTATAAATTAATAGTCAATTTCTCTATTTACGTATTACATTCAGTTAACTTTCTATTATATTTAGAGTAGATCGTTACGAAAATCATGTCATTATCGACCTATTTGTCCCATAACACCGTTACATCCTTGTGGTTCCTCAGGGAATGTAGTATTGACCTCTGTAGACTTCATAGACACTACCAACGTGTTCCTTCTGTTACGTACTTGTTTTACCTCACTCCGTACACTTCTTTTACTTCTTTTATTTAAAGATTGGATTCCTCGTCTTATACTCTCTTGTGTCTACTCCCTTTCGAACCATTGGACTCGTCTTTTCTCCATTGAGTACCAAAGATTTTCGTATCTGGTACTCCGTCCCTTATAGTGTACTACTCTGACCACTCCCTCTTTCTCCAGTCAGTCAAGTATCCATTAGAACGTAGACAAAATTATTCGAAACTGACACTAGACGTGTCCTCTCCTTTAGAAACCTTTATTCTACCACTCAACCCCTCTGTGACGTCACTGGAGGTACTTCTCAATACTCAAGACTTGATCCCATTTCTTTCATTCCAACGACACAACCTTCTCTTTAAGTTCTTTATGAATCCAAATCTCAGTAATAACCTCTTCCTTTGCCGTGGGGTGAGGTCACAAGAACGGACCTCTTAGAGTCCCTACTCCCTCGGACCACCCGACGGCAGATACCCCAGCGTGTCTCAACCTGTGCTGACTTCGTTGAATCGTCGTCGTCGTCGTCGTCTGTACTGTTTACCAGTACTGTTTACCTATACACGACACACAACATCTCTACCCATATCATTACCCAATTTAATTTGGAGGGACTAAAGATCCTTTTATAACTGTTATATTCTCTTTCTTAATAAAACCTTCTTCCTACGTAACCAATTTTTTTTTAGATCCAAGTTTATTCTGTACACATTTGATCAGTTCTGTTACGGAGTACGGGGTTTTAGTTGTAACTCTTAACTTAAAGAATCGTCACTTTCTGTTTTTCGGACTCCTCTTTGTGATCAACAAAATAAGTGAATGTCACAATGAGACGACGACGATTCAGCGAAGTCAGCACAGGCTGAGACACACTGGGGTATCTGCCGTCGGGTGGTCCGAAAGGGTAGGGACCCTAAGAGGTCCGTTTTTCATCCAGTATATCCCATAAAAAACTCCGAATGAAATTAAAAGGGAACATTTTACTTTATGTTAAAAGACACGAGAACATTTCAAGTTTACTATAGTGAAGGTTTGAAACAAAAAGGTTGTCATTTTAGTATAGTATTAATTTGATTGGCACCGAGACTATTTCGATGTTTGGTATGATGAAAAAACCTGGAGGATCAGATAACTACCTATATATCATGGAAATCTTATGAACATCTTCCGTCTTTATTTGAGCTTCCACATGGTCCTATTTATCTTCCAATTTATAACCATTATTTCTTCTTTAAATTAACCATTTAGGTGAAACCCTTATACTTCGATAGGATCACCTGGTTATACACCATATGTGTGTGCTTCTGATACAAATTACTTTTTTATCGTTTTCTTTTGATCATGAGTACAAATCCGTGACTCTGTATCTTTAATTCTAGGACTTCGTCCCCTGTCCAAGATTCCGAATGTCGTCTATAAGTCTCTATCGTCTACAGTACTCATTCCATCTATGATTCTTTTGTGAAAGTATGTAGTCCGTGACTGTCCCAAGGACTTGACAGGGACCTTTTGGTTAAATGACAAAATTTTTACCTTCTGAAAAATAACATTCGACAGTAAATGTCAAGATACTGTAACGGGATCTCCTTTGTCGAGTGTAAAGAACTCTCTTCTCGGATATTTCGTGTCTTTATAAAGCGTATAGAAACCCTTCACTTGTTTTTAAATCTGAAACCACCTCTCTCTTTAGAAGTAAGGTCTGTTCGTTTTCTTTAGCATCCTCTTTGACACTCTATTAGTCACTGTCATCACTTACTTTATCTCTCTTGACGTAAAACTTCGGTAAATTAAGTTGTCGTCTTCTTTCTCGTAATCTGTGTGTTTTAATTCGTACTGTCATTTACCTTACTCTTTCTCACCTCTTCCACTCATTTTTCACAATCTATAAGTTTACCGAAATATTCTATACCCAATCTCATTTTACTATATGTCACTTTAATATTAGGTGTGTAAACCAACGTAGGGGAGGTAATAAAGAAACTGAAGGAAAAATAACCCCCCCCCCCCCCCCACGTTCTTATGACCTCCCAACGGTAAGGGAAGAGGTCCTCTAGAAGTACTGGGTCCTTCACTTGGACCGAGAGGGAGTAACATCCGTCTACGAAATGGTAGACTCGGTAATCCCTTCAGGAGGTAATAATGATTACAAGAAGATATAATACCTAAAATTGTACCTTTTCAAAACTAACATTCGACAGTAAATGTCAAGAGACTGTGACGGGGTCTCCTTTGTCGAGTGTAAAGGACTCTGCCCTCGGATATTTCGTCTCTTTGAAAGAACATATGGTTATCTAAATGTTAACAAATACTTAACTGTGTAAGGTCGACCCACCTTTACAGAGACAAACAAAACTTTTGTACACTGTGTTTCCCCTGATCTATTCATTACTCTAGTGGATCAGAAAAAATTCTTTGAAAAACACAACCCCATATCTGCTAATCGTTACAACACTACAAAAGTCCAGATGTCACTTCCATGAGTCAGTACGTATATTTACATTGGTAAAAGGACGTTTGTAGTGAGGGCAGGACCGACGGTGTATTGTGACTCGTCTCAAGATTCATGATTTATCATTCAGGAACAATCAATAGGTAAAATTTTTATCGTCAAACATGGACTGATAGGGTTCGAGGGGTTGATAGGAAAGAGGAGTCGTTGGTACTCAAGCAAGAAATAGCATACTGTAGGTAATATATACCTTAAATTTTTCTTTAATATCTTTACTCTAGAAGATCAGAACTACTTAGACTCTATTAAGTCTTTAAAGTGAGATACTCCAACGACCTGAATGTCCCAAGTCGACTTGATAATTTTTGTTACTTCAAATCAGTAAACCAAGATTTAGATATTTCTTAATCGTACTTTTTTGTTTATAAGTAAACGAATATTACAGATGGTATAACCGTTACCATCACTAAATTTTCATTTTTATTCACCAATAACAAGGAATGATATGTATACACTTGGCACTTAAAGGTCTACAAGTTCAACCAAACTCCTTTCCGTCTCCTTGGTCTCTAGTTTAACGGTTGTATACGTCCTAGTACCTTTTTCGTTCTCTCAAGGTCTTTTTGTAGATAAAGACGAAATAACTGATACGGTTTCGGAAACTGACACACCTAGTGTTATTTGACACCTTTTAAGAAGTTCTCTACCCGTATGGTCTGGTGGACTGGACGGAGAACTCTTTGGATATACGTCCAGTCTTTCGTTGTCAATCTTGACCTGTACCTTGTTGTCTAACCAAGGTTTATCCTTTTCCTCTTACAGTTTCGACATATAACAGTGGGACGAATAAATTGAAGATACGTCTCATATAGAACTCTTTACGACCCGACCTACTTCGTATTCGACTTTAGTTCTAACGACCCTCTTTATAGTTATTGAACTCTATCCGTCTACTGTGGTGGGATAACCGTCTTTCACTTCTCCTTGACTTCTCGGAGAACTACTTTCACTTTTTCCTCTCATTTTTTTAACCGAATTTCGAGTTGTAAGTCTTTTGATTCTAGTACCGTAGACCAGGGTAGTCAAGTACCCTTTATCTACCCTTTGTCACCTTTGTCACCGACTGAAATAAAAAACCCGAAGTTTTAGTGACGTCTACCAAAAAGGTCACCAGTACATACCTACACTCTCGACCTGATATTTCTTTCGACTCGTGGCTTCTTAACTACGAAACTTGACACCATAACCTCTTCTGAGAACTCACAGGGAACCTGACGTTCCTCTAGGTTGGTCAGGTAAGATTTTCTCTAGTCAGGACTTATAAGTAACCTTCCTGTCTACAACTTCGACTTTGACGTTATGAAACCGGTGGAGTATGCTTCTCAACTGAGTTAACTTGTCTGGGACTACGACACTTTCTAACTCCCGTCCTCCTCTTCCCCTACTGTCTCCTACTCTACCAACCTACCGTAGTGACTGAGTTACCTGTACCCAACACACCTGACGCCCTCAACCACTACCTGTCCCTCCGGACCGTACGACTCCAAGTACCCCAGAGTTTCTCAGCCTGTACTGACTCGTTGGCTTGACTTGACTATGTAAATAAGGTGAAGAAGAGAATAGTCTGAAGTAATAATAGAGGTCAGGTGACTCTTTACCCTTACGAGAGACGATAGTTATACCAGGAACGTGAGACAGATCCCGTAGATCTGAATTTGTTTGCAGAGTAGATCCTACTCTTCAATCTCTAGAAATAGATACGAGTCTACATCTCTTTATGATCAGGTTTTCCTCCTATTCTTTAGTTCCCTTTAAATTTACTATTAGTGACTATAGTACCTTCTTTTAATAGAACTTAAGTAAAAATTAGGTAAATGGTTTTCATACATTGTACAAGATATGTATTACCTTTATTTTGATTGTATATTAACAAAATTATCTAAGTTTTCGAAAAGTATTGTAAGTAAAAAGGTTATTTTATATAAAATAATATATTCTTATATGTAAAATAAATATATTTACAATGATTTCTTATTATTATTAACAAAAAGAAAAAGTTTATTCAACCCAATTAAGGTCCACTATGTCTTAAGTCCTACCTAGTTTCTGAATTCTTGTGTAACAGTCCTAAGACCTACCACAAATACAGATAGAGTATCGATTCCGTCTTTCTTTATTACTATTCCATCCCTTCTTGATTACTGTTCTACTCGGTGACATACTGAAAAAAAGAAGTGTTTCCAAATGAGAATTTGCATATAAGCCAAGGTTCAGTTGTGAAGTAAGATCAATAACCACCGTTGTCTACAATACCGTCTCCTAGGTCAACAAATTAATCTTTATCTTAATTCCTAGTAGTAACGGAGTCCATGTTCCTTGTCGAATGAAAAACGGTCTAGCGAATTAAGGTGGATACCAATCCCCTAGATAGAGATATCGGAAACGCAAATCAAGGACGCAAAGAAGACGAAGAGGTAAACAAAGCCAAACTAACGGAATAGGAGGAACAGGTACAGGAACTGAACGAAGTCCCTGAAGAACGGCGGTAGCACCAGATTTTACCGTGGACGACGGGGCAAGGGATATTAAAGAATTTGGTTCTCGATTTTACCACATGTCACCGTTTTTTGATCCTCGTATAATTAGTCATTTTAGTTTCTTTTTTTACCTTCTGGTATCAGTAGTAACAATAAATGTATCGTTAATTTCTTTTTTTGTCGTATTACACAGACTCACATCCTCAAATATGGTATTAAAAGACGTTACGATCATTTTAAAGAATTAAAGATTTTTTAAAGAGTTTTAATTAAAAGAAAGAATTTTTAACCATTGTTGAAATGTAAATTAATTTTTAGTCCACACATTATTTTTCTCCTTTTTATTTTGATTCTTGATCGAAGTGGTTCACACCCGTTATACTTGTATTTATAATCCGTTTATTTACCTCTCTATTACAGAAACTGATCCTACTGTTATATTACTTCACTGGTTGAGAATTTTCCTTAAATTTAACTTTTTGTAAAACAATAAAAATTATCTAAAACTATTTAACTAAAATTTTGAGTAAGTCCGGATACTTATATCTTCTTTGTAATCCTTTCGTCAAAATTTTTGTTGTTTCTAAAAGAATTAAATATTTTTATACTATATTTCACTGCTTTCAATTTACTGTAACACAATCGTCTCTTTACACGTAAATCGAATTACCATGAATATCAGGAAATCATTTCATTTTAACAGAGATATAATATGGTATAAAATTTTATTTAAGACCTAATTAACATAAAAAATAAAAAGCATTAAGTCACTACATGATTTTGATATCCTCCGATAAACATGTTAAAGCCAACTAGAAGTCCTGTCATTATAGTTTCTCTAAATACAAAACTTTCAGACATACTTTTCATGATAAATGTAATAATTGTCTTAATATTTCCTCTGTACATTACAATTAAACTTTGTACATAAAGTTATTTAATAAACTTCAAATTATTCTGAAAACTATTGTATGTGTTGGTGAGACATACAGACGCAGGAATAGACATCTTACTCCGAGAATTCGTATGGATTGAGGATCCCTACAACACTCCCAATTACAATACATATTTCATGACTCTCATAAGAATCCTGTCTCAGACGAAGAGTATAAATATTTACCTTATAACCAAAATAAAAGAATAAGAAACAATTTTGGAGAATGAAGAGGGGAACAAGTATGTTAGAAGAGGATACAAGAGACTTGGGGGAAGGTCAGTAATGGAACTTGAGAAATAACCCATTTAATACGTGGAGGTGAAGGGGATCTATAACGAAACGTCAAAATAGAACAAGGAAATAAACCTTATATAAACAGACAGTTGAGTAAAACGGATTAAACAACAAAAATAAAGATACATAAACCGTCTGGTAAATATAAAGGACTGGAACCTCTTCATTGGAGATCATTCTCTAAAAGATACGTAAGGTCGTCAAGTAAGGGGGAGGGACCAATAGTCTCGATATACTAGATCCAAACGGGAGATCCGTGATACATAGAAGACAACACCACCCGACTGATGACACCCACCAGACCAAACGTCCTGATCCGGGGTCAGGGCGACCAACGGTTCGGGACGGAACACGTCTCCGACGGTCAACACTCACCCTTCACAGTCCTTTCTTTCACCGTTCGTCTCCACGACACGTCCCCTAGGACTCCGGTCACGACCGGGTCACCACCCGCATCGAACCGAGATCCCACCCATAGACGTCTCAAATCCACACTCCCTAGTACCTAGATCACAGTCGGAAGGACTGTACTGACGCATACCCTAGATCACACAGGTTTTCGACCACGACCGGGTGACCACTCACTGTGACCTAGGTCTAAACCGACTGACTCTATAGGTCCACAGAACCTCCAACATAGTCAGATGTTGACAGTCATTGACCCCGGTCTAGGACCGGACCCCCAGGTCTCCGATCAAAACCGGTTGACCACCTGTCTCGGACCAGTGTCCCAGAGACCGAACGTAATAGACCGACCACCCACTTCTACCTAGGACCCTACCGACCGATTCCCCAGGTTCCAGTGGTTCACCCCACAATCGGAAGACCACCCGTCCCGACTCCACGTAGCCCGGGTCCCGACCACACACCCGACACAAGAGTATGTTGTTCGACGTACTAATATCACCAGAACGTCGTCCACTGATGTTACCAACCATCTGAACAAAGGATCCCGGAGACCAACGTCCCGAGACCCCCAGGATCCCAACTACAAAGTCGGATGACTACTCACCTCGGTTACGGGTCCCCAGGACCCCGACTACTGATAGGTGACCACTTACTTCGACCAGATTACTTATAGGTGACCACTCGTTTCTTTCCAGGGCACCAGACCGACGTTCCGGGTCCAGTGTCACGATCATAGTCATAGGACCAAACTTCCCGGTCTAGAGACCGCCTGTCCCGACCCAGGGTCTCACCAACACCGTGTCTTCCAGAGCCATCGACCGGAAGATCCCCCATTCGAGACAGGGATGAACCCACAAACAAATCCGACTCCATAGGGCCATGACCACGGTGTCCGACCACCTACCACGACCCGGGACTTCCTACTAGAGTCTTCCCGTGAACGGTCAGGTCATGGTCACGGGGACTCTATCTTGTTCGAGGGGTATTACTGACGGTGGTCATAGATACTGAGGACCCACTTGAGGTCAACGGAGGGAGGAGAGAACCTCCGAGAGGTTCTCGTAGTCCAGCAACACTAGTCCGAAAAAAGTTTAATGACGAAGGAGAGACTCAGGACCATGTATACGTTTAAACCCCCGTGATCAAATCTCACCTTAGATAAAGGAGGGGTCTCTTAAGGTACCTGTCTCCTCGGACCACTCAATGTCTAGTATCCCAGCGTTTCTCGACCTGTGTAGACTCGCTGATTTTGCAAAGTGAAGTGATAAAGTGTATCAGGATACCGAGAGGTTTCTCTTTCGGGACCGACGTAAGTTTCAGTTCACAAGACTCCCGAACAGAAGGACAACGTCCTCGGGACCCGACCCCTCAGACCACACTCCAAACCTGTTGAACGAGGGACCTCTCTTGAAGACGTCAACATCGGTAAGAGGACAAACACCCAACGGGTGACCCCTATACCCAGAACTGATACCCAGAACCTCTATACTAGAGGTGAGAAGGATGGACGAAGTGACACCAAGTAAGAAATCTAGAAATCAACATTTTCGATAAAAGACGATCAGAAAATCAGAAAGAGTGGACATTAACGAGACATTTATCAAGATTTAAACTACACGGACTCCCTCCTCTACTCGGGTCACAGAAGGACGAGACGGTAGAACAGGTAAGGGATATCTACACATATAATTCTATCTATTATGTGAACGATTGACGAAGCAGGGACAAAACATGTTCAATATATTTACTTCTTTAATTGTTTACTTTTTTCATATAATTCATAACTCATGCATAAGATACGGTGTGTACGAAATGTATGAATTACGAGGTTTTTTTTAGACGCTAGATATAAAAGTATGGTTAAATAGTCTACTCCTTTACCCTGGGAGGGCGTTCAGTAATTTGTCGAACGGGTTCCACCGTCTTCGTTTCCTGAACCCATGTACACTAAAACTTTCGGAGAGAATAACACCGCTAAACTTTGACGGGTTGGAAAATAATCTGTAAACTTCAAAAAATACAACTTCTATCCTCGTACGGAGACACGAGTCAGCACAGACTTACCAACTCGGAGAGTCATCGGGCAGTCTGAAGGGACAGGTACCTTAAAAGGGCCGTTCTTATGATCTCACCCAACGGTAAAAGATGAGATACCCTAGAAGGACTGGGTCCCTAGTTGGGGTTTAGAGAACGTAGAGGACGTGACCGTCCGTCAAAGAAATGTGGTACGGTGGACCCTTCGGGAACTTCTAGTCATGAATAGTGAACTATTATTCATTCTCACTAGTTCATGGAAACTTGTACAATACAATCTAAAGAGAAATCGGGTACGACGTAAAACGAAATTTAATTTCGGACAATTGTAGAGTACTTCGGGTAGTAATCGAGAAGTGTTTTGGTTTCTAAACCCCCGTGGGGACTATATGTAGGAATCACGAAACTAGTAATTCAAAGTTTCAGTACGGTTCAAAAGGTGACTTACGTACCGTATATCGGGAATCGTCGAAAATAAAAAAACAGAAATACGTGTGTTTGTTTACGGACCTTTCTCTTTCGTTTAGTTTCTACTTTCAGACAAATATTCTTACGGTTTTATTGAACAAATAGGAACAAGGATAGTGAGGAGAAAATTCAGAAGTGTCTATCTTTGTTACTGTAACCTATCCTCGTTAAATTCGTCTTATAGTCTTTATTTTTTCTCTATCTCCCGAGACGTCTTATTCGGACGTATGTCAGAATCCTTCGGATTCTGAAATAATTCGATTTATTTTAACAATAGTTGGTGAGTGAATCGGATATTTACATTCCGTAAAATGTCTTTAATAATTACATATATATGTCTAATATATGTTTTAGAATAAGTCAGGAAAGAATGTTGTCGTCACCTTTGGTAGATGACAATATCCATGGAAAGTTTACTCCTTTGTCCCACTCTCTATTTGACAATGTACAGGTTTTATTACGTCGGTGCTTTGCCGTAACGGACTTGGACTCTTGTCCGTTTAAACTTAGGTACAGTAATACTGTAAGTTGAGTAGACATAAGACTCTTTACGAAATAGTCCAGAAAATATGTATTAGGTCTTTTTTTATAATGATAGAGTCCTACTTTACTTAATTAATTACACGAACGATGAAGATGAAAGGGTTTAGGATAACTTTACAACTTAACGGGATCTCACTAGTCTAAATGAGACAGGGAGGAATCGTTTCGTTTTGAGAGTAAAGAAAATAGAGTAAAAAAGATTTTTAGTGTATTAATCTAAGTATCAAGATGTCGGTAACTAAATATTTAGGTCTCTCTATACAGAAAGAAACCCAGGAACTACACGGTTTAATTTTCAATGGGAGTACATTTCATCACTCAATAAATTTTTATTAATAATCATTTTGGTCTCTTCCGTTACCATTGGGTGAGGTCATGAGAACGGACCGTTTAGGGTACCTGCCTTTTCGGACCACCCGACGTCAGGTACCTCAACGATTCTCAGTCTGTCCTGACTTGCTGAAGTGAAAGTGAAGAGTGAAAGTACGTAACCTCTTCCTTTACCGTTGGGTGAGGTCCCGAGAACGTACCTCTTAGGGTCCCTACCACCTCGGACTACCCGACGGCAGATACCCTAGCGTGTATCAGCCTGTGCTGACTTCGCTGAATCGTCGTCACCGTCGTCGTCGTAATCATTTTGTCTCTGTCAAAGAGTACAGTAACCTACATAATTAAAAATTTATCATTTTATACGTGAATTCACACAAGTTAATCTCCAAAGGGGTTACCGAGTCTCCATTTCTTAGACGAACGGTTACGTCCTCTACGTCCTCTATACCCAATTTAGGGACCCAACCCTTCTAGGAGACGTCCCCACGTACCGTCGGGTGTGGTCACATGAACGGACCTCTTAGGGTACCTGTCTCCTCGGACCGTCCGATGTCGAGTACCCCACGTTTCTCAGTCTGTACTGACTCGTGTGTACGAGTGTATACAAGTGAATTCACACAAAATCACCCAGTCACCAAGAAAGGGAAGGATGGTGGGTAAACTAAGAAAAGTGGGACACATCGACGGGACCACAACCCATCCTAACTGACGTGAGGGTTTAGATATCATCTGAGAGTGACCAGATTTTGTTCATTACATTGGGGTAGGTACAAGGATCACCAATTAAGTCAAAAGAACTTGATACTATTAACCAAGAACACGGATCTTAAATAAGTCTCCCCTAAGTTCGTGTCTTCTGACTTCCGAAAATAATACACGAAAATCTCTACATAAGAGAGAGAGTGATAGAGACAGAGATAGAAACTTTTAGGAATCTTGACTAACTACGACAAGTCAAGTCAAGTCAGAGAGGCAGCACAGGCTGAGAAACGCTGGGGTAGTTAGCGTCGTGCGGTCCGGAGGGACAGGTAGTGGTTGAGGGTCTCAAGTGAGTCTAAGTGTAGGTAACTCAGTCACTACGGAAGGTCGGTAGAGTAGGAGACAGCAGGGGAAGAGGAGGACGGGGGTTAGGGAGGGTCGTAGTGTGTCAGAAAAGGTCACTCAGTTGAGAAACGTACTCCACCGGTTTCATGACCTCAAAGTCGAAATCGTAGTAAGGAAGGTTTCTTTAGGGTCCCGACTAGAGGAAGTCTTACCTAACCAACCTAGAGGAACGTCAGGTTCCCTGAGAGTTCTCAGAAAAGGTTGTGGTGTCAAGTTTTCGTAGTTAAGAAGTCGCGAGTCGGAAGAAGTGTCAGGTTAAGAGTGTAGGTATGTACAGATGACCTTTTTGGTATTGGAACTGATCTACCTGGAAACAACCGTTTCATTACAGAGACGAAAAGTTATACGATAGATCCAACCAGTATTGAAAAGAAGGTTCCTCATTCGTGGAAAATTCAAGTACCGACGTTAGTGGTAGACGTCACTAAAACCTCGGGGGGTTTTACTTCAGACTGTGACAAAGGTGACAAAGGGGTAGATAAAGGGTACTTCACTACCCTGACCTACGGTATTAGAAGTAAAAGACTTACAACTCGAAATTCGGTTGAAAAAGTGAGAGGTGAAAGTGAAAGTAGTTCTCCGAAAAATCAAGGAGAAGTGAAAGACGGTATTCCCACCACAGTAGACGTATAGACTCCACATTTGATAGGATATTTGTGGTCCTCTCAAGTTAAGTCAACGAGTCAGCACAGACTCAGAAACGCTGGGGTACTTGACGTCGAACGGTCCGAAGGGACAGGTAGTGGTTATGGGCCTCGAATGAGTTTGAGTACAGGTAACTCAGCCACTACCGTAGGTTGGTAGAGTAGGAGACAGCAGGGGAAGAGGAGCGGAAGTTAGAAAGGGTCTTAGTCCCAGTAAAATTTACTCAGTCAAGAAGAGTAGTCCACCGGTTTCATAACCTCAAAGTCGAAGTAGTAGTCAGGATGGTTACTTATAAGTCCTGACTGAAGGAAATCCTACCTGACCAATCTAGAGGAACGTCAGGTTCCCTGAGAGTTCTCAGAGGAGGTTGTAGTGTCAAGTTTGTCCAGTTACGAAGACACGAGTCGAAAGAAATGTCAGGTTGAAAGTGTAGGTATGTACTGATGACCTTCTGAGTTTCGAAACTGATCTGTCTAGAAACAACCGTGATATATATATATATATCACGTGTTGATTCGTTTTTCCTTCCTTTTATAACCTAAGGAATTCTGTAGAAATTTGGTAACATAGATGGTTAGTGTGTCCGACGGAATGAAGGTCTTGGGGTCAAACATCTTGATTATGTCGAGAATTGTACATACACTCAAACTCCGTTCGAAAGTGAAGAAAAGTTGAATTTCACAAATTAAAGATGAAGACTCTAAAGATGGTCTCAATACCAAAGATGACCCTAAAGGTGGTCACCAATACTTAAATTCGAGTTTAAAACCGAAATAATAAAATTCTATATACTAATTTTTTTTTTTAAATTGGAAAGGCTCGAAGTCAAAACGATAGATTTTACCTACGAATGACACCCAATGACATCTTTCATTTGTTTTACGTACATTTTGGGGAATATGACGTGGTCACTGTGTTTTACATCTAGAGGATAAAGTACCCTTTTTTCGTTAAAGTGGAGACACTTAGAAAAGTCTCATTCGGGTAGACCAAGACCCGTACAGTTAACAAGACCGTAAGGAAAACCGTGACGTTTCGGTATAAACCAATATAAAAAGGAAACAATCATAAAAAGTCCTGAGTCGAACGAAACGGAGGAGACTTTATAACTATAATAAGAAAAACTCCCCTTGAACGAGAAGGAACTTCATCCATGAGTACCTTGAGTTTTGTTACGAGAAATATTTCACCCCTGAACTATTTAGTCATAAAGAAGTGAGCACTTGTATATTGCACTCTTGTCATTTGTGTTGTCATTTCGTTCTGCATTTCTCTGTAAGTCCTTTTATGTGACAAAGGGGTCTCCACAAGTGATTGGAGTTTAAGTCGTCGATAGTAAGTGTACTTTAGGATAAAAATTAAATTCTAAAAGACCCGAAACATTCTAATATGTCTTTCGTTTTCTCCTTTTTAATCTTATATAAAAGTCACTAATGATAGATGGTCTTTGACTATAATATGATACTACAGAAATTATAAATAATTGAGAGTCTTGTGTCGACAAAGAAGTAAATACGTTAATAAATTATCTGGGAATAACTCGGTGTCTGTGATACGATCTGGGTTTACTCGACAACAGACCTATAACAGTACACTAAATTTAACTTGTCCATTAATATCCTTTAGTAGTCCGTCCATTTTTTACTAATGAAAATACGTGTATTTCTCTTTAATTCGGTAAAAGAGGTTCATTCTGTTCATTATTTACCATTTGATAAACTCTACATCTTTTCAACTTCTTTAGTCACCCTTCGTCTTACATTAAAGAGACAAGAGTCATCGTATTCCAATATGATGGGTTGTGTTTGAACTACCTATAAACAACTTATCTATTCAATAAACTTGAGTCCGAAGAGAAAGAGGGTAAAGGTATAGTAAAGGGATACGATACGATGTAAGTTCATTAGGTGTAAAGTGGGTAATAAGACTTTTAGACTTTATCAGATAATATTTATTTAATATGATTATGAAAATTCAATTTTTTTTTTGAGTAAATCATAGGGAACAAATTTATTACTTATTTTTAGATGAATTTAAATGAATTTTAAATAAAATGACAAAATTAAACTTTTAATATGCTCAGTCTTAAAATTGAATATAGAAAACAGACGTTTATTATTTGACTTAGTGTAATTTTAATTTTGTGATTTAATGTATCTAAATTAGCCTCGTTTTTATTTAATCTCGGGACAGGACAGGGTAGTTTAGTGTTGTTAATAAAACAAGTGTAATTTCTATTTGTCAATAGGTTTCTAAAAACTCATTTACTAGTTTTTTATTTCTATCCTTAACAGTCTTGTTGTTTATTTCTTATTTCTATAAGTCTATAGACTCTCAAAAACTTGTTTTCTTCTCTTTTATTTCTATCCTTAACAGTTTTGTTTTGGTTTTAGACAGACCTTTGATCAGATATGACATCTTACCATGTCTTATTAAATTGACTAAAAGGTCTTAGGTCGGAGTTTACAAAGTATACGAAGATGACGTGTAATTAGACGAAAACACTAAAAAGACGAACACTGTGAGTAATTAAAATCAGTATGAATTGTTATCCATAATTATATAAGAACGAACCTTTTAGGGTACTCTTCTCCTCTGACCACCCGATGTCTACGTTTTTCAACCTGTACTAAAACATTGATTTGTTGTTTTACAATAAATTCACTAAGAGGTGGAGTATCAGTAATCTATGAAGTCCTCTAACTGTAACGAGACATTTTGTATAGGTAGCCATACTATATATACATACGTAACGATATTCCTATCTAAGAGACTGAAAGAATGTTAAGGGTTTACTCGTATTTTTATTAACTCTTTGTGACTAAACGAAAAAATGGAATAAAAACGGAAATAGTTTGAAATCCTAAACTTTATCGAATCGACCTTAAGACAGTGGACTTGATGTAAACAAACATCATTACGAAGAACTCTTGGTAAACTAAAGTGTGTGGTCTTACTGACCAAAATCCACTCACTAGTGTTACAATACCAATAGACCCAGTAAGTCTGGAAATAACGTGTGAAAAGGACCCATAAGAACGGTGGACAAGAATTATAGAAGACAAAGACAATCCAGGTATGTCAAAGACAAGAAATAACACGAGTAGATAGTTTCTAACAAGTTGGACGGAGTGTTAACGTGAGTAAAGTATACTATCGTTCCATTACGAGTTTTAGGAAGTTCGATCCGAAGTTGTCATACACTTGACTCTTGGAGGTCTACATGTTCAACCTAAATCTTTTCTGTCTCCTTGGTCTCTAGTTTAACGATTGTAAGTAACCTAGTGCCTTTTTTTGTTCCCTTAAGGTTTTTTTTAGATGAAGACGAAGCTACTGATACAATTTCGGAAACTGACACACCTAGTGTTGTTTGACCTGTTAAGAATCTCTACCCTTATAGTCTGGTGAAATGGACGGAGGTCCAGTTCTTTGTTGTCAATCTTGACCTGTACCTTGTTACCTGACAAAGTTTTTACCTTTTCCTCATACAGTTCGGACATATAACAGTGAGACGAATAAATTAAATATACATCTCATGTAATACGTTTTACGACCCGACCTACTTCGTGTTCGACCTTAGTTCTAACGGTCCTCTCTATAGTTATTGGAGTCTATATGTCTACTGTGGTGGGATTGTAGTCCTTCACTTCTTGATTTCCCGGAGGACTACTTCCACTTTCTCCTCTCTCTTTTTCGACCGAAGTTTGAGGTGTAAGTTTTTTGTTTCTAGTACCGTAGACCAGGGTAGTGAAGTACCGTTTATCTACCCCTTTATTACCTTTCTTGTTATCTGAAATAAAAGAACCCGAGGTTTATTGACGTCTACCATTGACATCGGTGTTTTGATTTTTTTGTTTTTTTGTTTTTTTGTGAACGAGGAACCTTCTTTTCGATACTATTCGATCTTTCACATAATTTTTCGTCTCTGTAGTAAAACGACTGTTTCCAGGTATAACAGTTCAATACCGAAAAGGTCAACAGTACACATCTACACTCTTAACCTGGTATTTCTTCCGACTCCCGACTTCTTAACTACGAAAGTTTGTCACCACTACCTCTTCTGAGAACTCTCAAAGAACTTGTCGTTCCTCTAGGTTGGTCAGTTAGGATTTCCTTTAGTTGGGACTTATAAGTAACCTTTCTGACTACACTTACGACTTCGAGGTTATGAAACCGGTAGACTACACTTCTCGGTTGAGTAACCTTTTCTGAGACTTCGACCCTTTCTAACTCTCGTTTTCTTCCACCACTATCTCTTGTTCTACAAACCTACCGTAGTAGTTGAGTTACCTGTACTCACATTTGTTTGAGTCAAGACGACAAGTACCCCAGTGCATCTCAACATGTCCTGACTCACTGACTTGTCGTTTTATTTCACAATTATAAACTGGTGAGAACATTTAATTTCACTTTTTGGTACATTGATCTAATGTAGTCAAGGTTTAAGGATGAGATTGTGACTTGTCAATACCTTGTAAACCGTACAATAAATTCATACGATTTACCTCTATCACAATGGATCGAGTGTTCTAATAACTCTACCAATGTCCTACATTGTTTTAATTTTCAGATCTTGTCCCGGATTTTGTTTCCGTGATAATTAGATTCTCGATCAAAATACATAATACTTTCTCATTGTTTCATAAAACAATCATATTTATAATACAATAGTAATGACATTTTCAGGTACTATGGAGGTTAACGATCTCTCGATTAAGGTTTGATATGAGAGGTCTCGTGAGTATGAACCTCAACGATGTTTATGACATAAGATACTTTTATCACGATTTTCACATTTATGTAAACTCTTTCTCACGAACCAAAAGAATTTTTTCTAAGTGTCATGTACGATCAAAGAATTTCTGATATTTCTAAAGAATTTCTTTGTATAAATTTAAATTGACGTATAAAAAATGGTGTCTTGTAAAATAACCTCCTTTATGGATGATAAAAGAACACCTTGAGTGTTAAATTCATTATAATAGGATGATCTACCACCAGTGAAGTGACATCTATTACTCTACCATGGTTTGAGATCAAAGAAGAAGTCAATCACAGTATATTCCCTACGTGAATCGGTCTCATAAACTATATCATTAAAGGTTCAACTAACTCAGTTAATGTCTCAAGAAGTAAGAACTTTTCGACCCTTTACATCTTGTCGGTGAGAGAGTGGCTATTTTGGGGTATGTTTATTAAAAGTAAAACTTTAAAGGACATTAGTCTCAACACTAGTATTCTGTAAGGTCCCTTCTTTTTTCAGAATTTCTATTAAATTCTTTAGAGTTGTAAAAAATATCCAAATGATACCAGAGGAGTTTATACCTTAGTCAGTCTGTAATTTGTCAACAGTTTTGGGTGGTAGTTTAATACACCGGTTTTAAATTCATATGTTACATAAGATAACAAAATCAATTAAAATAGAACTTCCGGTAAATATAATAAAGATACAAAACAGTAGTCTTCACATAAAATACAGTAATATTTCTACATATCCAATTATATTTCGTATATTTAATTAAGATTAAAAAGACCTTAACTCGACGTATTCAACGAATATATAAAAACTCTAATCAACAAACAGTCAACGAAGTAAACGATAATAAAAGAGGGTAAGTCTTCCGACAGAAAAGTAGAACGAATATAAAAGGAAACAACACGTCTTCGAAAATTAAAATTAATCTAGGGTAAACAAATAAAAACGAAAATAAAGGTCATAAGACCCTCCACCTAGTATCTCCTAGGACGACGCTAAATACAGCCTCTCACAAAACGGATACAAGAGGAGATCCTCAGAATATCAAAGACCAGAATGTAAATCTAGAAATTAGGCAAAACGCAAATAAAAATACACGCCACAATCTTTCACTAGATCAAAGTAAGAAAATGTTCACCAACTGGTCAAAAGGGTCGTGGTGAACAATTTCTCTCACAGAAATGAGGAAAACATATAAGAACGGAGGAAAAAATTAAATGTTTCTACCATTCCTATTGGGACATACGCTCTGTCGTTTTCTCTGTGTCTACATATCTTGCCTGAAAACCTGAGACTCCCTCTCCCTCTCCCACCCTACTAAACCCTCTTACCGTAACTTTGTACATATGATAGTACGTTCTTTGTTTAGCGGTTAGATACAAGCTATATCCTATGTCCTACGAACCCCGACCACGTGCCCCTACTAGGTCTCTCTACTATACCCCACCCTCCACCCTCTCCCCAAGTCCTAACGCTTGAGTACATGTGGGCACCACCTAAGTACAGTTACATACCGTTTTGTCTACAACACCCCTCCCTCCACCCTCCCCCCAAGTACAAACCCTTGCGTACATTCTTAATTTCTAAAATTTTAATTTTTTTTTATTTTTTAATTTTTTTTTAATTTTTTTTTTATTTTCTAATCGTAATTTTTTTTATTTTTGGTTATATCATAACATTTCATTTTATTTCATTTTTTTTTTTATTAAAATTTACATAAATTGGTCAATAAATAAATAAAGTAAAAATAACTAAATATCGACCAATTGTTATAACACAATCAAAGTCTATATTTTGGTTCACTAAACCAATGTACATAAAAAAAAAAATGTCTAAGGAAAGATAACATCCGATAATGTTTTATAACTTATATCAAGGGAGACGATATGTCATTCAGGAAAAGAAAATATATATTACCGTACAAAGATAATGAGGGTGAGAGGATTAATTAAAGAAGGGTATAAAATTTTACTAATTTTTTTATGGATATACTCAAAGGATTCGAAAGTATTACGTAATAGTATTGAATTACCGAATTTTATTCTCTGGTAATGAGAGAAAATCAAGACCTCCGATCTTCAAGTTTTAGTTTCATAGTCTTTTCGGTGTGAGAAGACTTCAGAGATCATTTCCTAGGAAGGAAAGGAGAAAGTTGAATGTAAACCGGGTCTCTAAAGAACCGACACCAGCGAATTAAGATTAGAGACGAACTAGAAGTGAACCAAAAGAAGAAACACACAGTGAGGTACCGTATGGAATTTAGGTTCTAATAAACTAGGGTAATAAGAATTGATTAATAATTAAATAGACGTTTGTTAGATAAAGAAATATCTTTATATACTCCAGTGTAAGACTCTAATTTCGTCAGTAACTCACTTCCCCCTCCTCGAATTATAAATTCGGTCATATTTTAAAGGACGGTATAAAAGGTAATTAAAGATAAATCTCTTCAATATATCTGTCGATTTATGTATATGTACACACACACAGAAATATTTATGTATACCGAAGTCCATTCTTATAACCTCACCTGACGGTAAGCGTCCCCTAGAAGGTTCGGTTCCTAAGAGGACGTAACGTCCGTCTAAGAAATGACAGACTCGGTAGTCCTATCGGTATATATATACACACACATACACATGTGCATATATTCACACACACACATATATACATACACACACACATATATATATATATTGTTTTAACATAAAATATCTCGATTCAACCTATGACCATCTATTTTTCCATCTTTAAGTTCGAGTGGAAATGTGACATTTTCTTACGTCTTGTATGAATTCGTGAACTCAAACTATTCTAGTCCCTGTATATTATGTCTATTAAAACTATCTAAGATTTACATAGTATGTATACATTATGATGTCAAGGTCACATCATTTTATTCTTCTCATAAAACTATTGTCAAACTTTTAATGTCTTCCTTACCGGAAAGTTCTCTAGTTCATGTTGTCACCGTACCTTCTTATCGTCGTTACTTACCCTAACGAAAACTCTTGAACCCTCTAAATCATTAAATTGGTAAGTAAGAGAAGAGGAGGAAATTCGGTTCCTACGTGTTGTTCGACTACAGTGATTTATTTGAGTTTGTCTTCTCTTTCTGTAAACCATCAAACAATCTTTTGGTTTTTAAGGTATCAGTCGGTACTGCGTGTACTTCGACTCTTAATGGTTCATTTAATTATGTTAGACGTGTTAGGGTTACTGTCAGGTCTTTTATTCGTCAGAAGTTTTCAGATGTACGAGAAGAATCGACTCTTATACGGAGGAATGAAGATAACTTAGTTTTTCTACAAAAAATAATTGTTTACAAAATTTCTTTATATTTGACTGAAAATAAATTTTTAGTATGAGATACAAGTGTTTGTTTACACCATGATTTGTTGTAAACTTCCACGACTTTTTCCTTCGAATAAAGATTGTGTAATTTATCATATACCTCAAATTTCCTAGTTCGTCTCCGGTTTACAATCCATTGTTTCTGACCCACCAGAGTGTCGTTTATAAACGTCGGCAGTTGTATGACTCCCTGGTGTCACAAGTGCGACTCAGGGTTGTTTGTTATCAGTTGCTTTCTGACCTTTGGACTCTCACCCTTACTCAAAATTTTTCGAAAAGAAAAGAAAAAAATTAAATTAAAAAAAGCTTCATATCAACCAATTTTTACAACTCGTTTAAAGACGACATGTCTTCCATTGAGTCGATATGGGTATATCTGTTAGTAAATTTTATAATAAAATGTAATAAATAGTATCTTCTAACTTATATCAAGGGACACGATATATTATAAACCTGGAACAACAAATAGGTAGAAGATACACATTATCAAATATAGACGATTGGGATTTTAGAGTCAGGAAGGGAGAGGGTAGGGTAAAGAGGAACCGTTGGTGTTCAGGCAAGAGATACAGACACTCAGAGAAACGTACGACATCTATCTAAGTAAAGACGGTATAAAATTTGAGTTGTTTATTCACTATAGTATGTCATAAGTAAAAAGAGAAAGATTGGATCAAGTGAATATACTATGAGAGGTCAACGTAGGTGCAACGACGTCTACCATAATAAAGCAAGAAGGAAAATGCCGACTCATCATAGGACAACATATGTACATGGCATAAAAGAAACAGGTAAGTAGACAGTTACCTGTAAATCCGACAAAGGTACAGAACTTATAACACTTATCACGATGATACTCGTATCCCCACGTACATAGAAAAACTTAATATTAAAACAGGACCATATACAGGTCCTCGCCCTAAAGACCCTGTATACCATTAAGGTAAAAATCAAAAGAGGTGTGACAAAAGGTATCACCAACGAATATAAGGGTGATTGTCACATCCTCCCAAGGGAAAAGAGGTGTTGGAGAGGTAGTAAAGAAAAAGAAAAATTTTAATTAATTAAATAAAATTAACCTCCGATTAATGAAATGTCATAACATCACCAAAATCCGTAGAATTACTAGACTAACCATACTCCACCATGGAGTAACATCAAAACTAAACGTAAAGAGATCATTAATCAATACAACTCGTAAAACAGTACACGAATAACCGGGAGACCTACAGAAGAAACCTCTTTACAGATAATTCCAGAGGATGGGTGAAAACCTACTCAACAAACAAAAACGACGACAATTCAACAACTCGACAACGTATAAAACCTCTAATTCGAGAACAAACAACATAGTAAACGTTTGAAAAGAGGGTAAGGTATCCAACAGAAAAGAAAAAGAAAAAACATACCAAAGGAAACGACACGTTTTCAAACATTCAAACTAATCCAGGGTGAACAAATAAAAACAAAAATAAAGATAACGAAACCCTCTGGCTGGATTATTTTGTAACCATGTTAAATATAGTTTCTTACAAAACGGAAACGAAAGAAAGATCCTCGAAGTACCACGACGTAGAATGCAAATTTATAAATTCAGTAAAACCACACAAGATTAAAGTGACTAAATGTACGTCGACAAGGTAAAAGTGTCGTGGTGAACTTCTTCTCTGACAGAAAAGAGGATAAAATATAAGAACGGGGGAAACAGTTTTTAATCAACTGGTATCTGACCAAGGTTTATCCTTTTCCTCATGTAGTTCCGACATATAACAGTGGGACGAATAAATTGAATATACGTAGTACTCTTTGCGACCCGACCTTCTTCGTGTTCGACCTTAGTTCTAACGGCCCTCTTTATAGTTAGTGGAGTATATACGTCTACCGTGGTGGGAATACCGTCTTTCACTTCTCCTTGATTTTTCGCAGAACTATTTTCACTTTCTCCTCTCACTTTTTCAACCGAATTTCGAGTTGTAAGTCTTTTGCTTCTAGTACCGTAGGCCAGGGTAGTGAAGTACCCTTTATCTACCTCTTTGTCACCTTTGTCACAGTCTGAAGTAAAAGAACCCGAGGTTTTAGTGACGTCTACCACTGACGTCGGTACTTTAATTTTCCGGGAATGAGATCCAATACTGGTTGGATCTATCATATAAGTTTTCGTCTCTGTAATGAAACGGCTGATTCCAGGCAGATCAGTTCCGATACCAAAAGGGACACCAGTGCATACCTACACTCTCAACCTGACACTTCTTCCGACTCGTGGCTTATTAACTACGAAAACTTGACACTACAACCTCTTCTGAGAACTCTCAGGCAACCTGACGTTCCTCTAGGTTGGTCAGGTAAGACTTCCTCTAGTTGGGACCCTAAAGGAACCTTCCTTACTACGATTTCGACTTGAGGTCATGAAACCGGTGGAGTACGTTTCTCAACTGCGTAACCTTTTCTGAGACTACGACCCTTCCTAACCCCCGTCCTCCTTTTCCCCCGTTGTCTCCTACTCCACCGACCTACCGTAGTGACTGAGTTATCAGAACTCAGACTCACTTGAGGTCCTCAACCCTACCTGTCCCTCCGGACCACACGACGCTAAGTACCCCAGCGTTTCTCAACCTGTGCTGACTCACTGACTTGACTTGACTTGACTACACTCAAATAAAGACACAAGAGATAAGACAAGGCAACTAGGTATACAGACCAAAATAGGGTTATAGTGTAATAAAACTGACGGTGTCGAAACATAAAAACAGACCTCAGACTCTCTCAGTACGAAGGACGAAACAACAAGGAGGGGACGGACGGTGGACGGGGTCCTAACGAAGACCACCAGGACACCAATTCTAAGACATGAAAGTGACTTTCACCGTCTCCAAGTTGGGGACCGGTCCATTGATTCAAGGGTGTTCGGTTCGCCACGTCGAATTTATTTATAGATTTATTTATTTCGAACGGAAAAAGAATCTTTACGATTGATGACCGTACCTCCCCTCTTGGTGTCTCTACTATTTTTCCATAGAGTAACTCGACTCCTTTTTGTCTCAAGTCTCTTTGGTTGTCCCCACTTTAAGACCCCCGTCACATGACCTCTACTTCCTCGATGAGTCTCTTTCTCAAGGTCTTGAGACGTCCTCAGAGGAACTCAACAGACTTAAGATTTGATATGTACGGACCTCTTAACAGTGTCCTGACCTGTTTTGGTTGTTTGGTTGGTTTTTAATAGTTCGTTTATAATCGTCTTTTCAGGAGTTTTGTGTGTGTCCCGACTTTTGTAATCGTAAGGTTGATAGATGTCATCTCTCTGAAACGAATCGTACATATATTAAGTCATCCCTAGAGTCTTCGAGTGTAGAATCATAATTATCATTCTGATTTCATAGTCTTCTCGTTTTCGATACGATCCTCATAGAACTATTTTAAATTTTAGTTTGAAGTATTCTTAGCTCCACTTACCGTTTATTGAATTAGATATTTTTTTTTATTTTTGTATCTTGTTTGAAAATTATCCGAAATTTCCGTGTTGTATTGTTATTATAAGTTCATGTATTGTTTGTATGGTAGACCGTTGGTCAGTTGTCTATGATTTGATCGTTTCTTCACACTTCGGATCCTATTTTTCGTCAGTATCTTTGATTTAATCTTTACTGACTCTTGGACCTTCATGTTTCATTCCTAAAATTTGTCAATATTTATATAAATTCCTAATACCCTTTGTATTCGTCTCTACAAAGTCTTCTTTCTGACTTGGATACCTTTAACCGTCTAAATCAAAGGTCTTGACTTTTATGTTATATTCTAAAAAATTCCTTTTGAGTACCTTACTTGAATTTTTTATTTTGACATGACTTCTCTCCTAGTCACTTGTACTTCTGTTTTGTTGACATTCGATAAAAATTTTTCTCTCTTTTTTTACTATCTGGTCTCACTTACTTTGAATCATGGACACCTATCTAAGACCCAACAGTATATACTACATTGACCTCAGGGTCCCATTTAACCGTCTATCTCTCGCACGGTTTATTATGGTGCTTCTTTATTACACGATACGAATCAACGAAGTCAGTACTTGCTGAGAGACACTGGGGTGCCTGACATCAGTCGGAAGGAGAAGGCAGATGTCCTAAGAGGTCCATTCTTATGACCTCACCCAACAGTACTGGAGGACGTCCCCTAGAAGGGTTGGGTCCCTAGTTGGGTCCAGAAGGTGTGACGTCCTCCTAAGGAACGGTAGACTCAGTGGTCCCTTCGGATTTCTTTATTATCTTCTTAAATAAAAGTTGAAACTTATTTTTACTTTTTAAGTTTCTAGGTTCTTTGACTTTGTTTTATTTGTGTCCTTTTGGTGTAGTTTCGTGTTGAATTTGTTTAACAACTTTTTGTCACGTACTTCAGAGAAATCAGTATAGACTGAGGAACACTGTGATACCTGACATCGGGTGGTCCGAGTAGACAGGACCCTAAGGGGTCCGTTCTTATGACCTCACCCAACGGTGTGGGAGGAGGTCTCCTAGAAGGGTTGGATCCTTGACTTGGACGTAGCGGATTCAGAGGACGTCACAATCCACCTAAGAAATGGTGATCACGGTGAACCCTTCGAACGACTTTTTATACTGTTTCTCTTTTTAGACATTTCGGTTGTCTACACATCTTTGTAGACTTCTCTCACAGTCTTTTTGTAGATAAAGACGAAATAACTGACACAGTTTCAGAAACTGACACACCTAGTGTTACTTGACACCTTTTAAGACTTCCTCTACCCTTATGGTCTGGTGGACTGGACGGAGAACTCTTTGGACATACGTCCAGTCCTTCGTTGTCGACCTTGACCAGTACCTTGTTGTCTAACCAAGATTTATCATTTTCCTCATGTAGTTTCGACATATAATAGTGAAATGAAAAATTTGAATATACGTCTAATGTAGCACTATTTGTGACCCGACCTACTTCGTGTTCGACCTTAGTTCTACCGGTCCTCTTTATAGTTATTAGAGCCTATACGTCTACTGTGGTGGGAATACTGTCTTTCATTTCTTCTTGATTTCTCGGAGAACTACTTTCACTTTCTCCTTTCATTTTTCCCACCGAATTTTGAGTTGTAAGTCTTTTGATTCTAGTACTGTAGGTAAGGGTAGTGAAGTCCCGTTTATCTACCCCTTTGTGACCGTCTGAAATGAAAAACCCCAAGGTTTTAGTGTCGTCTACCACTGACGTCGGTACTTTAATTTTCTGTTAATGAGGAACCTTCCTTTCAATCCTGATTTGATCTGTCGTATAATTTTCCGTCTCTATAATGAAACGGTTGTTTTATCCAGATTAGTTTCGATACCAAAAAGGTCATCAGTATATACCTACACTCTAAACTTGGTATTTCTTTCGACTCGTGACTTCTTAACTACGTAAACTTGACACCACAACCTCTTCTGAGAACTCTCAGGGAACCAGTCGTTCCTCTAGTTTGGTCAGGTAGGATTTCCTTTAGTCAGGACTTATAAGTAACCTTCCTGACTAGGACTTCGTCTTTGAGGTTATGAAACCGATGGACTACGCTTCTCGACTGAGTAAACTTTTCTGGGACTAAACCCCTTTCTAACTTCAACCCTCTTCCCCTACTGTCTCCTACTCTACCAACCTGTCGTAGTGGCTGAGTCATCTGTACTCAAACTCATTTGAGGTCCTCGACCACTACCTGTCCCTCCGGACTGCACGACCTCAGGTACCCCATCGTTTCTCATCCTTTACTGACTCACTGACTTGACTTGATTGACACCTCTTTGTAATGTATCCTGGTGTCGTTATTCTTACTACAAATAGAAGAGTACCCTTATTTGTTTCCACTCTCTGATTAATATTTATGACTTTATTTTATTTGTATATGATTTTTAAAAAATATAGGAAGTTTTTATATGAAATTTTAAATCC
The DNA here is from genome assembly GCA_006410555.1 of Capra ibex. NCBI lineage: Eukaryota > Metazoa > Chordata > Mammalia > Artiodactyla > Bovidae > Capra > Capra ibex. Next base: position 32,130,903 of record SJYO01041852.1, on the reverse strand, counting down.
TATTTTACTTTTCGAAAAATCTCTTCGTTTTCAGTTTCCGAAAATAGTGGTCGACGAGATACTTTCTATAATTTTCCTTTCGGAAGTCTGACTTTCTTTTACGATGTACTACTTTTGAACCTAGTAGTGTTTATACTTTATAAAAGAGAACTTAAAATTATCGGAATTTTATTAACTGAAATTTTGTTTTTATTACATCTACTTGACAAGTCAAATATCCTTACATCTTCATTTTACGTATTTTGTGATTGTATTTGTTATCCTGTCCCTTCAATTACACGTAACGAAGACCTAAGACATAAAATATAATTCACCATACTAAATAAAACTGTCATCGTACCCCTACAAATTTTACATATAACATTTGGACACACACACATACACACATACACACATTTGTTAACCCTTAGGTAGTCTCTTTATGTCAATTAATAATTTGAATCCTTTAAATTATAACTTTTTTTATGAGAATTGATAAGTAGTCAAATATAAACTTGTAGAGTATGAAACGTCTACATAGCGTAAATGGGGGAAGAATGTTATATTAGACACTAGTGTATAAAGTAAACCGAAAACGTAGAGTAATTAAATTAGGTCTAATAGAAGAGTAGGAAATAAAAAGTAGTACGATTTTAAGAAATTCTCATCTTCAAAAAATAAAATATCTGACAGAATATAAAATTCGAACAGACTGTAAAAGAGTCCTACTCTAAGTTCATTACATAAAAACCGTCTTTATGGTGTCTTTAATACAAAAAAAGAGTTGTATTATCATCCTCCGTGTTCTAACTAGACAAGAGTATACCATTCCTATTTAAACTATTCCATCAATTACATCATAGACCTTTACAAGAGGTGACCTATGACAAAAAGAGTAACATAATTATTCTTTAGGTAATTTTAACGTTTCGATACATTAATAGGAAAGAGTAGTTATAAAGTGATTGTTTAAAATCGTAGTCCATTACTAAGAGCTTAAGTAGAACTGAAGTTAAATTAACTATATGACATTCTTTCTCACAAGGAAAAAGAGTACAAATACAAATACAATTATAATAAATGAATATATTTATATCCGAATATATAAGAACAAAATAGTTACCTAATATAACTAATACTGTTACGAGGTTCACAAGTGACCATTGTTCAAGTGAGTTATAAGTAATTAGACCTTTTCAGAGAAAAAGGTTGTATTATAAACTTACTATAAAAAGTGATCTATATCTTAAGTTATAACTCTTTTCAAAAGTCTTGTAATTTATACGGTAAGGTAAAAGAGGAGTGTAAGTGATATAGCTTCTCCAGTTGACATTAAAACTGTAAAAACGGTCATAAAAACAACTAAAAGACATTCTCAACTAAAAACCTTTAGAAATGTATGAGTTCACGAAGAACATGTGGATACGAATGTAAGGTAAGTTGTTCCTTTAAAAGTGAACGTAGGGTTTGTCCAGGATAATTTTAACTAGAGTATTACACACTACTCCCGAAGGTCAAACACGATCACCATTTCTTGGGTGGAAGGGTACATCGTCTACATTCTGTACATCCAAGTTAACGACACAACCCTTCTAGGGGACCTCTTCCGTTACCGATGGGTGAGGTCATAAGAACGGACCTCTTAGGGTACCTGTCTCTTAGGACCTTCCGACACAGGTATCCCAGTGTTTCTCAGTCTGTTCTGACTTCGTTGAAACGTTACACACTACTCGTCTTCTTTCTTCCGTGTTAATACTCATTTGTTGAAATTATGAAGTTAATATTTATGTATATTAAGGTTTAAACGTTTTAAAAAATATTTCAAAGTACTCTGAACTTAGTGACTTCCCATGTCTCAACTTACTTTGTCTCAATAACAACAAACCTTCTAGTATCAAATAATTTCTCGATATATGTACTTTTTCATCTGAAACAAATGCCGAAGACGTGTATTCCTTGACAAACGTGACATAGATTTGTTTTTCATTTATCGACTTGTCTTACCTTTAGTTGTTGAGAACCAAGTATTCTCTCCTCTCCTATGTCTCTTTCAGTATCAGAAGTTTTAACCTCTCTTTCTCTCTGTTTATTTCCGGCAAGTCAAGTCAAGTCAAGTAAAGTCAGCGAGTTAACACAGGCTGAGAAACGCTGGGGTACTTAGTGTCATACGGTCCGGAGGGACAGGTAGTGGTTGAAGGCCTCAAGTGAGTCTGAGTGCAGGTAACTCAGGCACTACGGTAGGTCGGTAGAGTAGGAGACAGCAGGGAAAGAGGAGGACGGAGGTCAGGGAGGGTCGTAGTCTCAGAAAAGGTTACTCAGTTGAGAAGAGTACTCCACCGGTTTCATGACCTCAACGTCGAAATCGTAGTAAAGAAGGTTTCTTTAGGGTCCCAACTAGAGGAAGTCTTACCTGACCAACCTAGAGGAACGTCAGGTTCCCTGAGAGTTCTGAGAAGAGGTTGTGGTGTCAAGTTTTCGTAGTTAAGAAACCACGAGTCGGAAGAAGTGTCAGGTTGAGAGTGTAGGTATGTACTGGTCACCTTTTTGTATCGGAACTGATCTACCTGGAATCAGCCGTTTCATTACAGAGACGAAAACTTATACGATAGATCCAACCAGTATTGAAGAAGGTTCCTCATTCGCGGAAAATTAAAGTACCGACGTCAGTGGTAGACGAGACTAAAACCCGGGGGTTTTTTATTTCAGACTGTGACAAAGGTGACAAAGGGGTAGATAAAGGGTACTTCACTACCCTGGCCTACGGTACTAGAAGAAAAAGACTTACAACTCGAAATTCGGTTGAAAAAGTGAGAGGAGAAAGTGAAAGTAGTTCTCCGAAAAACCAAGGAGAAGTGAAAGACGGTATTCCCACCACAGTAGACGTATAGACTCCAATAACTATAAAGAAGGTCGTTAGAACTAAGGTCGAACACAAAGAAGGTCAGGTCGTAAAGAGTTCTACATGAGACGTATCTTCAATTTATTCCCCCCATTGTTATATGTCGGAACTGTATGAGGAAAAGGATAAACCTTGGTCAGACGACAAGGTACTGGTCGAGATTGACAACGAAGGACTGGACGTATGTCGAGAGAGTTCTCCGTCCAGTCCACCAGACGATAAGGGTAGAAAGAGTCTTAAAAGGTGTCAAATAACACTAGGTGTGTCAGTTTCCGAAACCGTATCAGTTATTTCGTCTTTATCTATAAAAAGACCTTGAGAGAACGAAAAAGGTACTAGGTCACCTACAACCGTTAAACTAGAGACCAAGGAGACGGAAAAGATTCCGGTCGAACTTGTAAACCTTCAAGTGCCAAGTACATAACGACTTCCGACAGTACCTCTTAAAAATCGTAATGAAATGATCGTACACTCTACTCACGTTAACACACAATCAAACTCGTAAGAAACCGTAACGGAAAGAAACCTTAACCTTACTTTTGACTGGAAAAGGTCAGGACACCGGTGACGACTCAGAAGGTTTGAAAGACCGTATAACTCACGTCGTGAAAGTGTCGTAGTAGAAAGTCCTAAACTTTATCGAGTGGACCTTAAGGTAGTGGAGGTGATCGAAACAAACATTACTACGAAAGATTCCGGGTGAACTGAAATGTAAGGTCCTACAGACCGAGATCTACTCACTAGTGTGGTAGCACTAATAGGCTCAGCACTTCTAGAAAAAACATGTCAAGAAGACACATAAGAACGGTGGAGAAGAATTATAGAAGACGAAGACGATCCGGGTCTGGTAAAGACAGGAAATAGCTCGCGTAGAAACGTACTTTACAAGGGAACCATAGACACTAAAAGAACTTCTCTAGAGATCAGAAAGGGTAAGACAACAAAAGGAGATAAAGAAACGTAACTAGCGACTTCTTCCGAAAGAATAGAGAAGAACGATAAGAAACCTTGAGACGTAAGTCTACAAACATAGAAAGGAAAAGAGGAAACGAAAAGTGCAGAGAAGAAAAGTGTCGATAAACATTCCGGAGGGGTCTGTCGGTAAAACGTCAATACTGAATAATTAAGTCTCTGAGTGTTCGTCTTTTGAGGTACCCTTGGTCTGACCTATACTTTTAGACATGACCTAGTTTACGGCTTCAGATTTATATCTGTTGAGTCTCTTAATGTATAAAGTCTTCCTCAGTCAATATCCTCCTCGGAGTACTATAATATATATAAGATACAAAGGTATCATAAACACACTCTTTTGAAAGTCCAAAGGTTGTACCCCTGTCTTTTTCTTTGGTAGAACTTTATAAAGTCTCATAATACAAGAAGAATTATTCCAGAAGGGAGTCCCTTTTGATAAATTATACATCGGTTTCGGATTGGACGACCCCATAACGCTCCCGGATTGACTGGATCCCTTCCTTTTATAGTTGAGAAGTCTGGTGAGATCGGTAGGACAGGGTGGTTTCCTCCCTTTCTTTTTGACTCTTTGTGAACGCTTCAATTGTCGATTCTTCATGTCCAAGTGATTTTCCGACTTTGAAGCAGTCTCCTGATATACTATGAAGGCGAGGGGGATGTAGAGTGATGATTTGATGATTTCAGGATAAATGTGTTATTTAGTACAGACCGAGGGTTATTTTTTAGTGTTCCCTATAGTTTTCTCTTAGACTTCTCTGTCTCGTTTGTAGTCTTGGTCTGTACCGTCCCTACAACCTTAATAGTCTGACCTTTAAATTTAGTTGATAGTAATTATGTCCCTAAGGGACTATCGAGTCAACCATTTCTTAGAGGGACGTAACGTCCTCTGGGACCAAGCTAAGGACCCAGTCTTTCTAGGTTACCACTTTCCTATCCGATGGGTAAGGTCATAAGAATCCGAAGTGAACGCCGAGTCGACCATTTCTTAGACGAACGTTACGTCCTCTGGACCCAAGTTAGGGACCAAACCCTTCTAGGGGACCTCTTCCCTTTCCGATGGGTGAGGTCATAAGACCGGACCTCTTAAGGTACCTGAGATGTCTGGTACCCCAACGTTTCCCAGCCTGCACTGACTCGGTGAAAGGGAAAGAAAGTAGTAGTTATACAATTTTCGAGATTTTCTAATTCATCTGTTCGATGTTCTTTCTTGTTTACCCGTTATATTCGTGTTCTCTACCTTTAGGATTGTTTCTTACCTTTACTTTACTATCTCTAATTTTTTTTTTTCCTTTCTTTTGTGACATTGTCTTTATTTCTTGCAGAACTTACAGAAACTCTCTGTATACACACCTCACATGTACCGACTACTTTCTTAGAAACTGGATCTTCTATTTAGTTTTCTTAAGAGTTTTTGTCTTTTCGTTCCTCTTGTTCCTGATTCTTTCGTCTTCTCTTGTACACTTCTGACCTTGTTGATGTTCACAACATTATACGTAAGTTGCCCTTGTGGTCTCTCTTCTTTCTCTCTTTCCTTGTCTTTATAAACTTTGTTATTACTGACTTTTGAAGACATTTAATTACAGTCTGTGGTCCTTCGTGTTCCTTATGATTCGTCTTATTTACAGTTACTTGACCTGAAGACCTATAGTAAAAGTTTAATGTCTTATAGTTTATTTTTCTTTTTTTTAAGACTTTCTTCAGTCTCTCTTTCTGTGGAATGAATGTCTCCGTGTTTCTACTTTTAATGTAAGTTGAAAAGGAGTCTTTGGTACATTTGTTCTTCGCTCACCTTATTTTATAAATTTCCCATTTCTTTTTTCGTTTTGTTTCTTTTGTAGTCGAATCTAGAGCAGTGAGAAGTTCTAATAGGAAGTTTTCACGTTCTCTTTATTTCCAAAAAAGTCTATTTACTTTTAACTCCCTATACAACCGGACGGAACGTTCTTCATAATTTTGTTTAAGAAATTTCTCTTTTTTTATACAGTCTTTGAGACTGGATGGATTTCTTTCTTTTATGTAACTTCTTTTATATTCACTTCCATTTTAATTTTTATATAAAAAAGAATAAGAATTAACTAGTTTATCCGTTGTTAAACAAGTATATTATTATCGTTGGGACGTAAACCAATACATGCGAAGACATATATAGTGTATATAAAAATATGTACATATTCATACGAGTATATATTACTTTACTTATCGTCGTCACAATGTTCCCTGTCCTCTCTCCTTAATTCTATAAAACGAAAACATTCAATGGACATGATGGGTAGTTCACGATACAAAAACAAACTTTCATCTGAATCTAATCGACATTTACATGTAACTTTTTACATTCGTTGGTGATTTTTTTTCACTTTTTTTTCATATTAACTACACAACTCTTTCCTCTTTAGTACCTTACTACATTTAACGAATTGATTTTGGTGTTTTCACTTTTTTGTCTTTTTTTTCTTGGTCTCGTTGTTTATGTTTTGTCATTACTTATATTCTGTAATTAGGTTCATATACAGTAGTGAAACTTACAGTTACTAGATTTAAGTAGTCAATTTTTCATTTAACAGACTCCACTGTTTTATGTCCTGTGTTGATATGTAAAAGATGTCCTTTTGGTGAAATTTATATTTCCACTTATATCTAATCTTTATTTATCGATCGTTTCGTATACGTCAACAACAAGTCAGTGATTCAGTACAGACTGAGAAACACTGGGGTACCAACCTTCGGTCGGTCCGAAGGGACAGGAAGTGATAGAGGGACTCAGGGACTCAAAGGAGTCTAAGTACACGTAACGCAGTTACTACGATAATTGGTAAAGTGGGAGATGGCGGGAGAAGAGGAAAACGGAAGTGAGAAAGGGTCGTAGTGGTACAATTATAATTAGTTTTATTTCGTCTTCATCGACATAGTTAAATCTCTTTTCGATAGTCTCTATTTCCTCCCGTGATGTATTACTATTTCTCCAGTTGAGAAATTCTTCTGTTTTGTTAGGAAAAACACACATGTCGATAGTTACCTCATACTTTGATGTACGCAGTTTTGGAGTATGTTGACATTCCTCTTTGTCTACTTAGGTAATAGTATCGACCTGTGGAGTTACGAAGATAGAGCCTTTTCCTATCTATGTCGTCCGTCTTTATTGTTTGTGGTGATATATAACGTTGGTCACAATATTATCCTATACCTCCGTCAGTTTTTATGTCGATAAGACCCTCCACCCTATATACGAGAGTCACAGGGTAAAGAATAAAACTCCATCGAAATAAAATAATGTATTACAAAGATTTCAGATTGACCTTTAATAGAGATACATCCTTTTTCACAATCAGTGAATCATCACGGACTGAGAAAACACTAGGGTGTCTGACATCGGGTGGTCCGAGGAGACAGATACCCTAAAAGGTCCGTTCTTATGACCTCACCCAACGGTAAACGAGGGTTCCACTAGAAGGACGAGTCCCTAGATTGAGTACAGAGGACGTAACCGTCCGTCCAAGAAATGTTGACTCGGTGATCCTTTCGGACGTAACGTGAAAGTCAACTGAAAATAATCTTTGTACATTTTTAGTGGATAACCATTTTAAAATACAAAGAAGTGTACAAGTATTCGTCAAACACTATCGTAATTCCCTAACTAAATTCATGTTAATAAGTTTCAGGACCGAAGGTGAAAATTTGTGATAAAAAGAAACGGTTACTAATTCTAGAACTTCAATTTATATTTAGGTGATAATTTAAATAATTGTTGTGTATTCTGGTATTTATGGTTTCACTGTAAAAATCATTACTCGGTTCTCTTAATTCAAATATTTGTAAGAAGTAGATCTTCACAGGAATTTTTAATACTTTTCCATAAAAAGACGATTTAAGAATAAATTTACACCAATTTGTCCATCTGCGTCTTTAATAGAAGAATGTCGAGTTGAATTCCGAATTTTTGGTGAAAAAGAAAAGTAACGTTTTTGAATTTCTTATGTATGAGAGTAACTGATCTCTGTTAAGCTTCCTTGAACGAGGAACATCTTCTCCTCGTGACTCGACCCATTTATACATCTACTTACTCCCCGATCTGTCGTCGTTGTTGTTTTCACGTTACGCATAACTCTACTTACTCCGATTAAATAAGTGACTTTTACAATCTTCCACTATCACCGGATATACGGTCTATCTTACTTCTGCGTATTTCGTGAGATTTTAAGTATCTAAAACGTTAGGTCTTACTTTGCTATGCTTAAGACTCAGTGAATTAATGTCCCCACATTGACTCCTTCGATGAATTGGAAATTTACGGAATTTACAGAGTGAACACATTACATTTATTAACAAGAATTAAAAGTTCTAATACATTTTTGATTCTTGATGTATTATATATACCTTGTTTATCGTATCAAAGATCATAATCTAAAATAAAAAGGACTTTGTAAGTAAATATTTTATAAATCATGGTTCGTTACGTTGAATTTTGTGACCTCCTTTTTCTTAATACTTTACTTAAGTAGTAAATACACAAAACATTAGAGTAATAAGGGAGTTGAAGAAGAAGTTTCTACTAATTAAACAAGTACCACTTATAGTGTGTATGAGAAAGAAAGGATGAGAAGTTAAATAAACAATAGTTCAGTTTTTTCAAAAATCTTTTCTCCTTTTTTAGACAAAACGGTTTACGTCGTATGTGTATTTGTCCGTGTGTTCGTAAGTGTAATAAACTACTTCAGTTTGACTTTAATTTATAAAAACGAATGGGAACTGTTTTATGTCGAAGGACAAAAATTCTTTTTATTATTATTTTAAATACAGCTTATGGTTTTAGAGTACATCTCGGTGAACTACTCAATTCACCTTTCGTCACTTCTCGTATTCCTAACTTAAAGGTACTTTTTTTACAGACCCTGATTTTTAAATTATTCCTTTCTTGAATCTCTTGGTTGTACAATATAGACCGATTTGGACTTTTCAAAATTTTTATCGTACTACTTTTGTTTTTACATCAAAGTAAAAACATGAGAATTACGTAGTTATCAAAATACTTTGACTTTCTTACCACGAGATCTCCTTAAAAAGTTAAACAAATTGTAGGAATTTTAACGTTTAAAGTGTTACCTTTGACCTTTACGGAAAATTTCTATTTCAATGTCGTAGAGTAGAGGAGGTCTGTGATTTCATGTCAGAACAGGCGTCGAATCTTACAAGGTGTGTACGGTCAAGTGTGTACTCATGAGTATTGAGGGTTGTTTGTCGAGTCTTGGCTGTGTCTCGACCACTAGTTCATTGTAAAAGTAATTCATTTATGATACAAAATTGTTTGTTTTGTCGTACCGTAACTCGTCTATAAGTCAAAAGATATTGTTAAATTGTTGTTTTTTTCTAAAGGTTACTAATGTAAAAATTTGAGTGAAAAATAAAATATAAAATTTAGTTTTGAAATCGTAAATCAATTATTTTTAACGAAGGTTTCTAGATATCAGATCGGAGAATCGTTAAAGTTATCTTTTCGCCTTAAAGTAAATGTTGACTATTTTATAATTTTCGTAACGTTTCAGGTTGTTGTCAAAGAAACTTCAATATTTGTCTTCTCTCACTATTTTCAAGATATTCTTAGTAGTTCTATAAATGATATCTAAAAAGGGTCGGAAGTAATAAAAATATCCGGTCTCCGTTATGACTATCAAAATTTCAAGAATATCGTTATCAGTGTGAACACTAATGAAAGAACTGGACAAAAGTCCACCAACGGTATACAAACCGAAGCTACGTATCTGATAAAAAACTAAATGGAGAGACCGTATAGTTAGTAAAAAGTTACTTTTTTTAAGAGAATCTTGTACGTGAGTCAGTCAAGTCAGTGAGTCAGCACAGGTTGAGGGGTACTGGGGTACTTGACGTCGTATGGTCCGAAGGGACAGGTAGTGGTTGATCGTCTCAAGTGGGTTTGAGTACAGGTAGTTCAGCCACTACGGTAGGTCGGTAGAGTAGGAGACAGCAGGGGAAGAGAAGGACGGGGGTTAGGAAGGGTCATAGTCAGAAAAGGTTACTCAATTGAGAAGCGTACTCCACCGGTTTCATAACCTCGAAGTCGAAGTTATAGTCAGGAACGTTACTTGTGGGTCCTGACTAGAGGAAATCTTACCTGACCAACCTAGAGGAACGTCAGGTTCCCTGAGAGTTCTCAGAAGAGGTTGTTGTGTCAAGTTTTCGTAGTAAGAAGTCGGGAGTAGAAAGAAGTGTCAGGTTTAGAGTGTAGGTATGTACCGGTGACCTTTTTGGTATCGGAACTGATCTGCCTGGAAACACCCGTTTCATTACAGAGACGAAAACTTATACGATAGATCCAACCAGTATTGAAAGGAAGGTTCCTCATTCGCAGAAAATTAAAGTACCGACGTTAGTGGTAGACGTTACTAAAATTGTACGTGATCCAAGTAACTTAAAAGGCTTTAGATAAGTGTTTTCCATTCCATGTTACACCTCCACCCTTTACACAAAGTTTACTTAGTCCCGTCTGGACCTCCTCGACTCAGGTTTCATTTGGAAAAACTTTAAGTGTTAAACAGGTTATATAGACCTAATAAAGTTTCATTGACATCTGTACTACGGAGAAAAAACCGTATATATAAACTAGAGGAATTAGACCTTGTCAAAGAGTCTGTAGATACATGTTGTACTTTAATTGTAAAACTTCTCATGTCCGGACAAAGTGAAACAAAACAAACACGTCTTACGAAGAGATAAACGTAAAAAGACTATAAAAGGGAACTACTCTAAATCTAACACGTATGACCGTCTAATGTATATATTACTTTCAATATAACACAAGATAAACTCACGTACGATTCAAAGAAGTCAGAACAGACAAACGTTGGGGTAGCTGACATTGGATGGTCCGAGGAGACAGACACCTGAGGAGGTCCGTTCTTATGACCTCACATAGTGGTACGGGAGGAGGTCCTCTAGAAGGACTAAGGTCCTTAGTCTAGGTGTAGAGAATACAGAGGACGTAACCGTTCGTTCAAGAAATGGTGATTGCGGTGGACCCTTCACAAGAATCTCATAGTACATTTTTTCATGTACTATGACCAAACCGGGTAATAATCACCTCAATTGAAACTATCGAACTAATTTCAATACAAACTATCCAGAGAAATAATATAGTAATAATAAAATGGTAAGTATAACTGTTCATTAGATACCTTTGTATATAATTTTAATACATTTATACGACAAGGAATAATTTGAAAATGATTGTCGAAATCGTAGGTAAAGACTAAGAAATACGTCGATTAATAAGGAAACTATCAACTTTTTACTATTTACAAAATTGAGGCAGTAAAGAAGACGTAAATGATCAACTGTAAGGTGATTTTTGTTTTCGAAACGGTGAAAGAAAGAAAGAAACAGAATATCTGTGTATGTAAAATATTTGGTAATAAAGGTAATAAAAATTACAGTTTTGATGGGATTTGTTTCCACTACTTTCAAGTGAGTTCGATAAAGGAGACAGGAGTACTATGACGAAATTCGTAAAGAAATTTTTCACTAGTATTTCTCCATTGTTAATTTTATGGGTACCATTCTTATTATAACTCCTTTCTTTCAATTTTAAAAATTCCACGAAGTCGTCCTTTTTGTGACCATAAAAGTTCCAAATTGTTCTTGAGTCCCCGAAGATACCACCGAGTTTAACATTTCTTAGGTGGATCTCACGTCCTCTGGGTCGAAGTCAGGAACCCAACCTTTCTAGGTGACCTCTTCGTTTACCGATGTGTACCGCAATAAGAACGGACGTCTTAGGGTACCTGTCTCTTCGGACCTCCCGAAGTCAGATACCCCAGTGTTTCTCAGTCTGCACTGACTGTAAAAGTGAAGTGAAAATTAATATAGAGTTCACGATAATTTTCTATAGTTACTCCTTCTTTACTATATTCAACCCCGACCTCATTACTCATGTGTTAGTCCCTGAACTTCTGAGACTTTTCGTCTCACCTGGTAAAGTCTTTCATCTTCGTATTTTTTACCTTTTTATTGATCAAATAGTAAAAACCTCCCTAGTAGGACCGACAAAGGATCTTCTCGAGTAGTCAAGTCAAGTCAGTGAGTCGGTATAGGTTGTGAAACTCACATAGGTTGTGAAACTCAGGTGGTACCTGACGTCCTGTGGTCCGAAGGAACAGATAGTGGTTGAGGGTCTCGAACGATGCTCTGATTTTACTTTTTTTTTTACGTCTTCTTATTTCCCCGATAACGTCTTCAAGTCTTTACAAGAATGTCAAACCGAATCTCCTCATCTTGTCACTTTTTTCTTCACATAAAGTCCTTGTTAAATACTCATATCGGTTGTACCGAAATCACTTGAACTACTACATTGCACGTTTCCTTTCCCTTTTTGTTTGATCATAGATTTCCAAACTGAACTCAAAGGTCTGTCCACTAAAACAGTTTCCTCTCCCTCTCCCACCCTACTAAACCCTCTTACCGTAACTTTGTACATATTATAGTACATTCTTTACTTAGTGGTCAGATCCAAACTACGTCCTATGTCCTACGAACCCCAACCACGTGACCCTACTGGGTTTCCCTACCATGCACCTCCCTCTACCCTCTCCCCAAGTCCTAACCCTTGTGTACATGTGAGTACCGTCTAAGTACAACTACATACCGTTTTGGTTATGTTATAACATTTAAATTTATATATATATATTATTATTATTACTTTATTTATTTATTTTATTTTGATTCCTTTTTTTTATTTCACTTCTAATTAAGCCTTCCTTATCTCACAAAACCCCCCTACCCCTCACCCTCAACCCCAATCTTTAATATAAAACCCTTTCAAATTGGAACTTCATAAATTCATATTTACAGTCCTGAGACTGCACTCAAACTTCGAGTATTTTCACAAATCATCGTTTTAATATTTGAACCCTTTGTATTTTGGGTATATATATATAAATTTGACTCCTTAATCTAATTCATTCTATTTCAATATGATAAAGACTTTTGTAACCGTTTATAAACGAAATAAGTAACATGATATAGTTAAACTAACGGTGTTTACCCAGAGTAACAATAAAGAATGAACTATTCAATTACGGATTGACTTAGTTATTATTTGTTAAAACTGAAAGATGGGTCAAGTATATACTTTACTGATACACTTTTATTCTAAGAGGTATTTTTGAGAATGAATTACTTTTTTCATTACACACGTTACTATGTCAGACTTATTTAATTGAAGATCCATATAAAAATAGTTCACTCTTTTATCTGTGATATAATTTTTTACCTTTTATCTTACTTTTTTACAAATATATAAACTCAATTCTTTCTTCTGTTATTTCCCTTAAACTCATTCTTGTGAACTTCTTATATGACGACTCTTAAAAGGTCTTTACCGTAAAAAAAAAAATATTTTTGGTTCTTAGACTTTCAAACCAATCGTATTAGTTAAGTTTTGAGTATGTGAATTTTTTTAGTGTGGAACCATATAGAAGAACAACAAGTTAGTAATTCAACATAGACTGAGAAACTCTGGAGTACCTGATGTCGTGTTGTCCGAAGGGACAGGAGATAGAGGTCCTCAAACGAGTTTGAGTACAGGTGACCCAGTGACTGAGGTAGGTTGGTAGAGTAGGAAACAGCGTGGGAAGAGTAGGACGGGAGCTAGAAAAGGTCGTAGTCCCAGAAAAGGTTACTCAGTCGAGAAATATAGTACACCGGTTTCATAACCTTCAAGTCGAAGTCGTAGTCAGGAAGGTTACTTATAAGTCCCAACTAAAGGAAATCTTAATTGACCAAATTAGAGGAACGACAGGTTCACTGAGAGTTCTCACAAGAGGTCGTGGTGTTAACTTTTCGTAGTTAAGAAACCACGGGTCGGAAGAAATACCAAGTTGAGAGTGTAGGTATGTACTGATGACCTTTTTGGTGTCGAAACTGATTTCACTACAGAGAAGAAAAATTATGTAACAGATCCAAACAGTATCGAAAAGAAGGTTCTTCGTTCGTAGAAAATTAAAGTACCGACGTACTTCACTACCATGTCCTACGGTACTGGAATCTAAACTTATAACTCAAAATTCGATGGAAAAAGTGACAAGAATATACAATATAGAATCACTTTCACGTTTAGTATTTTCTTTTCTGTTAAAAAATTTCTAACTTATGAATGTCTCGTCACTGTGTACCTGACTGTCGTTTGAAAAGTGTCGTTATTTCTTCCGTTTCCATGACCTTATGATATAAACTACATGATCGTTTTATGTGAACATATTTCCATATTTCCACGATCCGTTACGTTGTTCTTTTTATTTATTAGTTTTCCTTCTTCCTTTAAACATGAATAAGTAATTACTTGTCTTTCCTTAGATGTTTTTTTAGATTGTCGTCGTTAACGTAATATACGATCGTTTACGTTTTAACTTTAATTTTATGTTATAGTTTATGTGTCCTTCTTTAGATTATACGTGTTCTATGGATGAGACTTTTGAGGTTTTAAAAACTTTCTTAAATTTAGTAGACTTATTTACCTCTCTATGTTCAATTACATAATCTTTTGTTATAAAAATGTTATATTTCATATTTGACTAGGTGTCTAAGTTATGTTATACTTAGTATTAGGATCGTCCACACACATATACATACACACACTTACAAACATTCGGATATGATTCCAAATATACCTTTACTTTTCCTGGTTCTTCTGTTAAATTCTATAATATACAACGTTATTAATTAGGTCATACCATTGTCGGGTTAAAATCTGTTTTATGAGTACTTCGTGTTATCATTCTTTGTCTTGGTTTTTATTTCAGCGGACTAAATACTGTCAATTATGTCAAGTCAAAAAAAAAAGGTGTTTTTATTTGGTGATCCATTCCCTTATCCGTTCTGTGTCTGATACTCTTCTAATATCTTTTATATAGAATCTGTTTAATGTATCCAGACATTGTATGTTTTTTTGTTTTGTCTATGTAGTTATTCGTTTTTTTTTTTTTTCAATCAAGTCTTCGTCCACTACATCAAAGTGTCCGTGAAGTGTTTCTGTTTATCGGTTAATTTTTTTTTTTTTGTCTTTTAAACGAGCTATGATGATCAGAAGTGTCTTTACTATTAAATTCGTATCTTCTGACTGTTATGGTTGACAAAAGTTTCTACACCTTTTGAACCCTGAGTGTGTAACAACTAACTTCATGTTTTACTTTGTTTGTTCCAATCTATAACACGTTTTTATTCTTCTTTTCTTTTTACGACTTAAGAATTTTATATATAACGAACACACGACAGTGAGGTCATCACAGGTTGAGAAACACTGGGGTCCCTGTCATCGGGCGGTCCGAAGAGACAGGTACCCCAAGAGGCCCGTTCTTTGACCTCACCCAACGGTACGGGAGGGGGTGTCATATCAGTATGGGTTCCTAGTTTAGTCTCAAAGGGAATAACGTTCGTCTAAGAAATGACGACTCGATGGTCCCTTCGGGATTTCATATATAATTTTGTACGGTTTTAAACTGTCTTTAAGATTTTTACCTGTATTATAATCGATATTACACAAGACTTAGTGTTTCTTTAAGGATTTATTTAGAAGATGAATTATTGAGACAACACCTCTTTATACATTTTACTCTCTAAGAACTCTTTCAAGTTATTTTTAACGTTTCGAATTATATGAACCACCTCGATTTCTAGTAATAAAACATTACTAAAGATAACCGAGCATTAGTGGCCTTAGTTTTATGAACCACAGAGAAAAGAGTGTGTAATTTACTCAGAAAGTTTATACTTATCTGAAAAGAGGTTTCTTCTATATATTTTCACGTTGTTCGTTTACTTTTCTATGAGTTGTAATAAAAACCAATCCCTTTATGTATTTGGTAAAGTATAGGTAATTGTATCACACATAATTTTCGTTTGTTCGTTTTTTACCTTTTGTTGAACTACTCCTACACCTTTTTTCACTTTGGGAGTATGTAACTACCGTCCTTATATTTTATGATGTTTTCGACATCTTTTGATACCCTACCAAGGAGGTTTATATGTTGTATCTTAAGAATACACTTGGTCGTTAGTATCCTATATGTGGTATCCTAAATGTATTCTATTTGTGAAGATACCTATAAGATACATAAAGGTGTCCTATATGTGAAGATACCACATATAGGGGGATTTAATTTTTGATTATAAATTTGTTCATGGAATTGTTGTTTTTATAAACATTATAATTGGTGTCAATCATTCGTCTCTTTCTCGGTTTTATAGGTAGTTGTTTACTTACCTACTCGTTTTCCATACACATTCGGTCTTTCTTTTTGTGGTTATGTCATATGATTGTGTATAAATACCTTAAATCTTTCTACCGTTACTACTGGGACATACGTTCTGTCGTTTTCTCTGTGTCTACACATCTCGCCTGAAAACCTGAGTCTCCCTCTCCCTCTCCCACCCTACTAAACCCTCTTACCGTAACTTTGTACATATGATAGTACATTCTTTACTTAGCGGTCAAATACAGGCTACGTCCTATGTCGTACGAACCCCGACCACGTGCCCTACAATACCCCTCCCTCCACCCTCCCCCCAAGTACAAACCCTTGCGTACATGTGGGCACCACCTAAGTACAGTTATATACCGTTTTGGTTATGTCATAACATTCATTTTATTTCATTTTTACTTTTAATTTTTTTCTTATTTTTTTATTTTTATTTTAAAAAAATTTCTAATTTTTTTTTCTTTTTATTTTTCTTTACTTCGTAACTACGGACGATGTTTTATCTTCTTGGAGTTTTCACACGACTACGTCTTGGAGTCTTTTTTCTGACTACATTTCAGAAACCTCTCTTTGAGTTAACAAACATATAACGAAACTCATAACATCTTTGCTACCTATTATGAATTACTAGTATATAAGACATTCCTTCCCGAAACACCTTTATGACTGAATAATTTTCTACAAAATCTATATACTATAAACCTTGTCTTACACTTAACTATTTTTGTATTCTCAATATCATTCATACTACAAAAGTACCTCTCACTCTTTTAACAGGAATGACGTTAGATAAAAAGTTTTTTGTTAAAAAAACCAGTAGGATCGAGATTAGTCCTAACTTTTTAACAAAAAACTGAACCGTACTAGTTTTCTATATAATTCTAATTTTTACGTTTTTTATATAAAAACTTTATTTATAAGAGTGTAAAGAGAGTACGTCGGGACGGGTTATCTTGTAAAACACTATTACAAGACATATATTGAACAGATTATACCATCGGTGATCGCAAACAGTAAAACTCGAGGGCTTTACACCACTCTTTTGTTTACTTGACTAATTTATTGAGTGATTTATTAGTCAATAAGTAAATGAAGTTGAAATTAAAGTAAGTAAAATAGAAATAAATTAAAATTAATTAAGTAATTTGACCAATGTACACAGATCACCAATGGTAAAACGAATAACATGGAGATGAGAGGTGACTTTTATGAACCTATTATAGTAAAACCGAGTTAAAATCGAGAAGGTCAAATTTAGGTAATTTGAATTAGGTAGAGAAGATGAATTTGGGTAAAATTCAGAAAGACTTAAACAGGAGTTCTTACGAGACAGGATAGGGCAGAACGAGATAGGATTGAAGTTCTACCGTAGATTCTCATCCTTAGTCACTCTCACTTCCCTGGGAGTGTCATGACACCTTTACTGTAGACTAAGAACAAACCTCACACAGTAGTAGGAAACTGAGACCTGGAGTCGGAGCCAAGAGGACTCGGGAAAGAAACTATTGATCCAGGTCAGTATAAAACATCGATCAGGAAGACCAGCAGATCTCCGAATCACCACCATAAACGACTCCTTATTTCAAGGGAAGTAGTAAATCTCCAACAATTCTAGATTTGAATTACTGATACCACGACGAATATGAGCATACTCACTGGAAGAAAACTGGGTGTCAAGAATAAGTATAGATGAGAAAGAGTGTCTTATAGACTAAGGATTGAGAACTTTTATCTCAGAGAGGAAAGGAATGTCTTCGACCACACCCGTCAAGGGTTATTCCTTCGGGATATGAGGTTGATTCTCATGGAAGGGACCACCGAGTCTGTCATTTCACAGACGGATGTTACACCCTCTGTGCTCAAACTGGGGACCCAGTCCTTCTAGGAGACCTCTTCCTTTACCGTTGGGTGAGGTCATGAGGACGGACCCTTTAGGGTACCTACCTCCTCGTCTCATCCGATGTCAGGTACCCCAGTGTTTCTCAGTCTGTGTTGACTCGCTGAAGTGAAAACGTAGAGTGAATAGGAGGTTGAGAATCTGAAAAGAAGCGGTGACGTCGAGTTGATGAGGGTCCGGTATGTATGAGTCACACTAAGAGGATCCCCGACGGTTTTAGACGTCCGATCCAGTCCTACGTCTCTTGTTGTGACTCCAAAACGTTCTCAGAGGTTTTTTGAGACTCACAGTGTCGTTCTCTAGTACTGTTTTAGAAGAGAGAGGAAAGAGAGATAGGAGTGATAAGAATTTTTCTCAAACAGTCACCACACCACTTAAAGAAGTGAAATTTCTAGGGTAAGAGAGATTAAGAATCAAACGAGACTCTAATTGGGAGATTAAGTTCCGACGCTTTACATTTTTGAGTCAAAATCCTACGAGTTCTTTAGAGGAAATATACTAAACTCCGTACCGACTTTTGAAACGTCAACTCAAAAATAATTTTCGGACACTCCCAAAGGGACCACCGAGTCACCATTTCTTAGACGGACGATCACGTCGTCTGTACCCAAGTTAAGGACCAAACCCTTCTAGGGTATTCGATACCTCGTTGATTCGGTCAAGTGGTGTTGAGGACTCGGACACGAGATCTCAGGTCCTCCACGTTGATGACTCCGGTTCGTGACGTTGATGACTTCGGACGTACGGGATTCTCGGGTGCGTAACGTTGTTATTTCCGGTGACGTTACGCTTCGGACGTGCGACGTCACCTCTCCTCGGAGGGAACAAGGTTGATCGCTTTCCGGATGTGTCGTTTCTTCTAGGTCACGTCGGTTTTTATTTATTTATTTATCTTAATAATAATAATAATTAAAAATTTCGATTACAGATTGAGTCTCTACGTGACGGTCCAAGATGAAGATTTTTACTAATCATTGGAGTCGATGGTCGATGGTGGACCCGGAGGAACCACCGAGTCTACCATTTCTTGGGCGGACACCCTCTCGACCCAAGCTAGGGACCCAACCCTTCTAGGGGACCTCTTCCTTTACCGTTGGGTAAGGTCATAGGAACGGACCTCTTAAGGTACCTGTCTCCTCGGATCACCCGATCTCAGGTATCCCAGTGTTTCTCAACCTGTGCTGACTCACTGAGTGAAAAAAATGATCGTCGTCGAAGTCGAAGTCGAAGTAAAGGGAAGTACCCAATGTTTTGTATATTCAGAGTTCCCCGAAATGTGGGTATCAAGGGATCTTCAACTCGGTACGTTCCGAAAGAAACTGAGTGTACCGTTGAGGTGAAGAAGGAGACGAACTAGGATGAAGGAGTGTGAGAAAGGGTGTCCACACTTAGGGATTATTTAGAGAGTGTACGATTTGATAGAGTTTCCTGAAGGGACCACAGAGTCTGCCATTTCGCAGACGGTCACTCCCTCTGGGACTAAGTTAGGGACCCAACCCTTCTAGAGGACCTCTTCCTTTACCGTTGGTGAGATCATAAGAACGGACTTTTTAGGGTACCTGTCTCCTTAGACCATCCAATGTCAGGTACCCCAACGTTTCTCAGCCTGTACTGACTCGTTGAAGTGAAAGAAAGAATTTGACAGAGTCGTAGACGAAGGTTTCTTGGGTTGGACTCCGTAAATCAAACGTCAAGTTTCGACTTGTGACTCAACATAAAAAAAAAAGGGGATCCGTTATTGACAGACGGAGAATAGATACCGGTATCTAGATTAGGGGAACCGGATCAGAATTAACGTTCGACTAAGATCCCTCCCTTAAAAAAATTTTTCTTTTTATGAAAACCACTATGTGACGGGAGGAGGAAATAAACCCATGTAACTGGAGTCCCCTTATCTCCAGTCTTTAGACTGATAAGAAATACTTTGGAGACACTATTAACCATTGAAAGTCGTCTTTTAATCACAAGTCGGTACGAAGAGTATCGGAATCGTATAATTTTAAGTATAAATTTTGTTCACAACTAGTAAAGTGAATTTTTAAAGGGATTATATAATTATAATTATCAAATTGGAATTGTCTTTTCGTTTTAAAATTGTTAGTACCATAAAGGACAGAGATCGGTTTCCAAACAAAGGGTCCTCTTTATACCCATACAAAATACTAAGGGAAGGTAAATATAGAATATTAACAGTCTTGGAAACCGACTAAAGATAAAGAGTCGTATATTTAAGAAGTCACAAACACATCACGACGCGAGTTCCATCAGATGGAATTTCGTCGAGTATTTCTCACTGTGGAGTACAAAGGTTCGGACGTTCCCTTACTCCAAAAATACAATACCTAATAGATTTAACAGTCTTCTTGTAATAGTTCACAATCTTTAAATATTTTGGTAGAATCCACTTTCTTAAAAAATTTTAGTAAGTCAAGTCAAGTCAAGTCAACTAGTCAGCACAGGTTGAGAAACGTTGGGGTACTTGGTGTCGTGCGATCCGGAGGAACAGGTAGTGGTTGAGGGTCTCAAATGGGTTTGAGTAACTCAACCACTACGGTAGGTTGGTAGAGTAGGAGACAGTAGGGGAAGAGGAGGACACAAGTTAGAAACGGTTGTAGCCCCAGAAAAGTTTACTTAGTCGTGAAACGTAGTCCACCGGTTTTATAACCTCAAAGTCAAAGTTGTAGTCAGGAAGGTTACTTGTGGGTCCTGACTAGAGGAAATCCTACCTGACCAATCTAGAGGAACGTCAGGTTCCCTGAGAGTTCTCAGAAGAGGTTGTGGTGTCAAGTTTTCGTTTCTCGACCTGTACTGACTCGCTAACTCGTGTGTCATATTGACTAGGTATGTAAGGACAGCACCTAAGAGGTCCTGGAAGTTGGTAAGGAACAGTGGGTGAGGTACAGGAATAAAATCTTTGAAGGAAGGGATGAACGGGGTTTTGGTTTCCTTACCCCATGATGGTTAATAGTGAGTTGGTATTTAGTGAATCGTATGTAAGTGTACGAAAGGTTAAAGATTCGATTACAATAGAACAGATGAGAGGGTATAAGGTTAAAAAATTTTTTAGAGAAAAGATTTCCATTAATTTCAAAGTCCCTTCATTTAATCTACTGGGTAGGGGGGATGAAATAAAAGAGAGTGTGTTGAGAGAAAACTCTACGACGTCGAGTGATGAGGGACTTAGTTGCACAAGACCTTAGTCTAAAAGGGTGTGAGATAAGTGGTGGTATCCTTTAGGAAGGTCGTGGTGTCCCAACCCTCGTTTTCGTTGTCTCGTTTTGGTTTGTCATTGCTTTCGTGTAAAGACCCGTTTTTAGTGGAGAGGTCTTATTGAGTAGACTCACGATACCACCAGTGTATCTCAACCTACGGACACAGACGTGGAGGACACATACTTTGAACTATACGAACTCGAGTACCAGTGGAAAACAAAAGTCCACGGTTCTAAAGTCGGAGTGGGACCCTGATAGAACTACGTGAGTCAAAAGTTGTACTGACCAAAGATCTATAAAACTGAGACGTGAAAAATAAACCTCAGTGAGATAAGCATAAAGAGTTTAGAAAATTGTGGGTGCAGATTAAGATCCGGATTTATATACGGATAAAAATATATTCAGAACGAACACCTATAAGTGTGAAACGTTTGATACATAAAATCTTAAAGATGGTGTATTTGATCTCACACTATAGGAGATGATAGATAAATGATCATAAGATGTCATAATAAAGAATTCTGAGTTAAAGGAAAAGACCCGTACCGGTTTTTTGTTCTGAATCCCAAAATCAAGAAGTTTAATCAGAGTCATAACCAAGGGACTAATGGAAAGTGAAGAAAATACTAGTGGAACTGTTGTGATCCTTTCACAGTACGACTCATAAGACCGGTTGACGTCATAACCAGAGTTAGACCAGTAAAATGAGAAGATGAGTTTCTTTTACAAAAAGAGTGAGTAAAGTGGGAGTTTAAGATAAAGGACTGATGTCTCAAAAACCGTCTTGTACTACGAAAACTCGTCTTGAGATCATCTTTTTACAGGAACTATTTTCGTAGTCAAGTCGAGTCAAGTCAAGTCAACGACTCAGCACAGGTTGAGAAACACTGGGGTACTTAACGTCGTGCAGTCCGGAGGGACAGGTAGTGGTTGAGGACCTCAAACGTGTTTGAGTACAGGTAGCTCAACCACTACAGTAGGTCGGTAGAGTAGGAGACAGTAGGGGAAGAGGAGGACGGGGGTTAGGGAGGGTCGTAGTGTCAGAAAAGGTTACTCAGTTGAGAAGCATATTCCACCGGTTTCATGACCTCAAAGTCGAAATCGTAGTCAAGAAGGTTTCTTTTGGGTCCCAACTACAGAAATCTTACCCGACCAACCTAGAGGAACGTAAGGTTCCCTGAGATTTCTCAAAAGAGGTTGTGGTGTCAAGTTTTCGTAGTTAAGAAACCGTGAGTCGAAAGAAGTGTCAGGTCGAGAGTGTAGGTATGTACTGGTGACCTTTTTGGTATCGGAACTGATCTTCCTGGAAACAACCGTTTCATTACAGAGACGAAAAGTTATACGATAGATCCAACCAGTATTGAAACGAAGGTTCCTCTTTCGTAGAAAATTAAAGTACCGACGTTAGTGGTAGACGTCACTAAACCCTCGGGGTTTTTTATTTCAGACTGTGACAAAGGTGGCAAAGGGGTAGATATACGGTACTTCACTACCCCGGTCTACGTTACTAGAATCAAAAGACTTACAACTCGAAATTCGGTTGAAAAAGTGAGAGGAGAAAGTGAAAGTAGTTCTCCGAAAAATCAAGAAGAAGTAAAAGACGGTATTCCTACCACAGAAGACGTATAGACTCCAATAACTATAAAGAGGGCCGTTAGAATTAAGGGAGAATACGAAGAAGGTCGGGTTGCAAAGAGTACTACATAAGCCGTATATTCAATTTATTCGTCCCACTGTTATATGTCGGAACTGTATAAGGAAAAGGATAAACCTTGGTCAGACGACAAGGTACAGGTCAAGATTGACAACGAAGGACTGGACGTATGTCCAAAGAGTTCTCAGTCCAGTCCACCAACCATAAGGGTAGAGAAAGTCTAAAAAGGTGTCAAATAACACTAGGTGTGTCAGTTTCCGAAACCGTATCAGTTATTTCGTCTTTATCTACAAAAAGACCTGAGAGAACGAAAAAGCTACTAGGTCACCTATAACCGTCAAACTAGAGACCAAGGAGACGGAAAAGAGTTTGGTCGAACCTTCAAGTGTCAAGTGCATAACGACTTCGGACCGAACCTCTTAAATCTCGTAATGAAATGATCGTACACTCTATCATAAGACGTAAAAACTGTTGAACAAGCCTAAAAAAAAATTGAAACAAATTTGAGTAAGAAGTAAATTAATTTGAAAAAAAGAAGATATCCTTTACCATGTACCATATTTTAGTACACCCTACTTTCCGTAATTGTAAAGGAAATAAGAGTAACAACAGATAGTTCTGGAAGTTTAGTTTACTAATTCATATAAATTGAGTAAAACTAATTGTTCGGATTCAACTTTCAGATGACACAAAGTCAATAACGTGGTCTACGGAGACGTCCTTCTAGTGACACATCTCTCTTCAATACACTTCGTTAACGATATCTCGTAGTTTTGTCAATAATATCTCTATTCCTGTTAATTATTCGTTCAGACCATAAACACCCAGTATATTTAATCTTGTAAAGGAAAGAGGAAGACTTACCTAACGATGAACGAAAGTAGGGTAAAATGGAGAAACAATTTTCTATTGTACCAAAGACTTCCCTTTTCGAAACAACCAAGATTAAGTGCCTGTTTTTCTCAGTATATTTGCATAAATGTTTAAAGGAAGGTAACAAAAAAAAAGGGGGACGAGAGTAGAAGACTAAAGGTAAATGAACCATCATCGTAGTTAAGTTACAGTTCGAGTGTCGAACCTACCTGTAAAATGGAATACGGTAAGGCTCTCGAACGAATTAAGGTTAAACGAAAGGGTAAACGATAAACAACCTTTTTACATACAAGGTTTTCGATGTGCATCACTTTACTTTTGGGTAATATGATAAAATACTACTTTTCATTTATTACGAATTGTACAAAGTATAAGTAGTCTTATTAAAGGAATACAAAGTAGTAAACCGATACCCCTTAAAGAGAGTGTGTTTTTGGACAAGGGACCGAAGCATTTGTGACAGATCGAGACCCTGGGAAGACTGGAGTCGTCAGACAAGGTAACGACGATTTTATCACCAAAAATTCCTTCTTTTATACAGACTAAATAAGGAAATGACAAGGTATATACTTCAAGATTAATAGGTATTACCTTTAATATGAGTATATAATCCCTCCTTTTCTGGAAAGAGTACACAGTGGACAAAGAAAAGATAGAAGAACAGTCAGATTGTTTTACAAAAGTCTTACACTTGAATCGCGATTAATCTAAGGTAGTCTCAAGAGTACTACGACGGTCAAGTCCGAGTAATTGGAAAGGATTCCACTCTAAGACTCCGTCATTATATAAAATTTTAGGTCATAAATCCCTCATTGGTCAAATCACAAACACTTCGTAGGTTTATGTATAAAACATAGAAGGTTCTACAAAATTTTTCAACAGTTTAGACGGGTAGTGAAATAAAGACTATAAAATATTATAAAATTCTAAATCTTATAAAACAGATGTACGACTTTCAATTCCAGAGATGTAATCTTTGATAGATCTTAGATAGGATGGTTTATCCCGAAGGGTCGAATTAGTCACTATTTCTTAGACGGACGGTTACGTCCTCTGTACTCAAACTAGGGACTCAACCCTTCTAGGTGACCTCATCCTTTACCGTTGAGTGTGGTCATAAGAATGGACCTTTTACGGTACCTGTCTCCTCGGACCGCCCGATGTCAGGGACCCCAACGTTTCTCAGTCTGTATTGACTCGATGATTCGTACGTGTGTGTAAGATGGTTTATAAAATCTTTTCAGTCATCGTATTACGACTGATGAACCGTATATAAAGGTATTACTTAGGTGTACTTAATCAATGGAATAACCGTCCCGGAATTTTCCGGACACTAAATCTCCAATCAGTACAGAACGTGACATCTGAAACCTTATCGTACGTCACTCCACTTGTCAAATAATACTTCTAAATTGTCTCACATAATTCGTAAGTCTTCTGACTAAGGAAAGTACGGGAACTATTATTTAAGTGAAAAGAGTACGTCACTTAAGTGAACTCTAAGTATCAGAGGAGTATTTGGAACATCATTTACAAATTGGAGTCTAAAGTTTACGATATCAAGAAAAATACTATTATTTACAATAGGGATACCCTAACACTTAAACCTCTAGTATAGATCGCGGGGTCAATCTCTTTGGAATGGAGGGTGTATGTCATAGGTCTCCAGGACAATCTCGTAAACTAATGAATTTAAGTAGCTCTAATAAAAAGTTAAACATATACATATACGTAGAACGTAAAGGTACGTGTACCTCAAAAAGAATCGGAGTTATCCTAATTCAGAGAAAAATGAATGATATTATAAATTACTTAAAATAAAAGGATGTATATCCGGTATACTTTACGTAGAATAAAATTAATCATATATTCAGTATGTGTTTATAAAGGTTCGTACCACCTGTCATCTCTCTGTGTCCCATGTGAAAGGTATACTTAATATTAGATTTGTTGAAAAGGATAAAATTGTGTCACGGAAGGGAGGACTTGTGTAGTTATTCTAATTGAGAATTTCGTTTAGTACTAAGATTTTGAAACCTCCCATCGGAACGACGAAGAAATTTACTTCGACTCAAAATGACACTTTATAAAACGTCAGATTATTTTATGATACTTGTAAAACTAGACTTTATTTCAAAAGAAAAGAAAAAAAACAAACACTTTTGTTACAGATTAAAGACCTACAATTATGTATGTTTTGGACTTCATAATACACGTGAAAAGCTATGCCACTGTTCCCACCCATTGTAAGAGTGGTTTTCTTAAGGTACATGAATGTAATTTTATTTAATTATATATCAGATACCGTAAATTTTCTTTATGGACATACGACTATTATAAAAAAATGAAGAGTTTTGTTGAAGTGATCTTAAATCAGGTAACATGTTCGATTAATTATTAATACTTTTCTGTGTTACACACTTTTTATAATTAAGGTTCAGAACTTATGAATCGTATAAGTTTGTGATTCACAACATGACACCACCTTAGTTTCTGATTACATTATGTGATAGAGAGACTCGTCGGATTCGTTATACTTGTTATTATAAAATAATTTTGTGTATTTCGTTTTATTTTTTCTTTTGTTTTTCGTTGTATACTATTTTATTTCCAAAAATAGAACAAAAGTGAGAAACCCAGTACATCTAAAGGTCCCCCTGAGACACACAGTTTGGAGCAGGACTGACGACTAACGATAAGCCACGGGTGTATTTACAGGTACTGTCGTCCACTTTTCAGACGACGATATCTCAGAGCAAGAACTCTAATTTTTGAGACCGGGTCTTTACTGTATACAGTAAAGGTGGATTTTTAGTGGCCGAGTTTATTAGGGTACCGGTGAGGATTGACTAACTTTATCCCTGTTTGTAGAAGAATACTTGGGTCCTCTTTTTTAAGGTTACTCGTGACCGTTGTAGACGGTATGTGTGTTAGCGGAGGTAGAACTTCCAATTAGTTATGTCAGTTTGTACTTGTACTTTCGATAGTGTTTTAGTAAGTACACTTCTACTTGAAGGATTACTATCGTTTTCCATGTTCCTCTGTCAATTAAAACTTAAATTGGGAGTATCTTCTATTAAATTGACCTTTCTTTTTCTTTCCCACAAAAGTTCCTTTTATGTATAATGTCTACTTCTGTTTCTAACGAGTTCAAAAGTACCAGAGTAATATAAAGTCCTCTACATAGGAAAAAGAATGGTTCAGTTTGTTAGAGACAGTGAAATACACGGAAAAAGTAAATTCTCAACCAGAGATAAAAATAACCGTAGTCATCAATCTAAAACTCTGTTATAAACTACGTAAAATGAAATAGTTTTACCACTATGGGAAGAATAAATCTTACGTATAAATAAAGTCTGTCACCAAAATCTACTTTACTTATAACACTATAGTGATTTGACCCATAGTTTTTACTTTTTTACAACAAGTACAGGAACCGGTACTAAGAAGACACGATAAATCAATAAAGGACCTTTTATGTTCGATAATTCTACCTATTATAAAATTGGGTTTACCTTATTCTGATCGGGTTCGTTGAAAATTTGTCATACTGAAAAGAAAAGTTCTCTCGATGTTAAGGAAAAATTATAGAGATATCGTTGATTTATACTTGCAATTCTGAACCCTACGTCTTACAACTTTTACAGATCCTTCTCTGTGATGGAAACCGTCATGTTTCGTAGTCTCTCGTGTTTTCGTTGGGACTTTATTCTACTTGTCTTAACACCGGTTGTTGTGGTTCGTAGTGTAAACTTCTCATTCCATATTAGTCTTTGCTAATGTTTTTTTACTTCCCTCCAGGGTACGACAGTATCCTCATATTACCTTCGTCATATCTTCGTCTAACGGACTCAAACCGAGAGACGACATGGTTAAGAGGAAAACAGGGTGAATGAAATAGATATTTTACTTTTACTACCAGTGTTTCCTTATACCCTATTCAGTACCTACACTACATGTCGTCCTACCGATATTATTCATTATGACATGTCACATAAACTTTCAACGAGTCTTTCAGATAGAATTAAGAGTAGTGTTCTTTTTTTACATTGTGACATATCAACATCCATAATTTATCTGAATGATACTACTAGTAAAACGTTATATATGTTTATAACTTAACAATGTGGATTTTAATTACAAGATACAGATAAAATGGAATTAAAATATTTTCCCTCCACTCCTACAGGTCAAAACATGTTTTAGTGAACGTACGAAACCAAGAAAGTCTAAGTCACCATATCTGGATTAGAAGTCTTTAGATAGAGGAAAATAAGGGACCATAGATTACGAAAGTATAATCCGATGATTAAAATTGTGGATAATCTTACATTAAGAGACACTTGTCTATTCAACAATCCTCTGTTACTATTTATTTAGAAATTGAAAGTACTCTCCCTAAATCTCTGAAGATCTTGTTTTTATATAACCCGTATCGCCTATTTTCTTTTTACGTGCCCATTTGCGATGACTATTATTTCACTTTCACTTTCACTTCAGCGAGTCAGCACAGGCTGAGAAACGCTGGCCACTTGACATCGGATGGTCCGAGGGGGCAAGAACCCTAAGAGGTCCGTTCTTATGACCTCACCCAACGGTAAAGGAAGAGGTCCCCTAGAAGGGCTGGGTCCCTAGCTTGGGTCTAGAGGGAGTAACGCGCGTCTGTGAAATTGGAGACTCGGTGGTGCCTTCGGGGTTGACTGTTATTTGTATTCTGTTTTGTTTATTTGTTGTTGTTTTCGTTGGAACCGCAGACTTCTCTTTTTTCTAACCACGTTCAATCTTTTAATCCAACTGTTGTGTACGAAGGGAATGTTGGACAGATATTATTTCCGTAAATCTCGTCCTCTTAAAGTTGACATCGTATTATGGGATATCAACCATAGACGGTATGTAATCGATTTGTCCAGTGACAAAAGCCTGTTAATATAGAAGAGGTGAATTAGTAGTAATGTTTATAGTAACAATATTTAGAGGATGACACATAAAAAATCTAAGTACAATAACAGAATCCTCTCTACCGATAAAAAAGAACAATAAAAGAGTAAACGAGAGAACTCGACTACATGT
Organism: Capra ibex; assembly: GCA_006410555.1. Classification (NCBI taxonomy): domain Eukaryota; kingdom Metazoa; phylum Chordata; class Mammalia; order Artiodactyla; family Bovidae; genus Capra; species Capra ibex. The sequence goes on along the minus strand of SJYO01041852.1, from coordinate 32,102,084 downwards.
CATATTTGGACAAAGAGATTACCTGTTAAAAAGAGACTTACTACACCACTAATAAGAGGTTGTCACAAACAATCCTCCGGGGACATATGAAGACAGGAGGTCAGAGCTACTAGGTGCCAGTACCTCGACGATACTACCCGTAACATTCCGGAGGGAGTGTATAAGTAAATTGGTCCCTTAAATCTATAGTTAATTACTCGTATGAAACTAAACTCGAAAATATAGAAAAGATATTATAAAGTTTTTTTTAAATTAATCAGTACGTAAGTAGAACTAAGGTTCTTTAAATGTGGTTCAGATGAAGTACGTCACCATAATACTAGTACCGTAGACGCTGTGTACACCTACGACCTTAAACACCAGAAGAACGGAAGGACGGTCTTTTGAGGGACCCGGGATTCCCTGTCTAGTAGACACCTCCAGACGATGTGTGTGGCGGACAATCACCAAGAAAAAGAGTGACTCATCTGGAACTTAAGGATCTTTTGTCCTTTGTATAGAGGAAACAGATAGTGACTTACGAGTGAAATCACATTATAGGTCGTGTACGATTAGGCACGAATCAGTGAGTCAGTACAGCTGAAAAACATTGAGGTTACCTGACACCGGATGTTCCGAGGAAACAGGTACCCCTCAGAGGTCCGTTCTTATGATCTCACCCAACGGTACCGGAGGAGGTCTATTACCATTAATTTATTTATAACCATCTCATTAATTCAATTAATTGGAACTAACTAAAGAAAGAATGATGATCTATAGGTAAGAAAAAAGACCCTGTGAACATATAAAAAGATAAAAGAATAAATGTAGGGTTCATATTAATTCTACATATCCTTTTCTAGTATCTGAAATGGAATCTAAAAAACGGTGTTATAATGTGTTTTTTGAATAGTCTAAGATTTTATATAACTCTTATTATAAAACGAAGTTATTAAACGGGTTTATAATTAGGTTTAATTAGGTTACTCAATGAAAAAAATTTAAATATGAGAGGTACCAGTAACCATGGAACCCCTATTACCAAGGCATCTCGGACCTATTGTTAGAGAAGAGGTGACTACAGTAGTTTGAGATTGAGGGATGACAAGACAAGGTCGGTTCTGGATGAATTTTCAGTAGTATTTGTAGATGAGAAAAACGTATCCATGACGTACACGTCAAAAAGAGTTAAACCTAATGAAAGGAGTAGGAGTGAGTAGATCCATTGAGAATTCGTATTCAGTGTTGAAGTCAAGTCAAGTCAAGTCAAGTCAGTGAGTCAGCACAGACTGAAAAACGCTGGGTTACTTAGCGTCGTGCGGTCCGGAGAAACAGGTAGTGATTGAGGGCCTCAAGTACGTTTGAGTACAGGTAGTTCAGCCATTACGGTAGGTCCTTAGAGTAGGAGACAGTAGGGGAAGAGGAGGACGGGGGTTAGGGAGGGTCGTAGTGTCAGAAAAGGTTACACAGTTGAGAAGTGTATTCCACCGGTTGAGTAACCTCAAAGTCGAAATCGTAGTCAGGAAGGTTTCTTGTGAGTCCTGACTAGAGGAAATCTTACCTGACCGACCTAGAGGAACGTCAGGTTCCCTAAGAGTTCTCAGAAGAGGTTGTGGTGTCAAGTTTGTGTAATTAATAAGCCACGAGTCGAAAGAAGTGTCAGTTTGAGAGTGTAGGTATGCACTAGTGACCTTTTTGGTATCGAAACTGATCTGTCTGGAAACAACCGTTTCATTACAGAGACGAAAACTTATACGATAGATCTAACGAGTATTGAAAAGAAGGTTCCTCATTCGCAGAAAATTAAAGTACGGACGTCAGTGGTAGACGTCACTAAACCCTCGGGGGGTTTTATTTCAGACTGCGATAAAGGTGACAAAGGGGTAGATAAACGGTACTTCCTACCCTGGTCTACGGTACTGGAATCAAAAGACTTGCAACTTGAAATTCGGTTGAAAAAGTGAGAGGAGAAAGTGAAAGTAGTCTTCCGAAAAATCAAGGAGAAGTGAAGACGGTATTCCCACCAAAGTAGACGTATAGACTCCAATTACTATAAAGAGGGCCGTTAGAACTAAGGTAGAACACGAAGAAGGTCGGGTTGTAAAGAGTACTACATAAGGCGTATCTTCAATTTATTCGACCCACTGTTATATGTCTGAACTGTATGAGAAAAAGGATAAACCTTGGTCAGACAACAAGGTACAGGTCAAGATTGACAACGAAGGACTGTACGTATATCCAAAGAATTCTCCGTCCAGTCCACCAGACCATAAGGGGAGAGTCTTAGAAGGTGTGAAATAACACTAGGTGTGTCAGTTTCCGAAACCGTATCAGTGATTTCGTCTTTGTCTACAAAAAGACCTTGAGAGAACGAAAAAACTACTAGGTCACCTACAACTGTTAAACTCATCTCGATGACCTCTAGTCACCTCTTTATTGAGGTCTTTCTTACTTCGCTACTTCGGTTTCGTTTTTGTTATGGGTCGACACCCACACTGACCACTGTCTTCGTTCCAGACTACGACATTTCTCGTTATAACGTATCCTTGGACCTTACAGTCCAGGTACTTAGTTCCGTTTAACCTTCACCAGTTTGTCCTCTACCGTTCTCACTTGTGACTGTAAGATCCTTAGTCGCTTGATTTTACCTGACCTTACCCACTTAATTTGAGTTTACTGGTAACATAGATGATGACACCCGTCCTTAGGGAGTCTTCTTTACCTCATCGGTACTACCAGTTGTTTTTTCAGGTTTTACGTCATGAACCTACGTTAGAGTTTTTGCTGTCTTATTAGAGACAAGTAGAGGTTCCGTTTGGTAAGTTATAGTGTCAATAGGTTCAGATACGGGGTTGGTCATTGCGACTTCTTCGACTCCAACTTACCAAAATACTTCTGGATGTTTTGGAAAATTTGATTGTGGACTTTTTCTATAAGTAAAGTAATATCCCCTGACCTTACGTTTTCATCCTTCAGTTCTTTGTGGACCTCATTGTCCGTTTAAACCGGAACCTCATGTCTTACTTGGTCCTGTTTCTGATTCTCAAAACGGTTCTGTTACGTGACCAGTATCGTTTGTAGGAGAAGGTTGTTGTGTTCTCTTCTGAGATGTGTACCTGTAGTGGTCTACAGTTGTGGTTTTAGTCTAACTAATATAAGAAGTGTCGGTTTCTACCTCTTCGAGATATGTCAGTTGTATTTGTTCTGGTCCTCGACTGACGCCGTGTTTAGTTCTTGAGGAATAATGGTTTAAGTCTGAGTTTAACTTCTTTCATCCCTTTTGACGATCTGGTAAGTCCATACTGGATTTAGTTTAGGGAATACTAATATGTCACCTTCACTCTTTATCTAAATCTGTCTCACGGACTACTTGATACCTTACTCCAAGTACTGTAACATGTCCTCTGTCCCTAGTTCTGGTAAGGGTTCTTTTTCTTTACGTTTTTTCGTTTTACCGACAGACCCCTCCGGAATGTTTATCGACATTTTCTTCTGTCCACTTTTCGTTTCCTCTTTTCCTTTCTATATTCGTAGACTTACGTCTCAAGGTCTCTTATGGTTCTTCTATATTCTTTCGGAAGAAGTCGTTAGTTACGTTTCTTTATCTCCTTTTGTTGTCTTACCCTTTTTGATCTTTAGAGAAGTACTTTTAATCTCTACGGTTCCCTTGTAAAGTACGTTTCTACCCGTGTTATTTCTTGTTTTTACCATACCTGGATTGTCTTCGTCTTCTATAATTCTTCTCCACCGTTCTTATGTGTCTTCTTGTCATGTTTTTTCTCGAAGTACTGGGTCTATTAGTACTACTACACTAGTGATTAGATCTCGGTCTGTAGGACCTTACACTTCAGTTCACCCGGAACCTTTCGTAGCGATGCTTGTTTCGATCACCTCCACTACCTTAAGGTCAACTCGATAAAGTTTAGGACTTTCTACTACAACACTTTCACGACGTGAGTTATACGGTCGTTTAAACCTTTTGAGTCGTCACCGGTGTCCTGACCTTTTCCAGTTAAAGGTAAGGTTAAGGTTTCTTTCCGTTACGGTTTTTTACGAGTTTGATGGTGTGTTAACATGAGTAGAGTGTACGATCATTTCATTACGAGTTTTAAGAGGTTCGGTCCGAAGTCGTTATACACTTGACACTTGAAGGACTGCATGTTCGACTAAAATCTTTTCCGTCTCCTTGGTCTCTGGTTTAACGGTTGTAGACGACCTAGTACCTTTTTCGTCCTCTCAAGGTCTTTTTGTAGATAAGACGAAATAACTGATGCGGTTTCGGAAACTGACACACCTAGTGTTATTTGACACCTGTTAAGACTTTCTCTACCCTTATAGTCTGGTGACTGGACGGTGAACTCTTTAGACATACGTCCAGTCCTTCGTTGTCAATCTTGACCTGTACCTTGTTGTCTGACCAAGGTTTATCCTTTTCCTCATGTAGTTCCGACATATAACAGTGGGACGAATATATTGAAGATACGTCTCATGTAATACTCTTTGCGACCTGACCTTCTTTGTGTTCGACCTTAGTTCTGATGACCCTCTTTATAGTTACTGGAGTCTATACGTCTACTGTGGTGGGAATACGTCTTTCACTTCTCTTTGATTTTTCGGAGAACTACTTTCACTTTCTCCTCCCACTTTTTCAACCGAATTTCGAGTTAAAAGTCTTTTTCTTCTAGTACCGTAGGTCAGGGTAGTGAAGTATCCTTTATCTACCCCTTTGTCACTTTTGTCACAGTCTGAAATAAAAACCCCCGAGGTTTTAGTGACGTCTACCACTGACGTCCGGACTTTAATTTTCTGCGAATGAGGAACCTTCTTTTCAATACTGGTTGGATCTATCGTAGAAGTTATCGTCTCTGTAATAAAACGGTTGATTCCAGGTAGATCAGTTCCGATACCAAAAAGGACACCAGTACATACCTACACTCTCAACCTGACACTTCTTCCGACTCGTGGGTTCTTCACTACGAAAACTTGACACCACTACCTCTTCTGAGAACTCTCAGGGAACCTGACGTTCCTCTAGGTTGGTCAGGTAAGACTTCCTCTAGTCGGGACCCTAAAGAGACCTTCCTTACTAGGATTTCGACTTTGAGGTCATGAAACCGGTGGAGTACACTTCTCAACTGAGTAACCTTTTCTGAGGCTACGACCCTCCCTAACCTCCGTCCTCCTCTTCCCCTGCTGTCTCCTACTCTACCGACCTACCATAGTGACTGAGCTACCTGTACTTAGACTCACTTGAGACCCTCTACCACTACCTGTCCCTCCGGACCGCACGACACTAAGTACTCCAGCGTTTCTCAACCTGTACTGACTCGCTGACTTGACTTGACTTGACTTATATAACAGTCTTCTTGAGACAACGACGACAACGACGATTCAACGAAGTCATCACAGGCTGAGAAACGCTGGGGTATCTGCCGTCGAACGGTCCGAAGGGGTAGGGACCCTAAGAAATCCGTTCTTATGACCTCACCCAACGGTAAAGGAAGAGGTTACGTACGTTCACTTCTCAGTTTCACTTCAGCGAGTCAGCACAGACTGAGAATCGCTTGGGGTTTCGGACCACTTCGACCATTTGAAGGACCATTCGAGAAACGTGTATGGTTAAAAGTGAAACATAAAACATGTTTCATAACATGAAACTACGAAAACTTAATACCACGATCCCTTCTGAGAACTCTCAAGGAACCTGTCGTTCCTCGAGTTTGGTCAGTTAGGATTACTTTAGTTGTGACTAATAAGTAACCTTCCTGACTACGACTTCCACTTCAAGTTTATGAAAACGGTGAACTATGTTTCTCAGTCCAGTGACCTCTTCTGTATATTCACTCTGGTGTACCATAAACAGAACGAGACAGACTGAATAAAGTGAACAGTCTTACGGGAATACAGGTGGATACAACCACTTTTACCATGTTAAAGGAAGAAATATTAAAATACTCATAATATGTATATATATGATAAAATTTACCTTAATAAAAGAAAGAAAAAGTCTATCAATTCACAATCACGTATCTTTGTCTTGACTAAACTACACAATTAAAAACTCAAATAATCAAGATTAACAAGAATCAACTTCAAAGTCCTAAAAGATATGTATTATAGTATGTTTGTAATGTATTATATTAACATTATAATATTAATACATTAATGTTATATACATTAATACATCAACACTAATACATTAATATTATCATGTATTATAACGTATATTATGTATTATAGTATATGTATATAGTATATATAGTACAGTATATTTCAACCTTTGTTAAAACGAAGAAAGAAAGACTAAACCTACGAAAAGTAATGAAAAATAACGGATTAACGAGACCTTTCCTAAAGATCAAGATGCAACTAACCCACTCCACTATTCTCGTGTGAATAGACACTAGAATCAACCTTTCTCATACTGATCTAAAAGTCTACTGTGTCTTATGGACGACAGGTCTTTACAAATCAGGTAGATTCCCTTTCTACTCCTATAATATACGTATGGACCTTACTCTGAAACTAGTTTGACGAGTATTCAACAATAACAACCATCTTAAAAGAGTAAACATTACTAAGTAAAGGACCTGTGAGTGTCTCGTGGTTTTGTTCGTAAGTCTACCGGCTTTTGTAACGAACCTTAGTCACGGTAATAGAGTCCTTTTTATGTAGTGGAGACGTTAAAAGTTAGTGTACAGAATATTTTATCCGTACTACTATTGATAGAACAAGTCAACAACATCTTTGATTTTGTTCTTTTTTAGACGTGTTTTTCATGTGTCTTGTTATAGCGGGGTGTCTGTTGTCGAAATTAACCAGAAAGTAGTTCTAGTAAGAGTAATAGTGGTAGTAGTTGTAATAGTATTGGTAAAAAAGGAAACTAGGTCTAACCCAACTACTTTAGAAAATTAGATTTTACTAATGACTTAGTTTTTCTTTTAGAAACAAGACGGTTACTTGTCATTACACTGTAACCCGTACAATAAATAGGTAACTTATGAAATGACACAAAGTTAAAAGAAAGGTTTTATTCTTACCATTATAGTAAATAGAGTGTCCTACCTTCTTTTCCAATTTACTATATGTCCAAAGGGGTTTGTAGACTTTCATCTCGTAAGGATACTTTTTAAAGATTCGACTTTACCGTATTTTCCTTCCTCGTTAATAGACTCCTGTATAGAACGATTGTCTACGTTTTTCGTTTGACTCTATTTCACGTCTACGAGTTTCTGCGTCAAGTTTCGATTCTGTCGAACTACGACTCTACGTCTCACATCAAAGACCCCTTCCTCGAACCACCACAGGGCAGACGAACCCACGTACGACAGATACTCCTGAACAACGTTTTATTTACGATAAAAAGGAAAAGTGGAAAAGAGTATTTTCACTTTTACAAGAAGTCTAAATAATACAATCACTTTTGTTCATAATTACATCTAGAGAACATTTTCACTTTACCTTATCTCGTTTGAAAGACATTTCACCACTTATGGTCATTATGAATAATGACTGGTGTCGAAACTTGTGTATCATTCACTCGTTCTTTAATAATATTTTTATGAGTGTAATTTAAACAAGGAAAGAAGTAAATAAGAAAAAACTTTTTATCATATTCTCGTTATTACCATCAATAATGATAATTATCACTATAATATAAATATTTGTCGTAATTAACACCTTTGAAGTTTCCTACCCTGTACCTTAATTAATATCATCAATAATTCACTCCAGTACTTTTACCAATAACACTAGGTTTCTGTTCCCCGTATTCAACTCCGACTCAACAGGGTAATAACGACTATATCTTAAAGAATGGGTTAACTACTCCTGTAAGATGGTTCTTGTGTTTCTTTTCATGAGAAAACGAGTCTTTTACTGGGGGATACCGTCTGTTTAACATCGATCGGGTTACTCTCTGGATCTTTATAGTCACCCCTACCCTCTTTGAGACTTTTAAAACTTTTCGTGATTCATTCCTTTTTTCACTGTCAAGTACGACCCACCTCCTCTTTCATTATGACAGAGTGTCACTCCTTCATCTTTCATAAAGACCTTTCATTTCTAGACGACTACTACAATCCGTCGACACACCTCGGACCCTCTAATGCTTCTCACAGTTCTGGTAGTTGTACTTATTTAACCTCCAGTTCTCTAGTACGACGAGTAGTCAGTCACAGTGACCACTACTTACAAAAGTCCCCTTTCCAGTCGTCTACTCTCCCCTGACCTCATAAGGTTCCTTGTGACGAGAAGACAATTTGTCCTCCGAGAACCTTATGCCTGTGTACTAATAATCTGGACAGTATAGTCACTCGTTCCCGGTGTCAGTTTAGTCTCATTACTAAGATTCTTAAACTATTTGATTTTTTTTATCTATTTTTAGTTTACAGAAATATGACTTGATAATGAAAATCTATTAATCGTATTTTACAGTCAACGATAAAATATTATATGAGGAAAAATCTTTTTATCCATTTGTAAAAAATTTTATAGATTTGTTAACATTTTATTCGATTGGAAAACAAAAGAAAAGGTTAACAGATGTACAGAGATTAGTTTCATTCGAACATTTAGGTATTGGTCAGTTAGACTCCAACTCTCGAGACGACTAGCTTCTGTTACGGTCCTTAATTCATTCCGAGTAAAAATTTACCTACGTATAATAAATACACTTACCCAGTCCATTAAATATCTTACTGACCTACATAATTGAGTAAAAATCTAGTTCACGTTTGTGTCCCTAATCCGTTCCGTACTACTCGTCTTACCAGATCTTAGTATGTCTAGATCCAAATTCTTAACAATCTACACACTGAGTTCTGTACAATAAATTAATAAAACTCTGAGTCAAAGATTTTGACTTCTTACCTGTGTTATTTGAAACAAAATCCGAACAATAATATGATTCATTTTATTACACATTTTTCGTAGAGTACAGTAGTTATATACTGACACACAAACGAACATATATACATGCAGAGTTTTAAAACGGAGTACAGTAAAATTTTAGAACTATGACTGAACTACATACTTTACGTAGAAAAGTTGTTTATATATGACCCAGAGTCTATGACAAATCGACGGTCTCTGTTGTCACTGGGTTTATCGGTTCCAGAGTTGGAGTGTTTTAAAGATAAGGTCACTCTCCCTCCGTCCACTATCCGTTCATCACTGTATCACACACTGTTATGATTAGTTCCATATCCTCTACGTTTCACGGTAGTCCCGTTTCCACCCTTCCTGAGATTCAAATCTTTATTACGCCAGTTAACTCCTAAAATCTCCCTCACCGGTAGTCACTTTTATGACAAAGATTTCTATATTTCTACTCGGTCCTTCGACACATTCGTTGTCCTCTTTGTGTACAGTCCGTCTCCCTTCTTAGACACAGTCCTGAAACTCAGTCCTACACGGTCTTGTGACACGGACTTCGTCTTACTAGTTCTTACTGATGGCACCCTTTTTTACCTCTGAGTCGTCACTGACCTAGTGTATCCTGCCAGTAAAGTCCCCGAAACGAAACAAAAGGACCCGACTACTCTGTTGTGACTTTAAATGGTCGTTTTCTCACTGTCCTTAATTTGATTACAAGCTCAATTGAGAAAATTTACACAGAGATCCTTAGAGATAAATTTTTAAGGGTGTTACGGGTTACTTCTCCAACGATAAGAATAACGGTGATAGGGTCGTTCCTTTATCTCCGAGTCTCTTCAATCCATTAACTGATTCCGACACACCAGCGAACCATCGACTCGACTCTAAGTTTAGGTCCGTCTAAGTTCCTGTGTGAGACTTTAAAAAGAAAAGGTAAGAGTCAACACAGGTAGGATAAGGAACGACATAGATTAGATGTCCAAACAAAATATTGTTATAAAATACGTTTAAAGACAAAATGTCAGAGCTAAAAGTCGGATAAAGGAGTAAAATCGTAGAGTGACACTTCACGAATAAGTAAATAAAATCTAATCTTAGAATTGTGTAAGATTTGAAATTCCTTTGTAAGAAATCTTTCCATGTTAAAGGGAGCCGACAGAAAATCGAAAGGGTCTGACATAAAAGAGAGCCAGAGAAAAGACAACAAGAGAAGTGAAAGAAGAGAAGAAAGGAGCGGAGGGAGGTAGACAGGAGAGGGACGGAGAAAGGAAGAAGGGAGGGAGTAAGGGAGAGAAAGAGAGAGGAAGGAGGGAAGGAAGGAAGGAAATAAAGAGGGAAGAAAGAACTGAAGAATTGAAAATTTGAAGTAAAGAAAGAAAAGGCCAAATGAAATACGTAAAGAGTACATCGAATTGTGTTATAAAAAATAATGTATGGGGGTGGAAAAAGAACAGATAAGTAGGGTTCTGTCACAGGTTGATTAAATTACACCGAACGGTGTACTTTCGTACCAGAGGTCCTCGTTTGTGAACTTTCAAATAAGCTTTATGTGGTGGTGTCCGAAACAGGACTCTAGGTGTAAAAACAACCTAAGTGTTCACTGAGTATCCGTGTAATCACAGACTCTTTGTAAAAACCACGTATCACCCACTGTGTGTTACCCTAGACAGTCGGAATGACAGGGTATCGAAAAATTCCATCTGAGACAAAAAAGTCTAGAGTCCATGTCTTTTAAGGTCTTCTTTTAAGTAAAAAAAATCTTCTATTAAGATATTGGTAGAAGTTTTTCTTTAAATAGACTACAGTGGTTATATCGTCTTTTCCTCTGGGGTAAGAGGTAATGAGCGTTGTTAATTGTTACTGTGTTGATAAGTATTTTCTTTTATGACTTATCAAGACTCTCTCAAGTTTAAAGGTGAAAGTCGTTGTCTCACCCTGTTTTAATGGACTCTTATATATATGTGTTTTTCCCTTCTTTCTTACTTTGTTAGTACTTGTATCTTTTATGATTCTGAGATGTTTACTGATTATCTTTTTAAGTTATTTAAAAGACCCATACTTTATTTTTATGTTTTTATTCTACGTAAGATATGTGATTGTTACTCGATGGGTTTTTTTAATTTTTTCTAAAAGTTAAAGTCATCGTATTTAGTATTTCTTTTTCACGGAACTGTAACCAGAACGGTTATTAAAAACATACACTGTGGTTTTCATGTTAGGTGTTTTCGACTTTCGTCGTTTTCACCCTAGTGTAGTTTGATTATTCGTTTTTTTTTTCTTTCTTTGTTATTTTACTGTTTCGATGGATACCTTATACTATCTTATAAACGTTTAGTATATAGACTATCCCCTAATTATAAGTTTAATGTATTCTTTGAGTATATTGAATTATAAAGTAGACTATTAACCTAAAATTTTCGATGGATTTATTTGTAAAAAGGTTTCTTTAGTATCTTTACCCGTTGTCCATACCCTTTTACACTGGTTGTAGTAATTAGAGTCCTATTACATTTAGTTTTGGTATTACCTTATAGTGGAATGTACACAATCTTTTTTGTTACAGTTATTTATAACCGTTTAGAGTCTCTTTTCCCTTGTGAACTCGTGACAACTACCCTTAAATTTAATTATGATATTACTACCTTTTGTCACACCTTAGAGGAGTTTTTGTATTTTTATTTCGTTGTTTTATTAAATCGTTAAGGTGAAGACCCATAAATAGGGTCCCTTTACGTTGTCCAATAACTTTTCTATAGACTAGTGGTCCAAGTAACGTCGTCATGAGTATTACTCGTTCTGTTTCTTGGATTTATAGGTGGTTGTCACTTACCTGTGTACTTTCAATTAATCGGTACTTTTCATACCTATAAGACTGTAAGCATTCTTGTACCTGCCTGAATCTCCTTGAATGTGGTTCACTTTATTCGGTCTATCTCTTTGTGTTTATGACGTATTCAAACACACATCTTAAATTTTTAAGGATTAACTCCTTCTATTCTTTTACCCCTAATCAGTCATCGATCTCCGACCTTCTTCGCGTTCGACTTTAGTTCTGACGGCCCTCTTTATAGTTACTGGAGTCTATACGTCTACTGTGGTGGGAATACCGTCTTTCACTTCTCCTTGATTTTTCGGAGAACTACTTTCACTTTCTCCTCCCACTTTTTCAACTGAATTTCGAGTTGTAAGTCTTTTGTTTCTAATACCGTAGACCAGGGTAGTGAAGTACCCTGTATCTACCCCTTTGTCATTTTTGTCACAGTCCATATGTGTAGACACAGAAAAAAGGACAGAACGTATGTCCCAGCAGTAACGGTAGAAGGATTTAAGGTATATATACACAATCATATGACATAACCACAAAAAGAAAGACCGAATGAAGTGAGACATATTAACCGAGGTCAAAGTAGGTAGAGTAGTCTTCACTAAGTTTTCTGTGTCTACACATATGGCCTGAAAACCTGAGTCTCCCTCTCCCTCTCCCACCCTACTAAACCCTCTTACCCTTAAGATTGTACATATGACAGTACATTCTTAACTTAGCGGTCAGGTACAGACTGCATCCCACGTCGAACGAACCCCGACCACGTACCCCTACTGGGTCTCTCTACAACACCCCTCCCTCCACCCTCCCCCCAAGTACAAACCCTTGCGTGTATTCTTAATTTCTACAATTTTAAATTTTTTTTATTTTTTTTTATTTTTTTGTTTTTTGTCACAGTCTGAAATAAAACTCCCCCGAGGTTTGAGTGACGTCTACCACGATGTCGGTACTTTAATTCTGCGAATGAGAAACCTTCCTTTCAATACTGGTTGGGTCTATCATATAAGTTTTCGTCTCTGTAATGAAACGGTTGTTTCCAGACAGATCAGTTCCGATACCAAAAAGGTCACTAGTACATACCTACACTCTCAACCTGACACTTCTTCGGACTCGCGGGTTCTTCACTACGAAAACTTGACACCACTACCTCTTCTGAGAACTCTCAGGGAACCTGACGTTCCTCTAGGTTGGTCAGGTAAGATTTTGTCTAGTCGGGATCTACAAGAAACCTTCCTTACTACGATTTTGACTTTGAGGTCATGAAACCGGTGGAGTACGTTTCTCAACTGAGTAACCTTTTCTGACACTACGACCCTCCCTAACCCCCGTCCTCCTCTTCGCCTCCTGTCTCCTACTCTACCGACCTACCGTAGTAGTTGATCTACCTGTAATCAAATTCACTTGAGGCCCTCAACCACTACCTGTCCCTCCGGACCGCACGACGTTAAGTACCCCAGTGTCTCTCAGTCTGTTCTGACTCACTGACTTGACTTGACTTGACTCCTCCACACCCTTTATCCTATAACCAGTTTCACATTTTTACGGTCAATAATCTTCTTATTTAAGACTCTTATATTACATGTCGTCCCGAAGGGACCACCGAGTCTTCCATTCTTAGACGGTTGCTACGTCCTCTGGGTCCAAGGTAGGGACCCAGCCCTAGGTAAGGGAAGAGGTGTCCTGGGCACCTCTTCTCTCACCGATGGGTGAGGTCAAAAGAACGGACGTCTTAAGGTGTCTGTCTCCTCAAACTGGACGATGTCAGGTACCCCAGTGTCTCAGCCTGTACTGACTCGTCGATTATCAAAAAGAAAAAGTACTACTGGTATCAATGGTTATGACATAACATATTGGCTTTCGATGATACTCTCATCTAGAATTTATACGAATGGTATTGTTGTTATTTTACCATTAATATAGTCCACTAAGAGATATAGTCCATAAGAGTCCGTTCTTATAACCTCACCCAACAGTACGGGAGGAGGTCCCTTAGAAAGGTTAGTTTGCTAGTTTGGGTCCGGAGGGTGTAACGTCCCCCTATGAAATGACTGACTCGGTTATCCCTTCGGGTATAATCCACTTCTTACACGATTTATTGGGGGGACAATAAAGGGTTATATACGTATAAAGTATAGTAGTATAACATGTAGAATTTGAATCTGTTAGCATATCCAGGTAATATAGAGTTTTTTGGAAAATTTTGACATTCTTTAATTTGATTGTTTCGGGACGATTTTTATACCCTAGTAAAAGATAGGGATGAGGGAGTAAAACAAGTGTAATTTTGTATATAAGGTATTCAATCTGAGGTGTCGAGTGTGATGAAGATCTTACGAAACTCAAAAACGAAGAGATTGAAAAGAAGGAAACCCTGACGTACAAAGTTCCTATGTTACTTGGTCGCTCAAAGGTGGAAATGAGGAAGATTAGGACTTCAAAATTCACCTTCAGTGATATATAAGAATCTTATTCTCCATGGTCCCCTTTCCTACTTACGATATGAGATAGGAAGAATTTTACATATAGATCAAAAAGTCAGAGACTCTGGTCCCGTCTTTTACCTCTTTCTCGTACAGAGGGAGGAAAGAAAGTCGGGTCACCCAAAGAAGACAAAGACCACCGTTTGTTACGTAATCTTTGGTTGACGTGAGGAATCCAGTGACGACATTAGTCTTTTAGAAGCGTCTAAGCTGGTTTGAGGTTGAGACTCTCAATGAAAAGTCACAAGAGTACTTTGTGTCTCTTCGATTTTATGGATGATTTAATGATTCACTATGTCCGTTCTCCGTTTTACGAAGGGTCCACCACGTCACCATTTCTTAGACGGACGGTTACGTCCTCTACGTTTAAGTTAGGGACCCCCTTCCTCTGCCGCCGGACCTTATCTTTTCATCCTTTTATTGGGTGAGACCGGAAGAACGGTCGTTCTAAGGTACCTTTCTTCTCGGACCGCCAGATCTCCGGAACCCTAGTGTTTCTCAGTATTTGTTGACTCGTTGACTCGTGTGTGTGTGTGTCCGTTCACTATTTTACTAATGTGTGTGAGAGTCTCAAGACAGAGTACTGAAAGATAATTGTAGAGATGTACTAAATTCGTTTTATACTCCTCTTGTTGCACTCGTAGCAGGTCGCCGTAATCTTAGTGAGAGGTACAGTATAAAGTGGCGTCAAAAACGTTATCTACACCACGGTGTGGAAGATTCATGTAAGGTTCCAGAGTCAGGCGTACATATAGATGTGTAACGGAAGAAAAGACTTTAGTACCGGAGATACGTCATTTTCGACGACGGACTGGGGGACTGTAGGGTCGACAAACCTAGGATGACACTGGACCACGACCTGTCGACGTTGGAGTCAAGTTTTTCTGGATACGTACAGGAATGATGACTTTAGAAACCAAGTAAGTACAAAACATATACTCGTGTCTCTTATTTCAAGAGAGAAATGTTTTATAAACTCACGGTGTCAAAATAGAGTACAGTACACCGGGACGTGAATGTCACACACCACATCGTAAGTAAAATATTTAAGTCCTTACAAGAACAAATTAAACTTTGTTAAATTGACATATGTAAAATCCATTTCAAATTCGGTGTTATTACGACGAATATTTAAACTCAAGTCAACGGAACACAAAAGGTCCGGTGGTAATGAACGGAAAAAGTATATCATAAAATGTCTCAGGACATTCAGAATCTCTAAGATTTCATAAGTTCCTGACCTTTATGGTTTACTCTTCAACGTCCTCTTAATATAGTCAATTCAGTAATTAAATGAACCTTTTAAATTGAATCAGTGTGGTTCATCATTGTATTTTACTTTGGGAACACATAAGTAACGACTTTACAGACAAAGAAAATTTGTCGAAAATAAAAGACATTGTTGTGAGGACCTTATAGTAAATGTCATATAAGTGAAAAATTTGATATGATAAAAATCAAAACTTATAGGACTTCTATACTATCGATTAATCAGGAGACTCGTATAACTAATTTAAGTAAATGTAAGTATCTAGATCTCTTTTCTTTTTTATAACTATCTTCCAACAAGATCTTGTGACATGTCTTTTTACTTATTTTTACTTTTCTCAATTTTTATTAGTTTACGAGTTACATATTGAGAAGTCAAGTCAAGTCAAGTCAGTGAGTCAGCACAGGCTGAGAAACGCTGGGGTAGTTAGCGTCGTGCGGTCCGGAGGGACAGGTAGTGGTAGAGGGCCTCAAGTGAGTCTGAGTAGAGGTAGCTCAGTCACTACGGTAGGTCGGTAGAGTAGGAGACAGCAGGGGAAGAGGAGGACGGGGGTTAGGGAGGGTCGTAGTGTCAGAAAAGGTTACTCAGTTGAGAAGCGTACTCCACCGGTTTCATGACCTCAAAGTCGAAATCTTAGTAAAGAAGGTTTCTTTAGGGTCCCGACTAGAGGAAGTCTTACCTGACCAACCTAGAGGAACGTCAGGTTCCCTGAGAGTTCTCAGAAGAGGTTATGGTGTCAAGTTTTCGTAGTGAAGAACCCGCGAGTCGGAAGAAGTGTCAGGTTGAGAGTGTAGGTATGTACTGGTGTCCTTTTTGGTATCGGAACTGATCTGTCTAGAATCAGCCGTTTCATTACAGAGACGAAAACTTATATGATAGATCCAACCAGCATTGAAAAGAAGGTTCCTTATTCGCAGAAAATTAAAGTACCGACGTCAGTTAGTTAAAATTATGTAAAAATCCTCTATAGTCGGACAATAATTTTGACAAGGACGTCTATAAAAAGAGGTAATCACTAACAGAAAGTAGTAAGATCGTGAAATTGTACCACTTTTACAATTATAATGATTGAATAGGAACCGAACGGGTAATACAGACTTGATAGAGATTTTTCCTAGACCAGACGTTTTTAGAGTCAAAATCTGGTCAAATATTTAACACTTCAGGAAACCCAGTTAAGTTTTTCGAGAATTACGATTAATTACTTAGGTCGTTATCACTACATTACCCTGAGTACACGGTTAGTACAAACAATCTGGGATATCTCTCAGTCTTTACCTTACCGGTAGTCAGTCTCGAGAAACTGTTGTCTTACTTTATTCTTTCGATACCATAACTCCATCGTTCCGTATTTATAACAATAATAAGTATTCCGTATTTAGACCCTGACACTACGTATGTTTTTCCGAACAAAATGAATAAATAAATAATGGATACCCATCAAATATTAGAATATCTCATGTAATTCAAATTTAATTCAAACATGAAACGACGGCAACAACAAATCAGTGATTCAGTGCAGGATGAGAAAACGTTGGAGTGCCTGATATCGGGCGGTCCGAGGAGGTATGTATCCTAAAGGGTCCGTTGTTATGACCTCACCCAACGGTAAAGGAAGAGGTCCCTCAGAAAGACTGGGTCCTTAGTTTGGGTCCAAAGGGTATAACAGTCCGACTAAGAAGTGGTGACTCGGTGAACCCTACGGGGTTCAAACATGGAATCAACTTATTTTAACCTAAAAAGGGAGAATCAACTATGAGAGAGGGATGGTTTCTCTTTCTTCCGACATAAAGATTCTGTATCAGTTATTTACCCATAGTAAAAACAACAAAACGGAGTCTTACAGTCGTATAAAACTTCTATAAGATCTTCTCTACGTTTACCGAATTTCTCCCCCTTAGTTACTATGATCAAACAACTGAAATAGAAATTGACCTTCTGTCAATATAATGACGTAAAACCACACCAATAACTATCCTATTCAAATTAGGGGACAACTAGAGAAATAAATTTCACTAAACTATAAAGAGGATAGTTAGTAGTCATTTTCTATACCCTGAAGTAAAAAAAAAAAAGATAACGACGACCTTGTATAACGGTGTTTCAAACACCGGATTTTATGGTCTGAACCAATAGAATTGGTAAGATCTCCATGTGACAGTCTTTACTCAGAATGACTCAATTTTAGTCCCACAGTTGTTCCGACTTATAAAATTCCCTATTAGACCAGGAACGAAAAAGGTCATATCTCTGTCGACGGAAAGAATCAAACACCTACAAAGGAGATTGAAGTTTCGTTCGTTGTACTATAAAAGTTTAGAGAGAGATTCATACTAAAGAAGAAGACGGAAAGAGAAATATATATATATATATATACATAAAAAAAAAAAAAGAAAACCGGTACGGTGTGTTGTAGGTCCTAGAATCAAGGGTTTGGTCCCTACTTGGGTGTCGGGGACAACACCTATCCATCGTAGAATTTGTGACCTGACAGTCTCTTTAGTAAAAAGAAGATTCAATTTGTTAGGAGAACCTCAGGGAACTCCGACCCCAAGGACGTTCCGTCCGTTTAAGAAATGGAAGACTTGGTGGTCTCATAAGTATGACCCACCTTTTTAACTCTCACCGACTGAATGGGATCTAATCAAAAAGTACCTTCTAGAAAGATTCCAAAATTGTAACTTCAACTCCATAGGTACTGTCTTTAATTGACATACATAAGGATGGGTCTTTGTGGAACTCGGGTAGATGTAGTATGTCCTATCGTAGAACTAGAACTTCAGTCGACTATCACTTGAACTAATATAAACGTTGAGACGAACGGATAAATAGAACATTGGGTTGTACAAGTCTCCTAGATTCCCCATCCTTTACTTGTAGAAACCCTTTGGGATTAAGAGGGATAGTGTTACTAAACTGGTTCTTGAAGACCGAAGCGAAGAGAACCGATACTTAAAGTTGACTAAAACCGTCTGAGTGATGAGGACTTATTAGTCGTCGTTTCTATCAATATCTCTACATCTCACACCACATGGTCGGTTCATTTTCCCAGGGACAGACCTAGTACCTCACTAAGAAGGTGGGGACGGGAGGGGACAAAAAGAAAAGAAAAAAAAAAAAACGAGAATGGAACATGCCCGGTTATTAACTTGAAACACTACGATGTCACTGATATTTTCTGTGTACAAAGTTAATAAACAACAACTCAATGTTGATACCCTGTGTCCCTGATTTGTCGGTAAAATGAAAACGAGAGTTAAAACACCTTTCTTTAAACCTACCAAGTAGAGGCTACATGTACCACTATCAATACTGACCTTGTAGGTAAAGGTTTACAAAAGTAGTAAGTACTAAAAACATAACCAAGTGGAACGGTGAATAGAGAGGAAAGGAGAGGAGTGAAGATTAAAAGACAGACAGAAGGAGAGAAAAAGTAAGAGAGAAGGGAAGAGAGGTAGAGGGGAATAGGAGGAAGGAAGAGGGAGTGAGAGTAAGAGAGGGAGACTCCAAAGAGTTTGAGATCCGGAGAGGGGTGACGAACTTGAAGAGTCTCGTACCGACAAAGACTCTTCTTCATCTATTTTAATTGAAGAAAGTACGTATAAAGTCGAAGCCACAATTTTGAAATCTCTCTAGAAAGTACTTGTTGATTAGATCCCATTCAGTCGGTGAGAGTCAAAAATGTGGGGTATACTTAATAGAACACCGAGTCTTTCATTTCTTAGACGGACGTTACGCCCTCTGGATCCAAACTAGGGACTCAATTCTTCTAGGGGACCTCTTCCCTTACCGTTGGGTGAAGTCATAAGACCGGACCTCTTCAGGTACCTGTCTCCTCGGAACGTCTGATATCAGGTGTCCCAGCGATTGTCAGTCAGTACTGACCGGCTGATTGTGTGTGTGCACTTAAGAGACGTCTTGTAACTAGTCACAGAATATATAAATATGTAATTGAATAAAGGTTATTGAGGGTAAATAGATAAGTAACTTATAAATAACTCGTGTATATTTTATTGATCGTCGATAATATCTGTAAGTCGTTTACAGTCATCCTTGTAACTGCTTTTGTGATTCTAAGGACTACCGTACCTTACATGTGAAGTATTCTCGACCTTAGATCAAACAGAAGGAGTAATAACATATAAGTCTAGGATCTTTGTACGGACCGTCCATTATCTACGAGTTATTTGTAAAAACTGACTAGTTTATTTGTTCTGATCCCGACGATACTCTTCTCTGTCCTCCTTAGAATCTTATCATACTCCCTGTGTTGGTCCCTTGATTAAAAGTAAACTTCTTGTACACTTTAGATGAACGTCTTTACTATGAACTTGACTCTTAGTCTTTTAATCAACTTCAACCACTACTGTCGTCGTAGTCACCTCTGTTCTGAAAGTGACCGTACTAGACATAGGATGACTATCTTTAATCTAGACTCTAAGTTACTTTTCACCTATTATTACCCTTCCTTATACTTTAAAAGAGTAAACTCTACTAACTTAGATCAAAAATATAATTAAAAATTTAATTAAAACTTGTGGAACGATAACTTCCACTTATAACTTTGGTATACGACATTGGTATATGAATATCTACTAAAAGTATTGGTGTCTCATCTGACTGAAAAGTTACTTACGAGAACTTTAACTACAAGGTTTACGATTTGAACAAAAAATTAATTTAACTTGTAAATAAAATTTAATTTATAGGTCGTTAGAATAAAACTAGTATCTAAGTTCTATATAACGTTAAAATGAATTTTAGAAGTTGTGGAGAAATTATAATTGTGGACCTTACATACACGAAGTTTGGGGGGGAAATACAGATTCGAAGAAAATAGTCACTATCAGATAAGTGTCGAAGAAATGAACTAAGAGTATTCAGGACGTACCAGAGTGACTAAAGGTGGGATAAGAACCATATAGAGGATAAAACTTGTACACTGTTGATGAGGATGAGACGAGAAAGTCCCATTATTACCTTTTATGAGAAAGTTTTTAAAAAGGTGTAAACCAAAACGAAGTGTATTGGAGAGTGATGTTATTGAAAATCAAAGTCTTTATTCATTCAAGTAGATATTTAATATTTCGGTGTTCTTTTATATATTGTAGATATTTAAACTATCCATGAGTTTGTGATTCTATACAAGTACTCTAACGATTAGAAATTATTCTGTTGTTTGTTTTTCAACTTTGGTCTTCAAATTTGTTTTATTTTGGTATACAATACCACACACTAAAGTAGTTTGAAGAAGGAGAAATCCGCCTCAGTGATTCGGGTAAGAGGACTACAAAATAAAGTATTGTTCTTAAAATATAATTCCATCGCAACCTGAGAGTAACTGAGGAATAAGGGTGACTCCTACTCACCAGATCAATAAATGTCTCTTCTTGAGTCATCTATCTCAAGTTGGATGATGAGTAAGTCGAAATCAGACCGTAGATTCTTTGAACACAAGAAACAGGGATTACCATTTCAAATGATCAATTCCGAGTCAGGTACTCCCCCTTCACCACAATGGACACTGTTCCATTCGGGTCTAAGACCTCTTGTCAGAAAAGAATAGTGTGTCACTTGACACGAGAGACCTTTGAGGTATTTAGTATACTCAATATAAAAATGGAGGTATACTATTTGAAGAAATATATATAGAATTGACCAAGTCTTAAACTTACCCTCTATATTCCGGAAAGTTTATAATTATACCATCCTTTTTAAATCCTTCACATACTCTCATATACCATGTTTTCAAAGTCTCTTGACCCGAGGAACAAAAAATAACGATAAATTTTCAAATCACCAAACCTCATTCAGTAACTCTTGGGACTTCGAAAAAAAGGTCAGTAATTGGACTCCTCTTACCTGATCTAATTGTAAAAAGTTTGGGGTTTCAGGAGTGATAGAGTCTTTTCACTTCCTCCCGACTCGCCTCCTCCTCACTGAAGTCTCAAGGTGACGAAACGGTCCTCGTCGAGATGAAGACCTTTTATGACTCGAAGGGTCATCCCGAAACGTTGATTTATAAAATTTTATTAAAGTTATTTATTAAAGATAATTAAAAAGGTAGAGACTGAGTCACGCCGAGTCATATTTTATGTGTCCGTTACTTAACCATATTGTCCCTAATACGTCCGAACCTGGTGTTTTTAGCTGAAGTCAAACCTAGAACTAAGATTGTATGTGTTACTGTGACCCGTTCTACATGTTGTCTCAAGAACCTACCTACCTATGTAACTATCCACTATCTATCTATCTACCATCTGTGCATCTATTACAGTAACGACAACGTCCACCCTTTAAGGGCTTTGGTGTCCCTCATCAGTTATTAACGATTCCGTAAGGATGAGAGTAAAAAGTTTCCTTTTCGGAAAGTTATTATTACACTTTATAAACATGTTACGAAATTTGATAAAAATGTGTACGGAACAGAGTAAACTAAGTGTACTAAAGGATACATTCAGATGTAGTTAAAGAAGGTAAAATTACACTCGTTTGACCGAGTCACCAGACGCGTTCCAGTACGTTGATTATTTACCGTCCGAATCCAAGTTTGGACCCGACAGATTACAACGTAGACAGGATCACAGGGAACGGATTATTCGGTCGAGACCCACTCAGTATGTATAAGTCAAAGTGGATGAAGTAGTGAAAAAGACCAAGTTGAGTGGGTACGCTGAGAACATTTTACTTTAACCGTTAACAAATACCGTAACCGTTACCCAACAATACAGTTGAGTAGATGACTCCGTCGATAACACTTTATTGTTCCCACCACTGGGAAGCAACACTTTAGATCGTGGATACAGTACGAACATTAACAAGTCGTAATTATAGACGGTACGATGAGGGATTTATATGGAAGGTTCATAGGTGGAGTTCCATAAACGAGAGTTTCGTCGAACTGAAGGTGCAGACTTTTTTTACCGTCTGACTATTCGTTACACATTTGTACTATTGAACTAAAAAATGAGGTACACTTTATGATAACTTTTGTTTGTTGTAAAGTTTCTTCTCAAAAGTCATCGGTGTGAATGATAGAGAATTTCCTACGACACATCTCTCTTAAAAAACAATTACGATAATGTGATTCGTTTAAGGTGCCTTTTCCATTGAGTTAAGACGGTAAAAAAAAAGGTTAAAGATGGGTACATTGTTATTATTAAAAGATCCCATTATTTGTTTTATTCGTTGCCTTTAAACGGAAGAGATTACTATAAAAATGACGCCCAGACGAGACTTATGTCAATCAATTCAAGGAACTTGGAATAGGGTTTAAGGTTAATTAAAGGGAGTGGGAAGAATGAGAAAGAAGGACAACTATGAAGGAGTTCAATGAGTGCTTTTTGTTGATTATTTACATGTTTGTCGTCGTTGTTGAACCGTTGTCGTCTGAGTCGTCGTAGATGGGGTGTACCGATTGTCCTTTCTTGTTCCTAATATATTTTGGAGCACGAACACGAGTCAACGATTCAGTATAGGTTGAGAAATTTGCCGTACCTAACGTCGAGTGGGTCGAGGAGACAGGAACCTTTAAAGGTCCGTTCTCATAACCTCACCCAACGGTAAAGGAGATGGCCCCCTGGAACGGTTAGGTCACTAGCTTGACCATAGAGGACATAGAGGACGTAATCGTCAACCTAAGAAATGATGATTCGGTGGACCCACTGGATAATGAAAAAGTTACACACAATAAGTAACTACGAAGAGAAGGAAAGTTTGGGGTGTTGATCAGGATTTAGTTTGTAGTAGTGGAATTGGAATTTTTTTAGTTCTGAAACTGGGTCAAAACGGTAGAGGAAAAGTAACCTGTACAGACTGTAGTGACTACCGAAGTTACGGAGGATTGACAGGAAAAATATAAACTGAAATAGTTGTCTCAACGTTGGGTTGTGTTGTCGGACGACGACGACGACGACGACGACGCAGTGTAGTCAGTACAGGTTGAGACATGCTGTGGTATCTGTCGTCGGGCGGTCCGAGAGGGCAGGGACCCTAAGAGGTCAGTTCTTGTGACCTCACCCAACGGTAAAGGAAGAGGTCACGTACTTTCACGTTTCACTTTCACTTCAACGAGTCAGCACAGGTTGGGAATCGTTGGGGTACCTGACGCCGGAAGGTCCGAGAAGGTAGGTACCCTAAGAGGTCCGTTCTCATGACCTCACCCCATGGTATTGTGTTGTCGGATCCACCAGAATATTGAATTAGGTCTATGACAGAAAGAAAACGAGACTTGGGACGTTACTGACGGGTAGAGTGAGTCAGATTATGGGAGCTAAGAATGTCATCTGATACTCCAGAATTTTTAAGACCGAAGAACAATCGAAAGAGAGAGGAGAGAACAAAGAAGACGAGGACCGCGTGACTAGAACAAAACGTGTGTGTGGTCCGGGTCCGTGAAGGGTGGACCCTAGAAAAAAGTGTTAACGGAAATGGACCTTTCAGGAAGAGATTCTAGAGTCACGTCAAATAAGAAGAAAAAGACACTAAGAAATTAGTTTACAATAGTAAGGTTACTTCTAAAGAGACTTGTGAGTTTTTTTTTTTTAACAGTGAGAAGTGGAGAGTAAAGATAAAATAAAAATAAGACTCAGGAACGATCGTGATTGTATAATGTATAAAACAAGAAATTAGAACAAATAAAAGACGGAGAAAGTCGATCTAGTCGAGATGTTTCTGTTCTGACACTGAGTATAAAAAGTAACGAAATAGGGATTGTGGAATTAGTCAGGGACCACGAACAACTCATAGGCAATCCATAAATAATTTACTTACCGAGAGGGAGAATAAGTGAGACGTCTAATTCAGAACTAACCATGTTTTTTTAGACTCAGAGACACGATATAGTAGAAATCATAGATCAAATTAGTGGACTTAAAATCGTTGTGATCGACACATTGAAATGTGTTCGAGTAGTCGAAAGGAAGGGATAGAACACCACTCTTTTTAGTATGCGTTCTACGATCATTGAAACTCTAAATTCACTTTGTTACACACACTTTTATTCTAAACAAACTATATTTATAAGTCCAATGAAAGTAACATATTTCCCGAAGGAACCACTGAGTCTACCATTTCTTAATCGGACGTCACGACCTCTAGACCTAGGTTAAGGACTCAACCCTTCTAAAGGACCACTTCCCGTACCGTTGGGTGAGGTCACAAAAACGGACCTCTTAGGACACCTGTCTCTTCGGACCACCCGATGTCCGGTACTCCAGGGTTTCTCAGCCTGTGTCGATTCACTGATTCATGTCGTGTCGTTTCGTAACATATTTTATAATGATGCAATCGATAAATACTATTGAAAGACTGTGCCACCATACCTTCTAAGGGGTTTTGTGTAAGACCTCCTCGGGTACATTAGTATTAGGTCCTCTTACGTATTCGATGGGACCAATACTTCCCCCTAAAGTTTCACCTTTTATTCAAGTCACAACTTATAATACTCGTCGTACCTTTCTCAAAACTTGAACCCAGTCCAACAAAAAACGATTAGAAAGAGTAAAATTAAATACACAAAGAAAAGAAAATGGTGAAGAGTCAAGGTGGAGGACGTTGTGAGTTATTAATAAATGAAAAGTTCAAAAGTCGGTTTTTAAATCAAGGAAGTGTTACAGGAGGGATACAAGATGTGTCTAACATAACCTAGATAAAAAAATTTCGACGATATCCTGTAGTTTACAATAGTAGAATTATAAGGTATGTACGTTTGTTAATAAGTTACATATCGGAGAGCTGACTGTCGTGTTCCTGTCCTGTACTTGGTACAAATAAAAGGGGTGAAATAAAGGTTGTGGATTGTGATATAGGCCTCTTCCGTTACCGTGGGGTGAAGTCATGAGAACGGACCTTTTAGGGTATCTGCCTCTTCGGACCACCCGACGTCAGGTACCCCAGTGACCCTCAGCCTGTGCTGACTCTCTCAAGTGAAAGTACGTAACCTCTTTCTTTACCGTTGGGTGAGGTCGCAAGAACGGACCTCTTAGGGTCCTTGCCCCCTCGGACCACCCGACGGCAGATACCCCAGCGTCTCAGCCTGTGCTGACTTCACTGAATCGTCATTGTGATATAGACGATATGTAGTGTATAAACTATAAAAAACTTTCTTGTTAAAAAATTACATTCAAAGTCGTTATATAGAATTGAAACTTAGGTATATTATGTTAAGTGGAGAGATATTCGTATAATAAAAAAAATGGAAAACAATCAAAAAACATATATACCAAATAGAAGATCCAAAAATAATAGATATATGGAACAGTTGAATTACAATAGGTGGTATATAAATCATTCATAGATGATGTTATTAGGAAACCCCGTGTAATTCGTGATGTACAATAAAATTTTACAAATTAAAATGTGTAAAAACCAAAGGACAACGTACGTCATTGAGTAATTTATATAGACTATGTTAGATACACATCCTAGAGACGATAAAGAAAGGAAAAATACTTTCTCTTTAGATCCCATGTCCTTTAAGTTTATAGAACGGAGTTCGGTGTGTCCACCCTATACCTCTCGGTTTTAGAATTAAGTGTACTACCTAAACGTCTTAAATATAAAATGGTCCTTGTATCTTCTCTACTCGTTCTTTCAAGGGGTGTCTGTAGTTGATTCATAAATCGCCATAAATTTCTTAATTTAACTATTAAAACTATATTAACAGTAACTATTAATCTGACGGGTAACATATATTATTTTCAGAGCCATGAGTCATCTAGGAAATTTTTTTTTCAATCAATTTACTTCTTACTAAATCAGAATCGTTTATCGAAAGGACCTGATAAGTATAAGGAGGGGAGGGTTTTATTTTGGAATATCTATGAAATAATCCAAAACGTAATAAAACCGATTTTAGTATACGTAAACATACTAAACACTTTTTCATTGTATGTAGTGGGACAGTGAAACATTTTTTTTCATGTATCTAGTAAGTTAAGTTAAGTCAGAGAGTCAGCACAGACTGTGACGCTGGGGTACCTGACGTCGTGAGGTCCAAAGGGACAGGTAGTGGTTAAGGGTCTCGAAAGTGTTTGAGTACAGGTAGGTCAGTCACTACGGTAGGTTGGTAGAGTAGAACACAGCAGGGATATAAAAGGACGGAAGTTAGAAAGGGTCGTAGTCTCAGAAAAGGTCACTCAGTCGAGAAGGGTAGTCCACTAGTTTCATAACCTCGAAGTCGAAGTCGTAGTCAGAAAGGTCACTTATAAATCCTGACTAAAGGAAATCCTAACTGACCAAACTAGAGGAACGTCGGGTTTGCTAAAACTCACCGTTTTTTTTTTTTTTTTCCTTCGCCCCAGCCCCCCTCCACTATGTGAGAAAAAACTCTTCGGTGAACTTCTTTTATTCATCACGTAAAAGGAAGTCAAAATTCCTCCAAATTATAAATAAGTCTCACTGGACGGTCGAAAACCTGGAGGACGATAAAGATAGGGGCGGGAGGTACAAGATGTCGGCGCCACACCTCCTACCTTCAATGATATTACGTAAACAGGAAGTCTGACGATGTCATGAGAAACGATGTCTATAATATCGGTCCCCCGACTTGAAGGACCGACACTTAACCCGAGAAGTCAAATTAACAGGTATCTTACGGTTGTGTTTTAAAGGTCGATGTTTCTCTTACCACTGTAAAATAATTAAAACGAAGGGAGTCTACCTTTTCTCTCCTATCTCGTCGAAGAGATCTTCTTTCGTGGACACTTTTTTTAGTTTTATTTTGATCTTTTATGAAATGTGCAGATCTTCTTTTCGCCTTTAAAAATCGGGGTTTAGTTATAAGTTTTTTTTCCTCCAGTTTCCACTAAACAGGAGATGTACGTAAGTCGTACCCGAAGAGACCACCGAGTCTTAGACGGACGTTACGTCCAGCTGGGGTCAAACCAGGGACCCATCCCTTTTAGGGGACCTCTTTCTTTACTGATGGGTGAGATTATAAGAACGGCGTTCTTAGGGGACCTGTCTCCTCGGACCGTCCGATGACATGTACTCCAACGTCTCAGTGTATACTGACTCGCTAATTGCGAAAGTGATGCAAGTCATATAGACTACTTCCTATTTTTAATAAACCACACCCGTTCAATGGATAGGACTTACACGGAACAGAGAATCAGAACAACATTCATTCTAAAGAAGTCTTTTACGTCTTTGTTGGATGGTTTCTTAACCATCACTCAGTTCCGTTATTTTATCAACTCAGTTTCTGAGGGAGAGAGTGGTCACTGCTCCACCTTTTTAAATCCCGGATGTAGTCGTTATTTTCCAGGTAGAAAGTCTTTTCAACCTTTTCTGGTCTTCCCTGTCTCCTGTCTGACCAATCACCATCATCATTACTTCTTCTGTTCCTTCCTTCTACTTATTTTTTCCTTCTTTAACCCTTTTCGTTTCCCTAGAGTCGGAGTTAGTCAGACATTGTGACAACTTCATGTCTTCTAGTTCCTGTAAAGAAACATCAAGAACCTACCTTTACTACTCTCTTTCCCCCTGAACTACGACTAAAGAAATTTCATTTTACACGAAGCCAACCTGAGTCTCCTTTTTTTTTTTTGTAAAACCTTCTTTCTCGGAAGACTGAGGTCGTAGTTTTTGTTCACTGGCCCAGTGTCTTCGTTTTTTACGTGCCTTCTCTTTATATACAAACCATACATACTAAAATATATAGTGTAAATAACTTATTTATATATGTGCATACATATGTAAATTATAAGGGTAACGTATATATTACAAAAGTTCTTAAAAAATTCAGTGTTTTAATTAATAAATGAGTTACGTGTAGATGAATGTAATGAAAGGATCCCTTGAATTAGACATATTTACTGAACCGAGTGTTATCGAAGAATTGAAGTCATATCAATGACACACCTCACAGACGTTTATAGAGTTCCCTCAACAATTTAAAGATATTAGTTTTTGCATTTGCGTCGTACTTCTCATGTGTAAAGTATCTTTATACCTCGACCTTTCTTGGACTTATGTATCCACCAGAGAAAAACCGACTCTCCTATCTCCGCGTCTTCCCAATTCACTGGAGCGGTTGTAGTGTCTCATGACTAAGGGTTTCCTCACGAGTCTGGTACAATGAAGAGGTAATTAAGAGGACACTTAGTAAAATACCGAACTTCTGAGGGATACGTTATTTTAAAATAACCGGCACACAGTCCTTGAAACGATCCACGACCTCAATGTTGTCAAATACTCTACATCGGACACGGGATTTCCTGTAGTGTCAGATTACCATTTCCATCCGTGTTTTGTACGATATCCTGCGTTATTCATTTTCCGTATGTTTTTTCCCTGTTTATTCCGTCGGATCTCTCAAGTCTCGTTTCCGTAACCTTTATTTCT
Organism: Capra ibex; assembly: GCA_006410555.1. NCBI lineage: Eukaryota > Metazoa > Chordata > Mammalia > Artiodactyla > Bovidae > Capra > Capra ibex. The sequence goes on along the minus strand of SJYO01041852.1, from coordinate 32,073,307 downwards.
GGAGATTAGACTCAGAATTTTCTATTTATCTCCATCTTCTAAAGGTTAATCCGACCCTCTCACCTCCGTCCCCTCCGAATACGTATCCTTGTCCAGGTCGATCCGTTTCTATTTACATTTGTTTTCTTTACACGATATTTCCTCACCCTAACTTCATACCTCTTAACGAATACCCATATACGTTAAATAACGACAACCTCATACTTTCCATATTTCTTTCTATCGTCCTTCATTTAGACGTACTCATTTAGGTTTAGGATGTTACGGACCATTGGTATAAATCCTATGCACTTTATTGACATCTTAAAAACTATCCTCACGGTGTCAACCCTAACATGACTACCTTAGAACCTTGGTCGTGTTAGGTTTTTCACTTTTTACTTCGTCTCTCTAGTAGATCACTTAATCACATTATTAAGTCAAAACTCTAAATCCCCTCTACTGATTACATCTTTCTGAATTTACTTTCGTCTACTCAATGTCTATCTAATTATCTAAGAAATGGTTGGCTCGATAGTCCCTTCGGGATCTAACTATCTGAATATATTTACTTATATTTATATCTTTACTATATTTTATATATAAATAAAATATACATATATATAAACTACACTTTATAATACCATTTACTAACTTTCACCACCGACTTCCATTTTATTTTCACTTCTACTGTTGATTCAAAAATTCTCTACTAAATCTCAACTGGTTGAGTTTACCATGTCTTAATTGACCTCTAAATTGACCATGTTTCTCTAACTTATATATGTCAAACCCCGTATAAGTCCACTTCCCCAAGTCGTATTAAATTTACACCTCCAATGAACTCGTTAGATATATTAATACTAATCGTACTCTGGTTTATTAACCTACGGAAACATTACCCTTTTGTATATTCATTCTTCCCGGATTAACTATCTTCTTTTTCTCCCTCACCTATTCTATCCTTTCCACAGAAGTTTCGATATTTCTCTTAGTCCTCTCTTACTATAATGTCTTAATTTCTCTTTGTGGTAAAGTTCTACCTTCTCAACAATTAATTTATGTCTTATTTACAATTCCTTCGAAGGGACCACCGAGTCTCCAATATTGCAGACGGACGTTACGCCCTCTGGACCCAAGCTAGGGACGTAGCCCTTCTAGGGGACGTCTTCCTTTACCGTTGGGTGAGGTCATAAGAACGGACCTCTTAGGGTACCCACCTCCTCGGACCACCCGATGTCAGGTGTCCAGTGCTTCTCAGTCTGTGTTGACTCGCTGAAGTGGAGTGGAAGTGGAGTTTCCAATTCCTTCTGTCATTTTCTTTTACAATTAATTTAAACTCTTGACTACAATGACCATAGTACAAAAGGTTGTTAAATTTATTTAAGAATACTAAATAACACCTCCGTCACCTTCCATTCTTTTGCCTCTATCCTTGATATTAACTAATAAAACTTCAGTACCTAACCTTTCCAAACCTTTCCTTTTCTTGAACCCTCAGTACTCTAAGTTCCTACTCTATGAGTCCGATCATTGATAAATAGTCCTGACAGAACTTCTCTCTTCTCCAACTTCTGTGTTTTCCCTCCCCTACGTCGCGACTGTCATGTTCTTTGGTTTCCTCAGCCCCTACTTACTCCAGTTTCCGCGTCTGTCTCCGCCTCCAACGGCTTCTTATCCTTCTCCTTACAGTAAAAGACCTTAATGTCTTTTCCTTCGTTCATATCGTTCATTACCTTGACTTCTCGTTCGTCTGTCTCCCCTCCCTTCAACTCTCACTGGTGTGTATTATTGAAATAAAAGGTACGTTTGATTCTTGAACAGATCAATGAGAGACACTATGACTAAATTATTCCGACTTGAAAAATTCTTTCCTCTCCTTTTCCCGTTTTTTTAATCACCGGAATCATGAAATTAATCCCAAAATATTTACACTTCCACACTCTAAGAGGTTTCCTGTTCTAAATCACCAGTCTCATTACGACAAAATAAAATTCCAAAGAAAACACCACACGACGGATCGGTTTTTTTTTCAAAGTACTTTGTTACACCTTTCTTTTTATTACTTCGGTCTACTTCGGTCTACTTCGGTCATTCACCTCCTTCGGGTCCTTACACCCTGGACCAATCAACCTACCTAAAGTAAGTATTAAACACTACAAAGGATCTATATTCCACTTATGTAGATCCTATTTCTTACTTTTAGATTTGGTTCGTGTCTTAAGAAATCGTGTTTTGTACGATATCCTACGTTATTCATTTTCCGTATGTTAAAGGTACAAACACCTTTCTCTCATTGTGTACTAACTTTATTATTTTCAGTACACCTTGATAGGTACTACCCAAACCAGTTTTCTTGTAAGAGTAAACGACTCAGGATATCTCCTTCACCGGAAGGGACCACCGAGTCTATCATTTCGCAGACAGATGTTTCGCCCTCTGGACCCAAGTTAGGAACCCAGCTCTTCTAGGGGACCTCTTCCTTTACGGTTAGGTGAGGTCACGATAACGGACCTTTTAGGGTACCTGTCTCCTCGAACCGTCCGATGTCAGGTACCCCAACGTTTCTCACCCTGTGATGACTCGCTGAAGTGATAGTGACGATGTCTCCTTCACCGGAAGGGACCACCGAGTCTCCAATTTCGTAGACGGAGGTTCCGCCCTCTGGACCCAAGCTAGGGACCCAACCCTTCTAGAGGACCTCTTCCTTTACCATTGGGTGAGGTAATAAGAACGGACCCCTTAGGGTACCTGCCTCTTCGGACCATCCGATGTCAGGTGCCTCAGTGTTTCTCAGTCTGTGATGACTCACTGAAGTGAAAGTGAAAGTGAAGTATCTCCTTCACCACAGGAATTCGTATCTGTCCCAATTCTCTTACGTTTCATCATCTCTTTTTTCAGGTATTTCTCCTACTCCTCTATCCATCTATTTCGGAGAAAAAGGTCTTTTTTTTTTTTTCTTTTAATTTTCCTAAACCTTTACTTCAGTCTTAGTTTTCCTTAGTCCAACGTCCTTTATATATCGTTTTTTTTTTTTTTTTCTTATTCCTTTCAGGACTCTCCTTACTGTTGATAAAACCCAGTGAGGTTTCCTCTTATTTGGGTTTTAGACTAGACCTACGGTAGGATCACTACAGTATGTACGTGGTTCTTCAATACTTTATTATAATCAGTGAGTCTCTGAAGGTCCCTCCTACCCCACTCGAGATTTTGACCACGTTCTTCCCGAACTCTTTTGTTTCTTTCTTCTGATTGAACTCCAAAATCCTAACACTGTCTTTCTCCGACCCTTCAACACACGTGATCGACCTCGAACACCCCAAACTAGAAGGGTAACCTTAGTTTTCTCTTTCATTCACCCAAAAAGTAGTCTAAAAGATCTACACCCCATATTCCCCTTCCATCATCACCTCGAACTTTCTACAGTTGTTAGTTTATAATTTATCTCTTAGTCTGTGAAACGTTCTACTAACGGAAAGGAAGTCACTAGTTCCTAATATTGCTATTCTGTGTACCAATCTTTACGGTCTCAATTCTGCACATACAAGTAATCCGAATTTTATAAGTGTGTATCTAAGGTCACTGGTACCCGTAGTTTTTGTCCTTTAAATTTACCATTTCTCATTCATATTCTGAGTTCCTTTCTAAAGGTAGGTTTTGTCCGTCACCTCGTAACTTGGGTCTTTACTTTCGGACTTACATGTTTAGGTCGGTTTTCTTCTCTGTATTCTTGGTCTACAGTCTCGACGACGACTAGTCTTCAAGTGTTCACAAGTCCTTAAAACAACCTGATTCAACGTCCACTTCCAATAATAACTGACGTCGACCCTCCACGGTCCTAGTACAGTTCGAAAAATTCTAAAATATATGAACAATCATCTTTCCTTTTACTAAGGAGACTTAGTTATTTACCGTGAAGAACGTACTTCCTCTGTTGGTTCTTGGTTCCGATACCAACCTTTCTTCGGATCTTAATAGTTTGAAGTTTTAAATTCTGTAGTACTGTTCGAATATTTGGGTGTACAAAATAGAAGAACCAATTAAGTTTCTCCTTTTCCTTATATAAAAAGTCGAGAAATCCAGTTCATCCAACGGACTGTTCGGAACTCTTCTCCTATTTTTAAGAATGACCAAAACACTGTTCTGACAATCCTTTATTAACTTTAAGACGATAAGTTTCTAGACTCTATCATTGTACTCACCTTAAATCAAAATATAGTTTAAGAAATGAAGAAGAGAAGTCTTCGGTTGGACTAGGTAATTTAATGACGAAAGTATATCGTTAAGAGAGAGAATTAACTTTAGGACTTTGTATCCCTACAAAAGGTTTATATAAATACTATATTAACCTTTCTTAGGGGGTGGTCATTGTGTGACAGTTTTTATAGTAGTGACTTTGACGATTCACAAAATGTCAGAACTTTATGTTCGTCAAATAAGTTCTCGGATAATATTTGTAATCATAAAGTTTATAAAGTCCAAATTAGTCCAGGAAAACTGTCATTTAGATTATTATAAAGATATAAAACCTCGTTTTTACTTATTATCGATCCTATCGAAAAGTTATTACTTCTTGGTGACAACATTGCCTTCCTTCTTTTCAAACTTTTATTCCGATTTAAAAGACCTTCGATTTATTATTTATTTTAGTGAATGACAGAGACTTGTAAGTTCCTGTCTTTACAGTTCTCTTGTATAACATGTTTTACCCTACAAAACTTTAAGAAAATAAAGTAGTGTCACTAATTTTAGAATTCTGTATTTCCAACTCAAGTTTAAGACCAAGACTGTGAATTTTCTAGACAAACAGAGGAGGTATTTTTATAATCCTTCTTTTTAGTTATTAACATGAATGAAATATCCCAAAAACTTTCCAATTTCCCAGTCATAAGTACTGTACGACTCTCGTTCCTAGTCTATTAAAACCCCTCGACTAAGACTCTTCAGTGAAGAGAATTGAAAAACAGACTCTGACTAGAAATCTCAAAGTCTCAAAAGTAACAAATGAGTTCACGACTTTGACTCCGTTTACGATATGACATTCATGTTATTTAGGAGAGTTAACAACGGGACAATCACATCAAAATTAATAAGTCTATTAAGAGGTTTAACCGAGTTTAAGAGGTAATTGAAACGGTAATAGTGGATTAAGCTATTAATTAAGAACTGTCTTAAACCAAGGGTTACGATAAACGGAAGAGTTTGTCAGTCCTTAACCTTTCGTTGTTATATTAAAGGAACCGTCGTAAAAGGAATCAAAGCGTTTAGAACAAAACCTATATAAGATCCTTGTTCCTAGGTTCTAAACATCTTAGTTTTAGGGTAGAACCGTCATTATCGTAAACTGAAACGTGTCTAACAATTTCTCCATTCCACAAAACGAGTCGTCCACTCTTTTAATAAAGACAATCGGTAATACCGACAGTACTAAACCCCTTCGTTAAGTCTTTTGAGGAAAGTATTATGAATTTTCCAAAGGAACTGTAAGTGACTTTCTTAGTCGTCACTGCCCCCCTCCCCACCGTGACTACTTTAATTAAATCAGTTTCGTTTTGTTAATCGTTATATTAGTAAAGTCTCTTTGTAATGAGTAAATAAACCAGTAATTAAGTTGTTTTTAAATATCTCACTAAAGATACACAGAGTGTCGAAATTAGAACGTTATTTTACTACTTATTTTACACCCGGACTATACGTATACGGTATCTTTATCTAAAATTTTTATGACAAAACTTATAATTAAGATTCAGATGTCAGATAATGATATTAACTCTTTCGTAGTAAAGAGAACTACAGTCAAGATTAGTCGGGATTTATAAAACACTACTTAAATTATTATTATTAAATTATTATTCTACTTAAATAAATAACCTAAAATTTGAGTTATTAAATCTTTATTTTTACTAAGATCCTCTTTAAAGGAACCGGTAACCTATATAAAGATATCAGTGAACAAGTAAGAGTTACAGTGTATAATTCTCCCTGTTAATGAGAGTAAAATGAGTCACCAAGTATTGACAAGATCTGACTTTCGATGATGTCCCTGACAAAGAATAATCGGAAATATAAGAGACACGAATCTTATTATAGATCTTCTACCATTAAATGATACCACACATAGTAATAGAGTATAAGATATATCGGAATTATTATACAAACGGACGATGAGATCCACAAAGAACTGAAGGATGAAAACGTAAGGTCAGGGGATATTACTCTTCCTGTAGAAAAAACCCACAATCAAGATTTTCCAGAACATCCAGAAGTATCTTGGTAAGTCGAAGTTGAAGAATTTGTAATGACCAGTCCCGTATCTGAACCTAATGGTACTATAACTTACCGAACGGAACCTTTGTCTCTAGTAAGACATCAAAAACTCTAACGTAGGTTCATGACGTAAAGCCTGAGAAAAAAACCGATGAGGTAAAGAAGATACCCTAAGAACGGGTGTCATTACCTATGTCTACCATTAGACTCAATTTAAGTGGTTAAGGTCAGGTAAAATCAAACGACTAAGGATCTTAAAACTGCAAGTGAGAACGGTAGAGGACAAACTGGTGAAGGTTAAATGGAACTAAGTATCTGGATTGTAAGGTCCAAGGATACGTTATAACGAGTAATGTCGTAGCCTGGAACGAAGATAGTGGTCATTGTCGGTGTTGACCCACAACAAAAACGAAACCGAGGTAGGGAAGTAAGAAAGACCTCAATAAAGAAGTGACTAGAGGTCATTCTATAACCCGTGGTTGACTGAACCCCTCAAGTAGAAAGTCACAGGGTAGAAAAACGGAAAAGTATAACATATACCCCAAGAGTTCCGTTCTTTTTACTTTACCAAACGGTAAGGAAGGGGTCACCTGGTGTAATCCAGTCTGGAGAGGTGGTACTGGTCACCTTCACTCTTTACCTAAATTCCCTGATCCAGATTATCTATCCCACGGACTACTTGATACCTACCTCCAGACACTGAACATGTCCTCTGTCCCCAGTTCTGGTAAGGGTTCTTTTTCTTTACGTTTGTCCTTTTTTCCAACAGACTCCTCCGGAATGTTTATCGACACTTTTCTTCTTTTAACCTTCCGTTTCCTCTTTTCCTTTCTATATTCGTAGACTTACGTCACAAGGTTTCTTATCGTTCCTCTCTATTCTTTCGGAACGAGTCACTAGTCACGTTTTTTTTTTTTTTTTTATCTCCTTTCGTCATCTTACCCTTTCTGATCTCGAAAAAAGTTCTTTTACTCTCTACGGTTCCCTTGTAAAGTACGTTTCTACCCGAACTATTTCCTGTCTTTACCATACCTGGATTGTCTTCGTCTTCTATAATTCTTCTCCACCGTTCTTATGTGTCTTCTTGTCATGTTTTTTCTACCAGTATTGGGTCTATTAGTGTTACCACACTATTGAGTGGATCTCGGTCTGTAGGACCTTACACTTCAGTTCACCCGGAATCCTTCGTAGTCATACTCGTTTCGATCACCTCCACTACTTTAAGATCAACTCGATAAAGTTTAGGACTTTCTACTACGACACTTTCATGATGTTAGTTATACGGCAGTTTAAACCTTTTGAGTCGTCACCGGTGTCCTGACCTTTTCCAGTCAAAAGTAAGGTTAGGGTTTTTTCGTTACGGTTTCTTACGAGTTTGACGGTGTGTTAACGTGAACAGAGTGTGCCATGCTTTCATTACCAGTTTTAAGAGATTCGGTCCGAAGTCGTTATACACTTGATACTTGAAGTTCTACAAGTTCGACCAAAATCTTTTCCGTCTCCTTGGTCTCTAGTTTAACGGTTGTAGGCGACCTAGTAGTTCTTTCGTCGTCTCAAGGCCTTTTTGTAGATGAAGACGAATTCGGAAAGTGACGTACATAGTGTTATTTGACACCTTTTAAGACTTTCTCTACCCTTATGGTCTGGTGGACTGGACGGAGGACTCTTTGGACATACGTCCAGTCTTTCGTTGTCAATCTTCATCCGTACCTTGTTGTCTGACCAAGGTTTATCCTATTCCTTATACAGTTCCGACATATGACAGTGGGACGAACAAATTGAAGATACGTCACATGTAGTACTCTTCGCGACCCGACCTTCTTGGTGTTTGACCTTAGTTCTAACGACCCTCTTTATAGTGATTGGAGTCTATACGTCGACTGTGGTGGGAATGTCATCTTTCACTTCTCCTTGACTTCTCAGAGAACTACTTTCACTTTCTCCTCTCACTTTTACAACCGAATTTCGAGTTGTAAGTCTTTTGTTTCTAGTACTGTACGCCGCCAGGGTAGTGAAGTACCGTTATCTACCTCTTTGTCCCCTTTGTCACCGACTGTAATAAAACCCCCCGAAGTTTTAGTGACGTCCACCACTAACGTGGTACTTTAATTTTCTACGAATGAGGAACCTCCCTTTTAATACTGTTTGGATCTATCGCATAATTTTTCGTCTCAATAATGAAACGGTTGTTTCCAGACAGATCAGTTCCAATACCAAAAAGGTCACCAGCACATACCTACACTCTCAATCTGATGTATTTCTTTCGACTCGTGTCTTCTTATCTACGAAAACTTGACACCACAACCTCTTTTGAGAACTCTCAGAGAACCTGAAGTTCCTCTAGGTCGGTCAGGTAAGATTTCCTCTAGTCAGGACCCACAAGTAACCTTCCTAACTACGATTTCGACTTTGAGGTTATGAAACCGGTGGACTACACTTCTCGACTGAGTAAACTTTTCTAAGACTACGACCCTCCCTAACCCCCGTCCTCCTCTTCCCCTGTTGTCTCCTACTCTACCGACCTACCGTAGTGGTTGAGCTACTTGTACTCAAACTCACTTAGGGCCCTCAACCACTACCTGTCCCTCCGGACCGCACGACATTAAGTTCCCTAGCGTTCCTCAGTCTGTGCTGACTCACTGACTTGACTTGACTTGACTTATGCAAACCAGACTTAGGTGACTTCCAAATGACTACTTCTTAGAAGTTCCAACGTCTGAAGACAAAAATTTTATCAGATTTCTCTAAAGTCTCTGAGGTAATCCCAAGTTTTAACTCAGTGTGGTCATATGTTGATAACTAAGTAACTTATAATACACTTACTTACTTATTTTTGATGGTACTATTTAAATATATCTTTACTTGTATAATGAATTTAAACACTTTGGTTTAGATTTCGAAAAGATGTTATCTTGACTTTGTTATTAAGATTAATTTTATGAAAGTATGGCTTGAAAGTAAGAGTTAATAGGTTTTACAGTCAATAAATAGTAGAAAGGGATATGAAGACATAAAGGTTTCTCCTTTCATATTTACAATCTCTTATCCTTCGAAAGAGCTTTGACTGAATGTCCAACCTCCTTTCCAATGTTCTACACTCAATCGACAACTAAAAGTCCGTTCGTCCTACTCATTCTTTTTTTTTTTTTTTATATATATATATATATATATATATATATATAGTGACTTTCCGGACTCTAAACTTCCGTCATAATAGGGTCTTCAGTCTCTACCACTCTCATTTCTCGTGGACCACAAATCAATCGTCAGGTATTCAATGTTCCTTTTCATTACTAAACTTTGTTGATGAATATCCTTATAAAATAGGGTGTCAGAAGAAAAGTTATAGACACCTGAGAAATATCCTTTTAATCGTAAATTTATATCTAAGAATACTTCGTCAATTATTGTGACACTTAAGACCTATACATCTACTTTGATGGGAATACTGTCTTTCACTTCTCCTTGATTTCTCTGAGAACTACTTTCTTTTTCTCCTCTCACTTTTACAACCGGATTTCGAGTTGTAAGTCTTTTGATTCTAGTACCGTAGACCAGGGTAGTGAAGTACCGTTTATCTACCCCTTTGTCACCTTTATCACAATCTGAAGTAAAACCCCCCGAGGTTTTAGTGACGTCTACTACTAACGTCGGTACTCTAATTTTCTGCGAATGAGGAACCTTCCTTTCAATACTAGTTGGATCTATTGTATAATTTTTCGTCTCTGTAATGAAACGGTTGTTTCCAGGTAGATCAGTACCGATACCAAAAAGGACACCAGTACATACCTACACTGTCAACCTGACACTTCTTTCGATTCGCGGTTTCTTAGTTACGAAAACTTGACACCACAACCTCTTCTGAGAACTCTCAGGGAACCTGACGTTCCTCTAGGTTGGTCAGGTAAGATTTCTAGTCAGGACCCACAAGAAACCTTTCTGACTACGATTTCGACTTTGAGGTTAAGAAACCGGTGGACTACGCTTCTCAACTGAGTAAATTGTTCTGGGACTACGACCCTCCCTAACCCCCGTCCTCCTCTTCCCCTACTGTCTCCTACTCTACCGACCTACCGTAGTGACTGAGCTACCTGCACTCAAACTCACTTGGGGCCCTCAACCATAACCTGTCCCTCCGGACCGCACGACATTAAATACCCCAACGTTTCTCAACTGACTCAACTGACTCACTGTTGACTTGACTTGACTTGTGTTGGAATTTACTTCTTTACCAAGGAACGTTTGAAAATACATAAATCCTATACGGGTTTTATACAAAAGAAAAAAATTACAATGTCTATAACTCTTTTGTACACCTAGTTTTATTCGAAACGGTTGTTAAAATTCGAGACTTATTATCGATACGTTCTTCACTAATTAATGATTCACAAAATTATGATTAAGTTAATTGAGGTAAGTAAAAGGTGTGGTGTGACAGAGATTAATCGACTAAACGGTAATTTTTGTCGTGTAAACACTGTTCTTAACATGTCCTTTTCTTTTCCTTGTACGACAGTAAACTTAAGTTTACGATTAAATGTTCATGTCGGATCCCTTTCTTATGTAAAACAAATGTTTTTTTATTTTTCCTTCTTTCTGTTTGTTTTTTGTTAGTGAGGATTTTTTTATCATTTTTGTATAAGTAGAGTGATGTTTATAGAAGGTATCAAATTTCGAAAATCTTACTTAACATTCACATCCCTATTGTAAAGTCCTTAACCAAGATATTAAGTTATTTTAAATTATATCAACATTACTAAATGTTTCGTAAGAAAGAAGGTTATAAAAATAATGTTTTATGTTTGTACACTTAGATTAATGAGAACTGTGAAAATTAAGGGTCCAAACCAGTAAGATAACAGTCCTATCCACTTTTAGTCTGAAGATTATCTTTCTTAGTAGTAATATCACCTTAAATTAACTTAAAAACTGGAGTTGGACAATCCGTTTCAATAATTACCTGGTTAAAAATACATTTAAATATAGAAAAAAGATTGAAGAAAGGTAAATATATTTCCCTTAAGGAACATGTAACTTACAGACCTTTTTACTCAATGTGAATTTATTATCGTTCCTCATAAAATCAGTAAATGTCGAATGGAAAGACTTAACATCTAACAAATTATAATAGTGGTCATACTAAAGAGATAATATTATAAGAGTTACGTCGTCGTACAAGTAATTTCGTATATAGTAACAAATCACTAGAGACTTCTGTCTACGGTAAATAACCGTATTTAGTCTCAACAATATACGATTTCTTTTCTCCGTTTTGACTCAAGTCCCAATTAAACCTTTCTAATTTTACCGTCCGTAATGTTAGATTAACATATATCATAGATCGACATATATATTGTATGATATAGTTCTCCTATTATAAATAATCGGAAATTGAAACCAACAGGTAACACAATAATTTTACGAAAGTAAAGTATAGAAATACTTGTAGTTGATTACAGTTAAATAAATTTAATTGTATTCGTTGTAGTTGTTATAAATTGAAATTCTTCTCTATATTTTTGTGGAAGTGAATTTTTAACGATCAGAAACGTTTGTGAGGAGTTTCGTTTTTGAATTAGTCGAGAATATTACCAAACCCAATAGATCTCCAATCTAGGTCTTTGGTTTCCTGGTTTTATCATGTCTTTGTCTACTGTATATTGGTCGATAAACTACTTCTGAGTTAATGAGAGTGAACCAAAGGGACAACAATAACAAATCAGGGATTTAACACAGACCGAGAAGCACTGGGGTAACTGATATCGGACGGTCAGAGGAGACAGGTACCCTAAAGGGTCCGTTCTTAGGATCTTACCCAACGGTAAAGAATCTACAGGACTTTTTAAAATGAAGCAAATATCGTATAGGTAAAGATTTACACTTCTCTTACAAGTTTCCATTCTCTATCGAACCAAAAGTTGTAGTGGAGAGAGTTGAAAACGTCGAGAAAAGAAGGAAAAAAGACTATAGTCGTACGGTAAACAGTGACATCAGGAACGAAAAGTTAGGCAATGGACACAGTGTTTGTACCGGACTACACTAGATCGACGGGGTTGTCCTTTTTTCAACCTAAACAGTTCTAGACGAAACCCGAGTATTACTTCACACATTGTTCTATCCCATTGTCCAGTTACTGTCAGCCCTAACAACGTGACCGTTTCGGTGGTTATCGAAATATACTCTTAATTAAGTGAAGGTTCAAGGTATTGTTAAGTAACTGGGACTTAGGTGACGAACTTAAGTCTGGGACCTATAACCAGTTTCCCGTTACTCTTTCAATTTCGTTGTTGTCGGAACGACAACTTGTGGTACTCTTAATTTAAACGGAGAATACAGAGATATACATATCTTATTACCTAATGTCCTCTTCAAAACTTTAGTCTGTATAAACTTAGAGTGAGAGTCAAAGTTGTGAATCATTGTTACACTTGAACCCGTTTTTTTTTTTGTTTGTATTTTGAAGACAAAAGAGTAGGAATTTTACATTCGTACTGTCAAGAAAATCTTCTATCATCTTATCTAATGTACTTTATTACAGATACATTCAATATTATAATAGTAATAACATTAGTTACTATGACACGGTACTGTCACGAGTAGTCTGTCACGAGTAGTCTGTCACAAGTAGTCCGTCAGGAGGTACAAAGGTCCAGGACAACATTAAATAACCCTCGTGCACTGATGATGACCATTTACTTTACACTACCTGGTAATACGCTCAGTAAGGTCTGACTACGTTAACTCTTCATTCACCGAGAAATATAGAGAGGGTAAGGGATGGTAACATTGGAACCTATGATGTGTAAGGTCTACTATATCAACCTCCTCCAGGTTGTTAGATCTAACTTAAAGTGTACTCACCCTTTATTTGGTGTGTGTACTCTCACAACAAGATAAAATTAAAAATGGTATTGTGTCAGATCGGATTTGACTGTTTATGTCTAGTAATCTCTATCCTTACCCTTCAAGTTAACGAGAGTAAAATATTACTTTCTATGGTCCCGAGTTTCTAAATTTTGTCAGAGAAATTTCGAGGTCCCTTTTAATCCCTATAATGGTACCTTCTACTCCCCGATCTCTTGAACCTAGTACTAGTCACATCTGTCTGTTGTAAATATACTTCTAGACTTAGATATGTTGCGGAAGGTAGTCGACCGTAACGTAATTGTTAGAGATCTAAGTGAGGAGTAGTTTTAATCACAAGTATCTTATTCTTATCGTGACATATAATTCGAGAAGTATTAGGAACCTTCTTTCTATAAGAATAATATCATCCACAGTGAACTACCATCCAATTAATAACTTTATAATTATAGACGTAGTGCCTTTTTTTTTAAGGAACCTAACTAAAAGGTACGTACTCCACAAATTGTCCGATTCGAACTTTAACGTCTCTATAACTCGTCCCTAGTAAAAAAAGGAAGGTCTTTATTTAAGTCATTAAGTCATAATTAAGTCCATTTTACTTGATCTTAAACGAATGAATAAAGATGCCTTTAACACCGAGAAACTTAGAAGTACGGAAAACAATTTAGGTTTTTTAGATTATCAGTAAGACTTTACTTACTTAACTAAACTTATGGTTTAAAAATGATGGACTCAATTGACTAGAGTAACCATAGTAGGGGTGGGGGCCTAGATGTGGGTGGTAGGAGTTAAAAATTCAACTTGTTTATACTAGTCTTAAGATAGAGTGAATACTAAATTCCTTTAACGAATGAAAGACTTATACAAGGTTACAATTATCAAAAAAAAAAAAAAACCTGTTTAACCATGAGTAATACAAAGGAAGATTTTAACGTAAGTTTAAACAATTTTTAAGATTTATTGTAGAAATCGATCAAAATAAAATAAAATAAGAGTTATGTATGAGTCTTGGGGTGACATTGTGTCAAGTATGTTTACGTAAATAAAAAAGCACGGTTAAGATTTCTTGTTATTACAAAAAGGTCTCTTTTGAAACGAAAATTGTCAAAGTCGACTCAAAAATGGTCGAGGACTTATTTACTTGTTATTACTCACAACTTATAAAGTTGTCTGGATTCTAGATGAAAACCGAGAAGGTTATTTCAATAAACTTTACCCTTTTGAGTGAATGAGAATAACTCAGAATTAAATTTTAGGTCATCATACCCTTTTGTTTCTAGAGATCCCATTGAAAGTAAAGATTGGGACACGTAGTCACGTACGGACCGTGAAAGTAAATTAGAAGGAAATGGACGTAAACACGTTATATAAGGATTGATTAGGAGACATAGTTTAGAGAATAAGTGGTGGGTGGTTTGTCAAGAGAGGAGATGTCTGTGAGTAGAAAGTTATCGAAATAATTCTGTATTAAGTGTACGATATTTTACAGGGGTAACATTAATATATTAAGTTACTAACAATCGTTCAAATATCTCATTAAATTATTAGTAGTGGTAAATCTTGTAAAAGTATTTGAGGTTTTAGAGAGAACCTGGACATATGTGAATTAGAACTGAGTGTGATGGTTAGGGTGACTAATCGAATAATAAAGACAAACAGAAATATAGTAAACGTAAAAGACTCGTAGAATATTGTTAAGTTAATTTATTATTCATCAGAGAACACATCCCGAAGAAAGTGAAAAGTATTACCATATTCAGAGATGGTATAATATCATGCATAGTCATCAAGTAAGTAAAAAGAACTAGTTATCATAACGAATCATACCTATAATGGTGTAGAACAGATAAATAAATTGTCGGCCACCCTTAACCTTACAGAGGTTTAGGACCGATAATACTTATTACGACGACACCTGTAAACATAAGTAAAGTAAACCCCCGTGTATCTAAAAAAAAAGAGAACCCATCTAGTAATCCTAACTTGTCAAACTAGAATACCTTAGTAATTGAAAAATTCTTTAACGGTTTACCAAAAGGTTTCATCAACATAATAAAATGTAAAGTCCGTCGTTACATACTTCTTAAGTCGAAAGTTGTAAAACGGGTTTATGACCATAAAATAGAGAAAAACTAATATCGGTAAGTACAGCCACATATGACTGTTGAGTAACACCAAAGCTAAAGGTAAATAGATTATCGATTATGACACCTTTTTAAAGAACACGAAAAATCGAAAACTATCACTTTGGAAGTCACTTAAGCTTATATAAGTCTCTTAAACGGGTGAACTTGACCCAACAACTAGGTGAATATTATTCAACTTTCAAGTAATACTAATACCTAAGTTAAGAAAAAGTCTATACTTTGGATAAGAGAAAATCTTACGTCTAAAAAGTTTGCCACAAAAACTTAGTTTGTTAAAAGATTAAAACCACTTCAGGGTAAATAAGCAAAATAAATCGAGTAACAGTGAAGAATCTTACGCAACGGGGTTGATTCCAGTGGTTCCGAAAAGGACGTAAATCAAATCTTGAAAGTATCAAACCGAGGGTGTAAATCTGTGGACTAACTAAAAGTCGAGTAAAAAGAATACCACACTCGATTTCAAAATTCAAGGAGAAAATGGAAAGGAAAAGGAGGAGGTGGAGAAGGAAGAAAAGCATATTCCTAAATGTTCACAGAGTCGTAGTAGTCTGGGTATCAAAACGAGATAAGTAGGTATGTGGAGAGAGACACTGTTGTGTGATCGAACGAATGATACCGAAATATGAAACGGAACTTTAGTTTATGACACGTAGGAGATTGAAATAAGACAAAGGTTACATACTATCTAAAGGACAAAAATACATAAAGACACACTTTAAATCTTAGATGAGTTATTAAAAAAGTTTTTCTGATGACCCCAAAATTTTCTCTAACGTACTTCAAACATCTAGTTAGTCCCCAATTAGTAGAAAATTGTTATAACTCAGAAGGTTAGACACTTCAGTAGTTGGTTATTGACTCCAATGTGAGTAGGTGGAGTTCAGGTACTCTGAAAATAAGAGATATATAATCTACATAGACGTACATATCCTTTCACGGAAGTTTAAGTCTAATAAAAATACATATGAGGTTTAAAATGAAAGATACCTCGGGAAAGATCAAAAGACAGACGGACACTCGTAGGAGTCGAAACCAGTTCTCACACACTGACGGAATTCAGGAGACAGAAACGAAGTCAGTTCCGAGTTTATATAAGAACATATTTTGTTGATGGTGTAGTTCGATTGTCTCGGTAAATTGCAAGAACGGTGACTCTCACCCGTAGTGGTAGTGGTGTTTTATTCTCGAGGGGGAAACGACCGTCGTCTTTGACGAAGAGGGACACCGAACGAGATCTGAAGGGTCCAT
The DNA here is from genome assembly GCA_006410555.1 of Capra ibex. Classification (NCBI taxonomy): domain Eukaryota; kingdom Metazoa; phylum Chordata; class Mammalia; order Artiodactyla; family Bovidae; genus Capra; species Capra ibex. The sequence goes on along the minus strand of SJYO01041852.1, from coordinate 32,056,799 downwards.
CGTGTCAGCATTTCTTACGAGGGAGGTTGCGTTCTCTGTGTTCTCTACACCCAAGTTGGGAACCCAGACCTTCCAGGGGACCTCATCCTATACCGTTGGGTGAGGTCATAAGAGGGGACTTTTTAAGGTACCTGTCTTCTCGGACCACCCGATATGTCAGGTACCCAGGTGTTTCCCAGTCTGTGCTGACTCGCACGTGTGAGTGTGTGTGTGTGTGTGTGTACGTGTGTGTGTGTGTATGTACTTCTCAAAGACCGTCTTGAAAGTACAGGTGAGTGAAAACCGTTACACTCACTTGCTTGTTTGTCGAAACTCGGACTAACAGTCCTCTAAAGATGAGAAGAATACGAGTGAGAAAATTCAAGTCGCACAAACAAATAAAAATTCGTTTTCATGAAGAGTAAAATACAGAAACCAAAGTAGTTAAAGGTTTAGTGATTTTTCCATAAACCCCGAAATACACTAAAATGTACATACACCCAAACGTAAAAAAACGTGCAAAGGGGGTTCTAAATACTCCTCTCCTAAAAGGATGGAAGAGTGAACTGGTATTACACTTCAGTGAATAAAAACACTATAAATTGACCAGTAAAAAGAGCCGAAATTTGTATAGTCATCGGAGATAAAAAAGAAACTTATACTCGAAAGTGTCATGATTATGATTATGGAGTGGATTACGTAAGGACGTCGTTATATTACGGGGAACGGGGTTGACCCAGATTGTGTGACTTGAATGAACTCCGTGACACAAAGGCGGATCGTGTTCCGGAAGCGTTAACGGAGAGTGGACTTTACCGAAGACAGAGAGTGGAGGTGACGTGTCAATTGAGAAGAAAAGGAAGTATACCAGTAAGTTAGTAGTGACTAGAAAGACTGATCTAATAAATAGGATACTTTATAAGGTCTCATTGTCTATTAAGGGTGGAGGAAGGGGGGGTGGGTGCAGTAAGTAACGTCCCATTCTTTCTTAGACAAAACGAAAGGTAGTATAAGAGTTTCGGACTGTTCAACGGACCGTGAATACTTTGTTTGTTGATTCTCTAGTAAAAGAATCTATAAACAATTTATACCACTAACCAATAGTAATCGACCATTCATTTCAAACAGTATATTAAACAAAAAATAAAAAGTGTAGACGATACTTGGTCTGTGGAACCGTCCAGACCTCCTATATTTCTATTTAATCTACGTAAGTTCGGTAAAAATATGTAAAATTACGTTTATCCGTAAAAGACGTAATTGTAATAATGTAGTAACAGGGACTTGACCCGGTCTATTATAAAGAAGGTGTTAAATCGAACTGTATCCACTCCATCAAATACATTTTTAGATAGTGACCCGAATTATTTAATTACAAAACTTCAATTTAAAATTACAGAACGTCGGAATATAGATTACATCTTTATACAAAAAGAAAGGACGAACTTTTTCTCTATATTCGTGTTCTTTTAATATATGATACCTGTGACTTTGTAATTGTAATACGATTTTCATTAAGTTACCGTCTTCAAGTGTCCACATTAAAAGGACATTTTAACATGGAATGTAATGAGTATAAACTCGTTATAACTTAGTCTCACAAAAATGTTATTAAGAAGACAGTCTTCTTTTTCCTATCTTTTCCTCCTTTCTTCCTTCTCCACTGTCCCTTTTACCCTCTACTTTCCCTCGGTTTTTTTTCTACGATCCCTATTCAAAGGTTAGTACAGGAGGGAAACAGATGATCTTGTAATAAGGAAGGAGAATCAACGATACATTAAAACTCACGGAAGGAACTCTCGTCACATAAAGAATCGGAGTCACCGTCGGGACCGGTCCACTGAGTGAAACCGACTACCTGACCGTAACTTCTACAAATAGTTACAAATACGGTCAAGAGAATGAAAAGAGAGAACGGTGGTCTTACCATCCAGGGTCCGTCACCGTGAAGGAAATCGGACTTAAACTTCACTCTTTCGTACTCAACGTCCCAGGGTATGAGGGTGTCGGTGATGACCCTCACTCTTCACTCCGTAACCATAACTTTCCGTGTGTCAAACCCCCACTACCGGTGGAATGGATCCTCGCACAACCAGTGAGTCAGCACAGACTGGGAAAACGCTGGGGTATCTGCCATCGGACGGTCCAAGGAGACAGGTACCTTGTTCTTATGACGTCACCCAACGGTAAGAGAAGAGGTCCCCTAGAAGGACTAATCCCTAACTTCGGTCCAGACGACGTAACGTCCGTCTAAGAAATGGTAAATTCGGTGTTCCCTTCGGGAAATGGATCCTTGACTCCTAATTTTATTCGTAATCTGTAACAAAAGAACTCTGTACTCAAAAGAACTCTTTTTTGAGTCTCCCATGTGACAGGGACGAAAACTTTACGTTAAAGTAAGGTAAAATAAGGTCACTTCTATTCGAACAACTGGACCACTTGTAAAGGTGGAAAAACACGAGGCACCTACTTATATACAGTGTGTTTTGAGATTTTACTTGTTCAATTTTGTTGTCGGTGGGACTTCTTAGTTAATCGAAGAAAGGGGTCCTCGGTGACTTCCTTCAACCAAAAGGTTTCAGCGAAACTATTTTCTCTTCATGAGGTGTCCGTAGTGGAGTCCGAACATCGACTCGAAGGACAAGACGTAGAAGGCTTTACGCTTCGCGTTGTCACTAACTTGAAGTTTTCTACCTTCCATCTCTGTGACTAATATCCTTGAGTTTCGTGTGATCTATGAAATTGTGATAGTTTAAACCCAAAATCCTAAGGAAAAATGTTTGATGAATGACGTATAAATTCTTGTCCTACGTAGGAATCAATTGGAGTGTTGAATCGACTCTCAAAATGAGCGATCGAAGTGTGCAGAGTTAAAATAAAATAGACCTCCGTGAAAGAGTCATATTACTTTCCTGTACTAAACTCTACAACCGTACAAGGTACTTTAGATAAAGGTAAGTAGGATAAAGGGTTACTCCATATAGTTTCCTTTTATATGTGTCTAGAACCCCATAAAGTTAAGTCCCTTCTGTAAATAGTCCCTTTGTCACTATCTTACTCGTCTCTTTTCTTTTCGGTACCTTCGTCCCACTCAAGACAAGGACTGGAGACGTTTTCGTCTAGTGTTTTCTAAAAATTTCTCCGGTTTGTGAATTCCGTTTATATATACAAGTGAAAAGTATATACCCATATACGTTCAGAAATAAACTAACCTTTAATACACGTTCGATTCGTAAACGTAACACGTGTTAAAGATAGTTATTAGTGTAGAGATTGGAGGAAAGTCCGAACGGACCAACGAGTCACCATTTCTTAGGTGGTCGTTACGTCCTCGGTGTCCTCTACACCCAAACTGGGGACCCAACCCTACTAGGGGACCTCTTCCCATACCGTTGGGTGAGATCATAAGAACGGACCTCTTAGGGAGGTCTCCTCAGATCGCCCAATGTAAGGTTCCCCCAGTGTTTCTCAGACTGTGTTGACTTCGAGGAATCGTGTGAACGTGTGTCTGGAGGAAAATCTCTGGTGATGATGATAGGAAGAAGGATGGAATACACTTGTAGTATATGTCCTAAGGATTAAAGTCTTCAACGGAAAAGGTAAATCAGCAAATGAGTTGTGACACAAAACCCAAGTAAATGGGACTAAAAGACAAGTAAGACAAGACTTTAAATTTACTTTTCTTTCGAGTGGTACATTACTTCCCTACTAGTTATTTGTATTTTAATGTTATTTTACACTTTCACGATACTATCCTCGGGACCCTTTGTCTTTTACACACGAACGAAGTCAGACGTGTCTCCCATTCACCAATTACACTCGATTAGAACATTCTACTCACTTTATAATCCACTTCTTCTCCCCCCTTTTTCAAGGAAAGTTGGACATTATTTCTATACTCTCCCGTTTCTTGATCTGATCTTTGACGTTGAGTGAGACAACTTGGTCTTTGATCACGAAACTAAAACGAGAAAATAAAAATGAAAAAAACGACACATACTAAGTTTATAAAGTGAGTAGTTTGATCGATCCTTAAAGAGAACTCTACGGAAAGAAATAAGAGAGTAAAAAGAATGAGTAAATTATATGTATAATTTTTTTTTGCCTAAGGAATCCGACTCACTTAACCACAAATTTATATGTGTAACCACGTGTCAAAAAGAAAAAATAACAGAAACCTACAAATAAAACAATAATTCATCAGGGTTCTCTTCGATTCAAAATAACATAGTTATATACGAAAAACTTCTATATGATGTGACTGTCAAGAATCGAAAAGAAAGTATACTCAGGAAAAGAACGTATTTGGTAGTGGTTGGGGACGTCGTTGTGAAAACGAATCGAAGGACTGAACATTGAATAAAAGTTAATAGAGGACCGAATGAAAAGATCGAGGTCAGAGAGGTAATTGAATAAGTTTCGGTTGAAACAGTTCAGTTAAGGAACGAGTTTCCAAGAGGGAACTGACTGAGAAAGACCGACTGACGGAGAGGAGAGAAAGATCAGGAAGAATTAAACTGAGAATGAATAAATTAAAGAAACAAGAGACAAATTCTTTCTTTTTCCAGCAAAGACGGTCAGAGACAGGAGAACCGAAGGAAGTATATGGAGTTGGACTCAAAAAGTAAACGTAGAGAAGGGTCTGTTAAAAATGAGTAGAGAGTTCCGAAATTAATTAAGTAGAAGAATTTTAGAAGGAACAGTTCTGTCTCTGCTCCTTCAGGATGACTTCCCGGTAAGAGACTTAAGAATAACACAAATAGTAGTTAAGGGACTTTGAGTGAGGACTTTTTTTTAAGGACAAAACATATCTAGTTAAGACAGAACATTTACAACCATAACAGAACAGGTGATCTAACGTGATAGAAATCCCTGCCTTTGACACCGGGTATGACAAGACTTAAGGTATGGTACGGAACACAAGATGTCTGTCGTATCAATCTTGAGTTGTTTCTAACCAACATTATTTACTTGAATTAAGGGTTGGGTCAATTACTGAAGTTTAAAGACAAAATACATTAAACACTTTAATAAATAGAAAATTTCAACATAAATAAACAAAATATTACGTACTTTTTTTATTTGTATAAATTCTAAATGTCAGAACTAAAAATTGGTAGACTCACTAAATAAAACAAGAAAAATTATAGGTACGTATAAGAGTACAAAATCAACGAAAAAAATACAAAAATACCGTAGTTATCACCAACAATATTTTTTAAATCTTATACAGGAGACTATACCCTGACAGACACACAAATGGACACAAAGAACATACCAGACTTGTCATTCATAACTATGTAGACTGAAGTAGTCGCAATGGGTCTTGATCGACCACTCTTATACGACTTTAACCTTGAGAGGTACAAAATTTGGAATTTGAGTAAACTTGGTAGTAATATTAATTAAAGGTGAGTTATTTAGATGGTGACGTTAACCAGTACAAAGACTAAAAAGTCTAATAACGACAAAAAAGAAATAAACGAAAAGAAAACAAATTGTTTTGTGAACATTAACTGATTTACCTATAGTTTAATAGGGTGTAGAGCTACCTACCGGATAAAAAAAAAGATCAAGTCGTTTGTTTAGGTCAGGGTGTATGGTGAGTAGACTAACAGGGAAATGTACGAAATACTACCCCTCTGGGGTGTTTAACGGTGTTTTACGTTTTGAGAAAAGTCACCCCCTATACTTTACAGGTCATACCCTATGTTTTACGTATCATCTTCACAAAGTTTACACCGTATCTTCTATATTCAAACTGAGAATCCATCCGGTGAAATCACACCGTAATGATTTTGAGAGATTCATCCAAAGGACGAAATATTTGTCCTTATGTGAATCTTAAAACTCCTAAGTAACTCTTTTGAAAAATTTCAATGTTCGTATTATAGAAAGTGTTTTCTCAATAAACTTTACTGTAAAACCAACTCTCTATGTAGTATTACAACTCTCCTGTCCAAGATCTGAAAAGGTTTGGGTCTAAAGGTCAACTCACTTGAAGTCTTTCATTATCAGAAGAACTACAAATTAAAGTAGTCATTTACTTCTTACGTTTGGATACATTTATACGAAACCGAATTTCGTTTATATAAATTTTACGACTTCTTTATGAACTATATCGAATCCTTGAGTTTTTTTGTAATCGATTTTCCTTTTTACATTTAAAGTTTCTGGCGAGAACTCATCGGTTCCATACACAATGTCTAAATATCTAAAATAAATAAAAAATAACTTTTTATTCGTCTGTATTCTATGATGTACCAAGAGGAGATAATATCGTGTTAAAGATACTGAATCTTCAGGACGGTGTCAAATTGACACAAGAGACATTGATACCAGATTAGACTTCGAACTTGACCCCTTTATAGGTGAAGATTCAAGTGAGTCTTCTAACTTTTTAAGTCAAGAAACTTCACATCCTGATGACCGGGGTCCACGAACGGACGACAGTTGTTCTCCACCGGGATTGAGATCTCTGACATGTGTATGCAAAAGGGTTCAACCGGTGAACGAAGAAGTTTAGGTCGTTTTATCTTACCCCTGAGGTCCTTCTGTCTAAGTTGTCATAATACACTTTTGGTATATATTAATGTACGTAGGACAGTGGAAATGACATAAGAGACAATCTCTGTTTGTGTCCAGTGTGGGTATGAGTTCCACTTCCATGGATTCTTTCCGAACTTGTAGTCTTCTACTCCTAGGATCAACAAAAGGACCTCACAATAGATGGTGTGAGGGAGTATGTTTTACTCTGAATCATTCTATTATATAAGGAAAGTTTGATCTGAAAGTAAATAAATTACCGTGGTATCAAGTCTTTTTTTATTACTGTGTCACTACCCTATCGACGAATTGGTACACAAGTAAGTATTTCTATCGGATAGAAAGAGGTACATAAGTGAACAAGGCCTTAGGATGTGTTTCTAGACCCACTACAAAGAGTTTCTAAGATCTGGTACACGACACTGAGTCCGTTTCAAATAAATATAAAATATACTTAAGACGATTGAAGTATTAGGGATATTTAACGAAATAAAATGTCCGCAAGAATTTTTACATTATAATAAATTGTACCCGTGACTTCTGGTCTTTCCGTAGATCGTAACAGGACAGATGGTCGACCAGGGCGTTTTGTATGATTCACCGTTCCTTGACACTCTTGGGTTTACAGATGGAGTAACTGGTTGACGGTACTAGAACTTCTAATCTACATTTTACCCACTTTATAAATTTATCGTTAGATGTAATTATCGTCTTGTATACCTTTAACGTAGGGAACGATTAACTGATTACTACCTTCATTGATGAACCGAGGATAACTCGTTTACGACATTTGACAGACGACCTTACTTTATGTTTACACCAGATAACCAAGGACATTGAAGAAGGTGACATTTTAATTGGAAGGTAGGATAGAAAGTAAATATTCCACCTTTGAGTAATGAAACTTTTTAAGTTACCTTTGTATGTTTGGAGAAACCCTTAATGAACTGAGAATTTTTGATTTGGTTTTATGTGTCCATTATTTTCTTTCAGAACAACGATATCTTTTTAAAGAGCTTATTCTTAAAACCACATAATAACAAAAAGTAGTTTGGTTAATATCTCCGATTTTAACCTTGGATTCACTTATCGATAAAGTACAACGACTTTCACTTGACGTTCTCAAGAGGTAAAGTTTCAGACGAACTGTATTTTGAATGTGTAAGGTCTGAAGACTTTGAAAGGTGGATGAATATAGTGACGGTGAATGTGTATAGTAATTAGGTAGTTATTGAGAGTCCTAACGTTGTCGACTTACCTTTTTACCGATTCAAAGGGGGTAAAGTATTTAGAGTTTCACGAACACTAAGAATATTTATGACGTGTATAAAAATAAACGTCAAATTCTTACTAACTTTATTAAATCTTTGTCTATGAGAATTGACCACTCACTAAATCAGAACTCAATCTTAATTATAAGGTGTAAAAGAGTAAAAACATGTCTCTTGATAAATGATTCTCGTAAAGTTCGTTCTCCTTAATTACGTCAAAAATATAACTGAAAGGTAGAATTATAAATTTTCCTCTCGTAAATAACTCCTTTTATACTAAAGTGTAAATGAGATCTATCAAAACATATATCTTGTAAAGTACCTCTACTTTTATAACTTCAAAATTTCAATACCTCCAAATAAAATGTGATCATGTATAACTCATCGAATATAGTGTCTCTTACCCAATAATTAAAAAAAACCATTTGGACGGGGTTTTAATTTCCAATGGTTTCTCTTTATTTTATTTCAGAATATCTGTCTATATACTTTTACTTTTAAATAAACTTTTAGTTTTAATTAAAATTTAATCAAGGACTTACACACGATATATTGTGATATATTTGTAAATTCTTGTCTATAAGACACTGATCTCTTTTAGTATCCCTCTAAAAAAAAAATTTCCTTTTAAATTTCGTTTATATCTCTTTTTGAAGTAGTGAGTTCTATTCCCTGAAACCAAAATAATTGTGAACCAATTTTCCTACTTGTTTATGTCTTAACTTATCTTTCGGTGATCTCTCTTTTCCCTTGTTACACTTAGTACAGTTAACTTCACTAAAGTGATGTCAAACTTCTCCCCTTGTATACTTTTCTTTTACTTCTCTGATCCGACAGATCCGTTCACAGATCATACCCAACGATAAAAATTTTCGTTTTTTTCATGTTTTCTTTTATTTATTTGCATGGGGTCCCACACCCAGGAACAATTATTTCCGTACAAGAGGTCCCTTGAACGTTCCTCGAGAACGAGATTGACATAGACATGATTAATGTTCGAAAAAGAGGATACATCAGTAGAGACGTAAAGAATTGGAAACGACGTCGTGACTCGATCGAACAAATCAGAATAACAAACGTCTGGTTCATCTATATTTTTGGGAAAACGAACGAGGTGAACTTATAACATTGTAAAAGAAAAAGATCACACTTTGGGAATTGTTAAGTGGACCATTTTGTTATCTTCTAGAACTTTTGGTATGAAGATTTTTGTTCATTTTCAACAGTACTTGTTTAATCACCCTAGGAGATATTTCACTCAATAAGTCTTCGAAACAAGGATTTTCTCTTTTGTTATATGAATTATTTTTTCCGTCATCTCCACAAAATTAATTCATTAATTAAATCACCGTAACAGTTTAACTAGACCGTTATTTTACGGACATCAAAAGTTTGGTAGATGACAGTACTAATTGTAAACCTTTACGAAGGTAAACCGTCAAATGAGTAAAGGTCTTCTCAAGGAAAGTATCTGTACATAAAAACATGGTACCGAACTATTATTTAGTATATGTTCCGTGTAAAGGGTACAGTAAGGATATCTGTAGTAATTCCACACAATTTATAAAGTTTAAGTTGGACTCCTAAAAAGATACCCTTTCAAAATTGTGGAACGTGGTTAGTAATATAGTGTATACTTTTCACAATCAGTGAGTCAGTACAGGTCGAGACACACTAGGGTATATGATATCGGGAGGGACGGAGAGACGAGTACCTTAAGAGGTCCGTTCTTGTTATCTCACTCAACGGTAAGGGAAAAGGTCCCATAGAAAGGCTGTATCCCTAGCTTGGGTCCAGAGGACGTATCGTCCATCTAAGAAAGGTATACTCGGTGGTATCAACCAAAACTAAAATAGTAGAATAAACAAGAATAAACGAAATATGAAATACAGGATGAGTAAAACTAATGAACATAAGGAAAAAAATAATTCTCTAAACTTTATATACATAGAACAAGATAAAATATGTTCACGAAACAGAATAGAAACAGACAGATACATGTATAATTTTATCAATTACTTATAATTCGGGAATGATGCACGACCCATGATCTCATTTACAATCAAATGACATTTATGTGATTAAGACATTTCATCCACATGGAAGAAGGAGACGAAGTGTTTGTGTTCTGGTGACTATGATTCATTTACGGGTGTAAGTAATACATACACACACTTTCAGTGAGTCATGACAGACTGAAAAACTCTGGGGTACCTGATATACCAGGTACCTTAAGAGATCCGGTCTTATGACTTCACCCATCGGAAAGGGAAGAGGTCCCCCTCGAAGGATTGGGTCTCTAGTTTGGGTCCAGAGGGCGTAACGTCCGTCTAAGAAATGGTCGACTCGGTGACCCCTTTGGGTTTTTTACCGTTATCTTTACCTTTAGTTAAAACAACTTTGGTTCTTAAACACAAGAATTGTAATATTACGTTATACAGGGAAATTACTAGTCACAACTAACTTACGTTCCAATCGTTTCTTCTACCTCTTGTATGTTGACCTCTACACATTCCTTTGTTGGACCGTCCACTTATGACATGAAAGAGATGATCAAACTTTAGTACGAAATATTACATTCAGAAGACGCATATACACCATTAATAAAGAGGTAGTAACTAAAATTGAAATGAAGTAACACAAAAAGAAGTAATGTTAACATTATTAAGATTTGAAGAGACAAACTTAAAGTTGAAAGTTATTACAAAAGTTTATTATAGGGTGTAATGTCATAAGAATCAGTAGATATTGAAGAAAAGATTATACACAATAAGACGAAAATTTACTTTACGACTTATAGGAATGTAAACGAGATAGTATACTAAATTCTATTTCTAATTAAATTTTATCTATTTAGTCATACACTAAATAAACGGTTTACAAAACGGATTACTGATTATATATATATAGTATTTACAAATGGATGGAGTACTCAGATGTTTATAAAGTTGACTAGACATCCGTCAGAGTAGGATGATTAAAATTTGTAGAATAAAAGTATTATACAAGATTATTACTAAAATTTTAGGAGTAATATAAGGTAAATTTTCTAAAAGGACTCATAAGATCTAATACATAGAACACTTTAATTGAGATCTTGTAATTAAACTTCTACGAAGGTCATTATAAAAACATTTATCGAAAAAATCACCTTGAATAACGGAACTCTTGGGGTACTTGTCATACTTTTCCATTTTTCTATCCTGTGACTTTCTACTTGAGGGGTCCAACCATCCACGGGTTAAACGATGACCTCTAGTCACCTCTGTATTAAGGTCTTTCTTACTTTTCTGTCTCGGTTTCGTTTTTGGTGTCGGTCAACATCTACACTGACCTTTACATTCATTCCAGGTTACGACATTTCTTGTTATAACGTATCCTTGGACCTACAAACCAGATACTTAGTTTCATTTAACCTTCACCAGTCTAAAATTCTTAGTCGCTTGGCTTGATTTTACCTGACCCTACACACTTAAATTGAGTCTACTGGTAACACAGATGACGACATCTATCCTTGGGGTATCTTCTTTACCTCATCGGTAGTCTCAGTTGTTTTCTCAGACTTTACATCATGACCCTACGTTAGAGTTTTTACCGTCTTACTAGAGACAAGTAAAGGTTCCATTTCGTAAGTTATAGAGTCATTAGGTTCAGATACAGGGTTGGTCATTACGACCTCTTCAACTTCAACTTACCGAGATACTTCTGGATGTTCTGGAAGATCTTGATTGTGGGTTTTTTCTGTAGTAAAAGTAATATCCCCCGACCTTACGTTTTCATCCTTCAGTTCTTTATATACTTCATTGTCCGTTTAAACCGGAACCTCATGTCTTACTTCGTCTCGTTTCCGAAAATTCTCGAAAGGGTTCTCTTGTGGGAGAAGGTTGTTGTTTTCTCTTCTAAGATGTACACTTATAGTGGTCTACCAGTTATGGTTTTAGTCTAACTAATATAAGTCAAGTCAAGTCACTGAGTACAGGCTGAGAAACACTGGGGTACTTGGTGCCATGTGGTCCGGAGGGACAGGTAGTGGTTTAGGGCCTCAAGTCGGTTTAGGTACCGGTAACTCAACCACTACGGTAGGTTGGTAGAGTAGGAGACAGTAGGGGAAGAGGAGGACGGGAGTTTGAAAAGGTCGTTGTTCCAGTAAAGTTTTCTCAGTCGAGAAACGTTGTCCACCGGTTTCATAACCTCAAAGTCGAAGTTGTAGTCAGGAAAGTTCTTGTGGGTCTGACTAGAGGAAATCCTACCCGACCTCGGTTTCAACCACTTCGAGATATGTCAGTCGTCTTTGTTCCGGCCCTCGATCGACACCGAGTCTAGTACTTGAGGGATAACGGTTTAAGTCTAAATTTAACTTCTTTCCCTTTTAGTGATCCGGTAAGTCTATACTGGATTTAGTTTAGGGAATATTAATATGTCATCTTCACTGTCTAAGTTCCCCAATCTAGACAATCTGTCTCACGGACTTCTTGATACCTATGTCCAAACACTAAAACATGTCCTCCGTCACTAGTTCTGAAAGGGGTTCCTTTTCGTTATGTTTTCACGTTTTGTCAATAGACTTCTCCGGAATGTTTATCGATACTTTTCTTCTTTTCACTGTCCGTTTCCTCTTTTCCTTTCTATATGGGTAAAGTTACGTCTCAAGGTTTCCTATCATTCCTCTCTATTCTTTCGGAAGGAGCCACTAGTCACGTTTTTTTATCTCCTTTCGTCTTCTTACCCTTTCTGATCTCGAGAGAAGTTCTTTTAATCTCTATGGTTCCCTCATAAAGAAGGTTTCTACCCGTGTTATTTCTGTCTTTGTCATACCTAGATTGTCTTCTTCTACAATTCTTCTCCACCGTTCTTATGTGTCTTTTCGATATGTTTTCTCTGTAAGTACTAGGTCTATTGGTACTACCACACTAGTGAGTGGATCTCTATCTGTAGGACCTTACGTTTCAGTTCACCCCGAATCCTTCGTAGTGATACTTGTTTCGATCACTTCCACTACCTTAAGGTCGACTCGATAAAGTCTAGGATTTTTACTACGACACTTTCACGACGGGAGTTATACGGTCGTTTAACCGTTTTGAGTCGTCACCGGTGACCTGACCCTTTCCAGTCAAAAGTAAGTTTAGGGTTTCTTTCCGTTACGGTTTCTTACGAGTTTGATGTTGTGTTAACGTGAGTAGAGTGTACCATTGTTTCATTACGAGTTTTAAGAGGTTCGGTCCGAAGTTGTGATGTACTTGACACTTGAAGTTCCACAAGTTCGACCTAAATCTTTTGTGTCTCCTTGGTTTCTAGTTTAACGGTTGTAGGCAACCTAGTAGCTCTTTCGTTTTCTCAAGGTCTTTTTGTAGATAAAGACGAAATAACTGTTACGGTTTAGGAAACTGACACACCTGGTCTTGTTTGACATCTTTAAGAAGTTCTTTACCCTTATGGTCTGGTGGAAAATACGGAGGACTCTTTAGACATAAGTCCAGTTCTTCGTTGTCAATCTTGACCGGTACCTTGTTTTCTGACCGAGGTTTAGTCCTTTTCTCATACAGTTCCGACGTATAACAGTAGGACGTATAAATTGAATATACGTCTCATGGAGTACTCTTTGTGACCCGACTTACTTCGTGTTCGACCTTAGTTCCAACGACCCTATTTATAATTATTGGAGTCTATACACCTACTTTGGTGGGAATACCGTCTTTCGTTTCTACTTGATTTCTCGGAGAACTACTTTCACTTTCTCCTCTCACTTTTTAAACCGAATTCTGAGTTGTAAGTCTTTTAATTCTAGTACCGTAGACCAGGGTAGTGAAGTACCGTTTATCTACAAGTTTGTTACCTATACCACTGTTTGAAATAAAAAAACTCGACGTTTTAGTGACGTCTACCACTATCGTCGGTACTTTAATTTTCTGTGAACGAGGAACCTTCTTTTCGGTACTGGTTAGATCTGTCGTATAATTTTTCGTCTCTGTAATGATAAGACTGTTTCCAGGTAGATCAGTTTCGAAAACTAAAAAGTCGTCAGTACACACCTACACTCTCAACCTCATATTTCTTTCGACTCGTGTTTCTTGACTACGAAAACTTGGCACCATAACTTCTTCTGAGAACTCTCAGGGGACCTGATGTTCCTCTAGGTTGGTCAGGTAGGATTTCCTTTAGTTAGGACTTATAGGAAACCTTCCTGACTAGGGCTTCGACTTTGAGATTATGAAACCGGTGGACTACTCTTCTTGACTGAGTAAACTTTTCGGGGACTACAACCCTTACTAACTTCCGCCTTACTCTTTCCCTACTGTCTCCAATTCTACCAACCTACCGTAGTAGCTCAGTTACCTGTACTCAAACTCATTTGAGGTCCTCAACCACTACCTGTCCCTTCGGACCAGACGACGTCGGGTACCCCAACGTTTCTCAGTCTGTGTTGACTCACTGACTTGACTAAACTTGACTTAACTAACAGTTTTTGTAATTTATTATATAAACGGTAAAATTATTAATGACATAGTTTTACTTTCTAATTAAGTCTTTCTTATGTACCGTTCGTCAAAATTACTTTTTACAATAAATTATTGATATTAGTTACTTATCATATAAGAAGAGTGAACGTACTAACTATAATAATAAAAGTACTATAGTTTACGAAAAATACGAAGTCGTATATCGAGACAGTAAAAGAAATTACATATTTGTATAAACTAAACAGTAGTACCATAAATTTTAAACATAGACATAAATAGAGACTATAGTGGATTAAAACAAAAAGATAAACCTCTAAAGTGGTTAACCACAATAGTTCTAATTTTTTACTTAACTCTGATCACGATATTTCCTTTTCACCTCCTTACAAACTCCTTAACATCGTCCTCGAGATTTTATATCACCCCACACTTTTTATTTTCTGACAGTTTCATGTACTATAAATTCTGTACTGAACTTCTTGTTTGTATATCTTGGAAACATCAGTTCTGCACCTCTGACACCTTCTCTGGAGGATGAAATTTTTTTTTTTTTAGTAGTACGTTTCGGTTTAGAAAAAGTTTAAGTTTCTATCCGATTATCGGGACATGACAATCTCGTATCCTCTCCTCCGAAGTTCCCGGTAAGTTTAAATACCTTCTTTCTCTTCGTTTTAGTACTTTTCATCTTACACCACTTTATCGGTTTGTTCTCTTTATCGTGTCTTTTAAATATTTTTCGTCTGACAGTACCACAACTCGTCCGATAAACATCCCTACAAACCGAATTGGTTGTTCTTAATACAACCTAAGGTAGAATAGGTGTGATAACAACTAACTAGGTCATAGAGTTTTACCACATTTCTTCGTAAAGAGATGGAGAACCGAGACGACAGGTGTCACGTTTAAAACAGAATCCCGATCGAAGAGAGAGCAGTAACCTTTTGTCTTAATATACTCAAGTGTAGGGAATTTTCTCTAGAAAGGGAAAAAACTCTAGAAAGGGTCTTGAGAAGGTGTACGTAGAGGAATACAAGATCCTACTACCCAGTGGACGAGTAAAGACGTACTCGTTCTCTTTACCTTTATGAAAATCTGGTCAGTACTACCATAACTTTTATCCAGTCCATCGAAGATCACATACACTGAATCACCATTTCCCAATACAAGGATCGAAGACAGTCTTTCCTTCTGTTCTTATTATCTGTGAAATATCCGTTAACTGTTACACATGAAGTTTTAGTGACATTTAAATTTTCGATTTTTCTAACTAAACTAACTCGTTGATCCAGTAAACACCTATATCGTTCAAAGTCATCTATCCTTCGGTCTACATTTACCCTCCTTCTCCCTTACTCTCAGTTCTTGATCTCGAACTTTTAATTGTTGTAAAAGTTGTACAAACACTTCCAATGTCATGACTCTATCTTTATCCGTATCCTTCCCGTTAATTATTCCGGTCTTTCTGTCAATATCTACCCTAGATCTGTTTTATAACCTCTAAATCGGTGGGGTCCACGTTAATATAGAAGATAATGTTATAGCATAATTCTCGCACTTTACTTTACTCTACTTCCTGAAAAAATTTAGACACTCCCCTGTACATCAATAAGGAAGCACTATATTTTTACAAAAAGATACTTCACATTCTATTCCAGTAATCTTTTCTTACTTTTTTCGTTTCCTTTAGTCTCTAAACTCCCTCCGTCTCCTTTCTGGTTCACCAGTCATTCCCTCATCTTTTTACAGAATGGTCCCTTTCGTCTATTCCTTGAGTTTACCACAACTTCCGTGTCAACCCTAAAGTACGATACCAATAGGTGAAAAACTCGTAAACAAAACAAAAAAAAAAAGGAGGAAAAAAAAAAGAAAGTCCCTATGTTATAGTTCTTTTGTAGCACACACATACACACGCACAGAAATTATTAACATGAACACATATAACAACGTACCAAAGATTTAGGGTCTTTTATAAAAAGTAAAAGAATCTGTACAATCGGTTGATCCGATCTGTGCGTATAAAAAAGGGGGTTTTAAAAAAAGACCTTTGATCAAACTTCTCATGTTAAAACTTTGTTGTCTCAAAATAAGAAAAGACCTATAAACAAAACGATTATTCAATCATACGAAAGTTTTTTAAAAAAGATCTATATCCAGAAATAAACGAGTAAAATGTAGTAGAAATGTGAAACGAGTATATCTCAAAAAAGAAATCAAATCCTTTCGAAATTAGATGGTTCAATGATATGAGGTTAAATAAGATAATTATAAAATAACTGGTATTTGTTTTAAATAGACTATATACAATAATACCTTGTTCAATATAACCCTTGTGTCAGTTATCTGACATATAGTTCGAGATCGTAAGAAGAAATATGTATTGACTTCAGGTACGGGATTCGGTCACCGAATGTTCCAAACCATAGATAGTGGTAGTGAACTTCTTGAGTACTTTTCTGTTACCGACCTAGGGTAACTTTGAAAGACTAAGTCATCCAAAGTCCAACCTCGACTCTCATATGTAATCTTATATGTAAAGATTGTCCGAGGGTCTCCCGTGAGTAACTAAAAAGTCCAAACCCCCGATGTGTGACTTTTGTTCCTGAGATTTGATAATTTTAAAGAACGAAGTAGTTTAATCTCATTTTACTGTTTCCCCCTTTCCTTGATACGACCGTTATAATTTTTTAACATGGTATATTTAAGGTTACCGAAGTAATTAAAAAGACGTAGAACATTCACCAATAAACTTCCTTCGAAGTGTCTCCCCGATTCTAAACTTACTTCGAAACTTTTTTCACTTACCGAAAGATTGTTGTGTCTAATAAGGTTCATCTTTACGTGACGAACCCTTCCGTCTCTTTATCGAGAAATACTACTACATCTTATTCTTTACACTACTCGGTGACCGTATCTACAAACATTTCATGTTATTCTATAGTCTACACAAACTGGTTTGTAGTGAGCTCAGACAAAGTTACACCGACACGTGAACAAACTTCTTTTTCTCGGATTCTCGATTCATTTACTTGACCTCGGTCTGTCCAGACTAAATTTAGGGAGGAGGTGTTCCCTAACCGAGACATTCCAACCTCTTTCGTAAAATAGTGAGAGTTTGAGGAACAATCAAACGATTTCGACGGTACTGTTGTATAGTGTTTGACCTTTAAATTTGTTGTCTTTACATAACAAAGTGTCAAGACCTTCGATCTTAAGACTCTAGTTCCACAAAAGTCCCGATACGAAGGAGAGTTCATCCCTTCCTAGACAAGATCCGAAGAGAGGATCGATGACCATAAGGAACCGAACACATTTGTTGTACCAGAAGGGGAACATGTACACAGATACAGGTTTAAAGGGGTTGACCCTGTGATGAGGTCTGAAGTAGAATCGATTAGTGTAGACGTCACTGAATTATCAGTTCATTCAATTGAACAAATTCCTCCAATTCCTACGTTGTATACTTAATATCTTCTGTGTCAAATTATATATTGTGAGGAGAAGGAGAGGACACTTTCTCCAAACAAAAACAAGTAACAAATCAGTGATTTCAACACAGACTGAGAAACGCTGGGGTACCTGATGTCGTACGGTCCGAACGGACAGGAAGTGATAGAGGACCTCAAATTTCAATATATTAATTATCTCTACAATTCCTTTAATTTACTCTTTACATACGTTTCAAAATAGAGTCATCGAAAAGTTATGATAATTAAATTTTATATAGATAATAACACATTATAAGAACTCCAACATTAGCAAATGTTCGGATGGTAGACGTAATTTCGGTGTCCAGATATAATACTTAGGAGGATTATCCAATTTTTCCTTCCTCAAAGTTTTTCTATATGACCCTTTTTTACGATAAACGGAAAAGAATTAAACATTAAATAAGACAGGACGAACATCTTCCCAACCTATACAGGCTCGATAAAGATACCTACGTCTCTTGGTATCGGAACACCACGGGGTAAGTCTCTCTCTTAGAGGTCCCGTTTCCCGACGAGAGAGAAATATGATTTGATCGTGAGCCAAGAAAAGGTCGGAGAAAAAATAAATGAATAAATTAAAAACAGGACAAACGACGGGTTACACAGGGTTTACTACTCGAGGACGTGACCCGGACACTGGTCGTCCTTCTCTTAGTTACAACTCTTGTGCAAGGGTGTCGAGTTACCCGTCGTACGTCCACCATTACTGAAAGTCAGTGTTAAACACGTTCAAGGTCACGGTACGAAGTCTGACGATCAGGCAATGGTCAAAGGGACGAGAGAGTCAGATAATGGTTAAATTGAGGGGTTTCGAGGGAAAGTGAGAGAGAAAACGATAACGGAAAAGAATAAGTTAATGTCACTGATGAGTTCCGGACTTGTCTTCCAACCACGTCGTGTTCCGTTTTAATTCGACGACAAGGTTATGTAACGTGGACGCAATCGTCTGTAAACTTAACTTTTACCTAAACCGGTAAGGAACCAGTATGACAAACCGGTAAAAATAGAATGTTTACGTTATAAAACCAGCTAAAAGATTCCGTGAACCAGAATGTAAAGGACGAGTTGTTTCCTTGTCCTTCTGTCTAATGTGTCACTTTTAACACAAACAAAGTACCTCAACATGATTTATAGGGGAAAAATACGGGTCAAATTACTGTCCCCATTTTCATTCTACTGGGACTTTCCCTTTTTATAGGTTTATTTCTACATCGAACGTATAAATATAAATATATTTACGTAGATAAATTTAATCTCCTCTTAACGAAATTTTATAACACGACTAACGACGGTATATAGTTTTCCTTATTCGGTATCCATAGTATATGTATATAAAAATATGATCCCCTTTTATTCAAACTCATAAATAGATCTTTTATTAATGGTGAATGTATATATATTACATATATGGATTTTTTAAGAAGTTCGGTCCGAAGTCGTCATACACTCGGCACTTGAAGGACTACAAGTTCGACCAAAATCTTTTCCGTCTCCTTGGTCTCTAGTTTAACGGTCGTAGGTGTCCTAGTACCTTTTTCGTTCTCTCAAGGTCTTTTTGTAGATAAAGACGAAATAACTGATACAGTTTCGGAAACTGACACACCTAGTGCTATTTGACATCTTTTAAGACTCTCTCTACCCTTATGGTCTGCTGGACTGGATGGAGAACTCTTTAGACATACGTCCAGTCCTTCGTTGTCAATCTTGACCTGTACCTTGTTGTCTGACCAGGGTTTATCCTTTTCCTCATGTAGTTCCGATATATAACAGTGGGACGAATAAATTACATATACGGTTCATGTAGTACTCTTCGCGACCTGACCTTCTTTGTGTTCGACCTCAGTTGACGGCCCTCTTTATAGTTATTGGAGACTATACGTCTACGGTGGTGGGAATACCGTCTTTCACTTCTCCTCGATTTTTCAGAGAACTACTTTCACTTATTCCTCTCACTTTTTCAACCGAATTTCGAGTTGTAAGTCTTTTGCTTCTAGTACCAGAGACCAGGGCAGTGAAGTACCCTTTATCTACCCCTTTGTCACTTTGCATCAGTCTGAAATATAAAACCCCGAGGTTTTAGTGACGTCTACCACTGACGTCGGTACTTGAATTTTCTGCGAATGAGGAACCTTCCTTTCAATACTGGTTGGATTCATCGTATAAGTTTTCGTCTCTGTAGTGAAACGACTGATTCCAGGCAGATCAGTTCCGATACCAAAAAGGTCATCAGTACATACCTACACTCTCAACCTGACACTTCTTCCGACTCGCGGTTTCTTAACTACGAAAACTTGACACCACAACCTCTTCTGAGAACTCTCAGGGAACCTGACGTTCCTCTAGGTTGGTCAGGTAAGACTTCCTCTAGTTGGGACCCTAAAGATACCTTCCTTAGTACGATTTCGACTTTGAGGTCATGAAACCGGTGGAGTACGATTCTCAACTGAGTAACCTTTTCTGTCATTACGACCCTCCCTAACCCCCGTCCTCCTCTTCCCCTGTTGTCTCCTACTCTACCGACCTACCGTAGTGACTGAGCTACCTGCACTCAGACTCACTTGAGGCCCTCTACCACCTGTCCCTCCGGACCGCACGACGCTAACTACCCCAGGGTTTCTCAGCCTGTGCTGACTCGCTGACTTGACTTGACTTGACTTCACGATTATTAGAGAGGTTTGTGATCTTCAAAGAGTCTATCCTTTTGTCTCTAAATCACTTAAATTCAATGATTGTATATCAAGTCAGTCAAGTCAGTGAGTCAACACAGGTTGAGAAACGGTGGTGTACCTGACGTCGTGTGATCCGAAGGGACAGGTAGTGGTTGAGGGCTCGAACGAGTTTGAGTACAGGTAACTCAGCCACTACGGTAGGTTGGTAGAGTAGGAGACGACAGGGGAAGAGGAGGACGGAAGTTAAAAAGTCTCGTAATTCTAGAAAAGGTCACTCAGTCAAGAAGTGTAATCGACCGGATTCAAAACCTCAAAGTCGAAGTAGTAGTCAGGAAGGTTACTTGTGAGTCCTGTCTAAAGGAAATCCTACCTGCCAACCTAGAGGAACGTCAGGTTCCCTGAGAGTTCTCAGAACAGTTTATGGTGTTAAGTTTTCGTAGTTAAGAAACTGTGAGTCGAAGAAAATACCAGGTTGAGAGTGTAGGTATATACTGATGACCTTTTGGTATCGAAACTGATCTACATGGAAACAACCGTTTAGTTACAGAAACGAAAAATTATACAACAAATACCACTAGTATCGAAAAGAAGGTTCCTCGTTCGTAGAAAATTAAAGCACCGACGTCAGTGGTAGACGTCACTAAAAACTCGAGTTTTATTATTTCAGACAGTGACAAAGGTAACGAAGTTGTAGATAAACGGTACTTCACTACCCTGGTCTACGGTACTAGAATCAAAAGACTTACAACTTAAAATTCGGTCGAAAATTTGAGAGGAAAAAGTGAAAGTTATACTCCTAGAAATCAAGAAGGGTAAGACGGTATTCCCACCCCAGTAGACGTATAGACTCCAATAACTATAAAGGGGGACATTAGAACTTAGGTCGGATGCGAAGCAGGTCGGACCGTAAAGTGTACTACATGAGACGTACCTTCAATTTATTTGTCCCATTGTTATGTGTCGGAACTGTATGAGGAAAGGACTAAACCTTGGTCAGACAACAAGGTACAGGTCGTGATTGACAACGAAGAACTGGACGTATGTCTAAAGAGTTCTCCGTCCAATCCACCAGACCATAAGGGTAGAGAACTTCTTAAAAGGTGTCAAACAAGACTAGGTGTGTCAGTTTCCTAAACCGTAACAGTTATTTCGTCTTCATCTACAAAAAGACCTTGAGAAAACGAAAGAGCTACTAGGTTGCCTACAACCGTTAAACTAGAGACCAAGGAGACACAAAGGATTTAAGTCGAACTTGTAGACCTTCAAGTGTCAAGTACATCACAACTTCGGACCGAACCTCTTAAGACTCGTAATGAGACAATGGTACACTCTACTCACGTTAACACAACATCAAACTCGTAAGAAACCGTAACGGAAAGAAACCCTAAACTTACTTTTGACTGGAAAGGGTCAGGTCACCGGTGACGACTCAAAACGGTTAAACGACCGTATAACTTTCGTCGTGAAAGTGTCTTAGTAGAAAATCCTAAACTTTATCAAGTCGACCTTAAGGTAGTGGAGACGATCGAAACAAATATCACTACGAAGGATTCCGGGTGAACTGAAGCGTAAGGTCCTACAGATAGAGATCCACTCACTAGTGTGGTAGTACCAATCGACCTAGTACTTACAGAAAAAACATATCGAAAAGACACATAAGAACGGTGGAGAAGAATTATAGAAGACGAAGACAATCTAGGTATGACAAAGACAGAAATAACACGGGTAGAAACGTTCTTTATGAGGGAACCATAGAGATTAAAAGAACTTCTCTCGAGATCAGAAAAGGGTAAAATGACGAAAGGACATAAAGAACCGTAACTAGTGACTCCTTCCGAAAAGAGGAATGATAGGAAACTTTGAGACGTAACTTTACCCATATAGAAAGGAAAAGAGGAAACGGAAAGTGAAAAGAAGAAAAGTATCGATAAACATTCCGGAGGAGTCTATTGACGAAACGGAAAAACGTAACGAAAAATAACCCCTCCCAGAATTAGTGACAGAGGACATGTTTCAGCGTTTTGAGGTAGGTATCAAGAAGTCCGTGAGACAGATTGTCTAGATTAGGGAACTTAGAAAAACAGTGAAGATGACATATAAATATTCCCTAAACTAAATCCAGTATAGACTTACCGGATTACTATAAGGGAAAGAAGTTAAATTTAGACTTATACTGTTATTCCTCAAGTACGAGACTCAGTGTCGGTCGAGGTAGAACAAAGACGACTGACATATCTCGAAGAGGTAGAAACCGACGTTTCTTATATTAGTTAGACTAAAGTCATAACTAGTAGACCACTATAGGTGTACATCTCAGAAGAGAAAATAGCAACCTTCTCCCATAAAATATACTGGTCACGTAAGAGAACGTTTTGAGACAATCACAAACAGGACGAAGAAAAACATGGGGTTCTGATTTTTACGGACAATGAGGTCCATGGAGAACTGAAGGATGAAAACGTAAGGTTAGGGGATATTACTTTTCTTGTAGAAAAAACCCCACAATCAAGATCTTCCAGAACATCTAGAAGTATCTTCCTTTATGACATACATTGTATGTCAAGATAGTGATAATATATCTTCCCGATTTTAAAATGGAAGTTAAGGTCTACCCAAGGAACCTTTGACACGACGCCCATCTCAAACGACTATGTCGTATTGTAGACCGGGATAACGGTTTACATGTCGTCAAAATCAAAATGGATTAGTATCATGGAAGGTTCGCCCTGTTTCTATAGTAACGATTCCTAGATGTCGTGAAAGGTGCTATAGAAGACGAAAGTGAGGAGGAGAACGGAACCGTTTCACTTCTTTCCGACCGAGTCCATTCTTGTGACCTAGGACACAGTGACATTTTTGTTCTATTCTCCGTTCGTAGGGAAAAGGTAAAAATATTGAAATTGTTTCGATATTATATGTTCAATTAAAATTAGACGAAGGTCGAGTTGATAGAACGGAGGGTGGAGGGTGTCAATTGACCTTGTTTAAATTAGTGTGTGTGTGTGTGTGTGTGTGTGTGTGTGTGTATGTGTGTGTGTGTGTGTGTATATATATTTCTCTCTCGACATAAGGAAGGTATTATTTAACTATAAAAATGGTTGGTCTAACAATCGATCTCAGATAGGTATAACAAAGGATTTAGACCCGTAAACCCACCTAGGTCATCAACATATAGATCAAGAATATAAAGTAGAGTTTTTAACGATATTTTATTAAAAATACTACTGTAAACTAACACAGATAACAGGGAGATAGTACAGACTTATATAGTATTAACTTTGGTAACCTATTTAGTACTAAACTCACCAATCGATTTACTCTAATAGTGTTAGGAGGAACAGGAACACTACAAATCGTGTTCACGTACGAACATTGTAAATAGGTTATACTTAACTTAAATGTATTTGTAAACATGAGTGTCCTGATTTATGTAAGTGTATGAGTAAAACCATAAACGTAAAAAGATCGATCACGATTTCGTTTCGGTCTCGCTAGATCTCTACCATGACCCCGGCGTCTACTAGTCCTGATTACCATTGTCAATGCAAAAAGATCACCTATCACCTCTACCTTGTAGAGTTCTTCTGACTCTGGTAATCCCTGGGGTCACTTATTCCTTTCTGGTCGATAGATCGACGAAAGTAGTCGGAAAGATTTGTCCCGAGGTGTTCTCTTAATGTGGGACTTAGAGATTCTCCGTAGATAAAACGGATTACTCAAAGGGTGAAAGGACAAGTAGATCATACTATGATGGATTCATAGTAGAAACTTCCTTGAATGCATTATCAGTGACCCTAGTAAAAGACCTAATGCGTTAAATCTACTTCTTAGGGTGAACTCGAGTCCTTTTGATGTGTATAAGACAGTGAGGAGGTGAGAGTTTTTGACACCCTTTCTCTAGTAAACTGGTTGTTTGTCACTGGGTGTTAACTCCCGGTCCACCTATGGCCGTGGGTACTCTCGAGTAAGGAAGGGCAGGTTCGATCCAAAACGTCTTAAAATCAGGACCCCTTCGATGAATTATCCAGAAGGGTAAAAGATATCTTAAAAAGAGGGAATTTCTGAACGAGTGAATTTATATATCAGTAAATTTAAATCAGTTACTTCTACCTCACAGTCCAGTGTAACTAGGGACAGACACTTCGACCTTTTAATAGTGTTTTATTACATTCATATATGCTTCTCTTTTCCCTTGAACGATTCATTTCTGTTGTCGACGTATAACAGTATTTCATTGTAGCTGAGAAAAAAACCCTTGATATCTAATTCTACAAGGGTCTTGTCCGACAAAATTTCACCGAAGAGTAAGACTCTTTTCCAGTGCCAACACTACCTATACACCAAGGAAAGAAAACAGTGTCATTTAATTGTCTGAAGTAATCCACTTCACACTATTTATTACTTTGTTATCTTTTGTCAACTAGATCTAGATCTCTTAGTACCTCTTCAAAGTTAGATCGTGACTTTAGTACAAATAATCGGTGTGCTAGAACCTGTTTAAAGAATCAAAGAAATTCAGAGTCTAAGTCGTGATATTTTATGATTGGGAGTTAGAGTTCCCAACACCACTTTGTTCTTCTATATTTTGGATGTATACGAGATTTCTTTGTTAATGTTTCAGGTGGTACTAAACGACTAATTTCATCCTTATAAAATTAAATAAACATAAAACACGAAATGTCTGTTACATAGGTAAAGAGAGTTATGGTGTCACTTGATTCGGTTCCTTGTAATGTACTGAACGGACTCCAGTCTTTTGTTTATGGTTCGACTCGGACTTGAGGAGAACAGACGGACTAAGAGTTCACGTTGAAAACATCAGAGAAGCTATATAGTACAGACATCCACAGATTGAAAATTTTACGGAGGTAACTAAAACGAAAGCGTTTAGCAAGTGTAATATTATATCTGACATTCCCGGTGGTTAACTTCACGTCCTACTCCTCACTTCCGTCTTAGAACCTTGGTCTTTCGAGACAGTTTCAGTAGATCCACTTGAGAAACGGAATACATTTCGAGTGGTTTGATAAGGTCTGTGTAACAGTCCCTACCTTAATTGTCGAGACGATAGGAGACGACGGATCGGTACGAACGATGGGGGTCTCAAGGAGGAATGTAGTAAACTTAAGAGAGGTTGACGCTAAATACGGGGAGAGGAGAATAAGACCGGAGTAGTCTCTCCCTCTTGTCTACCAGTGGTAGGAGGTATATTAGTATGACCCCTATTACCGCCACCAATAACTCAGTGGGAAGGGGTTGAGGTCAGGTCCAGAACGATATACCTGGATAAATGACCCCTTGACTGTTTCTACCATTCACCTTCTTTTGTGTAAATTTTGTATAAGTGCGGATCATTTTACGACTGATCTTTTTGACAAACTCCTCACTTATTGTCATAAAGAGTAATAAAATGGTGTTGAGAACAAGACGTTAACGAAAGTTAGACTTCGGGTAAGGCATTACCGATTACTATACTGAAAAGTATGTTAAACCTAGACCGAAATAGACTCAAACTCTATTGATTCAATCCTTTAGGATTCACCTTTTTTTTTTTTTTCCAAACCTGTCGTCGGTCGTCTTATAAACTAGGTTCCGTGTACACAGACTTTAATTTAAACCCTCAATCAGACACGACAGATTCAGTACTGTCGTTTACTTCCCCTTGGAAGACACACGATTCTTTTCCTCTTACACATCCGACAACGGAATGTCCTTAACATCCCTTACCCCTATTAAGGATCTTTGATGGGTCTGACTGACTTACCGAAAAACCGTGTGGTCTCACTTCCCTGATCTCACCTTCGGAGGGACATTAATAGGACAACCCAAGGACTCTCCAGTGGCCACACCTAAACCCGTCCCAGTCGATCTCTCATGTCTTTTATTCCGTAACGGATTTACCTTACCGAAAATTCCACTCGTTCGGGAGGCCAATCATCCGTTGGGATCCATACAACGAAGCAAGTAATGTCAAAATAAAAAACTCTGAAAATTTTTCAACAGATATAGAGTCTGAAGGAATAACCTCTCCATTATAAGACGTAATCGTTCAGTCGATTACGGTAGAACTTTCGTACTACAAATTTCTTGACCCTCCTATCAGTCTGAGACGAACCGAGGTCTGTTCCACTCTCTTACTAGTCTTAAGAAAGTGAATAAGAAAATGAGTTAATAGGTAGTTATGTTACCCTTATTTTTGTCGTAAATGGAGTATCCTTATGTGTAATTTACTGAACCGTTTACTTCTCAAACATTATCATGTATCATGTTTTATTGTCGAGGTATCTACGATACAATAATGATTTCTCTCTTTAGTGGTGACAAGAAGTCCCCCAAAAGGTACTTGTAAACTTTGATCACAAATTACACTTTTTAAGAAAAATTCTGTTCCAAGACCTCTTCCTTTATAGAATCACTAATACAAAAATCTTTCTTGTCCCCCAAAGTCTTCTACTATTATTGTCTTCCACTAT
This sequence comes from Capra ibex, assembly GCA_006410555.1. Taxonomy (NCBI): domain Eukaryota; kingdom Metazoa; phylum Chordata; class Mammalia; order Artiodactyla; family Bovidae; genus Capra; species Capra ibex. Next base: position 32,029,915 of record SJYO01041852.1, on the reverse strand, counting down.
TATTGATAAATCACGACTTAATCTCAGGTAGTCTTTATAAAGTAAAAAGATCTGTATTTTGAAATTTTTCTTATAACTAAATAAACTAAAATAGGGACCCTTTGTTGGTTTATCTTTTTCCTAAAGTTTGACTAAATTTACCCTTGTTAAATTATATTAAAATACACAAGGTGAATCTCTCCTCAATCCGACTCTATACTACTACAAGAGCGTACTGACAGATACCTTATACTTTAGAAAGACCTCTTATTTTGGTCCTGGTGTGTCTCACCTTCAAAGATCTTTTTACAGTAAGTAATCTATTATAAAAAAGACCGTTATTTTATACTAGTTTTATACTAATTCGAGGAGTTCATCATACACCTAATGATTTTCCCATATCCTGTCTGAACTTCTCTTATAAAGTTCTAACCCGATATTGGAGGGGTCTAGGAAAAACGTAAGTCTTAAAATATTAACTAATTCTCGTCACGAAGGGACCACCGAGTCCGTCATTTCGCAGACAGATGTTACGCCCTCTAGACCCAAAACTAGGGACCCAATCCTTCTAGGGGACCTCTTCCTTTACCGTTAGGTGATGTCATAATAACGGACTTTTTAGGGTACCTGTCTCCTCGGACCATCCGATGTCAGGTACCCCAGCGTTTCTCAGTCTCTGATGAAGTGAAAGTGAAAGTGAAAGTTTTCGTAAGAATTAGAACTATTAATGTTCCAATGTTTAACAATGTTTAATTGTTATAAAGTTTCTGGATCACCTTGTCTTCTGTGTCAGTGGTTTTGTCTAAGATACGTTTAAGTAGACTCCCGTTCGTCAACAGACAAAATTCATAATCCTTTTGTTAAAAAGAAATTAAGAGGTTACCTCGAAGGTCTGTCATGTGAGATACTTGGGAGGGATTGTTACCTTGGTCTATAATTTTCGTAGACACTTCCGGTCCCTTCCAGGTGGAGGACAACTCCATATAGTCACTGACGCTACCTATCGTATTAATTCCTTACGTTCATCTCGAAGGTCGAGTTCAGTTCTCATCGGTCCAGTTGGAAAACATTTTGTCCACGAACGTTTCTTTAACTTATATGATTAGTTGACCAACAGACATGGGTTTTAAGAACACTTCTTAAATTAAGTACCGACATGTTACAGTAACCTATTTTATTTTAAACGACTAGTAAGATAGATTTTGAAACTGGAACAGATAAATATGTCAGAGTAGATGTTGACACAAGGGAAAGTTACACAATGTTTGTGTTGTCGAAAGACGATAGAGAACTAGTTCGGTCCAAGTGATGAACGGTTCAGACCTAACAAAAGAAACAGAGAAGACGAAAGTCTAGAAACGTGCCAACAAGGAAGTCTAGTAAGTCTAAGGTTGACCTATCAGAAGAGACCGGTTCCTAGATTTGTATAATATAACTAGAGAAGGTATTGCAATGAGAGGGAGGACAATGAGTTAAACAATTAATAGAAAAAAATTGAAGACGTTATGTTCGTAGATCTTATAATAGTATATATATATGAATGGTGTATAACTGAATAGAGTAGGTATAAATACACAAATAATAGAAGAGATAGGGTGATTTTATATGTAAAGTAACCCAGTCTCCGGGAAAAATGTACAAGTGACACCTAAAAGGTCATGAACCTTCTTTCACTATGGAGGTATCAATAATAATAATAATAAAAAATTCCTTACTCAGAACAAACACCACCCGTTAGTGTGTACTTCTTGAATTTCAATAAAATCCTACCACCTTCTATACTAAAACAAGAACGAATTCGTCAAAAATAAAAATAATAGATTCTACGTTTCGGGACTGGAATGTCTTTACTTTCATCTAAGTAGTACGATACGACTACTACTTCTCTTTCCTTGATACGTTCAGTAGGAATTGAAGAGACCAAGTCGACGAAAGAAGAGACTTGATAAAGTCGTGGTGATAAGATTTGTTCTGAACCAGGAGATTCCATTCAGACCTTTGATTGAATCTCCAGTCTCGATCACCTCGTCATATTTTTTATATTTTTCACAGGATTTTAAGATCTCTTCTCAGAGTTCTCCTACACCTATTTCTCTTATTCCAATCTCTGTTCATTTACGATGATCGTTACTGAAACCACTCCATATTATTTTTGGACGGTTCTGGACTTCGAGGTCCTTCGTTCATCTTGAGTTTCTTTTTTTTCCTTTCTTGTTTAACTAAAACTGTCTACTCCCGAAGACGTTACATTAGGGAGAACTTCTAGGTCTTCGACAAGTGGTCAGGGAGAAACAGGTAGATTCTCCTAGGTCTACAAAGACTGTATATCTGAGATAATAGAGTAGTCACACTAATAAATAAAGTATTTCTAATGAGAAGACTTACAATTTATTCATGTTTTAGTCTCAGTTTTTATCAATTACTTTTATTTTTAATATGTATCATATACATGTATATCAAAATATCTAGAAAATATAATAATAGTGTTAAATAATAACAAACCTTTTTATAAAGAAATTACGATTAACGTCTCTTCCGTTACCGTGGGGTGAGGTCATGAGAACGGACCTTTTAGGGTACCTGTCTCTTCGGGCCACCCGACGTCAGGTACCCCAGTACTTCTCAGTCTGTGCTGACTCGGTGAAGTGAAAGTGAAAAGTGAAAGTACGTAACCTCTTCCTTTACCGTTGGGTGAGGTCACAAGAACGGACCTCTTAGGGTCCCTGCCGCCTCGGACCACCCGACGACAGATACCCCAACGTGTCTCAGCCTGTGCTGACTTCGCTGAATCGTCGTCGTCGTCGTCGTCGTCGTCGTCGGTGATAATATGTCCTTATTATCATCCTTGTATAAAATTAGTGGTAAACGACGAACTATTTAATAAATCTCAATTAAATCGTTTATGAATAACTCATAGAAGATACTATTCTACGTACTATCCAGGACCTGTTTGTACCAGAGACAGAGCCCTTCAAATGCAAGAACATCTTCACCTTCTACGATTTTATAGATCCTACTATAACCTAAAACAATTTACGAAGTACCTTTTATTTTGTGGTACTCCATCACTAGTAACACGTACTCTCCTACCACAGTGAGTTCTTTCCTAATTACAAACCGTACTTGTCTTAAATTCGACTCTAGACTTTCGACTTTTGTGTATCCTTTTTTTTTTTTTGTCTAGAGATACTAGACAAAGCTAGTATCTCTGTTCTTTTCTCTGATTCTCCATGTTGTGTCAAAGTTCATTGACATTCCTTTGGGGACCTGACGTCTGGTCACTCGTTTCTTCTCTCATTACCGTCTCCACTTGTTTCCCTTTTAGTGTGATTCAAACACCCAATAGAAACCCTTCAAGTCCAAAATAAGATACAGGTAACGTTCGAAAACTCGTCCCCTCTTTAGATTAAACTAAATGGAAAAATTTTTTAACGAGATCAATTTTATACTACGTAACATCTTTCCATTCGACGTTTCCGTTCAGAATCCACTGGTCAACTTTCTACTCACCAAAATTGACACATATACGTCACTTCTACTTCTATTATTAACACCTTATACACTTTTCAAATCTACATACCTGTTGTCTCTCTCTCGACTCGATTGATAATCTAAAACCGAACCACCGAACTTGTAGACCAAACTACAACGATAGTAAATAAATATCCCTTGTCTGACTCAACTCACTCTTTCTACAAGTTTACCACTCATAGTAATTATTGTAAGAATTAATCGAAGTCTCTGGTAAGCCATATCGTTTAGAGAGTATACACAAACTTCAAGTTTCGTTCAAACCCGATCCTTATATATATATCAACTTTATATTTCACTAACTGTACCTTCACTAGTAGGTCACTCTTCCACATCTCTCTTCTTTCATTTTGGATCTTGGTTAGAACCCTTATAGTGTTTCTCCAGTCTATCATTATACCTTATATGTTTATTTTTTTTCAGGTCTACCTTAATGGTCAACTTATTTCCTTTTGAATAATCTTACACTTTAATATATTTGACTTCCTGACAACGTTTATGTACCCTAGTAAATAAAGAACACTTGTCACGATTTTACACATCTTTCTGACTTTTGTCTGTAATTACGTAAAATCCTAAATCAAACCTCCAGTAACAACCGAAGTATTTTACGTAAATTTATTTAGTGGCTGACTTGTGGATCTATATGTACTTAGTTTCATAACTTGTGATTTTATCAGAAATTTTTCTATTTTTTTACCTATCTGTATGAACATTTACTTTCTACGAATAAATGTAAGTATGGACTTAAGAGTCTTCGTAGTTTCTTATTATAAATGTTTCAATCCTCTTTTGAGTTAAGATCACTTTGAGTGAATTCGACGACGACGTCGATTCAGCGAAGATAGCACAGGCTGAGACACACTGGGGTTTTGCCGTCGGGTGACCCGAGGGGGTAGGGACCCTAAGAGGTCCGTTCTTGTGACCTCACCCAACGGTAAAGGAATTCTTAGCCCAGATTAATCAAGTATGGTTAATTCTGACGATGAGTTTTTTTTTTTTTTCTTCTTCTTCAAACCCGGTCTTACATCTTTATGACCTTGTAAATACGTGACTACGTGACAATCCTTACATTTTCCTGTGTCAGTAATTTCTTTTTACCACCAAGAGTCTTTAAACTTTTATCTTAATCATATTCTAGGTTGTCAGATTGAAGACCCAGAATGAGTTTTCTTAACTTTCGTCCTCTATCTTATCCATGAACACGTAGATACGAGTTTTATCGTAACAACGTCATAGACTTTCCATCTTCGTTAGGTTCCAGGGTAAGTTACCTGACTAACTATTTATTTTAAAACAATACATATGTGGTTTAAAACAAGTAGGTAAGACGGTAGACAAAGAAAAGAAAAAATTTTGGTGTTAACTTTAAATTTTTTTTATCAAAACTTGAAAACTTGTACATTTCAAAGAACCGTTATGGATCCTCAGATCTCCGGTATGAAACTCCTGAAGATTATATATCATTAGAATAATTATGTATAATTCTAACGTATAATATTAATTTATCATATGTTAGTACACGATTCCTGAATAGACACAAAAGTTTGATGATAGGGAAATTTGGTGGTGTTGTTGGACTATTGAATTGGTAACAAGGGAAATGTCAGTATTTGAAGAGTAGAAACTCCTCACATTATTAAGTATAACCCACTACATTTCATTGAACTGACGGAGATTCACTTTGACTCTCTTGAAACGGATCCCGAGAACTTGATTGACCAGAGTGTTAGAAAGGATTACCATTTGTATAAGAAAAATCGTCACGAATTCGTAAATTTAACAAGGAAAGGGAATTAAGAAGACATCACGACCAAATCTGACTAAAACCGTGTAATCCCAGAAACAATGAACAACCGTAATGAGGAAAAAAACGAGATTCTTGAGTAGTGTAAAAACAGTTTTGTAACTCAAAAGTGGGAAGGGGACGAGTTCGTAAAGGGCACCACAGTGAAGAGGTTGTTAGGGTACCACGTTTCGTCTTCCTTTGTGGGTGTGTGTCGTAATATAATCCTAAGAGTAGAACAGGGGGAATTAACGATTACAAAAGTTTTCGAATAAGTAAAGGGAGAAAATAAAAAATTACCGTAGGTTTCCTAGGACTCCCGACCCACTCTACTGTCAAACCCCATCATAATTATAAATTATATGAGGGCCCAACGTGTCAACTATTTCTTAGTAGGATGGTTACGTCCTCTGTGATCTCTGGGCCCAAACTATAGACCAAGTCCTTCTAGGGGACCTCCTCCTTTACCGTTGGGCGAGGTCATAAGAAGGGACCTTTTAGGGTACCTATCTCCTCGGACTACCCGGTATCAGGTACCCTAACGTTTCTCAACCTGTATTGACTCGATCGTGGCGGTATAGAATGTGAGGTAACACTCTACTTATACTTGTGACAGTGCAGATAAGATCGACCTTTTATACGTTTTGTATATCGATCTGAAAAATATTGAGTTCCTACCTAAGAAACGTGTCAAAATGTTTGTACTTTAAAATTATTGTAATTTCTTTATCACAAATACGTACAGTTTTTAAGTAGTTAACACGAGTTCCTTAACATAAGTTATAGTCTAAAGAAACGTATTTATAGTGAGAAAAGTTTATCTTTAAGGATCCGATATAAAACGGTCTTTACATCTAATTTATCAAGACTCCACCTCAAGAATTTGAATATAAAAACTTTCAGGGGAGTACAGTGAGAATCCATGTTATATGAAACTCATATTGACTTGACCTGATACCCGAAGGGACCATCGAGTCACCCATTTCTTAGACGGTCGTCACGTCCTCTGACCCAATCTAGGAACTTTGACCTTCTAGGGGACCTCTTCCTTTACCGTTAGGTGAGGTCATAAGGACGGACCTTTTAGCGTACCTGTCTCCTCGGTCCACCCGATGTCAGGTACCCCAGCGTTCTCAGTCTGTGTTGAAACATTCAATATTACTATGAACCTTAAGAACACACCGTACTCACGGAATTGTCCGTGATCAGATTCACAAACTTTTACGGAAGAACGGTCCACCGTCAGTTAGGTCCACCCGATGGGGGTCTTAGACGAAAATTGGTGACATGGTTCGAGAAAAAGGATTGGAGTATATTTTACGGGTTTAATAGTCTATAAACGTTTCCTTATTCGGTCTCTCAACTTTAAATAGAAGGATGAAATAGAGAAAATCATAAATCTTAGTTTGATAGACGTTCTAAGGGATTTGACTTAGAGTTCATGAATTTATAGACAACTAATTGGTTCGTGAACTTTAACACGTTCTAGGAAGATCTGTAAAAGGTTTTATAACCAATACCCTTCCAAAGTATCATTTCCTACTTTTTTTTTTTTTAGAGTTCTCGGTCTCGGGTAGTACGACCTTTCGATTAGAGTGTTTATAGTCGTCCTTCTCAACACTGGAGAGACCAGCTCCTCCCTCTACCATTAACACCCGTACCACTTTGAAGGGTTTTAAGATCCCGAGGTCGCCTCTCTATGTACCTGGTGAAGTGAGGGTCGACTCAAGTTCTATTACCTCTGTGTCACCAAAATGGTCCTTTCTTGTGAAAATGATTTCTCTTTTGTACAACTTTACGAGAGTCCCTACACTTGATTTCCATGATTTATCTTTTCATTTTGTTGAAAGAGTTTGTTTTATTGTTGTGGACAAAGGTAAGTTCATGACTAAACATTTTAGACCCTATTGATATTTATACCAGTCAGAGATGGGAAGAGTAGAGTCTCCGTGTGGCAGTAAGATTGTCTATTTAACGTTTTAATTTCAACCGGTCTCTTTGGACTACTAAAATCCTCGGTAATAAGGGTAAAAGATTAGATATAATACAAAGTCATATTACAGTTCATTAACTCAATAACCCGAACCCCGTCCGAGTCTGGCGACGATTCGGAGGAGTACTTGTAAGTCTCCAACTATCAAAAGTCTATCTTAAGGTGTGAATAAGATAAATTATTAACTTTAGTATGAACGTCGGTATTAATTTGTATTTTGTGAAACACTGTTATTTATCATTTGAGTTACGGTAAATATGGTTTTGACGTCAAATTCCGATCAGATAATCTTGCGTTTAAGACCCTAGTCCTCTAGAGTCGAATATAGGTCAGAGATAGTGGATAAACCCGAAGGGTCCACCGTGATCACCATTTCTTGGGTGACCGGTTACGTTCATCTACATTCTCTGCGTCCAAGTTAGGGACCCAACTCTTCTAGGACCTCCTCCCGTACTACTAGGTGAGGTCATGCGAACAGACCTCTTAGGGTAACCAGGTATCACAACGTGTCTCAACCTGTGTTGACTTCGTTGAATCGTACGTAGTAGATAATTCCCGAAAAGTCCACCGAATCAATATGTTTGAAGAGGACGGTTATTTCCTCTGTGTTTTCTGTGCTCAATTTAAGGATCCAGTCCTGTTAGGGGACCTCCTCCTTTTCCGTTGGGTGAGGTCATTAGAACGGATATTTTAGGGTGTCGGTCTCCTCGGACCACCCGATGTCAAGTATCCTAGCGTCTCAAGTAGTACTGACTCGTATGTGTGGTGGTGGATAATTTTCACACTGGAAGACTTTCAGTGAATTGGAAAGACACAAAGTCAAAGGAGTAGACATTTTACACTTATTGTATATCGGATTGAGTGTCCCAATACTACTTCTAATTTACTAAACTATGTGCACTTTAAGAATTTGTCACGAACTATATATCGTTCTTACTATACACCATCAATCGTAATATAATAATCAGTAGTCTTTATAAAATTGTGGGGTTAGTTTCTGGATCCAATTTTTTACCATGTCCGACATACAAAACATCCTGAAGGTTGTCCCACTTTAATGACACTCGGAGTCATTATTGTCAGAGGTTAAATTTGTCAAAGAGATGAATTTTTTACCTTTACCTTCTTGGACGGAAAGGTCATAGAATCTTGACACCACTATTAATTTATTTTATTATGAATCTTCCTCAAAATACTTAAAGACTTCTCGTTATCAAAACGTTAAATCGTCACGACAATAATGATAAAACGTTCTTCAGATTTCCTCTACTGTCTGAGACTACCTCCTCGATCTTTTTCTTAAAGGATGACGTCCACCTCCGTTCCACGGGTTTATATAGGGTCAGTAGAAACGTGTCATAGTCCCTTGTTTTAAGTGGAATTTTGTTTAACTTCATATCAACTGAATGTTACAGAACAGTCAAACTTCAAGCTTCCGGATTTAAGAAACCACAAGACGAAAGAAATGTCAGGTCGAGTGTGTTGGTATACACTGGTGAGTCTTCTGGTATCGGAACTTATATACCTGAAAACAGTCGTCTCATTACAATGGACGAAAAGTTACGTGACAGATCTAAATAGTATCGAAAGGACGGTCAAAATATACACAACGACGATTCAACGAAGTCAACACAGGCTGAGACACACTGGGTACCTGTCGTCGGGTGGTCCGAGGAGAGAGGGACCCTAAGAGGTCCGTTCTTGTGACCTCGTCCAACGGTAAAGGAAGAGGTTACGTACGTACTTACGGTTCAGTGAAGTGAACACAGGTCGAGACACACTGGAATACCTTTCGTCAGATGGTCCGAGGAGACAGGGACCCTAAGAGATCCGTTCTTATGACCTCACCCAACGGTAAAGGAAGAGGGTCAAAATGTATATATATTTATATTTACATATATATGGAGAAGTCTAAGAAAAGTGAATGACTATAACAAGTCAGTGAGTCAACACAGACTGAGAAACACTGGGGTACCGGACGTAATGCGGTCCAAAGGGACAGGAAGTGGTAGAGGATCTCAAACGAGTTTGAGTATAGGTAACTCAACCACTATTGTAGGTTAGTAGAATAGGAGACAACACGGGAAGAGGAGGACGGAAGTCAGGAAAGGTCGTAGTCCTAGAAAGGTTTCCCCAGTCAAGAAGCGGAGTCCACCGGTTTCATAACCTGAAAGTCGAATTCGTAGTCAGGAAGCTTACTTATAAGAGCTGCCTAAAGGAAATCCTACCTGACTAACCTAGAGGAACGTCAGGTTCCCTAAGAGTTCTTAGAAGAGGTTGTGATGTCAAGTTTTCGTAGTTATCAAGTCTCGAGTCGAAAGAAATAGCAGGTTCAGAGTGTAGATATGTACTGAGGACCTTTTTAGCTGACCTACCTGTATACGGTCGTTTCATTACAGAGACGAAAAATTATTACGACAGATCCAAACATCATCAAAAAGAAGGTTCCTCGTTCGTAGAAAATTGAAGTATCGACCTTAGTGGTAGGTGTCACTAAATCTTCAGATTCTTTTAATTCGGACAGTGATAAAGGTAACAAAAAGGTAGATAAACAGTACTTCACTACCCTAACCTATAATACTAGAATCAAAAAACTTAAAACACAAAATCCGGTCTAAAAAGTGAGAGGAGAAAGTAAGAGTTCTCCGACAAATCAAGGAGAAGTAAAAGACGATATTCCCGTCACAGTAAACGTACGATTCCAATAACTATAAAGAGAACCGTCAGAACTAAGGTCGAACACGAAATAGGTCGGACCGTAAAGTGTACTATGTGAGACGTATATTCAATTTATTGGTCCCACTGTTATATGTTGGAACTGTATGAGGAAAGAGTTAAAACTTGGTCAGACAACAAGGTACGGACCAAGAGTGACAACGAAGAACCGGACGTATGTCTAAAGAGTCCTCCGTCCATTCCACCAGACCATAAAGGTAGAGAACTTTTTAAAAGGTGTCAAAGAACACTAGGTGTATCAGTTTCCGAAATCGGATCAGTTATTTCATCATCATCTACAAGAAGACCTTAAGGGAACGAAAAAGATACTAGGTCACCTACAACCGTTAAACTAGAGACCAAGGAGACGGAAAAGATTTAGGTCGATCGTGTAAACCTTCAAGAGTCAAATGCATAACAATTTCGGATCGAATCTCCTAAAAGTCGTAATGGAACGATCGTACACTTTACTCACATTAAACGGTAACGGAAAGAAACCATAACCTTACTTTTGACTAGAAAAGGTGAGGATACCGGTGACGACTCGAAAGGGTCAAACGACCGTATAACTTACGTCGTGAAAGTGTCGTAGTAGAAAACCTTGAACTTTATCGAGTCGACCTTAAGGTAGTGGAGGTGATCGAAACAAGTATCGCTACGAGGGACTCCGGGCGAACTGAAGTATAAGGTCCTACAGACCGAGATCCACTAACTAGTGTGGTAGTACCAATAGACCCAGTACTTACAGAAAAAACATATCTATCAGACACATAAGGACGGAGGAGGAGAATTATAGAAGACGAAGACAATCTAGGTATGACAAAGACAGAAAGTAAAAGGGAAGATCGTAAATGTTTTATAACCCATTACAAGGGACACGACATGTCATCCAGGAAAACCATTAGGTTAAATATTTACATCACATATAGACAATTAGTATAGGAGGATTAAATATGAAAGAGGGGAATGGGAAAAATATTAGTATTTAAACAAAGGAGAACGGTGAAGAAGAATTACAGAAGACGAAAACAATCCAGGTATGGTAAAGACAGGAAATAAAAGGGAATATCCGTAAATGTTTTATAACTCATTTCAACGGACACGACATGTCATCCAGGAACAACCAATAGGTAAAATATTTACATCACACATAGACAATTAGGGTAGGAGACTTAAATATAAAAGAGGGGAGAAAAACATTAGTATTTAAACAAAAAATACACACACTCAGATAAAGGTAAAAAATTTACTGTGAAAAAAGAGTATTAAGTAAGAAAAGATTACTATCTTTAGTTTCACTCTCTCTCTCTTTCTTGAGTGGGTAGGTTTATACTTAAATCTCAAGAAAAGTGAATGAGACGATAGTCGTAGGTCTTATACTTTGACAGTAGACGACCTAATGACTCGACGAACAGTTTGGGGAATCCTAAAACCCTCGATCGAAAGGTAAAGAAATCATCGGAAAGTCACAATGTCACATTATCCAACAGGAACATTATCACCTCGGGATCAGTGACATAAGAAGGTGAGGACTTATAGAGTTTACAGTTTCCTTTTGTTGTAGAATTATATTAATGTAGATTAACGTATTCCTTCTCTATATCTATCTATTTATCTTTATACATAGAGTTTAGTATGTACTAAAAGTGGTTATAGTATTAGTGATAGTAGTAATTTTAAAAGGAAAACTACTTTCGAATTGAGGGTAACAAAAGAAACACATTCTAAAACAAACGGTATTTTAAGGACGTCACCCAATAATCCAATGGAAAGAAACAAACAAAAATCAAAGAACTTCAAAAAGTTCTAGTCTGTAGACTAATTTAGTAATCTAACAAAATAATTTATTTTTAAAATGTGTGTCTAAAATTCTCACAATTACGTTTTGGGAAAAGTCTGAGTATCTACCGAGTCACGTAAACTCCTTCTCTTTCCTCAACCACACTTCGGAGTCAACCTTCACTAAAACTTAACTGTGAAACCAATTGAGGGGACTAAGACTGATTAACTTGATCGGTGAATCCACTCTGAATTCATCCAACACAAATTATTGGAGGTATCGATTAAATTTGTTACAATGAAATGACAAGTCTCTTCTTCAAAATAAAAAAATTAAATAAAACAGTATGACGGACGACACACCCTAGAATCAAGGAACTGGTCCCTAACTTGACACAGGGGAGGTGACCTTCGTACCTCAAAATTGATGACCTGACGGTCCCTTCAGGGTCTTCTACGAAATCATATTGTACACTCATAGTGACGAAAGACGACGTGACAAACAGAAAGGTTCAAACCAGTAGTCTTTCATGTATGTATGTATGTAGGTATTTATGTAAAAATTTTTAACAACGTGTATGAATTCCGAAAATTCTTAGATAAACCGTCTCTCAATTACAAAGGACCTTGTCCTTGATGAGATGTTTACATCCGACCTACGAAATCCTCCATTTCAAGTGGCATAATTGTCTGACACAAACCTGTTAACACCTGTCGTTTGTCCGAAGTCTTAGTCTTTTTGATCCAAATTGAGGTTTAAGATGTAGTCAGAAGAAAGAGTTACTAGTAGTCAAAGGAATAGAGGATTGGTCCCATTATTTTCTAAGACTGTAGTATCTCAGTAAAACTCCAATTTACTCCTTTACATTCAGATTTACAAAAGATTTAAGATTTTGTCAAATTTTCCGTTTGAAAAAGAAGAACTCAGGTTTTTCTTAGTCCTTTGGATTGACGCCCTGAACATCTCCGATACACTTTATTACACACCACACAGAGTATACCAGTCCGTAATATGCAGATATCTACTACCAATTCTCGAGGTAGAGACGTCAAATTTTTTTTTTTTTTGACTTTTTTTTTTGTTTTTTTGTCTTTTCGTACGTCGTATAACCGCCAAGGTAGAATCCGGTTTTAAAAGATCATCTTTTGGGGGTCGACCACAACCTCTGGTGAATGAGAGATCCTAATGACGAAAATGAAATGAAACCAGAGACTATTAAAGAAAGGGATCGTACGGACGAGTCCTTACGTCATTTATTCTAAATTTTATATAAAATAAAAGTTTGTGAAGTAACCAAAATACCCCTACCAGTAGCCTCACATATCTACTAGTACGATGACCTTTATCTTTAGAGGGTAAATTCAGTTTTGAGTTATTGTCTTATGGACGAACACATCTCTAGATATTTTTAACTGTAGATATATTAAAATTTCTTCCAGTCATAAGTGACAAGTCTATTAACCCGAAAAGACTTACAGTGTACATAAGTTTCTTGATATAAAAAGGAATAAACACGATGCGAGACTTAGTGTTAGAGACGAGAAGAACACAAAGGAAGTGAGGAAATAAGGTTTCATTACAGAAGTTCGGATGTCACATAAATAGAAAATCGATAGGAGTTTTTAAGTAAATGAATAAAATGATAATTCATACGTTCTACCCAACTTATTTTCGACCCCTACTCTTTCCACCTCCTTCCCAAGTCGTACTCAAACAACGTAAACCAATATAAGAGTGATAACAAAAGGCAGATATATATTCGATGTAACGATTTATGTTCTGATTGAAAATATATAAAATACAGAAACTCGTAGAAACGTGGATAAAATAGTCTTAAAGTAATAGAGAAGGATTTTATAACCATGTTTTCACTTACGATGTAAAAATTCAAACAAAACATAATATTGTCCCATTTTCATTTTAAGGTCTTTTAACGTAAAGGTTTACAAATATTAACCATAAGTTTAATTGTGATTTCTAAGTCAAACGTTATAAAAAATTATTTGGGGTAGAGAAAGATCGGTTACCTCACTCTTTATGGAAATACCTGGTAGTCTTTTCTGACATGGAAAAAGTAGAGTCGGGAGTGGAAGGACAGTACAGTAAGTGTATCTCTTGGTGTCGTCTAAACACGATCACTTTTTTAGACTTTGTGTAAATGAGAAGACAAAATGTTAATTTAATTACCTGTGACTTACTGTTAAAAGGCACAGGGAATAGAAGTGGTACGGTTGTTAAAAGGCACAGGGAATAGAAGTGGTACGGTTCTCTATCGTACTCAGTAACAGTGACAGTAAAAGACTTGAGGAAAAAAAAAAAAAAATTTGACCCGTCTATGGAGTCGACTACTACCGTTTTTTTTACTAAAGGTATTCACTCTACGGACAACCTCCCCCTTGTCTATTGCACCCGTCCACCTAAGACTCCCAGAGATACCGTTCCGACAATTGACTGAAGGTTTTAATAGAGACGTAAAATGTCAATAAGTCGTTTAGAGAAGAGTGTTATTTTTCTAGGAGACACGACGAATTTTTCCGGTACCGTAAGTAAAGCAAGGTAAAGTACCTTGTCTTCGTCGAACAACTAATTTACTTTTTTCTTCAATCGGACCGTTAGGTAACGAAAAATGGGAGGTAAATATCCCACTAACTTTTAAAGTATCATTACTAGAGACACACCAAAAAGAGACCATAATAAGAATTTCGAACGACCCATCGTTGGAAAGAAATAAGGGAACTCCATTAGTTAAACCCTATCAACAAATGATATATAGTGTATGTGTACGTACGAAACAAACTTTAAGTGATTGTTCTTTAGTGATCTAAAACAAGGGGTGGGGAGAAAGAACTAAACGGACATCATTTACTAAAAGTCAAGGGATTCCCTAAAAAAAAAAGGAACAGATGATGGTGATCTCGAAGACCAAAAAGATTCAATAGTCATTTTAGGTTTGATCTTTTAAAATAAAATAGGTTGACAGTATCAGAAATAGAGACCTGGGTCCTCTAACAGAAAAAAACTTACATATGAGTCCTAAAATTGAGGTAAAATTTGTCTTTGGGTTGATATGAGGTTATTTTCAATTAATTTTTTTTTTTTTTTCTTCTTCTTTAGGTTCTGGTTCAAAGACTCTTTTAGTGACTGTTTACAAGGACAAAGCCTCTTAACTATCAAACGGAAGTTATTCTTCAAACGAAAGACTAGAAAGAGTCTACGATAGAACAGTATTCCTTCGTCAGTACTGTCACACAATTTCTTATGACTGGAGATTGGTTATTGCTGAACTGTACCGAGTAAGGAGACGACTGGACGACACCGACGATTATCGGATTGTCGTCGATGACCACACTTCGTAATTTGGTACTTCTCTCTTTTTTTTAGATTGTGAGTGCTAGGGAAGTAAATTTTTGACAGCCCTCACCATAACTTGGTTCAAGGGATTTTGATTGGTCGATAAGATATTTATATTAATTGGAATCATGAATCTTCAATATATAATACAATACAAAACAATATATACCCTATTATCGAAATTCTAATCAAGACTAAACCCGAAGGAATAACATATAATATATTAAATGAGAAATATATTATGTGTCGTATGATTTAAATTATCTTTTTATCAAGTTATAGGAAATTTGTGTTCTTCGTCTGAACAGTATACAAAAAAGTATGTATACTGTAAAATTAGGGGGGTTGTTGTCATTTCCGTTAAACCATATGTTGTTTAATAAGAATAAGTTAGTTTAATATTTTAGATGATGATTTTAAACCTACTTTGATGTTTCAACACAAAAAAATTATCTATGAAAAACCGTGAGACGGTTTAATTTCTAAAATAATCTACTCCATTTATATAACCAAGTGGTCTCAAATTATACAATACTATATCAAGACATATAGGAAAACTGATACTGTAAGAGAAATCCCGTGTTATGAAGAGAAAGAATTTTGATTAAGGAATCAATCTAAAATAAAAAATAACAACAACAATAAAAGACATTCAGACTTACCTGAGTCTTCCCCTTAATTCACCAGTATTACCTATAGTTATAAAAATTAAATGATAGGATGTAATCTAATTTTATATAACTTAAAATTATAATTAAGATTTTAAAGTCTGTATAAATATGGTTAAAACTACGTAAACAGACTAGTATAAATGACTTTTGGGTTCCCCTTTTGTAACATTTACAAATCGCAATGATAGTTAATTTTTAAAGGTTAATCTATACAGTAAACGAGAGTTGAAAAGGGTGTTGGTTACCTGAGTTTCATCTACTCGACAGTGATAATGGACTTCCTTACGACGACTGTTACCTCAAAAGAAACGTTTGGTGCGAGTTTCTTTTGTAACTTACATCTAAGAGGAGGTTTTAGTGAAATTAAACGTCCCGTGAGTCACACGGACTTTCCGGATAAAACCAGGGACGGTCCTTCTAAGGTAGTCGAAGATAGACACAGTGAACGGGCGAAGACAGCTGAATCGTAAAGGACTTTATGTCAGAAGTGACTGGATCATGAGGTCCTTTGTGGTTAAATCGTACCATTTAATGGTAAAAGTGACGACGGAGTCGTAAAGGACGTTTCTGAAAAAAAGAGGGGAATCAGGGACGACAGTCTCTCGATACCAAAACTCCACCTAAATCTTCAACTCCTGATAGTGTCTTGTATTACTGTCCTACGGGAGTTCACCATTGTAAATGAGATGGATCTTTCCAGATTCACCAAATGTCGTACTTCTGTGTTAAGTAGGACACCAGAGGAATTATCGCCACCTATCGTAGGGACTACCAAGTTATAACCTCATCGTACACTTTCGACTCACTTTCTTTACCTTTTCTATAATTTACATGAACCTTCCTCTATTGTACATAAATTCGTCTTCCTAAAGAGACGTGTAGAGTTTAATGGTGAGATATTCTGTCGATTACCTTGGGAAGGACAGATGGCGACTCATGGTTCTTATGGGTTAATCGATACCCATAACAAATTTATATAAATGATCTTGGTACCCGAAGGGACTACCGAGTCTACCTTTTCTTAGACGGACGTTACGTCCTCTGGGTCCAAGTTAGGGACCCAGTCCTTCTAGGGGACCTCTTCCTTTACCGTTGGGTCAGATCGTAGGAACGGACCTTTTAGGGAATCTCCTCGTACCGTCCGATGTCAGGTATCCAAACCTGGACTGACTTCGTTGAATCGTGTGTACGTGACTGGAGTTTTTACCGTGTAAAGTGTTTTTGGATTAAAAATGATTACTGGTGAGACTTGAAATCTAATTTTGTTTATATACTTATAGTACATCTCGCCACAGACTATCGCTCTTCCCGGAGTTCTTTCTTATTAAAATTAAGATAATGTAAAGTGTGTAAAGAGTAGTAGTTACTATAGTGTCGGTTCTTCAGATTGAGTGTTAAGTCTATTTTTTTTTTTTTTTGACTATAAAATTTTTGTGTTCAAACAATAACAACAATAACAAAAATAGACTTAACACTCAATCTTTCCCAGTCTTTCTGACTTTACTACCTCACTGTGATTACATTACTCTACATTATTTAGGGATTCTTAGAGTTCGACTGTAAAATTTTGTTTGAGTCGAACAACAAAAAGATCCGAGACTTAGACACGGAAAATAAAGTTACAGAAAACATAAAATAAGACCGTTTATCTAGGTCAGACCAATTTTGTAAGACAATGAGTTCAAACGTCGGGGTCCCAGTAGGAACTTAGTCAGAAAAATACAGGGTGAACTTAATAAACCAAAAGACTTACGAAGAAGTTAGACAATGGAGGAAAGATTATAGTACTCTCGAAACCAAGTTCAGGATTCGTAAAAAGTTGATTGACTAGAAAGGTTGTAGTTAGAAGAGAATAACACTCACCATGTTCAATGGGAAGGTTTGATTTTAATACCAGTAATAAGAAGTAATCCCCGAAGGGACCACCGAGTCTTCATTTTCCTTTTTTTCTTTTAGACGGACGTTACGTCCTCTACACCCAAACTAGGGAACCACCCCTTCTACGGGACCTCTTCCTTTACCGTTGAGTGAGGTCATAAGGACGGACCCTTTAGGGTTCCTGTCTCCTCGGAACACCCGATGTTAGGTACCTCTGTGTCAGTCTGGACTGGATATCTGATTTGTTATTGTTAAGAAGTAAATCCGGTCGATTAAAAATTCAAACAAAAAATAAAAAATGACTTCTTATCACTACATATTATAAAATATTCAATGTCTACATATTGTATCACCAACTGGTGACATTTTCAATATAAAGTAAACCTTAATACTATTTAATGATATATAAGACATAAAATGTTATATAGGAATATCAAATAAATAAAATCTGTATTATTAAACATACTGAATTAGGGGATGGAGATAGAGTGGTTACGGGTAAAAGAAGAGGAGTGACATTGGTACTCGACAAAAAGATATGGATCTCTTGCTCGAACAAGGAAAAAAAGATATTATATAAGTTACCACACAAAATAAAAAATGGAAGGTGTATATTAACTATATTATGTTACAAAAATAAATGACATACTAAATAAAGTGGATGGTATCATTGGAGAGTACGACCACGTTTGTCGTTTTAAAATAAGAAAAAAAAGGAGAATCACTTACGATAAGGTAACACATATATATATGTGTGTAGACAACTACCTATGAATCCAACGAAAGTATTGAAAATATACGTATAAAAATTTTGAAGATTGACATTTTTTAGGTGAGGAAATGTTTAATATATTCTAAGAAGTTCAAGATCCAGTGTATTGATACACAGAAAGAAAAAAAAAAAAAAAAAGGGTAAAGGGTAGACATGGACGACGATTCGACGATTCATTGAAGTCGGTACAGGTCAAGACACACTGGGGTATCTACCGTCGGGTGGTCCGAGGAGGTAGGGACCCTAAGAGGTCCGTTCTTCTGACCTCACTCAACGGTGAAGGAGGAGGTTACGTACTTTCACTTTTCACTTTCACTTCAGCGAGTCAGCACAGACTGAGAAGCTCTGGGGTACCAGACATCGGATGGTCCGAGGAGGCAGGTACCCTAAAAGGTCCGTTCTCATGACCTCACCCTACGGTAAAGGATTACCGAACGTTTAGAGTGAAAGAAGTCAAGAGACAAGGAATCCGTCCAACAAAGGGTATAAACCTTACGAGCGGTAGAGGTTAAATAGATGAAACGTTTTGTGTAACAGGAAAATTAGATGATAATACAAGTTTAAAATCGAGGGAAAACTTCGAAAATGATGAAGAGGTTAATAAGGAAATATTAAAATGTGAACAAAGGTATTATAAACTATATAAAGAAAATAGTTAAGAACTGATGTATCAATCAAAAGAGAACTAATTCATAGTACATTTACATATATGATTTAGAACGAACATATACAGACAGAGTTGTAATAAGATGGACTGTTTATCCCTTAGAATGTCTTTATGGTCAGATAGTTACAACTTACCGATATACGTTTCGTAATAAAATTTTTAAGGTTCCTTATTTATATCGTAACTCGTTTTGTTCTTAAGTTAACCGATGTTTGAGTTATATTTAGATTTACTGTTTATGAAAACATAAACAAAGTTTTTTCTCAATCTCTTACCTTAAGTCTAACCGAGTTTGTCAACTTTTCATTTCCTATTTTCGAACCTGATGAGTCTGTTACTTGGGATTTAGACACACATTTGAGACATGTTAGGGAATCGATTATGGGTTGATGGGTTTCACCTTCTTTACGGTTCTTAAAATCGTATACCATCCCTTATCTTTTGACTCCATTCACTAGAAACGACACTTGGTGACGTCCTTTCTACCCTAAATTCATTTCGGTCCAAATGTCGAACGATATAATTTTGTTTAATTTGTTTTTTTGACGTAAGAAATCTACAATTGTTATCAGGTTTAGTAATATTAAAGGTATTATGTTAGTGTTTAATGATCTGAATCTTTACTTTTTTTTTTTTTTGTACTTAGTATCCGTTGTCTCTTTCCTCAGTGATGTTTACTAGAATTCTACTTCCGTCAGTACTATATTAGTGTTAAAGTTTCATATTGTTTTATTATTAATTGTTCACTCCTGAAAGTCGTTTATCTTTTATATTTATAAGTATACGTTTAGAAGTTTGATCTTTCATTTGTAGACTTTAATCTTTTTATTATTAGTAATCTACCCGAAGTTCTCGTGTAACCATTTACGTTCTTTAGCAATTAATTGAATTTCTAAATACTTATATCTAATGGGTAGGAGTCTTATCTTTATGTTTTTGATAATCTTTTTATTTATCTTGACCAAAGTTCTTCTACTATAGTTCGATAGTTTATATACATAACGTATTAATCTCAGAGTCTTCTCCTTTTCTCTTTTTACCTCCTCTTCTTTTCCCTACTTTTTCTTTTAAGTATCGATATATTCGTTTAAAAGAATAAGAAATATTTTACGAGAGTTTATAAATTCCTAACATAATCAGACGATCCCGACGGTATTACTTCATGGTGTGTGAATAACCGAAGTTGTTGTCTTTACATAAGAAACGTTGAGGCCTCTGATTTTTAGGTTTTAATTGTATGGTTACCTCTGTCCCAGGGAGACTTCTGAGATCCTTTCCTGGACTAGGTCCGAAGAGAAAACTGAAGACCATCAATAAACTGAACACCGTCGTGTTAAGGTTAGAAATATACTATACAAGGGATACACACATGGACACAGGTTATGAAAAATATTCTAATTGTAAACATAACCTAATTCCGGGTGGACCTACTGATCTAAAATTAAAACAATGGAGATGTTTCTGTTAAAGGTTTATACCGGGTTAAAACTCTATAATTCTAATCCTAAGGTCGTACCGTAAAACCCCCCTAGTGTCACATTAGGTATTATCACCATTTCTCAATATTACTTCACAGATGAAATTAGAGTTTTTTTAGTCTTTCTTTATACGTAGATAAGTGTGTACACTTTCTTCTTTCTTTATCTCTTTTACATTTTTTTTATCACTTAGTCTTAAGTTTCATATACCACCAAAGGATATAGTTAAATTGTACTTAGTTTTTACTACACTACTTCATAAGTTGTCACATATAGGGCGACCTTCAGGGTCCCCCGAGGGGATTCTTCTGTTCTACCCCTAATCCTTCATAATCAGAGAGTACGAAGGACAAGTCGTAGTGATAGGAAGGATACCACCCTTAGTCGTAAGAGAGGAGTCGTCACAGTCGGGAACGTTGGAGTTATTGTTTGTTAACAGGATTTTTTGTTACCTTTGAAACGTTGAATTGTGAGAGATAACGGAACACTCCGACCCAGGTCAATATACTTATTTTGGACTAGTCTCGAAAAGGAGGGTATGGTCTTAGACAAATTCCAGAAAAGTAGTAGAAATAAAATGGGGAACTTGACTTAAAGAACGTAGTAATATGAAATAACTACAGAGAAAGTAGAGTCGGGGACTTGCACCGGAGTCTTGAACCTTTAAGAGAGTCATAAACCTGGGTCCATTTTAAAAGAGAATGTGGTGTAGAAAGAGTATTGGGGTGGAAAGGAAAGTATTTGGGTAGGTTCTATTTCATCCTGTATTGTTTATATTGTACCAATGGTCCAATGAAAAAAACTTCGTTCCTGTACGTATGTATTTCGAATCTCCCTTTAATTATTTACACTTCTCATTACACGTACGAGTCAGTACAGGTTGAGAAACGTCAGGGTACTTGACATCGGGTAGTCCGAGAAGATAGGTACCTTAAAAGGTCTGTTCTTATGACCTCACCTAACGGTAAAAGATGAGGTCCCCGGAGGGACTGAGTCCCTAACCTGGGTCTCTAGTTTGGGTATAGAGAACTCAGAGGACGTAACCCTTCGTCTAAGAAATGATGACTTGGCGGACCCTTCTGGTGCTTCTCATTCCGTCGTATACATTTTGTCTGTATTCCGTACTGCGTACCATCTTCCAGACCACAAATCACCGACACCTTAATGACCTGGTACTAGTCCTTTGGTAACAAAGTAGAATTTATAGTTGAGAATAAACAATTATCACCGACGACCGTTATAACGCAACCCTCCCTAAGGAACGGAGAATTCAAGAGTTGATTTACTTAGTAAGTAGGTCCTACACTTTGGACGTAATAATGGAAAGAATAAGACCGAAGATAAGTTACGTGTTTTTTCTTATCATCCTACAAAGACTATATTTACACTTGATCTACTGGGGACCCATGTTTAGGAGAAGAATATGCAAAGAAACAAATAGATACCGTATATAATTTCATTTCTCATGTCCCTTATGGTAAGTAACTCGAATGAATACGGTCTATATAAACACAATCTTTATAATCATTAAAAATAAATATAAAAATATGGTAGATATATTTATATTAAAAATTTTAAAATAAATAAGTTGGTCACAGTACGTACAAACGTACGATTCAACGAAGTCAGCACAAGGTACAGTATATCCTATTATTACTCCGTCTCTTTACAATTTTAAAAAGAGAAGTTACGAGTTCGTTAATTACTTCTTTACACTGTGATATAGTTTTTTCTGGTGGAACGAAAAATTGGTGTACCACAACACCAATTAAGACATACAGTTGAACCGACCCGTTACCACGGGTCTATAAGGCACTTTGTAACAAGACCTACATTTCTACTAAGAACCTTCTCTAAATACAAATTTATTCATGTAAAACTCATTTCGTTTTACTGGAGGTGTGACACCCACTCGGAATTGGTTATTCAATTTCCAGACTGATCTTTTTTTTCCGACTTGAAGGGGCTTGTTCCGTAAGACGGTTGTCTGGTGGAAACATGAAAAAGACGAAATAGTCGAGAAGGACCAGGTGGTCGTCTGATGGAGATTTAAGTTTAACGTCGAGAAGGGACCTAGAGGTCGAACGTAGAGGTTAATTTGGAACTTGAAAGGATCGACTGTGTTAAAGTCAAGTCAAGTCAAGTAAAGTCAAGTAAAGTCAGCGAGTCAGTACAGACTGAGAAACGTTGGGGTACTTGGTGTCGTGCGGTCCGGAGGGACAGGTAGTGGTTGAGGGCCTCAAGTGAGTTTGAGTGCCGGTAGCTCAGTCACTACGGTAGGCCGATAGAGTAGGAGACAGTAGGAGAAGAGGACGGGAGTTAGGGAGGGTCGTAGTCTTAGAAAATGTTACTCAGTTGAGAAACGTACTCCACCGGTTTCATGATCTTAAAGTCGAAATCGTAGTAAGGAAGGTTTCTTTAGAGTCCCGACTAGAGGAAGTCTTACCTGACCAACCTAGAGGAACGTCAGGTTCCCTGAGAGTTCTCAGAAGAGGTTGTGGTGTCAAGTTTTCGTAGTTAAGAAGTCGTGAGTCGAAAGAAGTGTCAGGTTGAGAGTGTAGGTATGTACTGGTGACCTTTTTGGTATCGGAACTGATCTGTCTGAAAACAACCGTTTCATTACAGAGTCGAAAACTTATACGATAGATCCAACCAGTATTGGGAGGAAGGTTCCTCATTCGCAGAAAGTGAAAGTACCACCGTTGTGTTAAATACACTCAGTTGACAAATTGTATTCAGAGATACACTCATAACCAAGAATAAAATACACGTCTTGGGACGTAATCACTTGTGTCCACCCATAAAAGACCAATAACATGTGAATTACTGAGAATTTAAAATGTGAGTAAAGTTTGTGATATAGATTGGTGTGTAGTAATTTAAACTCTAAGATACTCTTTTTTTCTTCTTTTTGTTTGTTCTTCGTGTGAACAAGACCGGTGGATAGTGACACGTTGTTGAGTAATCACAGAATTTTGTTGTCGGTAGTAGTATTAGAAAGTCCAACAGAAAGACACCTTATCTTTTAACTCTCTGAGTCTACCCTTCAAGACCAAACCCAAGAGAGTACGTCAATGTCAGTCTGACACCGACCTTTACCTTGTACTTCTCTGACCTTATTGACCCCGAAAGACCATTACACGTACTCACACAGCCCCCCCGTGTATACAACTACGTGTGTGTGTGCACACATGTACACACACACACATACACCAGAGTTTCGGTGATGTATTTCAGAGAAGTAAGCTCGATGAAAGTCGAAGAAGTGTCGAACTGTCTGGTTTCGATAGCGTCACAAATGTACCGTAGATTTGAAAAGTTCACACTCATAAGGTAACTAATTCCGACTTCGATATAGTATAACTACTATATGAACTATATACATAAAATACTACATCGAAGTACTCAGTAATTACAATACAGGACAATTTGAGACAACCAACTTTATTAGTGTTTACATGTGAGTAAAAATTCGTCCCCCGTGTGTCTAGGAATAGAGTCACTTTTCTCCCAGTTTTCTCAAACGTCTGTATAAAATTTTACAGGCACGATAAAGAAAGTGGTGAAAAATGGAGAGAATTCTTTACGTCGGTTCAAGACAGAGACTTCGATCATTCCTTTGGTAAGGAGTGGGCTAGTCACAACCAATGACCTAATCATCTCTGACATCGATCGTACATGATTAGTTCTTCAACAGCAGGAGAGTCGTGGAACATCCGTTACGGTTACACCTCTTATCCTTTGTCGTACTTTGACTGAGGGACCCGAGGTTTCGAATCGTCAACTAACATTTTACATACCAGAGAGAAAAGGAAGACTTAGGAGTAGTTACAAAACTCTAAGAATTTTCGACACACACCGGATCACCATTAAACCAATGGTACTAAGATGTGATTCAGGTAAGAGAGATTAGTCTTAAGGGTTTTAAAAATCCAGATGTCAAAATAATTGATTGAAAGTGACATTTTCTTACTCCATCATAATTGAGGTTTTATAGTTCGTTAATGAACAAAAGGGTGAATCACAATGTAAGATCTTCCACTGAAGTCGTCGGTATTTGAAAGTAGGGTTTCGACTTACTGTTTTGTCGAAGACTCCTGATAATATTATTAAAGTCAGACTTATTTGATGTAAACACTACTATTCTCTTTCGAATCAGTACAGTTCCGACTTTTACATAATCACGGAAACAAGAGACTCTTATTTCCTTAGTCAGACGACCAGTCGGGAACCTTTAGTTATATAGTCACGTAAAGAAAGAAGAAAAAGGGATTCGGTCTCCAGTCGTTTACGAGTTCCACAGTTGTAGTGGGGACACTATCTCTGAGTGACATTCCGAAAGTCCTTATACAACTTCCCTCTTTGTATGATTTGTTGATTTACATGATTTGTAACAATAATAAAGCACGTAAAAACCTCATTAATTTTTCACTATGTAAGAAATAAACACTTAGCGTAACGTACTACAACTAAAAAGGGTTATATCATCTATTGACAAAACTTGACACCACAACCTCTTCTGAGAACTCTCAGGGAACCTGACGTTCCTCTAGGTTGGTCAGGTAGGATTTCCTTTAGTCAGGACTTGTAAGTAACCTTCCTGACTACGACTTCGACTTTGAGGTTATGAAACCGGTGGACTACGCTTCTTGGCTGAGTAACCTTTTCTGGAACTACGACCCTTTCTAACTTCCTTCCTCCTCTTCCCCTGCTGCCTCCTACTCTAACAACCTACTATAGTGACTGCGCTACGTGTACTCAAACTCATCCGATGTCCTCAACCACTACCTGCCCCTTCGGACAGTACGACTTCAGGTGTCCAGTGTTTCTCAGTCTGTTCTGACTCGTTGACTTGATAGATATTGACAAAAAATGATACTTCAAAGGAAACTAAGTTTGTCCATTAAACACCCCTCCATAGTATTATAGTGTATTTTAATAGATTGTTTTTAAATGGGTCATTGAAGTCGCTGGTCATTACTGAGAGAATGAGACAGTAAGGGAAATACAAAAGAAAATTAAAATGTAAGACGACATTTTTTCTCGAAACGAGAAAGACATGACTTGCTAATTGACTAGACATATTGATTGATAGTACCCAAGTTAGGGACTCAGTCCTTCTAGTCGACCTCCAGGTCGTGATATTACATATAAATCAGTACGTGAAAAAAAACATCTGTTTTACAGGGTACCTGTCTCCGCGGATCTCTCAATGTCAGGTACCACAACGTTTCTCAACTTGTGTCGACTCGTCCGTACGTGTATTCGATTTTTATGTATTTTTCATCAAGGACTTTTAGATTGGGTATATTATAAAATTTTCAAGTGATTGATCTCAAGATTTAAACAAATCAAAAAAAAAAAATACCTCTTACACTGTAAAGGAATATTACCATACGTGTCTAGAATTCATATGTTAATCTAAAATAGTCTACATATGAGGACACATTGGATATAGTGACAGTTCTATATCTTGAAGAAATAGGGGATTCTTACGAGGTAACACGAAGAACCGTCAGTTGTTTAGAAGACTTCATTCGTGTCAAGACTAGACAAAAGTAGTAACTAATAAAAACAAAATCTCGAAGTATATTTACCGAGACGACGACGACGATTCAGTGAAGTCAACACAGGTTGAGACACGTTGGGGTATCTGTCGTCGGGTGATCCGAGGAGGTAGGGACCCTAAGAGGTCCGTTCTTGTGACCTCACCCAACGGCAAAGGAAGAGGTTACGTACTTTCACTTTTCACTTTCACTTCAACAAGTCAACGCGAGCTGAGAATCGTTGGGGTACCTGACGTCGGATGGTCCGAGGAGGCAGGTACCCCAAAAGGTCCGTTCTCATGACCTCACCCCACGGTAACGGAAGAGGTATTTACCGAGATATGTCATATATAAGATCAAAGTGAACGACTAGTATTACAAGTTATCAGTAGGAATATTATCGTACACAGTTATGTGACGGAGAAAAATAACGAGTCATAATAAGGTAGTGTACACATAAGATGTTCAATAAATAAGAAAATCTTATCGTTGATAAACGTACCGAAAGTGATCTTCAGGAGGGAGACACGTTTGAGTTTATCTTTGAGAGAGTCGAGTCGATGACAGTGATGACCAGAACCAAAAGAACATCATAGGTACTCACATACTCTTTTCCCTGTCCCTTTCGGACGAGAGCTAAAGTAAGAATAAACCGTTAGGGACAATAAACCGAACGATAGATAAGATCAGGTTTTGGGTTATAGTGAAGTCCTTCTTTGAACAATGGTGTGTGTGATTTTTCCTACAAAGATCTTTTGTATCAAATGACAGGTCTTTTTAGTGTCCCTAAGGTGAGTCATATCCGAATTTAGAAACTTGTCAGAGAAGATCCGAACACGACAGTCGTAACGAGAAAAGGGGAAAATAGTGTGAAAGTACCCTGTCTTTTCCTACAGGGAAAATCCTTCAAAATTGTGACACAACATACGCGATCAGCAAGTCAACAAGGTTGAGACACGCTGGGGTACTTGACGTCGGGTGGTCCGAGGAGACAGGTACCCTAAGAAGCCCGGTCTTATGACCTCACCCAATGGTAAAGTAAGGGGTCCCCGAGAAGGGTTGGGTCCCTAACTTAGGCAAAGAGGACGTGACGTCCACCTAAGAAATGACAACAGACTCAGTGGTCCCTTCGGGATTGTGACACAGTTTATTTCCATTTAACCAATTTTTATAAATAAAAAAGTTACGTGTACAAAAGGTCTTAAAATCACACGATTATGCTTAGTACCCGAAGAGACCACTGAGTTTTACATTTCTTAGATGTACCCTCTACGTCCTCTTGACCCAAACTGGGGACCTAACCCTTCTAGGGGACCTCCTTCCGTACTGGAAGTGGGAGGTGAACCAGAAAAATTTCCAGTTATAAGAACGGACCTCTTAGGGGTACCTGTCTCCTCCGACAGTCCGATGTCAGGTACCCCAGCGTTTCTCAGCCTGTCTTGACTCACCTAATACTTAAAAGTACCTCCTCAGTCGTGAAAGGTTCCACTATTCTTATGTCTTGATAAAAAGAGGATTAACTTCTTTCAGTCTATAAAAGTAGCCGTTCATTCGAAGATGTCTTAGGGGAACGTGTTTCGGAAGGAATTACGTTCGTATACTACTATAAATTGATAAAGGTAGGGAAGATCTCATTCTCATGAAGGATTGACACGGGACTATGTAGGAGAGAACGAGGATATAAAAAATAAAATAAAAAATGAAAAGTTTCCCAGAATCTGAAGCATTTACGTTGGTGACAATTGTAAAATTCGAGACGAATGTTTACTCAGTAAACGAGTAGATACGGTAACGGTATCTATTTAAAGAATTAAATCGATGTAGAAAGTCACCTTCTAGGGGACCTCTTCCTTTACCGTTGAGTGAGGTCATAAGAACGGACCTCTTAGGGTACCTGCCTCCTCGGACCATCCAATGTCAGGTGCCACAGCGTTTCTCCGTCTGTGCTGACTCGCGAAAGTGAAGTGAAGTGAAGACATGACTTGAAAATAATGAGACATGAGAGGTGGGTCCAAGAGTGGGTATAGTAGTGTTGAAGAAACAAGAAAAGAGAGAGTTTGCATAACTGACAAGTTGATTGATAACTTTCACAATCTACGAGTCAGTACAGGTTGAGAAACACCGGGGTTTCGGGAAGTCCGAGGAGACAGGTACCTTAAAAGGTCCGTTCTTATGACCTCACCCAATGGTAAGGGAAGAGGTCCCCTATAAGGACTCGGTCCTTAGTTTGGGTCCAGAGGGTGTAACGTCTGTCTAAGAAATGGTAGACTCAGTGGTCCCTTCCAACCACGTTTTCATTGACACCAAAACGTAACAACTAGAAACGGTAAACTAAAATCTTATGTAACAATTTATTTACACCAATACGATGTGTAGTGCAAGTAAGTATAAAGAGGGAAACACACAAAAAAAAAAAAAAAGATCTCTTCCGTCACTGTTGGGTGAGGTCACAAGAACGGACCCCTTAGGGTCTCTACCCCCTCGGACCACTCGACGTCAGGTACCCCAGCGTTTCTCAGTCTGTGCTGACTCACTGAACTGAAAGTGAAAAGTGAAAGTACGTAACCTCTTCCTTTACGGATGGGTGAGGTCACAAGAACGGACCTCTTAGGGTCCCTGTCCCCTCGGACCACCCGACGGTAGAGACCCCAGCGTGTCAGCCTGTACCGACTTCACTGAATCGTTGTCGTCGTCGTCGTCGTCGTCGTCACTAAATATTCAACGACACATAAAATATAAGTAAAAACTGATATCTTTACTACAATCTTCTTTTCGTTTAAACTCCCTAAAAAAGTAAGTTCAAGTTTTACCCAGAATTTTGTCGTCTCTGTTTAACGTTGTAGTTGTTGTGTAAATCGCGTCCTTGACGATTACTTGTATGTCACGTCGTCTCGAAGTTCTTCAAAACGTTTCCTTTTCTCTCGAAGTTTCTACTCTTTGTATCACCGGTCGGTAGTCTTTAACTGTTGCTGGTTAACTCTCGTCAGAAGATTCGATTAGGAGAATGTTAATGTGCTCTTCAACGGTTTCTTGGGTTGTACCCGATAAGATGTCAGTAAACCGTTAATTTCGTTTAACCTTTCCACTTTTTCCAGTCATTCACCCACGGAGCACACGTCTAACTTTTAAATTTTTTTTTTGACAGTAAAACTTCACGGTAGCAGAGAAGATCCGTTGCTACTACCTGGTAAAGATCTAGACTGACACTGTACACAACTTTTCACTTAAAATATGTTGATCACTTTTGGTCTGTTCACCAACCTGACTCTTCTTCGAGGTTTCGTGAAGGGTTTCAGTTTGAATGTGGTTTTTTACAAGCACCAGTGAGAAACAATCAGACAACGACCAGACTAGGTGATGTTAAAAACTTAGGACCGTTTTGGTAATATAGACTCTTCATACGAGTCGTTTAACTACTCTACTTGACTTTTGACGTTACAGATGTCAGTGGTAACCAGTTTTCTTTCCCGGGTTAAGAAGAGGTACTGACATGCACTGGTGTTCAGTAGTGTGTAGGTCTCGAAGTTTTCGACTTTCTTGACCCGATGTTTCAAAACGGAGTACATAGTACAAGTGGTCTGGAGAACGGATGACTGATGGTGAACAAGTTCGTGAAGTTATTGAAAAACGTCCCTTTTACAAAGATGTTAGTTGTCCTCTCTCTTTTACGAAAGGTTCTCAAGTAGCTTAGGACTTCATACCTAAAATTGTAATATCATTATTTAAATAAAGAGTAACCGTTTTTACACAGTTAACATTGTCAAGGATAAAATCAACAATTTCTACACAAAATCGGATCTGTACTAATACCATACCAGACTTTGACGTTAGTGTAAACGTGGTTGGATTATGAATCATTAGGTCCACACGTAACTTTAATAAAATGAATATCTCTAATTTTTTTTTATCCAATCTGAAATGGAGTACTCCACCACTTTTAAAGTAAAAGAAGGATTTATAAATAAACTGATAGATCACTAAGTTGTAGGGTAGAGACGATTGGAGGTTTAGAGTAGAGACGGGGTACCTGATTTTAAGAAGAGAGACAGGATTTTCTGTGTTTATTTACTAATTTTTCAAGAATAATTAAAATGCTTAGGTGACAAGTTCACCAGTCCAAACCTAAGGTGGTAAAAGGTTAAATTGTTAAAAGGAGACACACAAAATTGAGTGAGAAAAATATAAGATATAAAAGACTTTCTACTATTATAAAATCTATATATATTTCACGTTATATTACTTTATATATAATTATGGTTGGACAGAAGATTTAAAGTCCGTGTTACCTCGATCTCGAGTATAAAAGGTATGTAATAATAATACCACTATTAACGAAGAAAATTTTAGTTTTGTAGATCGAAGAAAATTAAACTAAATACTTTATATTTATATAAATTAGACAATAGTTATTAACAATATATTGAATAATTATTTATTATGGCATATAATATTTTAATTTTACTAGTTTAGTGATTTCACTGATAAAGAATAGTGAATTTAATTGTTCTTCTTTTCATTGTCAGTTGATCATTAAAGGAAAAAAAGAAAAAGTCTTGGGTAAACGAAGGACATAAAAGAAACACCAGAATTTAACTTCGTATTTTTCAGTAAACTATCTTATAGTACCAATTTAATACTAAGTCCTTTCGAGAATGTGTCACCTAA
Organism: Capra ibex; assembly: GCA_006410555.1. Taxonomy (NCBI): domain Eukaryota; kingdom Metazoa; phylum Chordata; class Mammalia; order Artiodactyla; family Bovidae; genus Capra; species Capra ibex. The sequence continues at coordinate 31,999,103 of SJYO01041852.1, read as the reverse complement.
AAATACTCATAGAATTAACATCTCGATTACGTTCGATATCTAAATACGACTAATTGAGGTCTACCGAGAGACAGTACTAGGAATTTTCAAATTTAACAGTCAATGACTAAGATGAAAAGGATGACACATAAGAATCCTCGTTATAGCGAGAGGGAATAAATCTTTTCTATAAGGTGAGAAACAAAATGTAAATCTAATTTTAAAGACGTACAATTACAAATTCAATTACCGTTTCGAATATCTTTTTGTTGTTTTTACATAAAATTTATAAGTTTTAGAGGGACTTATACTTTTTAAGAATATAAATTTTTGTAATTTGACAGAAAGAAAACACCAAGTTTGATTAGGAAATTAACCTTCTTATTTTTTAGTTGAACGATTTACTAGGTTGAAATAGACAAAAACACAATTGTTATGACTTGTTTAACGATCTTTTATTTCAGAGTGACTAAATCGGTTCAAATTAAAACTTTCCATATATACGACTTTACTCGGAGACTAGGGATCAGTACGTTGTCATGTTCATTTTTCCTTTCTTTTTTAGCGATCAGACTCTACCTAAAAGATTGAGATCGATTCACTGACAACTCATTAGACACGACTGTGGAAATTGAGACTCTTTCTGTGTTACGAATCTTGTCTAAGTGGTACTGTCAAAGGATTTCTGATCCGTCGACGACGACGACGACGACGACGACGATTCAGTGAAGTTAGCACCGGCTGAGACACACTGGGGTATCTGCCCTCGGGTGGTCCGAGGGGGTAGGGACCCTAAGAGGTCCGCTCTTACGACCTTAACCCAACGGTAAAGGAAGAGGTTACGTACTTTCACTTTTCATTTTCCCTTCACCGAGTCAACACAGGCTGGGAGTCGTTGGAGCACCTGACACCGGAAGGTCCGAGGAGGATCCGTGATCACAGAATTACGAGTGATCATCTACTTTCGATATTTTACGTTCCAAGAGAGTCGTCAACTTTAATATATACTTTATTTTACTTCACTTCACTTCACTTAACTTCAGCGAGTCAACACAGGCTGAGACGCTGTCGTACCTGATATCGGATGGTCCGAGGAGACAGGAGGTCCGTTATCATGCCCTCACCTAACGGTAAAGGAAGAGGTCCCCTAGAAGGGTTGGGTCCCTAGTTTTGGTCCAGAGGGCGTAACATCTGTCTGCGAAATGGTAGACTCGGTGGTCCCTTCAGGTATATACTTTACCATTTGTCGTTTATTTATATACATATATTCCTTAATCCACTTTTGTTTTACAACAGTAGAAAGAAGACCAGACCGTTTACACCTTGACACAGAAACTACTACAGGGTACACTTCTCGATATAAGTGTGTACCAAACGAAAAGAAAGTAGACCGGGAAGAAATCACTCCGTTAGAGTAAAGGGTTTTATCAAAAGAACTTAATTTGATCGGACTAGTGGATGAGGAAGACTGAAAACGGAACCTCCGTAACCCTTTTAAAACCTAAAAGAAAATTCTCCTTACCTAACACTACTCTCTCTGAAGTCGACCACTTTTCATTTTTCATCTTTAGTAATCAGTGAGTCACCACAGACTGAGAAACACTGGGATACTTGACGTCGGCCGGTTTAAAGAGACAGGCACCTTAAAAGGTCCGTTCTTATGCCCTCACTCAACGGTAAAGTAAGAGGTTCCCTAGAAGGAATGGGTCCTAGTTTGACCCCAGAGGGTCTAATATCCGTCTGAGAAATACCAGACTCGGTGGTCCCTTCCGGACCGACCACCTTTTGTGTTTATATCTCTAATAACAGACAAGATAAACCTTTTAGTACATATACTTATTAAAGAATTATTAATATAACAGTACCGATACTCATATCCAATCCTCAGTCGACAGACCCAAGTGTGAAGTCTAATTACTATACATTCAGTACACTGGAATCCATTCAATAAATATTTACCCATACTATTATCATGAATCAAGTATTCTCTTGATTACCAAAGTTTACTCTATTAATTATATGTCTCAAACCGTATGACGAAGTGTCACAACAACTTTAGTAGTATTAGTAGTAATAGTAGTAATCAGAAACCTATAGTAGTAAACATTATGTTAAGAGAACTGTTCCGTTCAGTTATTTTACTTCCGAAACTTTCTCGATTTTTAGTTCATAAAATAATAGATAAGTTGTGTAAAGTGGTCTCGTAAAAAATCTATGTCGTTGAGAAAAATTAATCGTAAAACATCTTTTTTTTCTGTTTTACGACTAAATTTTAAAGTATTGTAAAAAAGGACCTACAAACGTAGACGGTAGATTAGTCTACGGTTATAATTGAAAACGGTGAGGTTACCATGGCGATATTTTTAAAGTGTTGTCATTAGTGAATTGATCTTGTTTGTTTTTTCAAGATTGATGGTTTTAGATAGAATTATTGATAACTGTCTAATTATAAGATTTACAGGTCAAGATTAGTGTGTTTCCGGAGTCCAGCAGTGGAAGTTTCTTTGAAAGTGAGTCTTGAAGATGAAGAAGTGTACATAGGTTCTTAAAAGTACTGGGTCTTTCATTAAGGTGTTGAAATAACGGTAACAACTTTTATAAAAGATACTGAGATCTTGGAATCTTATTTCGAAAATAATAAGGATTGGATAAAAATAACGGTTTAATAAGGAATATTGGTTTTACAGGGAATAAAAGAGAAGTGTCAAATGTACAAAAGAAAGATAAATCTTGAACGGTACAAGAAATAAAATTGATGTATAAAAGAAATCCCCCGATTGGTCCGAAGTTGTCATACACTTGATACTTTAAGGTCTACAAGTTCGACTTAAATCTTTTCCGTCTCCTTGGTCTCTAGTTTAACGGTTGTAGGTAACCTAGTAGCTTTTTGAATCAAGGTCTTTTTATAGATGAAGACGAAATAACTGATACGGTTTCGGAAACTGACATACCTAACGTTGTTTGACACCCTTTAAGAAGTTCTCTACCCTTATGGTCTGGTGAACTGGTCGGAGGACTCTTGAGACATACGTCTAGTTCGTTGTTGTCAAATCTTGACCTGTACCTTGTTGTTTGACCAAGGTTTAGTCCTTTCCTCATGTACTTTCTATATATAACAGTGGGACGAATAAATTGAAGATACGTCTCATGTAGTACTCTTTTAAACCTGACCTACTTCGTCTTCGACCTTAGTTCTAACGGTCCACTTTATAGTTATTGGAGTCTATACGTCTACTGTGGTGGGAATACTGTCTTTCACTTCTCCTTGACTTCTCGGAGAACTACTTTCACTTTCTTCTCTCACTTTTTAAACCGAATTTTGAGTTGTAAGTCTTTTGATTCTAGTACCGTAGGCCAGGGTAGTGAAGTTCCATTTATCTACCCCTTGTTACCTTTGTCTCTGTCTGAAATAGAAAAATGAGAGGGTTTAGTGACGTCCACCACTTACTTCAGTACTATAATTTCTGTAAACGAGGAACCTTCTTTTCAATACTAGTTGGATCTATCGTATAATTTTTCGTCTCCGTAATGAAACGGTTGTTTCAAGGTAGATCAGTTTCGATACCAAAAAGGTCATAAGTAAATACCTACACTCTCAACCTGATATTTCTTTCGACTCGTGGTTTCTTAACTACGAAAACTTGATATTGTAACCTCTTTTGAGAACTCTCAGGGAACCTGACGTTCCTCTAGGTTGGTGAGTCAGGATTTCTTTAGTCAGGACTTATAAGAAACCTTCCTGACTACAACTTCGACTTTACGGTTATGAAACCGGTGAACTACACTTCTTCACTGAGTAACCTTTTCTGGGACTACGACCCTTTCTAAGTCCCGTCCTCTTCTTCACCTACTGTCTCCTACTCTACCAACCTACCGTAGTGGCTGAGTTACCTGTACCCAAACTCACTCGGAGTCCTCAATCACTACCGGTCCCTGTAGAGCGTGCTACGTCAGGTACCACAACATTTCTAAGTCTGTGCTGACTCGCTGACTTCACCGGATTTGTCCACTACATCACCATTTCTTAGGAGGACGGGTTCGTCCTTCGTGTTCTCTGTATTCAAACTAAGAACCCAGTTCTTCTAGAAGACCTTATCCTTTACCGCTGGGTGAGGTCATAAGAAGGGACCTTTTGAGGTACCTCTCTCCTCGAACCACCCGATGTCATATACCCCAGCGTTTCACACCCTGTGCTGACTCGTGTGTGTGTGTGTAAAAGGAATCAACCTTATGTAAAAGTAATAAAACTGTTGATCTGACGATAACAGACTAAGTTTAAGAGTATGACCCAAAAACAAATCCCACCTAAATGTAATCAAGATTGATAATAATGTGAATAAATACATGTGTAAAGTAGAGGTAAAGTTTTGACACTCGAAGATTCGTTGTTAGAGACTAGGTGTACTAGAAAAATCGACAGTGTCCTAGACTTATTACAAAGGATCTACAATTAATGATTACATAAATAATTTATACATTACAAGATCGGGAAATGTTTCCAGTGGTACTGAAGACGACTGCTAGGTACTCAGTGAGAAGATAAAGTACATATGTCCATTACTTCCTCCGCTCCCCAGAAGTAGACCTTAAGTAATTGACGGTGAGGATTTCTTGTTATGAGATAATTCGAAGAGAATTCACAGTTTCTAGAAGAATTTACTTTTAATTTGACTAACTCCTTGGTTTTTCTAAAAAATTCATGATCTAAAAATAGTTTCTTGGTAATAGAGTCGTTCTCGTCTCCAGTCTCAGAGGAAATAGACGGTTCTTTTAGTCTTTAGATCGTTTCGGAACTCACGTTAATAACCTGAATTTCTCGTAGTCACAAAGTAAAGATTACACTAATTCTCTCATATGGCCCTTATGACCTATAGTTTTAACAGTTAATTACGTTCCAAGGTTGACGACAAATAATAGAGACAAAATTATTTAACATAGGGCCTCCGAACCTAAAAGGTACTTAATGACTTCCATTTAGATAAAAATCTCTAAAGACTAAAGGACCCAAATTGCTACACCATGGAATAGTAAGATTATGTATACTTATTTCTTTATAAACCCCCCCTTATTAGTAGAGGTCTGTCTGTTCTACTTCAACCTCTAGAAAAGTAAAGTGGGGACTCATTTCCGTGGTCCCTTCTTTAAGACAGTGAACTTGGGATTATGGGGTGAGACCTAAAGACACTCGGGGTAACACTTGATGTCTACAGACGAGTAAAAAAAGAAAAGAAAAAAATAAAGTTGAAAAATTTGAAGACAAACATAGTGTAAACATAACAAAAAATTAATTAAATAAAATTAACCTCCGATTAATGAAATGTTATAACATCACCAAAAACAGTATGTAACTGTACTTAGTAGGTACCCACAAAACGAGTCTCCAGTCCTTTTGGTTTTTAGGAAGGGAGTAAGGATTTTTTCTGTTTCGCTTCTCACGGTCTTATATAGTTCATCTAAAACTTTTTTTACAATGACATGAAAAACAAAAGTTATTTGAATTTGGGATTAAGGTCAAAGGAAAGATTTATTTTCGTAGGATAATTTTTATTTTTGAAGAAACAATAATAGTCATCACTTTTATTATCATTATTTAATAGAGTTCACTATTTACGTAAAAGAAGAGAAAGAAATTTAAGATTCAAACAAGAAACAAGAACCCTAAAGAATAAAACATAGGGTGACGTTTTAAGTTTCCAGATATAAGAAGTTTCAAATATACTCCACCAGTTTAATGTCATATTCCATACCTTCTCTCATCTAAACCGAGACCGACAAAGAGACCTCCCGTGTTACAGAATTACGTAAACGGTTTAGGAGATAGTCTTCAAGGGAGGGGAGGAAGTAAGACGACAAAGGGTGAGACAAATAACGTTAACTGAAAAAAATTTGAATTAAAAATTAACTTTATGTCGATGAAATGTTACAACACGATCAGAGTTTTCATTTCACTAAGTCAATATGTTGTACATACACATATTTATTAGTATATATATACTAAGGAAAAGGAATATCCGATAATGTTTTATAACTCATATTAAGAGACATGATATGTCATCCAGAAAAAACCAATAGATAAAGTATATAGCGTTACACGTATACAAGTAGTGTTTGAGAATTAAATAGGGAGGAAAGATGAAAGGAACAGGGAAACTATTGTACAAACAGAAGATCCAGATACTTAGATAAAGACGAAACATACATTCAAGTAAACGTAGTAAAAAATCTTCGATGTATATTCGTCATAGTACGTCTATTTCTTCTACGCAACACAAATATATTACCTTATAATGAATCGGTATTTTTATTAGTTTATTATGGTTAACATCGTTGTATCTACCTGGATTTCTAATGCTATAATTCACTTTATTCGGTCTATTTTTGTTTATAGTATATTTTAATGTTAACCGAAGATTACTACTGACACATTGCAGGAAAAGGAGCAATGAGATTTTACACTCTGTTGTAAAAAGATAAAAACAGACAAGTCTAGTCAAGTCAAGTCAGTGAGTCAGTACAGGCTGAGAAACTCTGGCGTACTTAGCGTCGTGCGGTCCGGAGGGACAGGTAGTGGTTGAGGGTCTCAAGTGAGTCTGAGTCCAGGTAGCTCAGTCACTACGGTAGGTCGGTAGAGTAGGAGACAACAGGGGCAGAGAAGGACGGGGGTTAGGGAGGGTCGTAGTCTCAGAAAAGGTTACTCAGTTGAGAAGCATACTTCACCGGTTTCATGATCTCAAAGTCGAAATCGTAGTAAGGAAGGTCTCTTTAGGGTCCCGACTAGAGGAAATCTTACCTGACCAACCTAAAGGAACGTCAGGTTCCCTGAGAGTTCTCAGAAGAGGTAGTGGTGTCAAGTTTTCGTAGTTAAGAAACCACGAGTCGGAAGAAGTGTCAGGTTGAGAGTGTAGGTATGTACTGGTGACCTTTTTGGTATCGGAACTGATCTACCTGGAAACAACCGTTTCATTACAGAGACGAAAACTTATACGATAGATGCAACCAGTATTGAAAAGAAGGTTCCTCATTCACAGAAAATTAAAGTACCGACGTCAATGGTAGACATCAGTGATACCTCGGGGGTGTTTTATTTCAGACTGTGACAAAGGGGTAGATAAGGGTACTTCACTACCCTCATCTACGGTACTAGAAGTAAAAGACTTACAACTCGAAATTCGGTTGAAAAAGTGAGATTAGAAAGTGAATGTAGTTCTCCGAAAAATCAAGGAGAAGTGAAAGACGGTATTCCCACTAGAGTAGACGTATAGACTCCAATAACTATGAAGAGGACCGTTAGAACTAAGGTCGAACACGAAGAAGGTCGGGTCGCAAAGAGTACTGCATGAGACATATATTCATTTATTAGTCCCACTCTCATATGTCGGAACTATATGAGGAAAAGGATAAACCTTGGTCAGACAACAAGGTACAGGTCAAGATTGACAACGAAGGACTGGACGTATATCCTAAGAGTTCTCCGTCCAGTCCACCAGACCATAAGGATAGAGAAAGTATTAAAAGGTGTCAAATAACACTAGGTGTTTCAGTTTCCGAAACCGTATCAGTTATTTCATCTTTATCTACAAAAAGACCTTGAGAGAACGTAAAAACTACTATGTCGTCTACTACCGTTAAACTAGAGATCAAGGAGACGGAAAAGATTTTGGTCGAACTCGTAGACCTTCAAGTACCAAGTGCATAACAACTTCAGACCGAACCTCTTAAAACTCGCAATGAAATGATCACACACTCTACTCACGTTAACACACCATCCGAGTCCTCCCGGATCTCCTCGACGAGGTACAAGTTCCAGTCCTACCCGCCGACACTTCTCTATGGGGAGGAGGTTCCATTCCTCGTCCCCGACGTGAAACGACCTCGTCGTCACTTCTCTATGGGGTGTAGGTTCCATTCTCTTTGGGTTCATTCTGTCATCCAAAACACTCTCCTGTAGTCCCCCGTCTGTGTGACTTTGGTATTAGTGTCTTTTGATCAGTTAGATTAGTGTGATCCTGGTGTCGGAACAGATTGAGTTACTTTGATTCGGTACGGGCACCCCGGTGTATTCTACCCGTCCAGTACCACCTCTCCAGACTGACTTACACCAGGTGACCTCTTCCCCTACCGTTTGGTGAAGTCATAAGAACGGAACTCTTGGGGTACTTGTCATACTTTTTCGTTTTACTATTCTATGATTTTCTCCTTGAGGGGTCCAGCCATCCGCGGGTTATAAGATGACCTCTATTCACCTCTTTATTGAGGTCTTTCTTACTTCCCTACCTCGGTTTCGTTTTTGTTATGGGTCAACACCTACACTGACCACTATCTTCGTTCCAGGCTACGACATTTCTCGTTATAACGTATCCTTAGACCTTACAATCCAGGTACTTAGTTCCGTTTAACCTTCACCAGTTTGTCCTCTACCGTTCTCACTTCTAGTTGTAAGATCCTTAGTCGTTTGATTTTACCTGACCTTACCCACTTAAATTGAGTCTACTGGTAACATAGATGATGACGCCCGTCCTTAGGGAATCTTCTTTACCTCATCGGTAGTACCAGTTGTTTTCTCAGGTTTTACGTCATGAACCTACGTCAGAGTTTTTACTGTCTTACTAGAGACAAGGAAAGGTTCCTTTTGCTAAGTTATAACGTCATTAAGGTCAAATACGGGGTTGGTCATTGTGACTTCTTCGACTTCAAAATGACAAGATACTTCTGGATGTTCTGGAAAATCATGATTGTGGGTTTCTTCTACAGGAAAAGTGATATCCCCTGACCTTACGTTTTCATCCTTCAGTTCTTTGTGGACCCCATTGTCCGTTTAAACCGGAACCTTATGCCTTACTTCGTCCCGTTGCCGATTATCTCAAAAACGGTTCTCTTGCGTGACCAGTATCTTTTGTGGGAGAAGGTTGTTGTGTTCTCTTCTGATGTGTACCTGTAGTGGTCTACCAGTACTTCCTATCACTATGTTTTAATTTCTCCATCAGTAATCCGTTATTTGTGGTTTAGGGATTACTGTCTAACAAACTAGTTACTTCTGGACATACTCTTCTTTTTTAAACTTATCTTAGGATTTCGTATTCTTCCCTAGTCGATTCTATTCATTTCGTTTCTTCTATTTAAATTAGTTACGGTGAATCTCTCGGAAAGTGGTTCGTGTCCCGGACAATTTTACTCTTTATAAGTGGAACGAAGTCCTATACGTTTCGGAAGTGAAGATACACTTTGTGAGTTTCTCGAGATAAAGGTTTAAACTGAAGGGGAGACTCAAAACGATGTGTGGTCTCTCGGGATTTACCTTTCAAAGTTCCAGATAGTTTAGTTTAGGTAGTAGGTGAGGAGTTTCAACAAGGGAATCTTGAGTGTCCACTTGTGTTCTTACCTAACTAGATCACAACAGAGGAACTTTAGGAGATAATTGATTCTATACATTTTTTCGTTTTTAACTGTTGTCTAGATACATAATTTTTGAACGTATCTCGTATATACTAGTCATATCTATTTGGAAAATAGTCACCACACTTACGGTCATCTAAATCTTTTTGTGTATTAAGACGTGTATCGTAAACAAGTTAGATTGTGCCTATCCTATATAAGAGTTCCTTTGGTCCTTTTCTAAAACGGAAAAAGAGGGGTAACACAGATTAACACCTTATATCTTTCATATAAACTAGTCTTTTGGTCTACGACAAACTACCACTTTCTCAAGAGAATTGGAGACAGGAGTCTTTCATTTTTTTTTCATGTAAACTGAGATAAAGTCAGTTTTTGTATTATCACTCCCCTTCTTTCATCGGAGGGAGTACGTTTCTCTAGGTCCTGTTAGAGTATAAACAACCCATAGTCATTAAATTATTTTCAGACGTACTCTCGAAACCCGAAAATAAAGACAAGGCCGGTGTGACCAGAAACAATGAGTTTGGCTGGCTGAGATAACGTGGAGTCACGGAAATGTGACCGGAACGTGTACACGGATCTTACAGGATACGGGTAAACGAACGTCTTTGGATGCAAAGAAGTAAGTCAGGAGACAGATTAACGTAGGAGGAAGGTAAGATCAGAGATTTTGAGACGTCAAGGAATAGGAATCCAATAAAACGACGACGACGATTCAGCGAAGTAAGCACAGGCTGAGAAACGCTGGGGCATCTGTCGTCGGGTGGTCCGAGGAGGCAGGGACCCTAAGGGTCCGTTCTTATGATCTCACCCAACGGTAATGGAAGAGGTTACGTACTTTCACTTTTCACTTTCACTTCAACAAGTCAGCACAGGCTGAGAACCGCTGGGGCATCGGACATCGGATGGTCCGAGGAGGCAGATACCCTAAAAGGTCCGTTCTCATGACCTTTTTCATGAAAGGAGGAAGTTCCAATAAAATCCACATATATATAATAAATAGATGGCAGACAGTTAATGTATTCGTCATCAGTAAAGACCGGACACGAAGTACATAGGCGTAGTAAATCTTGTCACAGACGTTCAATCATTGAGGAGTCGTATATGAAAGAACTATTAACTTACCTATAAACTACCGATATTTTTCAGATCAGTAACTAGTGTGTTACTTCTCATGATGTCTGGGTTGATAGTGGACATTTATTTATTTTTGATATTTGTATATAGTGTTGACATGTGTCGATAAGATCGATAAAAAGTCCTTTATATAATTTTTGAATGTAATAGAAAAAAGGAGTTATATTTAAATAAATAAAATTAACCTCCAATTAATGAAATGTTATAACATAACCAAAACGGTATGTAGTTGTACTTAGGTGGTATCCATATGTGTACAAGGGGTAGGACCTGGGGGAGAGTGGAGGGAGGGGCAGGGTAGGGAGGGGCACGTGGTCGGGGTTCGTAGGTCATAGTACGTAGCTTGGACCTGGCCACTAAGTAAAGTATACACTATAATATGTACAAAGTTACGGTAAGAGGGTTTAGTAATATTAAGTATTTTTTATTCTAAGAGACCTTTATTAGTGAACTTTTTAATCTGAAAATCTTTTCTAAAGGATTTATAGTATTTGATAAACATTCTTCCACATAAAAAATTTATTTAACTCTCAATTCTATAGTATACCTCTATTTTATTTTATTAAAGTCTCCACTTTTTATTAGTATAATAACATACCTGTATACTCCTGTATACTTTACGTTGTTATTTTAACTTTATATAACTGTCCACTATTTCTTTTTTTTGACCGTAATGACTTTTAACTTTGTTCGACTTCGTTTCGACGTTTTGGGAGGTCTACGTCTTCATTTTCTTTTTATTATACTATAGAATTCTTTCTATATATCTTGTCTCTTTAATAATAAGGTCTTCTTCTCTTGGTCTTCATTATTGTCAACTATGAATATATTACGGTCTGTTACAAGATTCTCGAAATAAATAATAATTGGTAAATTGTGTATGTTATTGACATATACCATCCATGGCGATGTTAAAGACAAAATGTTATTCTAAAGACTTTGAACCCTTTTGACATTCTTACCTGGTTCCACCGACTCGACCTTACCCTTTAGTACGGAAGACATAGTTTCATAGGTTCTGTATGATTAAGGTGATCAATATTAAAATTGTTTATGCCAAATTAAAATAGTTTGAATAATATACTTGACAACTTACGGGTGAATTTTCATACAACAGACATAGCAAGAATAATAACAAATGAAATTGACCCTTTCACCTTCAGCGAGTCAGTACAGACTGAAAAACGTTAGGGTATCAGATATGTCGGGTACCTTAAGAGGTCCGGTCTTATGACCTCATCAGAAAGTAAAGAGGTCCCTTAGAAGGGTTGGGTCCCTAGATTGGGTCCAGAGGACGTGACGTCCGTCTAAGAAATGGTGGACTTGGCATTCCCTTCGGGTTCTTATGACCTCACCCACCGGATAGGGAAGAGGTCCCCTAGACGGACTGGGTCCTTAACTTGGCCCCAGAGGACGTAACGTCCATCTAAGAAATGGTTGACTCGATACTCTCATGAAATTAACCCTTCACCTACAATTTTAATATATATAAATATTGAGTATTATGACACAAAGACGGATTCAGAGGAACATCAAAAATATGATAAAAGATACGGAAACTGGTAGGAAATTAAAATTTCAAAAGACTTAGCGTAACAAAGGTCATAAAACAAAAATATAATATATAGTAAAACACCCTAAAAATAATATATACACGATACTTTGTATATAAACTAGATCAGGAGGGTAGAAGACGTTCTGTGTAAAAGAAGTAAAGAAAACCCCGAAAGACCTTCGTCTTAACTTGTTTATGTAGAAGTCGATAAAATATTCTTAGTGAGTCAATAAGAGAACTGTCTCCAAAATAAAGATAAAAGGAATCTAGACTTAATAAATTTCCGGTTCTCAATGAGAGTTGGTTATTAAGTCAACAGTCGGTCGTTATACCTTTTCCGTAATAAATTATTACCTCACTTACCTGTATAATAAACCAAACAATTTACATAGTCTTTCTTTAGATCTTATTAATTCGTTAATCGACATACCATTATCCTTTTCTTTTAATGAAACTTACGTTATCCGTATCTTAGAAGAAATGACTACAAGGTATAATTAGAGTTCTATTTGGATATTGAGGTGTTTCCACTAGAAACAAAAGGGTAAGATCTTTCAGACGATGGTCTTACTGTGAATCTATCAGTAAGTTTACAATTCGTCCGAAAAACGTATGTACCTCCTTCTAAAGTGTCTAATTAGATAAGAAAATCTGTGAGTAAACGATTAATCTTACGTTGACTTTAGGTCCCAAAATAATGATTAAGACTTCCTTTAAGAGTGATTCTAACGAATTATTAATTTGTATGTTTCCTTGTCTGTCATGATCTACTGTAAAGAAATAACAAGATACCCGTTAAAAATACTTAAACATTACCATCTTTACAGAAATTTTTATTTTGGTTTCTTAAGTGGATAAAAAATTTAATTTTTTTTATAAAATCTCTAGTCACTTAAATTTAGTAATGAGACAGAAACGGATGTAAAATGTTATAGGTCACAGTCTTTTGTTTTGAGCTCAAAACTTTTCATCAAAAAGGATAAAACTATGATGACCAAGTCTAGTCACTTCAACGAGTCAGGACAGGCCGAGAAACGCTAGGGTACTTGATATCGGATGGTCCGAGGAGGTAGGTACCTTAAAAGGTCCGTACTCATGACCTTCGACAGACTTACTAGTCTCACTAAGTGAATAAAAGGTTTATTGAAAATTTGTCTCGTTAAGAGACGTAGGACTCCCTGTTGCCGACGGAGATGACTTGACACGTCTACGAAATTTAGGACATTCTAATATTCCGAGACACCCGTCCCGAACACGAAAAGAACAAGTGTTGACGTATAAGTTAAAGTTCCTGTCACTCCCCGTGTACTATGTTTAAATTAAAACTACCAAGAATCTAAAGGTTGTCAACTAACGGATTGTTATTGTACACGGAGGCACACCACACACACATGCACAAAGAAGTTAAAACAAAAAGTGTACAAATATTAGTACCAAAATGAATTTTCCGGTTATAATGGACTTATTTGTTTTTATGTCTTTTAATTAAAAACTACCGGAATTACTGAAATGTTTTTACATAACTCGATACACTCGACAAATATATAAAACCACTACTTAGGGAAAAACCAACGAAGGAAACGTTTATAAAAGAGGGTAAGACTCTCGACAGAAAAGGAAAACAAAAAAGAAAACGACACGTTTTCAAAATTTCAAATTAATCTAGGGTCAACAAATAAAAACAAAAATAAAAGTAATGAGATCCTCCGCTTAGTTTTTTTAGAACGACGTTAAATACAGTCTCACAAGACGAATACAAAAGGAGGTTCTCAAAATATCACAGACAGGAATGTAAATCCAGACATTAGGTAAAAAATCAAACAAAACCACATTACCATAATTCTTGACAGGATTAAAGTAAGAAAATGTACAACGACAGGTCAAAAGGGTCGTGGTGAATAACTTTTCTAACAGAAAAGAGGGAACATATAAGAACGGAGGAAACAGTATCTAATCCACTTATATCCACTTGCCTTATTGGGTTGGTTTTTTTATTCCCCTTCTAAATTTATCTGTAAAAAAATTCTTCTGTATGTTTACCGGTTTTTCGTGTACTTGTCTACGAGTTATAGTGATTAATAATTTCTTTACGTTTAGTTTTGATACTACTTCATAGTATAGTGTGATCAGTCTTATCGGTAGTAGTTTTTCAGATGTTTGTTATTTACGAGTTTTCTCACACCTCTTTTCCCTTAGGACGATGTGGTAACCACCCTTATATGTCACCATGTCGGTAATGCCTTTTATAATACCTCCAAGGAACTTTCTGATGTCTCGTTTGTATACTGGATCGTTAGGGTGAGGTTCGACATACAGATCTCTTTTGGTATTAAGCTTTTTTACGTCCGTGAGACTATAAGTAACGTCGTGATAAATGTTATCAGTTTTATATCTTCGTCAGATTTGCAAGTAGTTGTTTCCTTACCTATCTCTTCTACATCATGTATATATGTTTCCCTATAATGAGTCGATATTTTCCTTACTTTAAAACGGTAAACGACTCTGTACCTACCTAGATTTCTGACAGTATGCCTCGTTGTATATATATTATAGCGAATATACACAGTAGATCTTTTTAATACGTCTACTTGAATAACCGTTTCGTCTTTATCTCAGTATTTACCTCTCTTCTTTGAATGCCAATGGTTCCCCTCTTTTCCCTCACCTTGTTTAACCCTCTAATCTTGACCGTATACATGTGGTGATACAGATTTTATTGATTGATTACTCTTAGATGTCCCACCGTTTCCCTTAAGACGAGTTACTGGACGCCACTGGATTTACCCTTCCTTTGGATTTTCTCACCTTTTATATATTGACTAAGTGAAATGACATGTCGTCTTTCATTGTGTTGTAACCTTTCGTTGATATGATGTTATTTTTAAATCCTTTTTATTAAATGTTTTTATATTTTATAAGTTCTACAGTACTCTCAAAGATACATGATTTAGACATTTGTTGGGATACTCAACCTGTCCTTTTAATAGGACCAAAGTATCGTCTCCCTCGTTTACTAGTTTAACAAGGTATGAACTGGAATTAATATCTCAATCACTTACCTTTTCATTCCCAAACTTCGGTCAAGAGAACTGGGGTAGGATCGTCTTAAATTGTTTGTGTTTTACGTCAAGACAAAGAAACTAATAACCTTCATTTAAGTCCCTCAATAAGGGGGTTTCTATATATATTATTTGTACTTATTAAGGTCAAAAGGACTGCGTTTTGTTGGCATTAATAAATTTGTTGTTGTTTTATTTTAGTAACAAAACTAGTGTCTAAAAATCTATTTTTTCTTTATCGTACTGGATGTTACTGGAGATAAAATTTTGCGTGGTGAAAAAGTCTTTACAACCTTCGTACCCTTTTTACATACCTCCATCAAAAATTGAGATTTTCAACATAGAAGACGATCGTGACAAACGATGGGATCGACTAGTTTCTAAAGGTCCAAGAAATTCAAGGTTATATGTTAATTTCGTTACGGAAACCCTTTAAAATAATTGTGTACTGGTATCGTTACAGAAGTCAGGAGATCTCCTTTGACATAGTCCCGAAGAAAACGTTACAGGGTGGATAACAATAAATTAGAATGTAATGAAATAATATAGTTAAAGTATAGTATAAGTTAACGATTCAGGGTCAAAACAGTAGATAGTTTGTTTAAATCTTTTTATAAAGATTGACCTGTCCCAATAATTCTTCTGTGAGTATTTCATAAATGACAGACGAGTTATGTTTATGTAATAGTTATTTATATCAATGTATATATATATCAATATATACGTACGTATATTACACCACAATTGTTAATAATTGAAGGAATTGTTAAGATATTACCGCGATGATAGGACTAAAACTTTTCGTTTTTATGAATCCGGGTCTACTAATCCTTTGAACGACTTTCGGTATCCCCGTACTTTTACGTTTACGACTTAAATCTCCTTAGCTGTTACTTCAACTGTTCGTATACAAACCTTTCGTACTCCTCCTCCGTCCTGATTCGATGAACCCAACACTCCGTGTGTTTTATCCTTTTCTCAGTCAGTATCCTGTTCCGTCCCTTCCTCTACCCCTTTCTTTCTTTGGAGTCCGAAAACAGTGGTTTCTGGAACGGGTTAGTGGTTGTTCGAGGAAGTGGTATTTAACAGAACTTCCTTATTATTACTAATAATTATCGATTATAAATAAATCGTAATAATACATAGTCCGGGATAGGATTCGTGAAAGGGACACAAATGGGTGACTAAGAAGTCAGAGGAAATGTCTATTCCTTTGACTCCGAGTTGATCACCAACTGGTCCAGACTAAGATTGGAACCTTCTAGAATGGTTTCTTTAGATGTGAGTTCATTCTTAAACGAGGACAAACAGGATCCCGTGGTTACTAATCGTTTTTTTTTACCCCACTATTTATACTAGGTTACCCTGTGAAACTCTTCGAGTTGTTATTCCCTAATAATTATGGAGTAAATTTTTTTAGTAGTAATATTGACGAATCTATCTTTGTTCCGTGAGAAGTGGAACGGGAGCAGACGAATATCCTACAGGAGGACCTTTGAATGTCAAGTTTCAAGAACAAACTCAGGTACTGGGACACATCAGGGAAGGTTTCGGTTTAGAATTTTTCCTTTTTTTTTTTTTTTTTTTTGCTCTTTTCCTAATTCATCTCTTGTCATACAAAACCCTATAAACTGAAGGGGATATAGGACTATACCCGAAGGGTCCACCCCGATCACCATTTCTTGGACGAACGGTTACGACCTCTGTATTCTCTACACCCAAAGTAGGACCCCAACCCTTCTTGGGGACCTCCTCCCGTACCGTTGGGTGAGGTCATAAGAACGGACCTCTTAAGATATCTGTCTCCTCGGACCGTCCAATACCAGGAATCCGTGTATTTCTCAGCCTGTACTAACTTCACTGAATCGTGTGTACGTACATGGGACTTTATTTTAAATAAAGAAAACGTAGGTAAGTCAGAGACTTACCTCTTCCGTTACCGTGGGGTAAGGTCATGAGAACGGACCTTATAGGGTACCTACCTCCTCCGATCATCCGACGTCAGGTACCCCAGCGATTCTCAACCTGTGCTGACTCGCTGAAGTGAAAGTGAAAAGTGAAAGTACGTAACCTCTTCCTTTACCGTTGGGTGAGGTCACAAGAACGGACCTCTTAGGGTCCCTGACCCCTCGGACCACCCGACGACAGATACCCCAGTGTGTCTCAGCCTGTGCTGACTTCACTGAATCGTCAGAGACTTAGGGTGTGAGTCTACATCGAAAGACTACTGTCTTAGACAAAATAAGACGAAATAGGGTACACGGATCTTATCACACATCAAGTGTCATCCGTAAATAATTTGTTAACGATTTACTTACTTGATCACAGTCTGAAGGTCCTTAGACTCGAAATTTCGATGGTAAGTGATAAGTGAGTAACACATTTGAACCTAATAAATAAACGATAGAGTCTTGGAACGATTTAATCTCACTATTTCGAAAATGAGTATCGTCACAACACTAATTTTCTTACCTCACAGCTCGTGGATTAAGACAGGTATCGTCCTGAGACCTGAAGAATCGTTTACAACGAATAGGACGTTTACGGATGAAGACTGGGAATCATATGTAATGTTTACGTCTCTTAATCGTACTTTAAGTGTCGTTAAGACTCCTTTACCGAACAGTGAATCTTACACAGAGGAGATCTCTCAAATATGGGAATTACCAAACCAATTTAAGAATCTAGTGGAATCGGTTCGTAATAGAGTTAGTGATTAAAAGTACGGACTATATAAAAAAAAAGTTTAATATACTTCTTGGTGTGTGACAGACCCCTTTCGAAAGATTAGAGTAGATCTCCCTTAATTCGATCAGTGTTCGTTTAGAAGGGAGTAGTTATTGGTTAAATTTGGTAATAGGGTTAATTTATAGTAAGACTTTCGTTAGAATTAGTTAGATCTGAACTACCCGAAGGACTTTCTTAACGGATTAATTTGAGAGATATCTTATTTTACTAAGACGGATCAGTTGGGTTATCACTGTCCTTTGATTCTTTGTCTCCTCTTATAAACCTTCACTTAGAATCTCGTGGGTTGTCTTAAGTTTCCGTTATCTCGATTACAGAGGGAGTGCCCCGTAACGTCCCTGTCTTTCTATTAAGTGTACTTCACCAAAACTCTATACGAGACTTTCCTCTTAATATTAGTAACAAAAACCTTACACCGGAAGTACAGTAGACTGAGAATAAAAACGTGAAAGAAAAATTAAAATCGTAAGAAGGAAACACATTTGGGTCTTAGAACAATAGAGAAGGTGGGAATCCTGACACCGTGTTCAACAGGAGAGGTGTTTCCATGGAAGACTTCTCAATTCATCTCCGATTTTAGGTTAGGTTCATATAGAGGAGAGGTGTGACGAACAGATATCTTGAGACGGGCAAGTTTCTCGATTCAGGAAAGAATTAGACGTATCTTTCACAAGATTGTCATAAAGTAGGAACGACAAAATGAAAGGATCCCGACAGTATTGTTTAATTATGTTTGGAGCCCGGAATTTCGTGTATTAACACAAAACATTGTCAACATCTCCAACCTTCAGACTTTAGTTCCACAGGTGTTTCACTGTGTAGGAGACATCCGAGATCTGATCTTAGGTGGGAGTGGAGAAGGTCGAAGACCGTCGAGAACCGTAGGGAGGTACCACCGACGTAGAGGTGGGTCGAAGTGTAAGAGAAAACACGAGAGAGGAAAACAGAGAGAGACAATATTCTTATGAAGACTATCGTAAGTCCCAGGTTGACGTAGCGACTTCCAGTTAAGGTGTAGAATTTAGGAAATAACATAGACATTTTTAGAAAAGGAGTTTATTCTAAATGTTCGAAGTTCTTGATTATGAACTTTATAAATCTACCAGTAATAGGTCGGATGACAGATAGAGGATTTTACGAAAGTCTATTATCGGATTATAGTCACCTACCCCCTTCGTACTAAATAACTCGTATTAAATAAAAAAAGGGGTTTTGACTCCTTTCAAGTTCGTGTAACTCCAGAGTAGTGATAAATCTTACTCATTAAGTTTGAGATCAGTAGGATAACATTGTACCCCTCTTACATATATCGTTCCGATAAGTTACCTTACAAGATTCTACTACCTTTAACCCGTCTACGAGGATTTAAGTCCTGAAGTCTGAGAAAGACGGTTGAAAAAATACGGTGTAAAGAAACTTATAGACCCGTCCTTTGTTACGACTCTGAGTGTGACTCAAGGAGTGTGGAAGAATACTCCATGGTGTCGGGAGACACGACGTTATATTCGAGACATCGGGTAGAGATTCTTGTGAGAGTGTAGGAATAGGGTACCGGGACTATTCTGTACGAAACCCAAGAAAAATAAAAAGTTAACTATTAATACTTTCATATTAAGACCTATCTAAGTACACTGTCCCTTGGGTAATCTTGATTATTTCGTCGGAAAGTAATACTTTGGAACTCGATAAACCTTTTCTTCCACCTTTTTTTACGTGTTGATGGAGTCGACCATTTTTAATAAGAAGGGTCATTTACTTAGATTGAAATCATCCTTTTACTCATCTCGTGACATAAACCCCTCTTATAGACGAAATAACTAAGGAATAATTTTCGTGTCAAGACACTGTAATTTTCACTTTATACGAATAACTTATATTAAGACTTTTTATAAATTTTTTTTTTTTGACATTCTTTCTGGTTCTTCGTATCTCTATCAAAGATTTATCTAGTTGAGAGAGGTTGGGTTTAGAGTGATTAGACCAGGTTTAGTGACGATAGAGAGTGGGTCTAATAATGTTAGTATAAGATAGATCCGGGTGTCGGACGTTAATAGAAAGTAAGACGTCGGTCCATTTCTAAGTATGTAACTATTTCAAACAAAAGGAGTCACAACCGTAGTAGAATATATTTCGGTTCAAGGGAGTGTTAAGTAAAAAATATATATTGGGTCCTCACAATACCAGTAATTCCTCACAATTGTGGTAAGGGTATTACCGGGGTATTAGAGACCGACTTCAACATCTCCGTGAAAATTCCAACCAGTCTTATAATGAGAGTGGTCCCGTGGAGAGTTGTACCAACGAAGGTAGAGGGTTTCGTGAAGTGGATGGGCGATAAAAGTAAGTAAAGAACGGGAGAGGGAAGGATAAGTAAATAGAACGGTATCGAAAGTCCGGCACAAAAGAACCTTCAGAGGTGACTAAGATGTCAAGACCCAATCCACTGGTAAGAGACCCGTAGGTGTCATAGGGGTGTAAACCAGAGATACCAGAAATATGAATTGATATGAACAACGAGTAGACCCATACAGTAGACGGATAATCTGTCATATGAAGAAAACACACACACATTTAAGTAAATAAATAAAATTAACCTCCGATTAATGTTATAACATGTCCAAAAACAGTATGTAAGTGTACTTAGTCGGTCCCCACATGTACACAGGGGGTAGGACTTGGGACGAGAACTGTCGTATGACAAATTCTCGTTTTTAGTACAGAGAAGACGATGTCATAAAAGTTTCAAATAGTGTTACAAATTGTGTAACCTCCGTGAGTTGAATATGTGACTTACATATGACTTAAAATCTCTTTACTAATTCTCGTTCCTAGGATCTAGGTGTATAGTAAAGAATGTTGATTGAAAATTGGTATTCGTTCGATTAAATAGAGAGACTTAGAGTTAACGGAGTATTTTTTTTCCTCTTTTTTTTATTTTTGTCATATACCGACTACGTTTGATCTAATGGAGGGTTTTGAGTACGGGAACACACTAAAGGAGGACTCACGGACGTCTTAGACACTGAACAGAGATTGTCTATCTTATACAGTTTTACTACCATACGGTGAGGTAACTAATCCGTTGTGACATACCGTTCGTTCTGTCTGGTAGGGAGGGTACTAAGGTAACGCAACATACTGAGACAGAATCGTCTGACGTAATTCTCCGTAAGGGACGGCTGTGACTCCGGTGTTTACCGGGACTTACTCCGGAACTTACAGGACACCTCTCCTAGCGTACCGTCCCCTCAATTCCGTCGAAGATTTTTGGGTTCTTACAAAAGGGTCACTACCAGTCTTCAGACCCGGAAATGAAAATTTCGGTGTCCTTTACTTAAGACGGGTGTTACATACGTTTGAGTCTTCTAAGAAAGGATCAACTCTGAGGTCTAGTGTCACGTCGGGACAATTTCACGTTGACGTCGAAATCCCATGGACTTTGTCTTCTGTGTCGATTTCGGTACGAACCTGTGGGTTAGTTGTCATCGATGTGGTATTATTTTTCGCCGATTTAAATGCCATTAAAAAAAAAGTATGTGGTTATATTTTGATTATATATCAGGGAGAAAGTATCTCATTAAACCTCCCGATTTATTTAATTATAAGTGTTCTACGACTCTTGGTACGGACAGTGGGTTGTAAAAAGTTTATTTCCTTTTAATTTACAAGAATAATGAGTTTATGTCGATTACGAATGTAATACATAAAACGGAAAGAGAGGTGATAAAAGTGACATAAAATAAAGATCTAAACATGAGAAACATGATATGATAGTGTTTTATACACCATATTTTTCATGTTAGATAATTATTAAAGGATCATTATTATAATTTAATACGTCTGTACAGTTTTAAACTCATTGAAAAAGGATAAAAACGTATCAATCCTAGAAAAATTAAAAAGTTATAATATTTGTTACAACTAAAACAGTACTAAATAACTTTAATGTCGTAGTTAATAAAATAATTTAAAACTTGTGTATTAAATTTTAAAACAAAAGAAAGTATATAAACAAAGAACGGTATGTCTACTAATTGTTCCTTCTTATAATTATCATAGAAGAACTCACTCACTATCAGTGAATCAACACAGACTGAGAAACGTTACGGTACCTGACATCGGACGGTTCGAGGAGACAGATACCATAAGAGGTCCGTTCTTATGACCGACGACGACGACGACGATTCAACGAAGTCAGTACAGACTGAGACACGCTGGGGTATTTGACGTCGGGTGGCCCGAGGGGGCAGGGACCCTAAGAGGTCCGTTCTTGTGACCTCACCCAACGGTAAAAGAAGAGGTTACGTACTTTCCTTCACTTTTACTTCAGTGAGTCAGTACAGACTGAGAATCGCTGGGGCACCTGACGTCGGATGGTCCGAGGAGGTAGGTACCCTAAAAGGTCCGTTCTCATGACCTCACCCCACGGTAACGGAAGAGGTCATAGAAAAATATTTTGATAATTACTTAAATATTATTAAATAATGAATTTAGATCAAGAAGATATTAATTCAGAAGAGTCACGTGAGGTACAACATATTGTACTTTTTTTTCTGGAGGATGAGTAAAATAGGGTTGAATGGAATTCTTACTTTATGGTCTGACCCCAGTTGACTAGAACAGGAATCTTTGTTTGATTTAACGAATTAAGGAGGAATTCGGTAACTGGACCTCTGTTCCGACGTATACATATAAGACTTGACTGTACATTCCTAAAGTAAATATAATTGATTATAGTACATGGAAGGTCCTCAAATTTCTACAGATTTAATGAACTACACGACACTCATAATGTAGATAGAACCATAGTGTAGTTAATGGGGTAGTTGAGAGTCTCCCACTTCTAGTACAAATAATCTAGTACAGATAATAATAGTAGTAAAAATAGTAATAAGAATAAAACTTAGACCAGTGTCGGTGTACTGTTCCGTCACGAATTCTCTGAGTGCCTTTATGTAAAGAAAATACTTCACTTTCTTTGAAGTTGTCTAGAGTTTCAGGTAAACTCCTTCTTTACCTGACATAAAACCTTATTTGTTCACAATGATAGTAAATCATCGAGACTCTGAGTATTGATTTAACTGAGAACCTGTTAATTTACACTTGATTATACGGTATATGGTGTACACTTGGTTTAAAACACGTAAAAAAAAAAGAGAAAAAACCGGAGGTAAAATTCTTTTAATACAGTGTTTCCCCTTGAGATGAAAATCGGAACAAAGACTTCACTCCTCTGTATATCTTGGTTCGTGTCGTATCAGGTCTTGGACCTTATCGGGTCTAGTCGGATTAGATTGATCTGATACATGCTGTCTACAGATTGATGTCTGCTGTCTCCTACTCTACCAAACTGCCGTAGTGACTGAGTTACCTGTACTCAAACTCGTTCGAGACCTTCGACCACTACCTGTCCCTTCGGATCACACGATGTCAGGTACCCCAGTGTTTCTCAACCTGTATTGACTCACTGACTTGACTTGACACATGTACTTATTTTTTATTTATAAGTTTTGTTAACTTTATAGTCCTAACAAACTACGATGTCGTTTTCGACCACCTACCTCTCTATTTATCTATCTTCCTGTACACTCATCTCTATCTAGAGGGGTAAACAGACAGAACAGTAGATAGATATAGATGTGTAGATAGCTAGTTATATCTGTATATATCCCTATGGTTCCACCACGATCACCACTTCTTGGGTAGACGGTTACGTTCTTTACACCCAAAGTTAGGGACACAGCCCTTATATGGTACCTCATTCTTTACCATTAGGTGAGGTCATAAGAACGGACCTTTTAAGGTACCTGTCTCTTCGGACCGTCCGATGTCAGGTAACCTAGTGTTTCTCAGTCTGTAAAACTCGTATGTACGAGTGTATCTATATATGTCGATATAGACCTAGATGTAGATCGATATAGATTAATACTATGACTAAGATGAAGAATTATTTCAATACGTGAACACCTTGATAATTATATCGTTAATAATAACATTAGAAACGGTAATAGTATTATCAATTCACAGATTGAGAAACGTTGGGGTTCTGACATCGGAGACAGGTACCTTAAGAGGTCCATTTCTATAACCTCATCCATCGACAAGGGAAGATCCCTTGAAGGACTGGGTCCCTAATTTGGACCCTGACATCGTAACGTCCGTCTAAGAAATAGTAGACTCGGTGGTCCCTTCGGGTTTCAATACAATCGTTGAGATTGTTATTTGTGGTTATAAAGTCAACGAATTGTATAATTTATAAATATAAAACAACTATATTGGGAGGTTTCACAAGGTTCTAAAAGAGGGACACTTTTTAGTCCTTACGTCGGAGGAAAATAAAACATAAGACTGGTAAGAGATTTTTGAGTCCCTAAGAGACCCGGGTAATCGATTGAACTGAAACTTATAAGACACGAAGTCAAAAGAGTAGACAATTTTACATGTTAAAACCATTATTATAATTATTTATATGTGTTTCATAAACCTTATCATTACCGTATCCAATATATCGGGATTTATAACCGAAAAATAGTTAAAAGTGTGTAGGACCGGAAGGAAATCCCATAAAGACACGGAAAGAGAAAGTGTCTATTCTAACGGTTCAGTAAATTATAGAGACACAGTCAAAGAAGTTGTTTTTTCACGTATATTACTTTCAGAAAACGTCTTAACAACACTACTGATGTTTAATAGGTACATTTTATGGTGTCATATACCGTGTATCATTCGTGAATTATTTATTTATAATTGAGAACTACGAACATAAAATCGTACTATTAAGTTTCATAAATGAAGAAAGAAAAAGTCTACAGATAAAGTAGGGTACCTTCCCTCTATTTCTTTTGAGTGTCCTTCGTAATTTAAATTTCGGGTCCTCTTTCTAAGTTATCTTTTGTCTGTCTTTGTTTTTGTCAGAATCCTTATTTTATTTTCGTCTTCATATGCTTAAGGTCCAGAATTAGTAAATAAGAATTGCAGTTCACGACAAGAATCAGTGAGTCAGAACAGGTTGAAAACGTTGGGGTACCTAACATCGGGTGGTCGGAGGAGACAGGTAATCCTAAGAGGTCCATTCTTATCTTATAACCTCACCCAACGGTACGGAAGGAGGTCCCCTAGAAGGGTTGGGTCCCTAATTTGGGTACAGAGGGCGTAACGTCGGTCTAAGAAATGACAGACTCGGTGGTCCCTTCGGGTTCTTATGACGTCACCCATCTGATAGGGAAGAGGTCCCATAGAAGGACTGAGTTTTAACTTGGTCCCAGAGGACGTAACGTCCGTCTAAGAAATGGTCGACTCGGTGGTCCCTTCGGGGTAAAGTAAGAATTATCTTGGTACGTAAAATTATACTTCGTGGAAATAAATTAGTCCGTAGGTAGTACATTACTTAATTCTCTGTTTCACTCCGTCCTCCGTCCTCTCAGAGAGTATACATAATAAACGGGAAGAAGGAGGGATGAGGCAGGGGTGGAAACTTTCTCAGAAGAAAACGAGGGGAGAGACTCAGTAAAGAATCATAAATAGGTTTAAGGGTCGGTACGTAAGGTCTCTCGTAACAAAACCGACTTAGAGGTACCAGTGTACACTATTTAGGTGGACGTACGTAGAATTGGGAGTGATCTGTCTTTAACCAAGAACCTACCAAATTTCACGTCTTCTACTCTTTCTACCACCGTGTTTCTCTTGTGTTCCGTCGGAAAGGGTAGGACACAGAAGAGACCGAACAAGTTCAACCTCCGACCACCGAAGCGGTACCGGAAGAACTCTTTTAAGTATAAGATTCTTCAAAACGGGTCGGTTAGTGCTACAATTATCATGGGGTACCTGACTTCTCTCAGTCTCCCTCACAAACGAAACCGGTTGAAAAAGATAATATTTACAGGGTAAAAACAATATAAACCTAGACTGGATAACGACCTAAAGTATATGTTGATTACAGTCTCAGAAATAAGAAACGTATTAAGACGAAGGAAGTTTTTTTAATATGTTTCGATCTCACATAGAGGTTCTCCTTTCTCTTCCTTGAAGACTATTCGTGTTGATAGATATAGGAAGTTTTACTGATCCTAATGAGACAAGAGAAGATCTAATCGTTTGATTTCATCCGGGAATTCTTTTTAAGTAGTGGAAACTTTAAGGTGTTTGAAAGAACGAACAAAACACGTAATCTCATCCTTCACTTTTAAGTCTAAAGGATCCCGTTACAAATCCAAACCTTCTGTTATAATAAGAGTTTTCGTCTTCAAGTACTGAAGAGTTCCCAATTACTTTCGTGAAGTGTTTTCCCCCTTTAACCAAATACTTAAGACTTGATAAAGTATATGTACACGTATACAAATAAGAAAGATACTGTTACAGATATTGAAAATAGTAGATAAGTGTTCTCGTCTATGGGTTGTTCTTCTTTTCTCAGTTACGAAAGTTTAAATTAGTATAACGTTGGAACTCTCTCACGGTTTAGATTCGTAAAATACTCTTTTAAAGGGGAGTTTGATCTTTTATAGTTATTAATTTGGATGAGAATAGACTATGACAATATTTTAACTTCTGACACAACTCAAAAAGTAATTTGTACTTTCGAAAGAACTATAAAAGAACACTTGATGGTTGATAAAACTAGAGATTAGTTTTATAACATTACAAATGATATTTTACATCGAACACGTTTCTTACGTAGAAACTACAATGTGTAAATATGAAGAAACAACATTCCTTAAAAAGAAAAAACATAAGAAACCTCGAATAAATATTAGAACTAAGAGTAAAAAGATTTTAAAGATATTTTTCTTTCTTTTTTAACTTACGTACACTACGACATAGAGTCGACAATCAAAGGAAAGATGAGAACGACACAAAAAGGAGGTGTGTGTCGTACTTGTACAATTTTCGTTTCACTCATTTGGGTCATCATCTGACAGATTTATCGAGGTTTACTCCAGTTTAATACGATTAGTACTCTAATCGAATATAGGAACGATGACGAGCCAACGACCCTAAAGAATGGTCAATCTTTAGTTATTCATTGTCGTTGGTCCTCTTACTTTAAAATTTAACTTTACACCCGTAGTATAAAGATAATGTACTCTATACTGTCCTCTCTGTCTCTGTCATCTCTTTCTCCGTCACTCCCTGTCTCTCTCTGTCTCTCTTACACACATAAAGATCAAACTCAAAAGTCATATACTCCCGTTAAAACATAAAATGAGTCATTGAACTTACGTATTTATTTGGTTGTTCAACGTCTTAAAGTGTCTACCTTCCTCCGAATAATAATAGAAAATTATAATATCTATTAATATCGTGTAGACTCGTTTACATTCTCTTTAATTTAACTTCTTAGTTAAGATTCACGAATCATGTAATACCATTATGTCCTACACTAACTAAAGAAGGGTATACGACCCCCGACACGGTTCGTGAGGTTCATATTGTAGTGGAAGTAAAAGTTTTAATGAGATCCTTCATCCAAAATGTATATATATATATGTAGGTCATATGTATATATATGGTGAAGTCAAGTAAGAGAGTCAGCACAGACTGAGACGTTGGGGTACCTGACGTCGTGCGGTCCGAAGGGACAGGTAGTGGTTGAAGGCCTCGAACGAGTTTGAGTACAGGCAACTCAGTCACTGCACTAGGTTGATGGAGTAGGAGACAGCAGGGAAAGACGGAAGTTAGAAAGGGTCGTTGTCCCAGAAAAGATTCCTCAGTCGGGAAACGTAGTCCACCGGTTTCATAACCTTGAAGTCGAAGTCGTAGTTAGGAAGGTTACTTATAAGTCCCGACTAATGAAAATACTAATTCACCAAACTAGAAGAACGTCAGGTTCTCTGAGAGTTCTCAGAAGAGGTTGTAGTGTCAAGTCTTCATAGTTAAGAAGTCACGAGTCGAAAGAAATACCAGGTTGAGAGTGTAGGTATGTACTGATGACCTTTTTGGTATCTAAACTGATATACCTGGAAACAACCGTTTCGTTACAGAGACGAAAACTTATACGACAGATCTAACCGGTATCGAAAAGAAGGTTTCTCGTTCGTAGAAAATTAAAGTACCGACGGTAGTGGTAGACGTCACTAAAACCTCGAGTTCATTTCTTTCAGAGAGTGACAAAGGTGACAAAGGGGTAGATAAAAGGTACTTCACTACCCTGGTCTACGGTACTAGAATCAAAAAACTTACAACTCAAAATTCGGTAGAAAAAGTGAGAGGAGAAAGTGAAAGTAGTTCTCCGAGAAGTCAAGGAGAAGTGAAAGACGGTATTCCCATCACAGTAGACCTATGTGATCAATAACTGTAAAGAGGGTCGTTAGAACTAAGGTCGAACACGAAGTAGGTCGGGCTGTAAAACGTACCAAATGAGACGTATATTTAATTTGTTTATCCTACTGTAATATGTCGAAAAGAGTTTAATCTTGGTCAGGTAACAAGATGTAGACTAAGATTGACAACGGAGAACTGGACGGATGTCTAAAGAGTCCTCCGTCCATTCTAACAGACCATAAAGTTAGAGATTCTTAAAAGGTCAGACAACCCTAGGTGTATCAGTTTCCTAAACCACATCAGTTTTTTCGTCTCATCGACAAAAAGACCTCAAGAGAACGAAAAACACACTAGGTTACCTACGACTGTTGAACTAGAGACCATGGAGACGGAAAAGATTTAGATCGAACTTGTAGACCTCCAAGAACCAGGTACATGACAACTTCGGAAAAAATCCTTTTAAAACTCGTATTAAACGATCACACACTCTACTCACGTTGACACGTCATCAAATTTGTAAGAAACTGTAACCTTACTTTTGACTGGAAAAGGCCAGGTGACACCGGTGACGACTCAAAAGGTTTAAACGTCCTTATAACTCACGTCGTGAAATTATCGTAGTAGAAAATCCTAAACTTTATTGAGTCAACCTTAAGGTACTTGAGGTGATTGAAACAAACATCAATGCGAAGGATTCCGGGTGAACCGAAGTGTAACGTCCAAAAGACGATATCCACTCACTAGTGTGGTAGCACCAATAGACCCAGTAATTCTAGTAAAACACATCAAGACATATAAGAACGGTAGTGAAGAATTATAGAAGACGAAGATAATTCAGGTATAACAACGATAGGAAATAACACAGGTAGAAACGTACTTTACAAGAGAATCCTAACGAGTAAAAGAACTTCTTTAGAAATCAGAGAGGTAAGATAACAAAAGGAGATAAGGAAACGTAACTAGTGAATCCTTCCGAAATAGAGAGGAAGGATAAGAAAACTTATGATGTAAATCTACTAATATGTACGTATGTATATATATATTTCATAGAACAGTAAATTATACACAAACACATAAATAATAAATAGGTAAATCTAATATATGTGTGTGTGTGTGTGTGTGTGTGTGTGTGTATATCGGTGATCCGAAGGGACTATCGAGTCTACCATTACTTAGACGGACTTTACACCCTCTGGACCCAAACTAGGGACTCAACCTTTCTAGGGGATCTCCTCCCGTACCGTTGGGGGAGGTCATAAGAAAGGACCTCTTAGTAGTCCCTGTCTCCTTAGACCACCCGACATCAGGTACCCCAATGTTTCTCAGTCTGTGCTTACTCACTGATTCGTGTCCGTGTGTACACACACACACACACACACACACATATCAATAGTAGTGAAATACTTATTTCTTTAAAGTGGACTAGTCTACTTTGTAGTAACACTTATAAAAAATCGTAAACACAGACGAAAAAGGTCTATTTACAATTGTCTGTACATTTACTCTCTCATCCTTTTCTGTCTCTCCATCCACTCACGTAAATAGTATGTCTTTCTTGTTCCTGTCTTTCTCTTCGTTTCCCTAGAGATACCTATAATCAATTACAATCTAGTAAGAATCAAGAATACCAATAGCTCTTATAGTGACATTGATTCCACTTCAAAGACTTTGGGGTTAAATCACAGGAAAAACAGAATAAACACGGTCTACATACGATTAAATAAATAAAATTTGAACAAGACATCAATAAGTAAACGTAGATTGTTCGTTTTTATAGGTAGGATTCTTTTGATTTCGACATCTAAAGGTGTAAAAGAGGTGACGTTGAAATTTACATTTTGGATTCTACGATATTAACAACTAAAGAAAACTTTTGTGAAATTAAGCGGTACTTTTGACGGAGTAACATAAGTATGTGAAATTACTAACGAAAACGAAAATTTAATGTTGACAATGATAGTTAACAGGTTTATGATGATCCCTAGAAATACCTTGACGACGAACCTTCATACTTCCTGAAATCCCATGTACGAATCCGGGTGGAACAAGAAATTTCAACAGTGGATTGAAGACCCCACAAACGAGTAGGTCGGCTGATCTAGAGATTAAGACTAAAGAGTAATCGTAAAGTAAACAAGAATCTTAATAAGTAAATAGTTCTTGAACCTTTAATTTTAGTTTCTTTTTTAAAACGAGTTTCGTCAGTTTATCGACCATCTAGTTTCTATATCCTTTTGATGGTGATGTCACTTAAATGTGGACGACATTATTTGGGGTCAAACACTGGAAATATAGTTCTTCGTGTGGTATAATTTTAACGAACCCCAGAACAATCAAGTAGAATGATCTTAAGTTCGAAAAACTCCAGTCCTTGACATAGACGGGTGATACATAGGTTTGAAGACTCAAATCTCCTCCATGAGTGATTTGTGATTTTTACTTACTAACCTTCTTTTTAAGTTCCATGTATCATAAGAAAGTTACACTACACGTTTTATAGGAGTACTAACACAGTTGTAAAGGATGTTTCGACGTTTTGATGTAGGTAGACGTGATAACACTGTCCAAAGATTAAAATAAAAATAGAGATAATAAAAGGGGAAATTAAAGGGGTCTGAGTTGAAAATCTACTTATTAGGATTAAGTGACAAAACGTTTACGGTGGTAATGTATTTTAGAGGTCCCAGAGTGGATATAGACGTCCTAAGATAAGATCTTAAAGGTGGAGACAAGGTTAACAGAGTTCAGTATCTTAGCGGACACTGTTTTAATGTCGCGATTAACTAGATTTGAAACAGATGAGTTGTTGAGCAAAGGGAAGAGAGGGATCTGATAAATAACGGAAATATGGAATAGGAAAATCAAAGAAATAGAAACAAAATTATAGTGGAAAGAAAATTTCGGACAAAGTTTTAATGGAAGAAGATGTTTCTAATCTTAGGATAAACATAGAGTATAAGATTCCTTAATTTCTGAGACTATCTATAGTTTTTTATTAATCTCAAAGTATAGTCTTGGAAGTATGCGAAAGGACACAGACATGTGTCCAATCTTCAGTCTAACTCAGTAACTCGTAACCAAAAATGTGTACGGTGGACCCATGGCAACTCTTTTTAGTCGAATGAGTAGACTTGAAATCAAAGAAGTAAACATTTGATCTATATCATTGAAAGGGTGTATCTTTATAGTGTCCTTACTTCATCTTTTTATGAATCTCACGAATCTTACGGTCAAAAAAAAAAGTTTCGAATCAATAGAAATTATGTATAGAACTCAGGAAATTATAAACTAGTAGGGTCAGGTCCTTTAATTTTC
Source organism: Capra ibex (assembly GCA_006410555.1). NCBI lineage: Eukaryota > Metazoa > Chordata > Mammalia > Artiodactyla > Bovidae > Capra > Capra ibex. Next base: position 31,967,657 of record SJYO01041852.1, on the reverse strand, counting down.
ATTTCGTATCGTATGATAATAATCTTTTACACTCCTAAAAGAGTTATATATGACTGTGTAGTTTAAACAGAACCTTATTGGTCTTGAAAATACTAAATTTTTATAAATTTTTAGTTTATGAGTTACTAAAAGTCTAATACTTCAGATTATAAGTATTGTATTTTACTATATAAGTTAAACAAACGAGACTTCCCAAATCCTTTGACTTCACCATTGAGTTATACAAACCGGGAAAAGGTTTAAAAGTCGAAATTAAGGAGTCTAGAGGATTATTATACTGGGGTTTTTGTTTCCTTCTTAAACGTTTTTTTCTTTTTTTAAAGATTAACGTCTTTCTTTTTGCTCCAACTTACACGAACACAGAATCCAATAAATACATTGGAAAACTCTTAATCTATACAAACTTATTTCGAGGTAGTGAACGAAAGGATTCTACTACCAAAGTAATTTTTCGGAAAGACGACTTTGGACCTTACGTAACGGACCTATTCGTCCAGTCTCAAGTGTTAAGTTTGACGAGTACGTTTCGTACAAGTTTTGATGGTCTTTTTTAAAAATTTACTATCGTAGAAGGAGACACACACACACATAAGTACGAAATGTAATACTCCCATTTTTACATGTGGATGAACACTCTTTCTCCTCCGTTTCCTCCAACCCCTACGGTCCTACCCTAAATTTACTTGTAAAGTGTATGAAGATATGATAAGGACGTCACTATGCTACCATGTTGGATTTCTGTAAATACCGTCAGACCTCCCTCCATTAGAAACTGTTCTCTCTCTTTTTATTTGGTATAAATAGAGACTACTAAATAGTCTAAGTATTGGTATTTAGAATTCGGTCTTATGAGTTCCGTAAGGAAATAGAAAACTTCAACGTTTTGTCTCGAAGAGATGGACAGAACGTAGAGGGTGACTTTAACTCCCGGACAGTAAACACCCGACCCGATGAGGTCCCACTATCCTCCGTAGTGTCTTCCAGTCTCGGCCCTCTCGACAAACAGTCGGTCTTCCCGACCAAAGGAGGAGAGTGACGTACACCTTACGACTGGTACTGCTTACACGGGGTACATTGACGTAACAATCGTAGCCCGTAGACTGTTTCGTAACAGTCTTACAGATTGTGTTTCTTAAGGTCCCTTCGTCTGTAGAAGCTACAAAAGAAAGAAGGAGGTTGTAAACAGGGTTAATGACTTATGTATAGATTTTACTTCGTCTTACAATACAGTAAGTAAGTGATTTAATAAATAAGTCAAGTAAAAATAACCTGTGTGTGGTGAAACTGCTTGTTTTATACACTTTATTGTCACAAGTACCTCAAATATCAACTATGTTTTTTATTTATATAGTCTATATAATTTAATTTATACAATCAAGGGTATTGTCACACTTTTATTTCGACCTATTTCGTCTATCTCTTTCTTCCTCCTTCGTCTTCCAAGACCAACAAACTTTATTTCACCGGTTAAATCCCGAAATGTCATACCTCCGTAAACTAGGTTCGATACTTGTTTTCTTCCCACACTCAGTTCAACAGTAAACCCTTTTTTCACAAAGGTCATCACTTTCAACGAGTCAGAACAGGTTGAGAAACACTGGAGTACCTGATATGTCAGATACCTTAAGAGGTCCGTTCTTATGACCTCATCCATCGGAATGGGAAGAGGTCCCCTAGAAGGGTTGGGTCCCTAGTTTGGGTCCAGAGGGCGTAACGTCCACCTAAGAAATGGTCGACTCGATGGTCGTTTACACTTCAGGGACTCAGTTTTCGTATAGGACTATTTTATTCTTTTTTTTTTACACCATTCTATATCCCTATTGTCACCAGGTCCAGTGTACTTTCTAAAAAAGAGTTTTATTTCGGGTACTTAGTGTTACACTCACTCTACCCTTCTGTACCCACCCAAAAACTCATCTTCCCATTTGGCTGAAGACGGATGTAGTTCCGACATATAACAGTGGGACGAATAAATTGAATGTACGTCACACGTAGTACACTTTATGACCCGACCTACTTCGTGTTTCACCTTACTTCTAACGGTCCTCTTTATAGTTATTGGAGTCTATACGTCTACTGTGATGGGAATACTGTCTTTCACTTCTCCTCGATTTTTCGGAGAACTACTTTCACTTTCTCCTCTCACTTTTTCTACCGAATTTTGAGTTGTAAGTTTTTTGACTCTAGTGCCGTAGACCAGGGTAGTTAAGTTCCGTTTATCTATACCTTTATTAACTTTGACACTGTCTGAAATAAAATAAAATAAAAACTCTAGGTCTTAGTGACGTCTACCACTGACGTCGGTATTTCAATTTTCTGTAAACGAGGAACCTTCTTTCGATACTGGGTGGATCTGTCGTATAAGTTTTCGTCTCTGTAATAAAGTGGTTGTTTCCAAACGGATCAGTTTCGATACCAAAAAAGGTCATCAGTATACACCTACACTCTCAACCTGATATTTCTTTCGACTCGAGTCTTCTTACCTACGAAAACTTGACACCACAACCTCTTCTGAGAACTCTCAGGGAAATGACGTTCCTCTAGGTTGGTCAGTTAACATTTCCTTTAGTCAGGACTTATAAGTAACATTCCTGACTACGACTTCGACTTTGAGGTTATCATACCCGTGGACTACACTTCTTGACTGAGTAACCTTTTCTGGGACTACGACCCTTTCTAACTCCTTCCGTCCTCCTCTTTCCTTACTGTCTCCTACTCTACCAACCTACCATAATGACTGAGATATCTGTACTCAAACTGATCCAAGACTCTCAACCACTCTTTTTCCCTTCGGACCTCACGACGTTAGGTACTCCAACGTCTCTCAACCTGTGTTGACTTGACTTGACTTCACTCCTTTCTTGACGACCCCAAACGTCGTCCACTTCCACCTCTCTTCACGTGTCCGAGACGTATATAAAACTGACATTCCTCCTGTCTAAAACTACCTAATCTACGACTGATACTGTCTTTGACTCCTTACTTCAGACTGAAGTTTCAAACCTCGGACTTGTTGACCTTCTTGTTTACACTGTAAATGACTAATAAACAACAACACAACGATCTTAGTCTTACATGGAAGTCTTTATTTACGACAGAAAGTTTACTGAAAAGAATTTTATTATAGATGAACCTTGTCACGATGACGTATCGAGTTTCGTCAACTTCAGGAGGACTAATTAAAGTAAGGTAGTTACTTTGTATATCTTATAAGACAGAGAAAGTTAAAGTAAAAATTTTAGTTTGTCACCTCATATAAATGGAATTAAAACCGAGAATTATCCTGTACTAAAGTTTAGATAATGCTCAATCACGTCCGTAACTTCTACCACTTATATTTTCCATCGTTTTTCTGTTTTAGTATCTCAAAGTAACATTATAATGTATACGTCAAGTCAAGTCAGTAAGTCAGTACAGGCTGAGAAACACTGGGGTACTTAACGTCGTGCGGTCCGGAGGGACAGGTAGTGGTTGAGGGCCTCAAGTGAATTTGCGTGCAGGTAGCTCAGTCACTACGGTAGGTCGGTAGAGTAGGAGACAGTAGGGGAAGGGGAGGACGGGGGTTAGGGAGGGTCGTAGTCTCAGAAACGGTTACTCAGTTGAGAAGCGTACTCTACCGGTTTCATGACCTCAAAGTCGAAATCGTAGTCAAGAAGGTTTCTTTAGGGTCCTGACTAGAGGAAGTCTTACCTGACCAACCTAGAGGAACATCAGGTTCCCTGAGAGTTCTCAGAAGAGAATGTGGTGTCAAGTTTTCGTAGTTAAGAAGTCGTGAGTCGAAAGGAATGTCAGGTTGAGAGTGTAGGTATGTACTGGCGACCTTTTTGGTATCGAAACTGATCTGTCTGGAAACAACCGTTCCAATTACAGAGACGAAAGATTATGCGATAGATCCAACCGGTATTGAAAGGAACGTTCTTCACAGAAAATTAAAGTACCGACATTAGTGGTAGACGTCACTAAAACCTCGGGTTTTTATATTTCAGACTGTGACAAAGGTGAGAAAGGGGTAGATAAAGGGTACTTCACTACCCTGGTCTACGGTACTAGAAACAAAAGACTTACAACTCGAAATTCGGTTGAAAAAGTGAGAGGAGAAAGTGAAAGTAGTTCTCCGAAAAATCAAGGAGAAGTGAAAGACGGTATTCCCACCACAGTAGACGTATAGACTCCAATAACTATAAAGAGGGCCGTTAGAACTAAGGTCGAACACGAAGGAGGTCGGGTAGTAAAGAGTACTACATGAGACGTATCTTCAATTTATTCGTCCCACTGTTATATGTCGGAACTGTATGAGGAAAAGGATAAACCTTGGTCAGACAACAAGATACAGGTCAAGATTGACAACGAAGGACTGGACGTATATTCTCCGTCCAGTCCACCAGACCATAAGGGTAGAGAAAGTCTTAAAGGGTGTCAAATGACACTAGGTGTGTCAGTTTCCGAAACCACGGTCCCAGGTCGGGGCCACCTAGGTCCCTTAAGCTTCGCCCCTACCGTAACCGTTCCCTTTTTTGAATAAATAAATAATTATATTCTAATCTAATCCTTCTTTATCACATCATCCTTTTGATTCACCTCTTTTCTCCGACTTATTGAACCAAATGTACCTTTCGGTTACTTCAAGGTCTGTTCCTCGAACGTGGTAGATGCAATCCGGTGGTCGCAGGTAAACTTGTAGCCTCGAACGGGGCGGAACCCGAGAGAATGCTTCGGCCCTGTCTATTCATCTGTACCGCTCGGAGGTGCGGGGTCTACCCTTAAGTCGGACTTTAATCTCATCTCTCCTCTGTGCCCCCTTTGGTCAGGAAGGTAACTGACCAGGGGGGTGATAACAGGAAGTTCCGGAAAATATGAAAACTAGTATGTATCTCTAGTTACCCATTATGTTTTAATATATCGAAATCGTCGGGTCTGAGAAAGACATATAGAAAAACATATGTTTTTAGATTCCACTAAATGTAATATAAGACCGGTTCTCCGAACGATTGTAAAAAACTGTGAGAAGGAATTACTTACAATTAGAGTAAAGGGGACTTCACAAAAAGAAATTAGACGTAGAGGAATTTCGTGATTTCAATGTAGAGATATCTTGTCTCCGTGTCACCTAATATTGTTTCTTCCATGAATTTAGTTTCCAGATTACAACGATGAACAAAAAAGATATATGGTTGATATAGTTGTTCATTTTCTATACTTTTAAACCGTCGTTCATAACCGAGTTGTTTACTTTGGAAATTCGTCAGGATAAGATTACTAAAAGAGAGGAACCTTCGGGGATGTAAGGATCCTACAAAATTCGAAGGACACGGACGGACCAGTCCTCCGGAGTTTGTTAGTGTACGAGTCGACATGCTCAGGACGTCCGTCCGATCTTTCGGTAGTCTCCCCAAAAACCTAAATTTGTGAGTATAATACGGGTCCTCCAAATAATAGATTTACGAGATTAAAAAAGGTCTTTTTCCACCACCCCCCTGTCGGGGGACAATTACTGTCTTCTCATCCACCTTTCGTATTGTGTCATTTCGTCCGTCTGAGACCAAAACCCCCCACCTACGAGTCCTTTAAGGTCCCCCTTGGGGACTTCGGACTAGTGTAGGAACGCAAAAACAGTCCGAAGGAAGGAGTATTGGAACAGTACCCACCTTAAGGAGTGAGACCGGGAGCCGTAAAACCGTATCAGTTATTTCGTCTTTATCTACCAAAAGACCTTGAGAGAACGAAAAAAGTACTAGGTCACCTACAACCGTTAAACTAGAGACTAAGGGGACGGAAAAGATTTTGGTTGAACTTGTAGTCCTTCAAGTGTAAAGTGCATAACGACTTCGGACCGAACCTCTTAAAATCGTAATGAAATGATCGCACACTCTACTCACGTAAACACGCCATCAAACTCGTAAGAAACCGTAACGGAAAGAAACCTTAACCTTACTTTTGACTGGATAAGGTCAGGACACCGGTGACGACACAAAAGGATTAAACGACCGTATAACTCACGTCGTGAAAGTGTCGTAGTAGAAAATCCTAAACTTTATCGAGTTGAACTTAACGTAGTGGAGGTGATCGAAACAAGTATCACTACGAAAGATTTCGGGTGAACTGAAGTGTAAGGTCCTACAGACCGAGGTCCACTCACTAGTGTGATAACACTAATAGAACCAGCACTTCTAGAAAAAACATATCAAGAAGACACATAAGAAGGGTGGAGAGGAATTGTAGAAGACGAAGACAATCCAGGTATGGTAAAGACAGGAAATGTACACGTTCATTGATCATTAAAGACCGTTCCCTATTTCTTAAAGGTCTGTATAGGTGGGTACACCATGATCAACAACGAGATTAGGATATGTATTTCGTAAAATTGGAACGAGTTGAACCGGTACTATCATTTACAACCTCAAAGAGTCCTCTCGAACTTTTCAAGCAAGTCTAATTTAAACTGACGTAAATAAAAATTATTCTTCTTTACCTTCTCTTTCTTGTTTTCTTTTTAGATTCAGAAACAGGGTATTAATTTATTCCCATTCAAAAAGAATTTGATGTTCTTCAGATCCCCAGTGTCAGGTTGAGGAAACGAGTTCTTTCAGTATCGGGTCCAAGGATGATCGAAGGATGAAATGATACAACCGTACACCGAAAGTGCAAATACTACTGTTTCCTATAATGGATTGAGGACCAAGTACGGACTCAGGTCCTTACTCTTCCTATTCTCTGTTTTCAGAACAAGTTGGAACTCAGAAGGTGAAGATAGTCTTTTTGTTATCCAACTGGTATTTAGGGTAAGAGATATTAAGACGAATATTGAATAGAGTGTCTTGATTGAGTGTTTCTGTAGTACTCACAATCGATATTCGATAAACGTAACAACAACATTGACAAACCAATACAAAAATAAACAAAGTAAAATATAACTTACTATTAAGTGTATTGTTCTCTACAAACATACTTTTCCTGTGTCAAACTTTTTAAAAACATTTACCTCGTGAGGTTAGGTTAGACACGGGTGTAGTTCGCGTATTATAATAGTCGTAGGTCCATGAGTAGAATCTGAGAGAAAGGTAGTGACTCTATTCTTTATTTCAGACTCACGACTCGATCCGTGTGTTAATTACAAGCGTTCCCATCATAGGTCTTTCTTTTTGTGGTTATGTCATATGATTGTGTATATATACCTTAAATCTTTCTACCATTACTATTGGGACACACGCTCTGTCGTTTGTTCTGTGTCTACATATCTTGTCAGAAACCTGAGACACCCTCTCCCCCTCCCACCCTACTAAACCTCCTTACAGTACCTTTGTACACGTTATAGTATTTTCTTTGATTAACGGTCAGGTCCAAGCTATATCCTAGGAACTCCGACCACGTGACCCTACTGGGCCTCCCTACCATACCCCTCACTCCACCCTCCCCCCAAGTCCTACCCCTTGTGCACATACGGGCACCGTCTAAGTACAACTACATACCGTCTTGGTTTTGATATAACATTTCATTAATCGGAGGTTAATTTTATTCATTTAAATTTAATTTTTTTTGAGAAATACATTTTATGTGTGGTTAGGAACATAGACGTCATTTATTCAGACTAAAAATCCCATACTTTCATTCACGACAAGTAGATATAGAATACTATAACTTAGGAAAAGATTCGAGACCTTCAATAAGGTAGAAGTCTCTAATTTATAATATAATACAAAAGAAGATTTTTTTTCCGTCATAGGTAATATTTATTGATTAATACAAGAGATACTGATCAAACAACAACAAATCAACGATTCAACACAGGCCTGAGAAAACACTGGGTACCTGATGGCGGGTGGTCCGAGGATATAGACACTCTAGAGGTTATGACCTCACTCAACGGTAAAGGAAGAGGTCCCCTAGAAGGACTGGGTCCCTACCTTGGGTGTACAGGACGAACTGTACGGCTAACAAATGACGACTCGGTGGACCCCGTTATTATCATTATTACTATAATTATCATTATCATTAGTTGTGTATGACTCTCGAAAGGTTCTACTCCGTGGTAAGTAAATAAAAAGTACCGTTGTGAGTGTGGTTCTTTCTAATAATAGGTGTGATATATCTAATCTTTTCATCCGAGTCTTTTACAGTCCATTAACCATTTTCTATAGGCCACTTTATCGTATTACTCCCAAAATTGGATCTGTTGTTCAGATCTCTTGAATTTGAAAAGTAATAGAACGAAACAAAAGTCGTTACTAGTGAAGTAATATCTCGTTAGTATCTGAAGGATCCATTGAAGTCCATCATTTCATCCATAGACCCATACACGTATGACCATTCAGATATTTTTTTAGTTTAAAATACCCAAATTTTATGAATGATCATTGTGTCAATTAAGTGGGTACTAGATTGATTGAATTAATGTCTTTTATTTATAAATTGCGGTTTTATAAAAGGGATTTATAACTCATTGTTTGATAAATCTAGTGTACCATACTGACTGAATCCTCTTTCTACAAAGTGGATTACATCATTTCCCTGTGTAAGTACTTATTATTTTTTTCGATGTCGGTGTGACCTGATTCTTTGACCGAGGGTAACAAGTCGAGATCTTCTATGTTCTCTTCTACCACCAGTTCAAGTGGACATCTGTTTTCCAGTTTAGTTTATCTTTTTCAACATACTACTTACAAACCTTAACGATTTTTTGTTTGTTGTTGTTTTTTGGACGTAGTACAAACGAAACTTCAGGAATCTATACGGGTCAGCGAAAACCAATAGGTGACGAAACACTAAATAAAGGATATTAAAGGAAGTAAAAAAAAAAAAGAATGGAGTTTAACCATCATTAGTAACTTTTTTATTATAACTTTATGTACATCCGTCTTTACAGAAAAAAACTTACACCCCGGGGAACAGAAAATTATTGAAAGTAAGTGGTTTGTGATAAACATTAATAATCACTATCCCTGACCTGTATGTCTTGGTACTCTAATAACGAAATGAAATGTTGATTCTCAACAGTACTTTTATTTGTAAAAAGTTCCTATTTTGTATTTTACCCTCAAGTTTACTCCTTTTGACGGTTAAGTATCGATAGTAATTAATTAAGGTTCTCCTGGTAAAATTGTTACCCTCATGACTCCGAGGATCTTTAAATTGTAAAACGGGTTCCATTACGTTCATCATCTCTCTGTAGTAACAAACTTGGGTCCCGTGATATTGAGGTTTCGGACACTAGAGTTGATGAGATATTTTTGAACTTCATTGGTTAAATTAGGGAATTAATATGTAAATCGTAGAATGACACTTGACGTTTTAAGTATGATATTTGTAGAAACCCGTAACTATCAATTCTTCCATCTTAACGTTTAATCTTCAGAATTCAAGACATTCTATAACCCACAAACTACAGAAACCCATTAAACAAACCGAAATAACCTTTAATAAATGGAGATTTAAGACAAAACATTATTAGAGGTCCAGATACTTTATGAAGTGTACGTATTTTAGTAAAGGAGAAACTCAGAGTAAACAAGAATAGGTATCTTGTCTCTGTGTAAATAGTGACTATTTATGGATGATTTTAAATCTTGTTGTACCTTAAGTTCTTTTTAGGACAGGACTTTACGTTTTGACATCCGAGAAATTTCTTACTTTTGTAAAAATAACATAAACAGTGACATAGGAGTGCTGGTTTATATCAATATCCCTGAAACATTTACTTTTGATTGAAAAATTTTTTATTTTCGATATTTTTCTCTTCCTTCAGTGGGAATTGTATCTGTAAAAAAAGAGTGAAAACAAAGTTAATTAAACCCTTTGGTTAGAAATTACTTTTTCAAACACAGTAGTATCATGAATCCTAAAGTTCGACCTCCAGGTATCTTACCCACCTACTAACGACGTTAAGTTCTATGTCGTTCCTCTGTCCGGCAATGAGTACGGCACGTAAAAAATCTTATCTCTTCTTAAGGTCCAGTTTACGACCACGATTTCTTTCAGGATCCAAGTTTGACCTTTAGAAGGGTCAAACTACAGATAAGATGAAAAATCCATACCTGTAACTTATTCTATATCTTGGGGTGGGAGTGGGGTGGGGTGGGGTGGGGGAAAAAAAAAAGTATCTGATTCAAGTAAAACTCGTTTACATAGAGATTTAAGATCGGGCCTGGAGACTTCTGGGTCTCTCGAAGTAGGTCCACACCGTAGAAATACAGATCAAGAAACCATAAGTCTGGTGGCTTTAGTAGGTCCTTTAGACGAGTAGAAACTTTGTGTCGAAGAAGGTCAGTTGAGGTCTTGTAGAGTGACGGACTTTCTATGTTACTTAGAACTTCCTACTAAGGAGATCCTTTTGTGTGTACGGGGATTTATTGGGTCAAGGGTTTTACAGACGTTTCGTAAGCGCATGTTCATATCAAACTTCTACCGTTACTGCTGGGACATACGTTCTGTCCTTTTTTCTGTGTCTACACATATGGTCTGAAAACCTGAGTCTCCCTCTCCCTCTCCCACCCTACTAAACCCTCTTACCCTTAATATTGTACATATGACAGTACATTCTTAACTTAGCGGTCAGGTACAGACTGCATCCCACGTCGAACGAACCCCGACCACGTACCCCTACTGGGTCTCTCTACAACACCCCTCCCTCCACCCTCCCCCCAAGTACAAACCCTTGCGTACATTCTTAATTACTAAAATTTTAAATTTTTTTTTTTATTTTTTAATTTTTTTTTTTTTTTTTTTTTTTATTACTCTTTTCTTTACAATCCTCCGTCCACCCACACTATCCCCCTATCATGGTACTAGGTTATTTGATCTCTTAAGACATTTCAGAATACGAAATCGCACGACTTACCATAGTACGTTAAGGTGCTCAGTTGGACCTGAGTCGTCCCAATAGGGAGAGGACCGGAGTGACCCTACTGAATACACAAAATCAGCCTCCCGTTGACACCGTCTCCGACCCACACACGAGAGAACGCGAGGAAGTAAATCGGAGAGAGAGGTAAACCGTCGAATCGGAGGTAGTAAAACGTTCCGGTAAGAGAGACCAGCGGATCAAACCCAAAGAAACCACCGAGTCTCAAAGTTCTCTTTCTTTCGTCACAGGTCTTGAATCTTTAGGATCTTATGATGTAGAGGATATTAGATAACCATTTTTAGTTAGTATCCAAGTTCCCCCCTTATATATTTAAAGAAGAGTACTTCTTCAAACCGATGGTGTCCATAATAAGTGAATGTGATGTCTACATGTATTTCTACCAATAATAATGATAATATAGTCACAGTGTCGAAGAAAAGGTGTCTAAACGGAGGTCTACTGTCGAAACACCGACAATCATGACTTCTCCTTTTCAATTTTAAAATGTATTGGGGGACGAGGAAGACGGAGACACTGAGTCGAACGAGGAACGTCAGACCTAGTGCATCCGGCGCATCAGAGTCTTTCACCCCTGAATGTCTTGACCTCGAATAGAGTGAATGAGTACAGGACGAGAAACGTTAACAGGTCGGGGACGTTTAGACGAATTAGTACGGACAGGTACATTTCCAGTCCGTAAGGAAAGGGGTAGAACTGACGACAAGGGTACCCGCGTTTTGGAGAATCAAATTTGGTCGGATAATCGTCGATCACAACGGGTGACATCAGACAGATATTTTTGAGACATTGGGGAAACAAACCCCGAGTCTCGAACCTCACAATTGAGGAGACCCGGGCGACCGATTATTTGGACTCAAGAGCTTGAGAGGCTCACACCACGAAACAAAGAGCTAATGACCAAAGACGTTGTCATGGTTGTCCTTCGACAATCATGACGACAACGACAAAGTAGTAAGTCAGAACGGGTTGAGAAACCCCGGGGTACTTGATATCGGGTGGTCCGAGGAGACAAATACCCTAAAGGGTCCGTTCTTATGGCATCACCCAACGATAAAGGAAGAGGTCCCCTAAAAGGGTTGGACCCCTTGTCTGGACTCAGAGGACGTAGCTGTCCGCCTAAGAAATAGTGACTCGGTGGTCCTTTCGGACACTCAGGACGTCACACCATCTTTAGTGTCACCCCTTTACCCATTAATACTCAGACGTCGACTTTCCTCTGTAGGACGAAGAGCATCTTGCTCTTTTCTGAAAGCAAAACAACATTCCTTTTGACCCCGAATCACAGACCAAGACTATAGAGATCAAGACACTGTCGTTTACGACTTTAAAAGACTCTGAACCAATCCAGTAGACACGATCACAAGGTCATCTACACTAAGACTTTGATGAGGTTTGGACTCACTGAATTTTATTTTGTCGTACTAAACAAGGACCTAGACGTTAGACCAGTCCTTCTCTCCTTTCAAAAAAGACGAAGAGGGGTAGTCGACTCCACCGAGTTTTTGACTTCGGACATTATAGACTTCAGAGAAAATGAGTGTACATCCCTGAACCAGAACTTGTCGACACCTTATCTTGTCGACCCCGAGGACCTTGATCAGATAAAGGTATACCAATGACTTTGTACAACTCAAGTCCCCTCGACTTGAAACAAGTACCTGTACGTCCCGAGGTTTCCGGATAACCTCTCTGTCACCCTCTCTCTCTTCCTCTTTCTCCCTCTTTTTCTCTCTGGGTCGGAAAATCTCGACACATCTTATACGTATCGTAAGAGAAATACTCCTTACTCAGTAAATTACAACTACGTTTAAGTTCCTCACCCTTCAATCTAGGATGACAAACACCTTTCTCCCAGTTTCTTAAACGTCTGGACTAAATTTTACATTGTAAAGACTAAGATACAATAGTTAGAGTTTAATCGACGACTAAGTAACTTACAGTAACTCCGAGTGATACGTAAGTCAAAGAAAAAAAAAGGAGCGGACCGTATTTAGGAGGATGACCGGGTTTATAGGGATGAAGTTAAAGGGTTTTATAGTAAACCTTTCTAAGTCTATCTCGTAGGAAAGTTCTTACGGTCATAGTGTCCAATGAGACCTTACAAGTAAAACATGGGTTCGTCTAAGAAGATATGACCAAATCCATAGACGGACAATGGTCGAAAGTATCCTCCGAGTTCATTAGAAAATCTTCCCGATCAAAATCCGTTCTTCTTGGTCCGTGACCGTAAGAATGACTCTACAGTCGGAGAGGGGATGATGACCCGTCTTGAAATTGAACGACACCCCTTCACGCAACCAGGTTCCATTGAGACCATAACTTTACTTCGGGTCTATGTCACGTCTCTGTTCGAAACTTCAGATCTCCTTTGAACCCTACTTCGAAGGTACCACCTGAGAAAAATTAAGATAACGAGTCTCTGCGAGTCGAGATAGTATGGAGAAATCCGGGGTACTTGACATCGGACGGTCCGAGGAGAGGTACCTAAGAGGTCCGTTCTTATAACCTCACCCAACTTTAAAGGAGGAGGTCCCGTAGAAGGACTGGGTCCCTACCTTGGGTGTAGAGAATGTAGGGGACGTAACCGTCCGTCTAAGAAAGGGTGATCGCGGTGGACCCTTCGGAATTAAGACGACGATCAATTGATATGTTTAACGACAGAGACGGAGGAACTCTGAGTCAGAAACAAGAAGGGGTCACGGTGAGGGAACCGAAGGACTTTCGTTGTGTAGAAAGTTCTAAGACGATTCTATAGTAGTGGAGATAGAGTCAACCTAAGAGAGTTCGAGATCATTATGGACAAAAGAAACACAAAGGTGCTTTATACATATGTCTGAAGATACTGTTTTGACTATTATGTAATCATTAAGGAGAAATAAAAGAACAGACAAAAGAGAATAATCCGGTATTTGAAAGATACCTTTTTTGTCTGTAGAACCCGTAGTAATGTAGGTCACTGACCGAGTAGTGAGGAGTGTTTCATATACGATGTATATATGAATAACTTGCCTATCCTTTTGTTTTACTGATACGATTGTAGTAGACAGGAAATATAAGGAATACCGACGACATAATAACGTTTTGTCCCTGTGTTTCTAGTTATACAAAAATTTCACAATTAAGTAGAGAGTCACGTTACACCAAAATAATATTAATTAAAATACTTCACTGATAGTTCTTCTGTTATCGTTTTTCCGATTTTATATCCTTTAATTTGTGTTGAATGTTAAGATGAGAAACGATTTTTTGTTATGTTTACTACTTATTACTAAAAATTTTAAAAGATAAACGTCACCTCCGATCTTTTTTACCAGTACCGACAATTCCCTTCTTACTGGTCATATCACTATTCTAAACACCACTACAGTGTAAATATTCATGATTTCCTTGATTCTAAAAAACAAAAAAGTAAAAAAAATCGGACCTCTCTATCGCTGAGGTTTTAGATTACTTTTAAATAAACTTAACACATCTTCTGACAGTTCAGTTTCTCTGAACTCTAAAAACAAATCTAGATTTCCCTCTTAGTACTAGTCACCTACCTACAACTTTCCTACGTAGTATTTTTCATTAATGCTTCGACTCGAAACCGTAGTCTGTTTTCGCCAATTTGTGAAGTGAGACGATAAGTATTGGAGACAAGAAACTTTGTTTACTGAATTGGAAAGACTTGAAGTGAAAAGACTAAAGATTTTACCTCTACTATTTTTGTGAATAGAAAACCTCTATAAAATTCCTAATCTACTTCATTATCGACATAATACGATTTGGTTCATGGTCCCGTTGTTGTCTTCGAGTCAGTTAGTCACTCTTTTACCTGGACTAATGTAAACATCAACAAAGAGTAAAAATAAAAGACCTATACCCCTAAATTTTAGATGTTTCTGTTCTCGTACCTGAAAAATCTAATAGTTCGATGAAAGATGTACTCTCGTCTCGAACATACTGTAAAACTTTTTCGATAAGGTAAGAGTCTTACCGTTTTCAATATTGGTCCTTTACGTCTTTATATCCCAGGTATAATCTTTCCGTCCGTATCTTGACTCCGTTCTCCTCTTCTATTAGAGAAAATTCTTCATATTTGATACATAGTCTTAGAAGTGAGTATTAAAACAGTGGCAATAATAGTGTCGTTGGGACTTTCACCGCTAAGAAATAAGTGAAAAAGAAAAGATAAAATAAAAAAAAAGAATTAAAATAAAAAATAAAAAATTTAAAATTTTAGAAATTAAGAATGTACGCAAGGGTTTGGACTTTTATTCTTAAGACTCCAATATATATACTACGGTGGAAATATTCCTGTTTACTTTGAATCTTTAAGTGAACTTCTTCGAGTGTAGCATTAATTTCTTCTTTTTTTATTATTATGAGGGTTCATACAGATATGAGAAAATAGACACACAAAAAAAAAAACAACAACAACAACAACAGATATAAGAAATTTTCGAAATAATATGTGTCTTGACATCTAAATTGGTTCTTTACCTGACTATTATGTTTTTTCTCACTTTGATCGTCAAGAGGGGAAGGTCTGTGTATGGAGATAATCATACAGGTAACGATGTAATCGTAACAAACTATTATTGAAGTATTATTAATTAGTACAGTTCAAATGATGATCATTGTCCCTAATAATAACTATCAATAATTTACTAAGTAAATCTGTTTTAAAACTCAGACCATTTAAAAGAAAACTCTCTACAACACACAAGTTGAGTTCTTTCTATACTTGAAAGAGACTAGGTGTATTGAGATCTAACCCTTACCACCTCAATTTTACTTTTTACACTAGTGGTTTGAAATTGTGGGTACAAAATGAGGATACGTTCCCCCGTTTGACGGTACGGTACCAGTCCAGGACTCGTTCGGTTTCTCGGTGTTTTACAAGGATTCCCGCCCCATTCCCTTTCTAAGTACTTCCGGGTAAACTAGACGAGAAAGGACAAGGACCCAGATCGTCTTTGTGTCCGGAGTCCACACCACCCTAGTAAAGTACCACCCCACAGTCTTATCGTCGATAGAAGTACTTCAGTGTCCTTGACACTGGGTCTTAATGCACCACACCATTTTCTTACTCGAGACCTGATCGTTCGTCCTCTAAACTTGAATCTAGAATAAACGACACATTGTACATCCTTATTCACTTGTTGAAACCTAGGACAAAAGGAGTTGAGATGTTTGCTCTTGAACCCTCTTTCATTTAAAATTTATGTGACAAGTCGACTTTTACAATAACAAGAAATAAAGAGTTTATCGTTTGGTTCAGGGTACATACCGTAAACTTAATACATAAAAAAATGTTTACACCCACGAAATCTTAGAGTCTGTTACCTTTATAGTAGTTGTTTGTCTTTATAAACGTTAAGAGTACACCTAGATTAATTTCAAGAAAGTCAGACATTTGAACCCACTATTAAAATTGATTAATAACATAAAAAGAGAGTTAAAGAAGTGTTCTTTAAAATTTATGTTATATCGAACCTGACAAGACCATAATCTTAGTCCACTGTGATAATAATATGGGGCTTTATTAAAAGTATCCATAAAACCGTGTTGAACGAGTTCTTTAACCGAAATGTCTTTCCTTTACACAAGTTAACGATGGTTTTCCACAGGATACCCTCAATATATTTTATTTGAGTCCGAATTGTCACAAGTTTCCTTTTAATAATAACTCACACGAAGAAAATTTACGTTTACCTTAAACTTCAACATGTGACCGTGAAAGATAGGGTCACCTCAAAATATTGGTGGATAATAAAATAATAAGGAGAAGAGGTGGTACATAGGTCTCGAGGGTCCGTTTGTTTACTGATCTTAGTAAACAGAAATAGAAAGTTACAGATTTTTTACCGTCAGAAAAGCATCCTCTATTCCATTTAGTAATGACGTTTCGTAAAAACTTTATGTGAGACCCAAGAACTATAAATGGGTATTTTTCTAAACCTTGCTACTTTATGGTAATA
Source organism: Capra ibex (assembly GCA_006410555.1). NCBI lineage: Eukaryota > Metazoa > Chordata > Mammalia > Artiodactyla > Bovidae > Capra > Capra ibex. The sequence goes on along the minus strand of SJYO01041852.1, from coordinate 31,950,833 downwards.
ACAGTTGATTTTTACATTGGGTACACTGAACCTTTTTTTTTCCAGTATACGAGAGGTAGAGGAGAAGACTCGAAAGTAGTCCCTCTATAAAAATCATCTTAAATATCAGTGAGTGTATGGTGTGTGTAAGTATACATGTTAAAGTACAATTAATATATAGATGAGTATATTAACTATTAGATTTTCTCTTAGTTCGACTTTACTAACTAGAGACTAATTTTTTTCATAACTAATGGCTACTTGTTTAATTGACACACTATGATAAAATAAAATCCTCAATATAAATTAGTACACACTCGTTTGACAAAAGTTAAGGGAATCTATAAAAGTAAAAATTTTATCAATAAGAATATAGTTGACCATATAAGGAAGACTAAATTCAACCGATTATAAAATGATTAAATTAATTCCATAGTATGTCTGGCATTACTTGTCAATTCGTTACTAATACAAAGGAATAATCACTATTAGAAACATAACCATGACACTTGTGTTCCATGTTATGAAAATGAGACAGAAATTCGAGAGACATTAAGTTACACACGACTTCAACTTCCGTCCCTAAACATAGATTTAAGTGTACCACCCAATAAACTATTAACAAAAGATTTACTTTCTTTTGACTCTCTACTCTGTATTAAATTCTTGACACATGAGTGGGTACTTCATAATTCGAAAATCTCAATTCTTTTCGAGTAACTCACTTAAAACTTTTCCCCTTTTAAATAACTTTCTTCATTTGGAGTTTGACGTCAGAAAGTTCCCTCAAGTACAATATTTAATTCCTTTCTCTCCACTCATCTGTAACACATTTTTCTCGGTCCTCCCCTCCTATTTAATCGTGTCTCTAGACACCTCTTACTCATATCAAATTAGACATATATATAGATATATATATGTATATACGTAGGAGTCAATGAAGTCAGTGTAGACTGAACAACGTTGGGATACCTGATATCGGACGGTCCTCGGAAACAGATATATAAATATATATATATTTATATATCTATATATCTATCTATCTATATTACATATATTTATTGGAATGGGAATAAACAGAGTCTCGTCGTAGTTATTATAGGTATAATAAAATCACAAGGGATACAGTAAGGAGTTCTAAATATATAATGTTTTGATTCTTGTAAGAGAGATGTAAGTTAGATCTACCGGATATAAGGGGTGGGTCATATTTGTATATGTGTATATAAGAGAGAGGAAGAACAAGAATGTTTGTGTGTGTGTGTCTTTGTCTTATGAGACGATAGATCATAAAGGATTTAAAAAAGAGACAATTGAAAAATCTGATACGGAAAACAGGAACGTAAGTAAAAATAACGACTATTTAGAAAATCTCGAAGCGTGTCACCTCACCTTTCTTTAGAGAGTAATTTGCTTAAAATCGTTTTAATAAGGGGAAATGGTACATGGGACGCGTTTAGTAAATATCAGAACTTGAGTTGGAAGTAGAAATTTTGTCTCCATCTTTTTAGTGAATATAGGATTTTAATTATTGAATGTTACAAAAACTCTTAGTTTGTCTTATTATAGATACCTTCTTCAACACATTTACGATTTCATCATTGTTTTTGTTGTTGACTTTGATACTAGGGATGACTCAATTAAGTGGCTAAGTTGTCCGTATCTTCTCCTTGTTCCATTGATTACATGTTTAACCCTTTATGTATCCATTTTGATTTTAACAAATAAGAGAACCGTTCAAGAGAAACGAAATGCATTTTAGTTTTGTCAGATACCGTACATTTTTTTCAGTTTCACAGTTATTTTTCTCTTTTATTTTCTTCATGTTCTACTTCGACATTCTAGTGTATATTTCACCGATAAAAACAGGACTGAATATAAGAGTAGAAGATGTTGAACGGTACCTTTTTACACGTTTGTAAAAAGGTTGAGTCACACATAACTCACAGTGGTCACCATCTTTGGTAGTGGTGAACTTCCATCTAAACTGAAAATTTTTAACAACTTGTAGTCTCATTCAGGACCACTTTCTCACCTCACTAATTTGACTTTTTGACATAAAAAGTAAATTTTTATTTGATTATTAAATTTTTGATATAAACTAAGTGTCTAACCGAATCTTCTGTAAAAATTTTAGTGAAACTCCTTGTTTATGTTGACTTGAGTAACGTAATAGGAGTGACAACATCTACATCATGTAAAAACCTATGTCTTTTTTTACCAGTTCCGACAAAACTTTTTAGTCAGAAGTACGTAATAACAGTGTGAAGTAGGTGACGGAGTGTGAACCCTGTTCATAGACGTTTCATTGGGTTTACTCTGGTTCATAAGTGTGTACGTCTCTAAGGACCAGAGGACGGAATAGTCTAAAAATGGTCCTAAATGAGAACGAACACCAAATATACGAATTTATTATGTACAGAGAACTGTGACCACTATGAAGCTTTACTATGATTCCCTCTGTTTTCCGTTCGTCGTCGATCGTCATCGGTAAACTCGATTTCATTATGTGTCTAGTCCAACCTACCGAAGACAAATGGTATTTAGAAATTTGATCAATAAGAGGAGTACGAGGTCGGAAGGAAAGAGTCTATAAGTCAGACATCTCGTGTCAGTATCGGACCTTCGACAGTGGAACCTAATACGTTGACCCAAAGGGACAGAGGAGACCAGTCCGAAAAGATTGACTAATAGTGGCGGTACTAGGTTAGGGAGAAATAGAGAAATAGTGTGTACTCGACTGAAAGAAAGTCTGAGAAGGTACGGTCGTAGACCGAACAGAGATCTCTCAGAAGATTCTCCTAGACCTGTAAGAGATGTCCTCCCAAAGTTTAAAACTGAAATGGACAAATGTTGCATCTATGTTAGAACCAGAAATAGCGGTAAGAGGACGGAGAATCCTAATTCTGAAATAGGACTGTATCTAGTGTAGACGGATTTAGGTCGTAGAAAGGTAGAGTAGAGAAGAAAAGACACTAGTCTGGGATGATCGATAAAGAGGAAGGTGTGGTCGTAAGTGTTTAAGAATAGTACTATCTCTGTCACGTCGGTTTTCTCATTTCACTATGTAATTTACGATCTCTAAATATTTCAGAGGTGATAAACTTATTCTATTTAATCTTGTTAGTGGAATTTTAATTCAAATAGACACTACGTAAGGTCCTTGACATGATCCGTGAAATGACAAACCAGTAAATTAGGAGTTTTACTAAGACGTTTAAATGTTTAAGTTATGAATAAATAACTTACGTAATTACAACTAAACGTCATAAACCTAAGAAGTAAGTAGGGTCGCGACGGAGATGTAATTTGTGAACCCTCTATATCCCTTTTTGCACGTTAGAAAGTCTCTTTTTACCTCAAATCGCCCCAGTATTTTATATTGTACCTAGGTGTGAGTCGGTACTTTATGTCACCGTTCGTTTTGCACTCTTTCGTTGTGTTAAAAACCATACGGTCAGGAAGTTCTCGTCGATTGTACTTCTTTTGTCTTCTACTTCAACCCCTTTCGACAGTGAGAAACTACTTTCAGATGGACCCTGAGAAGGATTTACTGAATCTGTGTCTCGGTTTTCCTTGGATTAAAATATACGTAAATTGATATTCGAGGTAACTACCCATCGAGACAAATGTTATCTTAACCTCCTAAGTAAACAGTCCTACCCTTTCCAAAACCACAGAGGAGAGGTTCTATTTTATCTTTTGACAGGATTCTCCATTGTAATTGGTCTTATGAGAAGTCTAGAGGAAGAATACTAGAGAAAATCTCTACAAAAAAGATTCTACTATACGTGAATTCAGTAATAAAAACCCCCGAGGTTTTAGTGACGTCTACCACTAACGTCGGTTCTTTAATTTTCTGCGAATGAGGAACCTTCTTTTCAATACTGGTTGGATCTATCGTATAAGTTCGTTTTCTCTGTGTCCACATATCTTGCCTGCAAAAACCTGAGACTCCCTCTCCCTCTCCCACCCTACTAAACCCTCTTACCGTAGTTTTGTACATATGATAGTACATCTTTGCTTCACGGTCAGATACAAGCTATGTCCTATGTCCTACGAATCCCGACCACGTACCCCTACTAGGTCTCTCTACTATACCCCACCCTCCCCCTAAGTCCTAACCCTCGAGCATATGTGGACACCGTCTAAGTACAGTTACATACCGTTTTGGTTATGTCATAAAATTTCATTTTATTTCATTTTTATTTTAATTTTTTTTTTTTTTCGTCTCTGTAATGAAACCACTGATTCCAGACAGATCAGTTCCGATACTAAAAAGGACGCCAGTACATACCTACACTCTCAACCTGACACTTCTTCCGACTCGCGGCTTCATAACTACGAAAACTTGACACCACAACCTCTTCTGAGAACTCTCAGGGAACCTGACGTTCCTCTAGGTTGGTTAGGTAAGACTTCCTCTAGTTGGGACCCTAAAGAAACCTTCCTTACTAAGATTTCGACTTTGAGGTCATGAAACCGGTGGTGTACACTTCTCAACTGAGTAACCTTTTCTGACACTACGATCCTCCCTGACCCCCGTCCTCCTCTTCCCTTGCTGTCTCCTACTCTACCGGTCTACCGTAGTGACTGAGCTACCGGCACTCAGACTCACTTGAGGCCCTCAACCACTACCTGTCCCTCCGGACCGTACGACGCTAAGTACCCTAGTGTCTCAGACTGTGCTGACTCGTTGACTTGACTTGACTTGACTTCAGTAAAATACATAATCATGAAAACTTAAATTATCAGTGTTTTGTATGGATAATAAATAAAAGAAACCAATGTATGTTTCACTACACTGACTACCGAAGGTTTTCTCTCATATATTCGTCTCACATCTTCTATTTTTTCTCATTACTTTAAATGACGTTGGAGGATACACTCTGATGTTCAATATGTGAATTTTAGTATAGTAAACAAACTTTCAGTCATTCTAGTAATAATAAGGACAAAATATTTACTCTTATGACAAAACCCCGAAGGGGTCACCGAGTCATCTATTTCTTAGACGGACGTTACGTCCTATGTGTTCTCTACACCCAAACTAGGGACCCAGTCCTTCTATGGGTCCTCTTCCTTACCGTTGAGTGAGGTCATAAGAACGGACTTTTAGGGTACCTGTCTTTTCGGATGATCTAATGTTAGGTTTCCTAGTGTTTCTCAACCGGTGTTGATTCCTGTTCGTGACAAAAAATGGTGAAATTACTTCAGAAGGTCAGTGGGTGAATTGTTGACCATCTGGTTTATAAAGTCTCGTCACTAAAAATTATGAACCAACCACGAAAATTTTTCCTTTTACTTTTAGGTCCCGGAAGTATGAGGTACTTAGGTCAAAAAGTTGCTGTGACTTTAGTGTAAATTTACGATAATATAGTAAATTCGTTAAATAAAACCACTGTTACACTGACATTTATATTTGTATGTAAACTCGTGATTTTAGAACTCTATAACACGATCAGACTATGACAATGATTTTACTGTAACTTATAAGAAAAAATTTTTATAATAGTACCCTCATTTATCGTCTAAAAAATTTTTAGTGAAATTTATGTATCCCAGATCTTTTACACAAGGTTAACAAGACCTCTCTAAACAGATAGTAACCGTTTACTAAGACTCCAGGAGTAGGTTATTATTTTAAACATCAAAATTCAATAAATTAAACAGGAATGTGGATAAAGTCTTACAAAGGAGATAAAGATCATTTAAAGAATCTCGTCATGTCTCGGTCAGAGACCTTTAAGTTAGTCGTGTTATTCCAACTTTAAAATATAAACTTTTAAAGTGGTACCCTACGGTTTTTAAGAGTCATATCCCGAAGACTCAAATCCAAGAGTAGAGGGTTTACCTTCAATTCATCATAAGTGAGGAAACATCAATAAAACTGTGATTGCAAAACGTACAGAAAGATGTCACTGCACAAATTACCCTTCCTATAGTAAGGGAACTCAGGTCTTAATTCCCTAGTAGTATTTATGTTGGTATTTGACTTGTTTTCAGTTTGTCGGTAACCACTAGTATCTGGACTATTACATTCAGTTTCTGACTGTGCCAAGAACAGTGACTCCCCCTAATGAGTCGTCAAGTTTCGTGTGTCATCGTCTCACGACAGACACCTAAAGAGAATTCTTTTTGTTTGAGATGGTCCTTTCCTTTCCGATTGTAAAGTTTCGATACTTAGGGGTCCTTGACTCCTTTTTTCCTTCCCTTGTATTAACCGTAAATAAATTGTGCAATAATACGACGAATTAACATATAAGACAAATTTAGAATCCTGTTGGAAGAAATCAACTATAACCAAGATAAAATGTATATTCCTTTGACTCCTAATTATTTAAGATGTTTATTACTACTCTGACCTATATATTAGATCCAGAGAGACCGTGATTTTCGGTGTCAGAAAAAGTATACAGGATAAATAAGAGATGACTCTTTTTACCTATTACCTTGTTTTCTAAGTAAACTCTTTATTATCCATTATTAAGACTTGTGTTTACAGAATAAAAAAAAAGGGACTTAACGAAACTTTAACCAAAGAAGACAATATTACGGAAAGGACCGTACATCTCGTACTATTAAGATAAGACGTCGTACAAGTACCAGAACTTATTTGTCGAGAGCACTTCAGAGAAGTTCTACTTCTATATAAGTACCTCAATTTTCAAATTAATAAATACCAAGAATTAATAATACCCCAAGGGACCTCCGAGTCACCATTTCTTAGGCGGACGGTTACGGGAGGTGACGTCCTCTTCACCCCGGCTAGGGACACAGTTCTTCTAGGGGACCTCATCCTTTACCGTTGGGGGAAGTCACTAGAGGGGACCTTTTAGGACACCTGTCTCCTCGGAACGGTCGATGTCAGGCACCCCAACGTTCCTCAACCTGTGCTGAATTGTTGATTTGTCGTTATCGAATTAATATAAGTCATAATTTGCAAATTCTTTTATCTTTATATACTTAAGTCGAACTAATATTATTTTCTAGAGTCTTCTTTGAGTTTAAAATCAAGGTCGAGAAGGGGAGTGATCACACCTTACGATAGACAAGACAAAAAAGTAACTCTTGTTTCTCTTCTCCAAAAGAGAAAAGGAGACATATACGAAATCTAGATTTACATCATTATATTAGAAACGATTCACTACTATAAAAAAGAAAATATAATCGTAATACCTTTGCCTTCACACATATAAATACGTAACAGAAGTCTTTCTGTGTCCTAATAACTATGTACTGTCTGGACTAATTCACAGAGATAAAGGAGTACCCGACGACACACACTGTACCAATCGGAGACTGGTATGTCACTGCGGAATCGAGTGAGAGGTCATTGATGAGAGGAATTTCCTCTTGTAGTCACTACTACCCTTCACTTTTTTCGTCTGAGTCTCTCACTTTGAATCAGAGGGTCCGTATAAGAGGGAAATATTGTGGGATGTTGTCTTCCACGGTACAGACTTTTAGGCGTCTCTTGAGGGAAAATCACTAGTGTCACTACTGTCATTATTATCGATAGTGATTGACTCGGTGTCATGATTCAAAAATGTGTCAATCAGTTGAATTGTGAGTGTCTTGAATGATTCAAGGGTAAAGGGGACGGAGAAGGAAAAAATATACATGTTATTCTTTTTACATCGTATTAATCCAGCGAACGGGTCACAAGTTTTCGACGTTTCCCTCTCTCGGTCCTTATATTCAGAAGTATTGGACTTTCAAGTGAGACATTTGGAAGTTTAAGATATCTAGGGGTTTGATACAACGGGTGTACCCAAGACAGAATCTTAAAATTAAACAAAATAAAATATCACTAGTATTTAATTATAAAAATTTAGATGATGAGTAACAGGACTTATGTATATACGTACATAGACAGGTATAAAATAGTTAGTAAAAGTTGTTCTATTAGTAACGTTATTAAAAAGTCTGACAATTACAGGAGAATCCGACCTACGAACTCTGTGTTTCTTCGAGAATTGAGGGGATGCCAGAGAATTAAAAATTCCCCATCTCGTCTCGAATCTTATGTGTATGTAAATTTTAGTTTGGATAACGGGTAGACTAAAGAGAAAACATTTCGTGAGTTGATTAGTATATCACTAATAAATAGTTATGGATAGTAGTACGGTCTGTTGAATTTTTTAAATGCACTCCACTCTAGTCATGTTTCAACGGTATACATCTTTCATTTTATGTGGTCACTCCTAATAAAAAATCCTATCAGACATTTAAAAAAACCAAAGAGTGGATTGACAACTGAAAGAAGGGAATAAGGGATTGAGTACAAATAAATGAGAACCTGAACTGGTTGGTCGTACCAATAACCTCTTACTTGATCGACTTCTTAAACTCGAGTGACTGGTGAGGAACGAGATGGAGACCGGTTTATTAACGAAGTCTAGTGACACGGATTTTTTCGTCGACCCTACGGTTACGACACGTCTTTGTAAAAACTGACTTTTAGTTCTCTGGACCTAAGACAATAATAGAGACGACATTTTATTGTTTCACTGGAACCGTACAACGGACTCCAAGGATCTGGTGTCAACGGAACAGACGTCCATTTTCAAATCTTTGTCTAGTAGACGTTTTCGGGAAGATCAAGACTCCCAGATATTTGTGAGAAGGAAGATCAGGGGAGAGTCTTATCCCGACGATGACGGTAGGATTTAACAATGATCTCTTCTTTCTTCCTTTGTCGCTATTTATTAGGGTGACACCAACGAAACCTCGTAGATTACTTTTGGTGTCACTGAACGACACTTGTTTCCTGGGCGGAAAAGTCATAAATAGACCAAAGACCTTCCTATAACAAGTTCAAAGTGTAGTTATCAAGGAAAACAGATTAATGAATAAGTCCTGTTTATGAGTCAAAAGTTCTAGGGGGGACATTAGGCGTCCGGAAGGAGGTAGTGAAGAGAGTGGAGGAACTACTGAGACAAGAGAAGTCACTGTGATTAGTGCCACAGAGGTGAAAAACGGTACATGGAGGTGAAATAGTGATAGTGGGTACCAGAGGTGCTACTTCGGGAATAGTTCGATCGACCGTAAAAGTGTTTCTGACAGTTTATTTAAGGGTCACGAGTCCTCTGGGTAAACACAATGGGTTTGAGGTCTATTCGACTGACAGACTACGTTAGAGGGTGGTCCCTGTAGGGACTATCGAAAAAGATGTGAATGGTACTTTGAGGTACAAACATATTGTCGTCGTAGAGTTATGGGCGTCGTTTACTAAATAAGAACCTTTTTACTTTTTATTCGTTCGAAAGGCAGTAAAGTGTCTTACTCGAGAATATCTTTCGTTTATCCTTTCGATTCGGGTTCCATAGATGTAAGGATTTTCTGTCTTAGGTGTGGTGACTAGATGGGTTGATGATATATGGGAGGTGGAATGAAGGAGAGTATCTATAAGTGACTCCTGTATGATACACTACATTCATACAATACCCGATATCTATGTCTTTTCTTGTTCAGACTACTATAGGGACAGGAACATCTTATTTATCAAACTAGATGAAGATAATTCCGTGACTAATACAAAATTATATTTATATATTAAAAGTCTATACAAAGAGGTCATCTAAGACTCCAAAATCTCTTGTCCTGTGGAGTAGATTTAGTATAGAATAACGTTACTAACGTTTATATGTTGTCAAGAGTCATGTGTTATCTTAAAATTATTTATAATTAATTACATACTTTTGTACCTAAACGTATTTATATGTGTTTATGTTTAGTGGTTACTGAAAAGTAAGTTAAATTTTATTCTGGGTTTACGAAACGGTTTCAGATTTTTCGGAAGGACCTACTGAGGAGACGGAGTAAAAAAAAAAAAAATGAAAGTGAGAGTGAAGGTCATAGGGAAAGAAGAAGGAAGAATTCATCCAGTTCAGGAATAATTGGAGTCCTGGAAACGTATACAGGCTGACTTTACGAAAACTGGATCACGTTCTGGGTCACTCGAGAAAGAACAGTGAGACAAGAGTCAAGTTTACCGAAGTCGCCAGTGGACGAGACATCAAAGGAAATCGAAGGACTCATTAATAGATGGAGTAACGAGACCATATAAAAGAAATATTGTGATCGTAATACAATTTATTGGATCGACAGAGATTGACCTATTCAGTGTTGGACAGACCTGTAAATCCGATTAAGTGTTTGTATCTTTTAATCTGAGTTAATAAAGAAGTCGAGGAAACTCGAGACTTCATGATATTGAATAATCGTTTCTGAATTGTGTGTTTTTTTATCTTTTCTGGTCTATTACGAGTTAAAAAAAATCGTAAAAATCAGTTGTTATATAATACATGTGATTTCACTCAGACACTATGACCAACGACATCTGACCGCTACGGAATGAGTGAAAGAAATCTCATCCTTCAACTAACTAACTATATTTTATTAAATAATTCGAAAAAGATTAGTGAAAGTATTCTATGTCGTCGATAAGAAGACACAAAGGTATCATTAAAGAAGAACAACAAGAACTTAAATAACTAAATAAAAGAAGAAACAATGTTAACAAAAGAAAAAATTGCCTGTATCACATATGTTACTTTCTCGTATATAGGGTGTAATTTTTCTTTACAGAACTTAAACGTCTACACTCTTAGGACAAACCGACCCTTGTAAGTACTCTCCCTCCCCTTCCTCCTCCATCCTATACTTAATCTCGAATTGAATACCGTCATAAAGTTGTCGACAAAGGTTCGTCTCCCTAGGTACAAATTCACTTTACATCCTCCGTCCTTAAACGGTCGACAAACCTTCTCTTTTACCACTGTTAGTGTCAAACAAGTTTGAAGTAAGTGGACGTATAGAAAGACTCACGGATATTTTTGGGTGGAGAAGGAAGATATCGTAATATCTTCTTCTTTTATAATTAGTACGTTCATACATATATTAAGTTTTACCACTGTGATAGTACTCACGTATATTGTCGTCCGGATTGTATCAGATCTCCAGTTTCTACCGAAACGATACTTAGAGTCCCAGTTTTCGAAAGGTTTAAAAAATCATTGTTCTAAGAGAAAGGTAGAGGATTCGTCATTATTCTCAAATAATGTAAAGTGAAGTTGGTAGACCGTAATTATACTGAGTTGATAAGAGAGGAAACGGTGTCTAATAGACGTTTTATTGGGTCAATTAGGTTGATCGAACTACTCAAGAAACTTTTCGTGAGTGTGTTTTTATACAGAATACGATTGGGTATTTGGCAGGAAATAGTAACGTTCTCGAGTAGTAAATTTAGTTGACACCCACTAACGCCAAGTGGTATGTCCCCTTTTATCGGAGAATACACTCCTCTTGAAGGTATAACCCCAAATACCCCAACTGTCAATAGGTCTTTTCACAACACTGTTCGTGGACCACGAGACCTCGTATCCCTCGGTTCCCAATGATTTTGTCTCCCCTCTTGTGTCGAAAGAACTTCGTGTCCACTTGTGGAGAGTTTGTTCGACTTGACCCAGACCATCGGATGGATCTCTTTCTACCACGAACTTGATCTACAACTTCCTACTTGTCTCCACCATCCTTCTATTTATATTTCTCCCCACCTCTCTCGTACTACATTTCGAACCTTCATATTCTGTTGAGGTTCGTCAATTTTAATTTACTCTATTGTACTTTGAAGTAGAGTGACTATTTGTGTATCGTGTCACGGACTATATATGATTGGGAAATTTATAAGTACAGAATTAACTACCGAAACAGATCTTATCCTCATTCTATTTTCAGACTGGTACGTGGACAAAGGACTTACGTTCGATCCCTATTATTATAATAAAGGTGGTTGTCTTCCCACCTGTCTTTTATATTAAACACGATGTATGATCGTTTTGTCTCTTGTAACATTCTCTATATACACTTTCACGTTTTTCGTCGATTTATAACATCAATAGGTTCTTATAACCGTCAAACGTAGTGACTTTACTTCTGACACTATAGATCCATTGACAAAAATCTTGGAATAGGAAAGATCCGATTTAGGTCTAACTTCTCTCTCTAATCGGGGACAGGGAAGGAGACCTTATCTATCTATTCCAACTATATACATAGACTCCTATTATGGGGAACTCTCGGAACAAAAGTCCTCACATCCCTTTCATACTGACCAGGAATAACTAAAGAATTAGACAAGATATAAATATTTTCAAGTCACCATCCTGTCGTTGTCGATCAAATACCTCTCATCTTTGTTTACGGGGGAAGTACCTAATGTCGGAACAGCTCCGTCTTTCTGAAGGTATTGAGTCTCTTCGATACGCGGTACAACGTGTCCCGGAGGGTAACGTGTAATAAGTGTAAGATTTGTTTTTCTCGATTCGACCGCAGTTCGACTAACCCTCGACATCCGTTGACACAACAAAACTACGAGGAAATACAAGAAAAGTTATTTCAACGGATATTCCTTGTACTTATCGGTTACGTGTTTTCTTTATGTTTATTTTTATTTCTGTACTCGTTTGTAAGTAGCCATAATCATTGGTCTACACCTTTAGTTTAATTACTTTACGAGAAAAAAAGGTGTGGTCAAACTAAAAATTTTACTTTTACGATTTTCAAGGACTCACACACAATACTGTACACAAAGAATTTGATAACACCTTCATTTTAATCCATGTGTGAAAGACCTTTCCTTAAACCGTATATATTTTTCCTAGATTTTTATAAGTGGAGGATACTAAGTCATAAAAGTACAGGTCCGGAGTTGGACTTCCTTTATTAGTCTTTTTGTGAGTTTTACCTACATCTTTCAATAATGACGTTAATAGATAATGTTTTTATATTACCTTCCGTTTGGACTCACGTATGGATGTGTTCTTACAAAGTTAGTCAACACAATTTACTTACGTTACAGTGTAGTAAATATTGGTTACCTTTCGGGTATATCAAAGAATTTCTTACAAATATCGGTTTCCTTGTACGTATGTTTTATTACAACAATTTTTTGGGATATCTTAGATTCAAAATATAAATTACAATAAAGTTGAAACTCTGTATACCTACACGTACACTATATACCCAAAAACACAAATACACGGATACGCAGACACAAAAAGTGTAAGTCTCAATTGTATAGTTCTTTTGTGACCTCTTTTTTATATACTTTATACTTATTACAATTAGACATCTAATCCTTCTCATACACACAATTATTACGAAGAAAGAGGTATAAAAAGTGTAAAAGATGTAACTTATAATAGTTAAGTACTAATTCATACAAAATTCACCCAGATTGTCTGACTACGATGTTAAAGTACATTTTTTCCAGATAAAAATAGACGGTTTAATTCCGTCTATTTAAGATAGAATATCAAGAAGAGTATCAGGATATTCTCAAACTCACATATTATAAAGGAATTAAATTTTATAATTGCAATAATGTATTTCAATATATGAATTCAACATTTTCATGGGATTAAAATTTCACTTTTATTGTAGAAAACCTTTAAATGTCAGTTTTATACGTAAAACATTTAAAGTCTACAATATAAAATATTACACTGAGTTTGTAACTTTTATATTTTCAATCTCTTCGGATACATGATAAATGAACGTTAGATTTATAAGTTGAACGTAGACGTAATTTTTCGTTAACTAAAAAAGGAAAAAGAAAAAGAGTATAGAGTAGTTAACACTTTTCATCTTAGACAAAGAACATATCACACAATCTCAAAATAAATGTATTCATCGACCAACTCAGTTAAATTTTGTTATTAATTCTGTTTACTTTTTGTTTTACTAAGTAAAAGTAAAGAAAAGAGTAGTTTAGTTCTAGTCTTCCCAGTTTATAAAAGGACTTATTAATTCTCTGGTTGTAAAAAATTTAAAAACACTAAACAAAGGTCAGACTTCTGGTTTGTTGAAGATTCAGTGTAAGTGAACGACGATCAAGATACAAAGTTTTAGTACATAAAATGTCCTTAGTTCATCAATTTTAAGACAATAAATTTATATCCATGTTGTTTTACCGATTTTAGAGTCACCTCTGAATCTTACTATACCTAAACTTTAAACTTTGAGTTGAAGGAGTGAATGTTCACATTGGAAAGTCTTCCAGAAGACTTTGAGACTCGGGAGTAGATGTTTTGTACTGATTTTTACATGGATGAAGTAATCTAGCGTCTTTTTGTACTCCACTGTGGACACGACAAATTTGGGACATAAACCTTGAAGGGATTCGTAAGTTAACTAATATTCGTAAGATACATAAAAAATTTTTTGTGTTAATAAAGACCTTAGGAATGAGGGATTTACGGTCCGTTACGTGAATTTTACTCAAAGAAAGTTTTCATAAAGGAGAGTCGTTTGTCGATGTACATATACACCTGTAAATTCTCATTTCACAAAATTTCTGAGAATAGACATTCGTTTTCTTTATATAAATTTATAGAAAGGTAGAGGGAAAAAGGAACACTGTAAATTTTTAAATAGAAATTTTAAATTTTGTTTGTCTTTGTTTTTGCTTGTTTATTCGTTTATTTTGATTCGGTAACGACACTATCTCTGTGGAAAAAAATAAAATTTACACCGTGTCATCAAAAAAGGTTAAATTAAAAAGTATTTACGGCGGTAGATCACAAGTGATAAAGTTGAAAATCATGACTGGAATTTGTATGTACGTACCCCTTCATCAGAGGGGTCAAAGTGCTTTCGTTTATAATTGTTCAGTGACATAAATTTCAAAGGTTCAGGAAATTTTTCTGGAGACTATGAACTTCATTGTTCCATTACCACTTTATTTTCATTCGTTCCATATGTCATCTCACATATACAGTCAGGGTTAGAGGGTTATATAGGGAGGGGACGATGTGTGGACTTTAATTGCCTTGTAACATTTAGTTTACGTGAGATTATTTTTAAAATTTTTATTTTTATAAATCTAGTAAGACCCCTTTTTTCTTCCATCTATTTCAAGTCGTAAAATCTGTACCATAAAATGGTGAAAACATTTTATGTTTACGTAATATTCAAATTAAAAGAGAGAGAGAGGGGATGAGAGAGAAAGAGGGACTTGGTAAGAGATGTTTGAGAAACGAGAGGCAAACTAGATACCAAGGGTCGTATAAAAAACCGTATATCAACCTCGAGTCACCGTATACATTATGTACATTATTTTATGGATTACGAATATACGGTCACCAACTAAATTAGTAAAGAATGTATTACAGAGTGAATTAGTGACCTCTTTCTAGGATAGTAACGAAAGAGAATGTATACTCCTTTTACTTCGGACGACGACGACGATTCAGCGAAGTCAGCACAGACTGAGACACACTGGGGTACCTTCCGTCGGCTGGTCCGAGAGGTCACGGGCCCTAAGAGGTCCGTTCTTGTGACCTCACCTAACGGTCAAGGAAGAGGTTACGTACTTTCACTTTTCACTTTCACTTCAGCGAGTCAGCATAGGCTGAGAAGCGCTGGGGTACGTGACGTCGGATGGTCCGAGGAGGGAGGTACCCTCAAAGGTCCGTTCTCATGACCTTACCCCACGGTAACGGAAGAGGCTTAACTTCGGATCCCTTCAATTTATTTGAAATATACTTGTACATCGACTACTCACCGGTGTGGTTCTAAACTTACTGAGTTGGTCACCGAGTCACCATTTCTTAGACAGACGTTACGTCTTCTATGTCCAAGTCAGAGACCCAACCCTTCTAGGGAACTCTTTCCTGTACCGTTGGGTGAGTATGAGAACGGACCCTTTAGGGTGTCTGTCTCCTCGGACAACCCGATGGCAGGTACCCCAGAGTTCTCAGTCTGTCGTCTCACTTCTCGAGAGTGAAAGTTGGTATGCACCGGTCACTTAATATTATAAACGTTTTCAATAAACCGAGAGTCTTATGCTTGTCGACACGTGTACGTCTGACTATTTACTCTTAACTTCCCATTTGTATAAACTTTAGTAAATAGTAAGAACCTTCTATAATGACAAAGATTCCTTAAACTTTGTAATACTTTGACTTCACTTAGATTACTTCCTTTGTTGACACAGTGAATAAATGTTTTATCTTTGTATATAAAACAAGATAAAGTTTTTACTTATGTATAGTTATCAAATCTACCAACTTAAGTGAGAAAAATTTTATTTAACTTTTGAGGGGGGTTTTTTGACGTTTGTTTCTATCCTGTTTAAACGAATGATTTTAATCACCGAATAACTACACTAAAATTAATATAACACGTCAAACAGAATAATATAATCATACAATACAACTTTTATTAAAAATAAAAACAGAAATTAGTAATACACAAGGGAAAGATGAGATGTTTCTGTCCAAAGATTCAAATTTATTGACAAAATCCAGTCTTTGAATTGTACTCTTATGACTGCAAGTGACTTTCCAGTGTGTAAGTAGTCAAAGTATGATATTTGTAGACATGATTGTTGTTTTCCCTTTAATAGACGTAAAGTAGAATTTTAAGTTTGTTCTTTATGTAACAATCAAACGGGTTAACTGAAGGTTTTTTTTGGTTTGTTTGGTGGGTTTCTATCCACGTTACTATGGTTACCAAAAAGCAGTTCGTAACATTTATTGGTTAAGTTAAGGGGTACTTTTGGTCTTAGAAGTGTTACAGTGACGGGTTACACTTAAATTCACTAACCGTACTAACTCCTATCTAAATTCAGATATCAAAATTTCTTTGGTAAAGGAAAATTTTAAGTAAACACCTTTACAAGTATAAGTATTCTGTCAATATTATTTTTATTTAAATTTATAGTCCCGACTTTTAATATAATTATTGTAAGTTTTGTTAAAATCCTAACTATAACATAAAAGATTGAGTATCTTCGTAACCCACAATTTTACAGCATCTCTTATAAGTACGTTCAGAAACAGTTGATCTTTTTATTCTCGACATTTTACAATCCTCGAAACAGGTTTATGTTCACGATAAACATTTAGGTTCTGATGTTGAATTTTTAAGTAAAGAGTCATGTTACGTGAAAAGTGATGTTCCTTTTTGTCGTAGAAAAATTCAAGGAGTTTCGTTTTCGATCTATTTTTGTTTATAATATCCCTGTCATCACTACCTCAATTTTATTATCTAGACTGTTACTAGTGTTTTCATCCATTCATTAGTATTGAGTAGATAGATAAGTATGTTAATAAGTTAATTGTTTGTAATTGTCCCGTACCTGAGTATCAAAATGTTCTATTGTCGATTTTAAATTTGTCGTTAAAGGGAAAATAAAAATGTTTGTATTAACTGTTGAAAACACTTATTTGTATTATTTCTAACTTCGTCATAGATACATCACTCTGAAACTTTACAGGAAAACAAAAACATTACAAAAACACTGTAAAAAAGATCTTGGAAATTTTGTTAAATAAAGAAATGATAACAAAAACACATATAAACGGAGTGATTTGACATCGTGTCGTACCGGTCGTACCTAGAAACTTTTGTAAATAATTGTTTACTGAAAATAAATAATTTATAAATAAATAAATTTAAATAATAAATTTATTTAATAAACAAATAATTTTTTACTGAAAAAAAGGAGATCCCTTTTCAGGTAAAAGAGGAGTGACGGTAGAAGGGGGAGGAGCGAAGGTAATGTTATTCTTCTGCAGATAGCAGAGGGCAAAAAGGATTTAACAAATGTCTTCTCCTTTATTTATGCTTCTTTTAACATATTTTTGTTTAGTTGCATGAAGAGACTTGTTTTTCTTCGTTCTACTTCAAAAGTCATATTACACCAGTCGAATTCGCTACAGTTGAGTGAACGATGACAGAATTATTACACAAAGACTTCTCGGATAAAAGTGAAGTAAGAATGTGTTAAATTCTGACTTAATACGTTTAACTAGCAGAGATAGGGAGTTTAAAGTATATGTTATTTGTAAAACACGAAACACAAAAAGGACTGGTCTAGATTTTATCATTCTAGTCTTCGGATGTTAAGATATACGACAAGTCACCCTACCTAACCCTCTGGAATAAAACATCATAATGATTATTTGATAATTTTATATTGACCTTTAAGTATTAATTTGTAAAAGAGGTTGATCTAAAATCATGATTGTATTAAACATATCATCGTAAGGATCTGTTAAACGACTAATTTTCGACGATATGTTTGGTCGTAAATAAATGGAGATACCAAGATTGGAAATTAAAATATTAGACTTCCCATCAACGACTCTACTAAAGTTGTAATTCATATTTCTCTACTTCACCATGGATTTTAATATGAATGTAGAGTACAACAAGGTATATGTAAGTCTTTCATTCTATGTAATCTACAAATTTAACCTAAGTTATATCTACACTAAATATTAGTATACTTCATCTGAATAACGTCTCCGTAAGTCAAGTCAAGTCAAGTCAGCGAGTCAGCGCAGGCTGAGAAACGCTGGGGTACTTAGCGTCGTACGGTCCGGAGGGACAAGTAGTGGTAGAGGGTCTCAAGTGAGTCTGAGTGCAGGTAGTATTGACTTGGTTTTAATACACCTCTTTCTTGGTTTATGTTACTTCGATCCCCTTAAAGTCTATGCCACAACAAGTTCGACCTAAAGAAGGTCGGTTGTATAAAAATTCAAATGAGGTCGTGCTTATACGGGTATGAATTATAAAGTGTTAAGTGTACAAAAATTAGTATACGTACGTAACAAAAACAATTTAACATATATCCTGTATACGTGTGCATTTCTACGTATGTCCATGTATGACAACAATTCAGCGAGTCAACGTAGACTGAGAAACGCTAGGGCACCTAACATCGGATGGTCCGAGGAAACAGGAACCCTAAAGGGTCTGTTCTTATGACCTCACTCAACAGTAAAGGAAGAGGTCCCCCAAAAGGACTGGGTCCCTAGTTTGGGTATAGAGGACGTTACCGTCAGTAACTGTTCACCTTAGGAATGACGACTCAGTAGTCTCTTCGGAGTAGATTCATGTGTGGACGTCTGTAGACACACAAACGAATATCGTCGAACGATAAGGTAAAAATAGAAGATAATACCGGACAATACAGAGGATGTTATTGAGGAGTGGTGATGGAGATATTCTAAGTTTATTTTAACTTATACACAGAACTTTAAGATCTCCCTCTCTCAAGATACGGTCAACATAGACCCCAACGCCCATTCCTCATTACCATGTCCCCCACTCCATATGGGTAAGGATTGATACGACGTAAATACAAATTGAACATGTAAGTCATTCAATTAATCACTATTATGACAAAAGATATCATGTTAGTATCTAATACTTAAAAACAATTCTTGCAAATCAGAAAAAGAGACTTACTGTACTTTACGGAAACCTCCTAACCTGTTTTTTCTGACTGTATTAAACTACACCCAAAACTTTCCCAGTAACCGACGACATACCTTTTGTCTTGCATCCGAGTGTTCCCATCTGTGTTCCTGTGACCAATCCTCCGCTTATTTACTGAGTCTGTTATTTCTTCGACGGACGTTACGTTGTCTGGGTCCAATCTAGAGATCCAACCGTTCTATGGGACCTCTCTCCTTACCGATGGGTGAGGTCACAAGGACGGACCTCTAAAGGTACCTGTCTCCTCGGACCACTCGGTGTCAACTGCCCCAGTGGTTCTCAGTCTGTGCCGACTCACTGATTGTGAAAGTGAAAAATCCCTAAGGGACCACCGAGTCAACCATTTCTTAGACGGACGTTACGTCCTCAGGCGGGCGTCGTCTAGCCCAAATTAAAGACACAGTCCTTCTAGGGGACCTCGTCCTTTACCGTTGGGTAAGGCCATTAGAACGATACCCTTTAGGGTATCTGTTTCCTCTGACCGTCCGATGTCAGGTGCCCCAGTGTTCTCAGTCTGTACTGAATCACTGATTTGATGGTTTAGTGGTGATAGTTTCACATTCTCACCGAACCTTCTTCTACCCCTATTGATATTGACAAGATAAAAAGTTTCCGTTATTAAAATTGATTGGGTATCTAATAATTGAATTAACTTTCTCTTTTCTCTTAGACATTTAAAGGTTTAGTATCCTGACTGGCACCGTTATTTGGGACTGTAGTGTTGTACTGTTTCTTTAAAGTTATTTTCTTTTACTCTCTTGTTTGAGTAAATACTTATATCTACGTTTGTAAAAAGGAAGTAAAGAAACTTTCTTAATTCCTTGGTATTTTTCCATCTTTCAGTAAGTTTATATGTTTCACAAGGTTATTTAATTTCTTAGCTAAGTACAATAATTAAAGAAGTCATTATTTTTTATTGTAGATCCGTCGTCGTCGTCGTCAATTGACAGACTCCATAAACTACTTGACATAGTAGATACGGATTTGTTTCATTTTAAGTCACTTTATTCTTATTTTACTATAAAGGTATATTCTTTCTTCTAGAAGATAGAGTCTGGAATTTTCGATAATGTTTAATACTTATTACGATATTTCTGTGACTGTAATCTCAATTGAGTTCCTTTTTGAGTTTCTATGAGTCACCGTAATGATTACAAATCGACAATTTGTGTTTATTTATTTTACACTGAACACTGGTTAGATAATCGTAATATTAGGTTTCCCCTGTAGATACATTATATAATGAGAATTTTTATAATTAGTACTACTTATTTGTTAACTGTCGTTAAGTCATCTATCGTAACATTTAAAAGTTTAATTGTTAATATATTAATATTGTATATTAGTGTGTTACTTATTGTTACTTTTACTTTTATAGGTCTATGGGTTTAAAAAGTTAATAATTTTTTTAAGTTTAAAATTTTACGAAACGGATGAAGTGTATTAACTGTCGAAAAATTATTATTGTTATTATATTTTGACAAGTTCCTTTGAGTTCAAGAATCAGTAACGACTACCGTCATATTTAATAAATTGTAAAGGTCAATCGTTAAATCTTTATATATACTTTCCGAAGTTGAGACCATGAGAAAATGAATAGTCATAATAAAGATATATGTGAGTATTTTTTAGTCAGTGTCCGAGTTAGTTTCTGTCTCCATTCATTAGAAGAGGTGTACTAATTAATAATGTTATTCAAAAGATTTTGATTTTGTAACTATAGGATATTTTTCTTTATCGATTCTTTAATATTGGTAAAGTATGCTACATTGTAGTATGTTAGTCATTTTTGGCTTTATTCTTTCGTTACAGTTCTTTGACTTTTAAAAGTATTCTATTGTTTAAATTAAGTTGACTAACGGTCCACGGTATATGTCATGTTTCGTCTTGTTCTAATTGGAAAGACATTATTTTAAATCGTTTGATGTTCGTGTCTAAAGTTTTACAATGGTAACTAATAGCGATCGAAGATCCTAAGACCATATAAAAAGATGGGATACGGGAAATCTTAAAGAATTTACAACTGATATGTATACCCCGAAGGGTCCATCGTGATCACCATTTCTTGGACGAACGGTTACGTCCTCTATGTTTTCTGCTCAGACTAGGGACCCAACCCCTCTAGGGGACCTCCTCCCGTACCGTTGGGTGAGATCATAAGAAGCGACCTCTTAGGGTACCCGTCTCCTCGAACCTCCCGAATGTCGGGTATCCCGACGTGTCTCAACCTGTGCTGACTTCACTGAATCCTCCATGTATACATAAGTAATAAATTATTTATATACTTTTGGTCCATGTATTAAATAAAATTTTATTAAGTTAACTCCTATCTGCTCCATTTTGTCATAACTAATCTCCTGGTTAGAAAGAAATCTTTCCGACACCGAGTAAGTAAAGTTGTTCGTGACTAACTGAGAGACGAGAAAAAATAAAGGGTTCAATCTTTGTTCCGTAAGTTTCTACTCAATCAGTGTTAGTGAAAGAGTATTTAGACAATCTGGTCACTTCCTTAGACTGTCGTTGTTACAGTCACGTTAACGTTACTTAACCTATAAATGGACCTATTTCCCGTGTCTCCTACTTACACCGACGGACCCACTTGTCCTTCAATTCTTTTCCGAAAGAAAAGAAAGTCACTAAAACTTTAGTCAAAATTTTCTATTCGTCCTTAAAAGATGTATCTATATCGTCTACTTCAGTCAGATTCTTTACTGTAGAGTATTCTTTTTTTCCATCTCTTTTTTTACTCTTACGATAGTAACGATTAGCAATAGTGAATTACTTTAAACAAACATTTTTACAGTCTACTAATGGTTTTAGGACTTTTCCTTCGGCTAATTTAACCATGGAAGTATCAACGATATCGTGGAAATACATATGGAACGTTTATTCTGAGAAGTTTTTCACAGGAAAAGGATTGTATAGATAATTAGGTTGTACGGGTCAGAACTGTAGATGGTATGAAATGATAAAGTATAAAGGGTTTGTCCAGTACCACCCAGTAACAGTTGTGGAGGAGTAGGATAAGAGAAGTTTTTAGTCACAGTTTTATGGTATCAACAAAATACTATAGGAACGAAATATGAGGACCCCTAAGTAAACGTATGACTCAGTTTCAAACAAGATACAGCAGAGTTCAAAACAGAATAAGTTAATCAGGTCGTAGGTCGTAGATTGTATTTTAGAGTACGTGACATCTGTATATTATAAATTACTTATTTATTTAATCACTTACTTAAAATATGTTTGAACGATGTTAACTTATCTTGTGAAAAGTCTGAAATTGTACCGTAATAAGGATTTTGGTTTAGTCTCATTTCTCTGGAAGTCGAATATCGATAGATACTTTAGGTCTCGGTGATTATAACTTTGTTTCATAAAACAATTTAGGGGTGTATTATTATTTAATGTTTTTAACTTGGTTCGAAGGTTTTATTTTATTTTTATTTTTTTGTCAAGTTTTACTATAGTCTATGTAATTCAAGTTTTTACCGAAATGACTTGAATATGTTTAGTTGGATTATCAGGTTGGGTGAAATAAAGTTGGTGTTGTAACCATTTATCTAACACTACGATGATAAACTATCCATGTTTTCAGTATCGAAACAAATTATGAGAGGGAGTTGAATTGTTATTTTTATCTTACTGAGATAATATGACTTAAGGTCTAAAGTATCAGGGTCGTTCATTATTGGTCTCTTCCTTCTACGTAGAGAAGACACGTAAATGACAACTCACCGGGTCCTTGAGGAGATCGAGGATTTAACGAGATAATACATATGTCGGTAAAACAGTGGGTGTAGGAGTTTATTTTACGTGTAATTTCTTCCTTGAACAATAACTCTTCAAGGAATAAACGTACCGAGGTTTTATAAGAACTTTCTGTGTTCTTCTTCGTATCCCCGGTGTACCGTTTTCAACTCATGGAAAACCTAAGAAAGGAACTACGTCCTCTTATGATAAGTTAAGACCTCCGAGTATTCGGAACATTCGTTTACTCAATACATCTTATGTCTCCGTGATGACCCCGCGAAGGTCACTTTCTGTTGTGACCGAAAAAGTATTCGGTCCTTTGATGAAATATTCGACAAACACTGAACTCTCATACGTCAGACGTGTACACATAAATGTTGTTACGACTGTCGTCCCAAAATCTATCTCGGGACTCACTTATTTACAACTTATTTATTCATTTACTTAATCACCTATGTATTAGAAATTACTTTATATTAAACTATATAGACCTTTACATGATAATAAAGATTAGTCATCATGATATATTTTTGGGGAACCGATTTTGATCAACATAATCCGTTTTCGACATACATCCGTAGTCGAAACATAGTACTTGATACCTATATACACACGTGCAAAGATGTGTATAAATACTAATATACATTAGACGAACTTATATATCCAGAACCCGAAGGGTCCACTGTGTCATCCATTTCTTAGGTGGACATTAAGTCCTCTGTGTCCAAACCAGGGACCCAACTTAAGAGGACCTCCTCCCGTACCGTTGGGTAAGGTCATAAATACGGACCTCTTAGGGTCCCTGTCTCCTCGGACCACCCGATGTCAGGTCTCCCAGCGTTTCTCAGTCTATGTTAACTTCGTTGACTCGTGTATGTATGTCCGGATTATTATACGTTTTTTGTCCTTACGTATAGAAATTTCTTGATTTATAAATTTTGGAAATTATTTTATACATAAAGATCAATCTTACACCCATAAAAATTAAAGAATTATAACGAAAGATATAAGAGATTTACAAGGTCTTTCTATATATATATATATATATTAAAGACATTAGTATCGTTATAAAATAATTGTCTTCTATGACTACCTCAATATCTCTCCTCTCTCTGATCAGAGAGGTAACATTTCTCTGATTTATAGTAAGTGGGTTAACTTACATACTTTATTTTCAGGTTAAGTTATCGACTCAAAACCCATGAGTAAGACTCACTTTGAAATTTCACAACAAAGACTGTTCTGTGTATCTACACGTATATTTAAACAGAGACGAAGTACTAAAATTTGTACCCGACTTGGTTTTCTTTATACCCTAATGAGAAAGCAAGTACTCTTTTATATAGATTGACCTCCGACATTTTTACTACCGTAAAACTACTTGACTCCAAGAACACATAAACACCCGTTGTTGAGAACTCAACTGGTGGAGTGAACGAAGGACTCAACGAGAACCCTTATCGTGTCTGTTGATCTTATCCGCTGGTACAGGGAAGTTCTTCTCTTTCCTAAACGTCACTTGAATCTCCTCTGAAACCGTCCTTGTAATTCTTTCTGGAGCCAGAAAGACTGACGGTTTAATTTGTTTCATTTCCTACAGTAAATAAAATGAATTCAGTCGAGTCAACTAAGTATTATGATCACCGTTTTCGTAGAATCTCTTTGTCCAGTCCCTAGTGATTAGGAAAGAATCACCGAAATAATAGAATAATCTAAATTCGATTTCCTTTTTGTTAGGCTATTCGTCGGTTCTACGAATGTCTCTTAATTTTACGAAAGACTCTAATAGACTCTGACTCGTGTCAAAGTTAGAACGAAATTTTATTGTCCCTTGTAAGAAGGTACTTCAACTTATTTTCTTATTATATACATATACTTTTGTTCTTTATAAATTATAAACCTCAAATACTGATGGAAGTATAGATGACTCCATTGTAAGATTGACCAGAGGGTCAAAGGGTCAGGAGTAAGTGGTCATAGACAGTAAGAGGACGAATGGTCCGGGAGGACCAATATATGACAAATGTCTGTTATCAAGAGTTACACGCTGAATACCTTCGGATCGGAGACTTAAAAGATTCCATGTTCTAACCCTTATCCAGGGATCAGGAGGTCCACCAAAAAAATAAAAACGTGTAGTTTACAAATCTTGGTAACTGGATCTTTGATGATTTATTTGGGGAATTCCACCGTAAACTACAGAAAGTTTGAGACAGGGTCTCGACTAAAAGACTGTATAAAGTTTGGTAGAGGGAGGTACGTATAATTACTCAGTCTCAGAAGGAATGAAGGACTAGAATGACACAGGAGAGTCCGGAGAGTTCAAGAAGTAAATCGAGAAAGACGAATCTAACTTTAGGAACATCTAAGATTTTAAACCCCTAAATAGAAGATTATGAGACCGACGATTTGGTGTCGTCTCCAAGGATAACGGATCATGGATAGGAAGACCCTGGCCTCTCTTTTCTAAAACTTGGAGGTTTGACTTGCCACATCCAAAAAACTCTCATGTCAACAAATACTCACATAATTTCCAGTATACGATTCCGAATGGGAACTTCGGTTAGTGAAACATTTATAAAGTGAGAAACTTTAGGGACTACTAATAATTAATTAGGTGGGAGGTACGTAAGGATATGTCAGTCGTATCGTCTCGTTCGTATATTTTTATTTAATTAATTAATTTTTCAATACCCGAAACCTCAAACTATCAAGACCATAACTAATCGTCCTGACGGTCGATGGTGGATATCTTAAGACTTATTCATTTTTACAAAATTTTATGGAGTAGTTTAGGGGAATCTTTACGTACGAAACGTCAACGTAATTGTAGTCAAACTCCGACTCAACACAGGAGGTTTTTAATTGGGTGTCACGAGGTCTTTCAAACTGTCATAAACCCGGAAATTCTCCATTAATTCAACCCGGAATTAGATACTGGTTATAGGAATATTCTTTTCCTCTAACCTTACACCTATGTATGTCCTTTTTTGGTACGCTTCTGTGTCCCTTTTCTACCAGAAGGTGTACGGGTCCACTCTCCGGACTCCTCTTTGTTCAAGGGACTAGGGAAGTAGAGTCTGAAGATTTGTGATTTTAACTCTCTGTTATTTGAAGACAAGGAATAATGGGACAACAAGACAGTCACATGAAGTTATTCCTTCGGCATCGTTTGAGTATGTGGTAGTGACCTGACATCACAATATTAACTATGTGAATCTCTGATTTGACACAATACCCACAGAGACAATTTAACTATATTTGTATTCTATCGTAGGTCTTTCAACCTCAAAAGTGGGTCTTTGTTCAATTATTACTATAAAAAGAAGGATTCTTTTGTGTTTTGTCTCAGCCAAAACCCTTTGTTTGTATAGCGAAAACATGTATTCCCTATGTATGACCTACTGAAGCGTAGTACGTCTGTTACACGTTACTCTGACCATTTATTTAAGTCGAATAAATGACATGAGTTATCCGACCTCACCTAAATAATCGTCACTTCGAATTCATTTCACTTAGTACTTACTTGGAGTGTTAACAACAACGACAAATCAGTGATTCAGTACAACCTGAGAAAACACTAGGACACCTGACATCTGACGGAGTGTTATCGACTTCTGTATCAGTATCAAGGACAAAATTAAGATCCTACGGTTTCCAAGTTATTTATAAGGGATCGTTACGGATAATCTAAGGTCTACTTACCTCGAACGGAGTAACAGAGGGGTTCGTTTATGATTTAAACATAGCACAAACCCACGGTTCTATAACGTAAACAGATCGTATAATGTCTAAACTCATGTAGAGGAGAATGTAAAAGACTAAACCGGAAATAATACTATTTCGTATTATTATTAACATTTCACTTGTACCAATAAGTTTCCGAAATTTATATCAGGGAAGGAATTCAAAGTTTCGTACTCTTACATGTCTTCGGTCTTAAAATCATCGTAGACGTACGAAAAAGTCACGACACCGTCGACTTAATACAATAAAATAATGTTTAATGATGTCAGGTCTAAGTAAGGAGACTCTGGTCTCTCTAGTCAATATTTGATGATCCAGTATGTTACAGTTCAACAAACCCTTCCATCAACAACAATATTCGTGTATGTACTTGGCACTTGTAGGTCCACAAGTTCGACCAAAATCTTTTCCGTCTCCTTGGTCCTTAGTTTAACGGTTGTAGGTGACCTAGTAGCTTTTTCGTTCTCTCAAGGTCTTTTTGTAGATAAAGACGAGATAACTGATACGGTTTCAGAAACTGACACACCTAGTACTATTTGACACCTTTTAAGACTTTCTCTACCTTTAAGGTCTGGTGGATTGGACACAGAACTCTTTAGACATACGTCCAGTCCTTCGTTGTCAATCTTGACCTGTACCTTGTTGTCTGACCAAGGTTTATCCTTTTCCTCATGCAGTTCCAACATATAACACTGGGATGAATAAATTGAATGTACGTCTCATGTAGTACTCTTTGCGACCCGACCTCCTTCGTGTTTGACCTTGGTTCAAACGACCCTCTTTATAGTTATTGGAGTCTATGTGTCTACTGTGGTGGGAATACCGTCTTTCACTTCTTCTTGATTTCTCGGAGAACTACTTTCACTTTCTCCTCTTACTTTTTCAACCAAATTTCGAGTTGTAAGTCTTTTACTTCTAGTACCGTAGACCAGGGTAGTGACGTACCCTTTATCCACCCCTTTGTCACCTTTGTCACAGTCTGAAATAAAAACCCCCAAGGTTTTAGTGACGTCTACCACTGATGTCGGTACTCTAATTTTCTGTGAGGAACCTTTCTTTCAATACTGGTTGGATCTGCCGTAAAATTTTTTGTCTCTGTAATGAAACGGTTGTTTCCAGGAAGATTAGTTCCGATACCAAAAAGGTCACCAGTACATACCTACACCCTCAACCTGATATTTCTTTCGACTCGCGGCTTCTTAACTACGAAAACTTGACACCACAACCTCTTCTGAGAACTCTCAGGGAACCTGACGTTCCTCTAGGTTGGTCAGGTAGGATTTTCTCTAGTCAGGACCCACAAGTAACCTCCCTGACTACGATTTCGACTTTGAGGTTATGAAACCGGTGGACTACGTTTCTCGACTGAGTAAACTTTTCTGGGACTACGACTCCTTCTAACTCCCGTCCTCCGCTTCGCCTGTTGTCTCCTACTCTACCAACCTACCGTAGTGACTGAGGTATCCGTACCCAAACCCACCTGAGGCCCTCAACCACTACCTGTCCGTCCGGACCGTACGACGTCAGGTACCCCAGTGTTTCTCAGTCTGTGCTGACTCGCTGACTTGACTTCACTTGACTTTTGACTTCTTTTGCATAGTTTAAGATACTTTTTTTTTTTTTATTACTGAAATGGTTTTAAGACCTACAATATTAGAAATTCTTTTGTTAAAATTGTTTAGGGTAAAGTGTCTACTTCTTTAGTGTTAAGTCTTTCAATAAATAGATTCTAACGGGAGTATGGGTCTTAAAATATAACTCAGACAACCTAGGGACCCAGTCCTTCTAGAGGACTTTTTCTCTTACAAATGGGTGAGGTTATAAGAACGACCTCTTAGGGCACCTGTCTCCTCTGACCGTCCGATGTCAGACACCCTAGTGTTTCTCCACCTGTGGTGACCCGTCGATTGTGAAAGTGAAAAGTGATAGTCTGTTGTTACAAATATAGAAAGGTGACACCGTTGGATAAAGGTGAGTAAAAAAAATTGAATATCTCTCATTAGAATGAGACGAATTGGTCCTTTCCGTTAATGACGATTCCTATTCACTGACGGGAGTACCTTTTGAGGACTACGGTCTTTT
Source organism: Capra ibex (assembly GCA_006410555.1). NCBI lineage: Eukaryota > Metazoa > Chordata > Mammalia > Artiodactyla > Bovidae > Capra > Capra ibex. The sequence continues at coordinate 31,921,976 of SJYO01041852.1, read as the reverse complement.
CAGAAGTAATTTTCTAATCTCTAATAGGAAATATATGGTAGTAGAAGTAGTTGAGGTAGTGGGGTTTCAGCGACGTATAGTACCACGTCTTGTGTTACAAGTCTAAAATTACTTCTTAAATCCACCCTTACGTTTGATCATGTCGGTGATACCTCTTGTCACACCTCTAAGGAATTTTTTAACGTTTATCTTGATGGAATACTGGGTCGTTAGGGTGACGACCCGTATGTGTGGCTCCTTTGGTCTTAACTTTCTCTGTGCACATGGGGTTACAAGTAACGTGGTGACAAATATTATAGGTCCTGTACCTTTGTTGGATCTACAGGTAGGAGTCTACTTACCTATTCTTTCGACACCATGTATATGTGTTACCTCATAATGAGTCGGCAATTTTTCTTAAGTGAACTTAGTCAAGACTACTCTACCTACTTTGACCTCGGCTAATATGTCTCACTTCATTCGGTCTTTCTTTTTGTGGTTATGTCATATGATTGTGTATATATACCTTAAATCCTTCTAGCGTTACTGTTGGGACATACGTTCTGTCCTTTTTTTTTTCATCTTTTTTATTGATTGGAAATATATCAGGGTGACTTGTGATATAATCTGTAAAGAGTTAAGTACTTCCACTTTAACTTTCACTTCAGAGAGTCAGTACAGGTTGAGAAACACTGGGGTACCTGACATCGGATGGTCCGAGAAGGTGGGTACCCTAAAAGGTCGGTTCTTATGACCTCACTCAACGGTAAAGGAAGAGGTCCTCTAACAGGACTGAGTCCCTAACTTTGGCCCAGAGGGTGTAACATCCGTCTGCGAAATGGTAGACTCGGTGGTCCCTTCAGGAGTTAAGTACTTTAGGGATGTTTTCTCTATCCTTTATCTGTAATAATTTAATTTTACTCCTTTGACCGTGATTCTCTAATTTATTGAGGGGGTTCCATTATATTAAGTCAAGTCAAGTGAAGTCAGTACAGGTTGAGACGTTGGGGTAGTTAGGGTCGTGTGGTACGGAGGGACAGGTAGTGGTTGAGGGTCTCAAGTGAGTTTAAGTACAGGTAGTTCAGCCACTACGGTAGGTCGGTAGTGTAGGAGACAGCGGGGGAAAAGGAGGACGGGGGTTAGGGAGGGTCATAGTCAGAAAAGGTTACTCAGTCGAGAAAGGTACTCCACCGGTTTCATAACCTCAAAGTCGAAATCGTAATAAGGAAGGTTACTTGTGGGTCCTGACTAGAGGAAATCTTACTTGACCAACCTAGAAGGACGTCAGGTTCCCTGAGAGTTCTCAGAAGAGGTTGTGGTGTCAAGTTTTCGTAGTTAAGAAACCGTGAGTCGGAAGAAGTGTCAGGTTAAGAGTGTAGGTATGTACTGATGACCTTTTTGGTATCGGAACTGATCTGTCTGGAAACAACCGTTTCATTACAGAGACGAAAAGTTATACGATAGATCCAACCAGTGTTGAAAAGAAGGTTCCTCGTTCGCAGAAAATTAAAGTACCGACGTTAGTGGTAGACGTCACTAAAACGTCGGGGGTTTTATTTCAGACTGTGACAAAGGTTACAAAGGGGTGGATAAAGGGTACGTCACTACCCTGGTCTACGATACTAGAAGTAAAAGACTTACAACTCGAAATTTGGTTGAAAAAGTAAGAGGAGAAAGTGAAAGTAGTTCTCCGAAAAATCAAGGAGAAGTACAAGACGGTATTCCTACCACCGTAGACGTATAGACTCCAATAACTATAAAGAGGGTCGTTAGAACTAAGGTCGAACACGAAGAAAGTCGGGTCGTAAAGAGTACTACATGAGACGTATATTCAATTTATTGTCCTACTGTTATATGTTGGAACTGCATGAGGAAAAGGATAAACCTTGGTCAGACAACAAGGTACAGGTCAAGATTGACAACGAAGGACTGGACGTATGTCTAAAGAGTTCTCCGGTCAGTCCACCAGACCATAAGGGTAGAGAAAGTCTTAAAAGGTGTCAAATAACACTAGGTGTGTCAGTTTCCGAAACCGTATCAGTTATTTCGTCTTTATTTACGAAAAGACCTTGAGAGAACGAAAAAGTTACTAGGTCGCCTACAACCGTTAAACTAGAGACCAAGGAGACGGAAAAGATATATTAATTACGTATCGTTTTAATCAAAACCTTGAAATAAAATATAATATGAAATTTTATCAATTTTTAAGTCTATAAAATTTATTACTATAAAAAGTAACCAACAATAGATAATCTAGACAACATTTCGACAGATAAGTGAGTGATTAAATACGTTTTTGTGTAAATGACTCACGGATGATACACGAACCCTCATCCCTATGTACTATTTAAATCAAGAACGAGACCTTTTTCAAAACAACTACTTTTTCTTAGTAATTTGTTTATTTAAATGACTGACATATTTACGCTACTCACAATATGACCTTTACACGTCCCATGACACTTTGTTTTCTTGATCTAAAAATAAAATTACTGTTTTAAAAGGAAAAACAAGTCAATTATAGGAATTCGTCTATTTTTAAATCGTAAGACGGGTTGTATACACGTTCGGTAGAAAAAAGGGAGGTAAAATGTAAGTAGTAAATGAATTGAATATAGTACTTGAGGTGAATTTAATGACATAGTTCCTAGATATAAAAGTAATTGAAACATTGTTACAGGAATAAGTAGAAATGTTGTCACGAAACCCGTCTTGAAACGATTCTAGGTATTTAATGTAGTTTCTGAACCAAAGTTCGTCCAACGAGTCTACAAGTAAATCAATTATTCTCCTTCTGACCCTGTAAAAAACGAAAAGGATGAGTAAATTTAGTTTTCTCGTAGTCCTATTTTAATGGGAGATCGGAAGATCCGATACGGACCATATAATATTAATGTGTAGTACTAAAACGGTTCAAACCCCTTACCCCTGGTTTCAGTAAGACTGTCACACATACACAACCTGACTTTAACGGAGTCAATACTTTATGAAATAATGTATGAGAGTGTTTTGTTGATTTAAGGAGAAAATTCACGTTTTCATCGTCTCTCCTATACACCATGTACTTTTCTATTTCACTTTTCCGTAACTAAATAGACTCTGAAGTATAGATAAATAGACAGATATATACTTTTTTATTACTGACGATGAAGAATCATAGTTGAATCTTAAGTTACTCAATAAAGAGGTTTCAGATGTATTACGGATCGTATCTTACTCATAGGTCGAACTCTTCTAATGGTGAGATGGATTTAAGATATCTGTACATATTTAATGTCTGTAGTCACTTTAGTTTCTGTTGTACCTCTCCGTGGACTAGGATTTCCCAAAAGACTAAAAGAAGACTTTAACTTAATAAAAACATCACTTTTACCTTTCATAACGTCTACAAGTAAAGACTTAAAATATTAGAAATTTAGTAACTGTTTTTTACGAAGTAACTTGTGATTTTTATAGTTCTCATTAGTTCTACGACCTCAATCAGATAGTGCCAATTTAATCATGGTTTTAATAAGTTGTGACATCTCTGTAGGTTGACACGAGAGGTTTACATGTGTCTCTTATAGGTTAAACCTCTCATATCGTTCTTATCATTTTAAGTGTCTTTGAGAACTATACAAATAATAAATGGACTCTACAGTTTATACTGTTTAACTTTCTCAGTAAAACTTATTTTATCGTTCTGTGTTACATAACTTTAATATATTCCCATAACTACTTGAGTAAAGTTAATATATCCTTATAAACCTTCTAAAGATACTATAAGTATCTAGATCCCTGTACACTTGTGTACCTTTTAGTTTAAGTACCTTCTAAGACACAAATTATAAAACTGTTCTTTATGTTTACATATCTTAGAAGTGTACAATTATAGACAAAGTGTTTCACTTTTTAATAAGAGTAGGTAAAACCGTATGTACATAAGTAAGTAAATTATTTGTGTATGACTTATACCGGTATCCTTAGTCACAATATCTCTGTTTTTACTGGGGTTTGTAAGAACGTCAACTGGTAAACTACTGATCAAGTGTATCTCTAAGTATTAATATCATTTATTAACCTCCTATAATTTTTAATTTAAAAATTAAGAAGTATTTACATAGTGTCTTCAAGAGACTGTCCTCCATTGTACACTTATCTTAGACAGTTATCTCGTCAATCCGACGATCTCTTTTTTTCTTTTATTATTTCTATATCTGTCTTTTAGTCCATAAACATTCCGGAGGAGTCTGTCGGTAAAACGAAAAAACGTAAAGAAAAAGAATCCCTACCAGAACTAAGGACAGAGGACATGTTACAGTGTTTGGAGGTAGGTATCAAATAGTCCGTGAGACAGACAGTCTAGATCAGGGAATTTAGATAAAGAGTGAAGGTGACATATCGGTATTCCCTAAACTAAATCCAGTATGGACTTACCAGGTTTTAGTGACGTCTACCACTAACGTCGGTACTTTAATTTTCTGCCAATGAGGAATCTTCCTTTCAATACTGGTTGGATCTGTCGTATAATTTTTTGTCTCTGTAATGAAACGGTTGTTTCAAGGAAGATTAGTTCCGATACCAAAAAGGTCACCAGTACATACCTACACTGATACTTCTTTCGACTCGTGGCTTCTTAACTAAGAAAACTTGACACCACAACCTCTTCTGAGAACTCTCAGGGAACCTAACGTTCCTCTAGGTTGGTCAGGTAGGATTTCCTCTAGTCAGGACCCACAAGTAACCTCCCTGATTACAACTTCGACTTTGAGGTTTTGAAACCATTGGACTACACTTCTCGACTGAGTAAACTTTTCTAGAACTACGACCCTTTCTAACTCTCGTCCTCTTCTTCCCCTACCGTCTCCTTCTCTACCAACTTACCGTAGTGACTGAGTTACCTGTACCCAGACCCACCTGAGCCCCTCAACCACTACCTGTCCCTCCGGACCACACGACACCAAGTACCTCAGCGTTTCTTAGCCCGTACTGACTCGTTGACTTGACTTGACTCTGTGTTTTTATATATATTTACGATTTTTTCGTTTCTCCTTAATATGCTTACCGTAAATCACAAGTTCCTACCATAGATTATCGTATCCGAAGAGTTCCGTTAAAACCTAGTATTACACTACCAGGAACATATTATTTGGTTTTACCATCATAAAATGGAATATTATAGGAAAGGTTTTCGGAGGCTGTGACGGGTGACTCGTGAATGATACACAGATAGTATCAAGATTCTTTACATGACTGAACAAATTGTGAACCGTTGTTGACATTTCCATTCATAATTATAATTGGGAAAGTTTTCGTCCGTAAACTTCGAATTTTTCTAATTCAATAACGGTAATTTAATTTTACCAGATTAATCTCTTTGGGGTAAGAATTATACATAAGACGCACAAAGGTTATACTAACAACCTTATTTTCTTCCAATTGTATTTGTCTCCTATTCTGAAGGGACCACCAAGTCTACCATTTCTTAGACGGACATGACGTCTTCTGGGTCCAAGTTAGGGACCCAACCCTTCTAGGGAACCTCTTCCTTTACTGTTACTTGAGGTCATAGAAACAGACTTCTTAAGGTACCTGTCTTCTTGGACCGCCCGATGTCACGTACCCCAGTGTTTCTCAGGTGACTCACTGATTGTGAAGGTGAAAGAAAGTTGTATTTGTCTCTTTTTCTGTTTGTGTTAGGGTAGTTACTTTAAAATGGACTAACCCGTGAACCTTAATTGAATCTGTGTATTCAATAAATTCAAGATTTCTGTAACATCTACTCTTTCCCTTTTATAACACTCGAGTAGCACACACTCAACTGATTTTAGGTATCCTCACTTTACGTCTTAAAATACTTATCGATTAACAGCAATAATAACAACAAGTCAACGGGTCAGTACAGGTTGAGAAACGTTGGGGTAGTTGACGTCGTGTAGTCCGGAGGGACAGGGAGTAGTCGAGAGTTACAAACTGGTTCAAGTGCAAGTAACGTAGCCACTACGACAGACCGGTAGAGTAGGAAAATACGAGAAAAGAGGAAGACGGGAGATAGAAAGGGTCGTAGTCCCTGAAAAGGTTACTCAGTAGACAAGTGGAGTCTACTGGTTTTATGGACTCGAAGTCAAAGTCGTGGTCACGAAGGTCACTTATAAGTCCCAATTAGAGGGAATTCTAACTATCAAAACTCTAGGAACGATAGGTTCCCTGAAAGTCCTCAGAAGAGGTCGTGGTGTCAAACTTCCGTAGTTAAAAAACCGGAAGACGGAAGCAATGTCAGGTTAAGAGTGTTGACATGGACTGGTGACCCTCCTGGTATCGGAACTGATATGTCTGGAAACAGTAGCTCATTATAGAGACGAAAAGTTGTGTGACGGATGCAAACAGTAGTGAAAGGACGGTTCTTCGTTAGTACAAGACTCAAGTACCGAAGTTAGTGACAGCTGTCACTAAAACCTCGGGTCATTCACCTTTAGACAGTGATGAAGGTGATTCGCTTGTCGATTATATGATTTAATCAACATTTTTGTAACACTTGAAGACTTAGTCACAGATACTTTCACTTCTATTCTCTCACTCGATCTTAGGAGCCAAATTGAACCATCTCACATTGTCGCTTATGGGGGTTCAGAAGATTTCTTATTGTAAGATTTTCCACTGATGAGTTAAAAGAATTTCCCTGACTAAAATAAACAAATATAGACGAGAAACCGTACTGTAACGGATGATTGACTTCATAATAAAAACGACGAATTGTTAGAGTTTATAAATATCTCAGACACCAGATGAACCTTAGGTGATCAGAACCGAGACTTACACCCAATCCAAGTTGAGACAACATACACAAAAGAGTACTAATAATAAAAGAAAAGTCTTCAATGGGTACCGTGTAAGAATGGCGTTTTGTATCTACGAATTTTCTCGTTCCGTTTGGCATAGGTGTACGGGCTAGTACAAATGATACTAATGAAATTCGTTTCTTTTCGGGTATCGGTTAGGTTGCAGTACCGTGACCTTTTATATGAGGTAGGTCTTACCTTCAGTATATCTCAATTTCTCCTTGTCCATAATTACATTAATTAGAGAAGTTATGGTATTCTTCAAATAGTTTAACTAGGTCGAAATAATTCACTTTTTGTAAACCTATGAAATAGAACTTCCAACTACTAAGAGAATTCTTCACCGATGTTCAACTGACCGATTGTAAAAAATTCAAAGATTTATAGTCAGTAAAGGACACAGTATCGTTTCATTCTATAAAATTTTTATCATAGATTTTATTATATAAAGTATTAAAAATTTGATTAAAATTATACTGATACTACGTAGTGTTACACGATTTTCGTTAACTTTTTTTCATTCTTATGGTCGCTCATCTAATAGTCGTACCACTTTAATAGTTTACGGTACCAGACTTTCAAACACAGGTATACGACTTCAGGATTGGGGGTTCCTAACACCACAACCCTCCTTCCCTGAGACCCTCCAAACATCAAGTACTCTCTCGTCGGAAGGACTTACACGCGATCACACGAGTCACCGAGGAAGGGCTTACCCTACTGACGACAACATTTTCTCCGAGGTCTCTCTAGCAACGGAGAAGATGGTGCAATCCCTCCTGTCTCTCTTCCATAGTTAATACTAGTTTTTCTCCCGGAAATGGTCTTACACTGGTACGGTCGTTGAACTCGAACCTGAAGGTCGGAGGTTTTGGTACTCGCCATTTAAAGACGATAAATATTCGTTGAATAAGACACCATAAAACAATTTTGTTAGGTCGGGTCTGATTGTTTGAAATAAAATTGGAGTCCTTTTTAATTGTATGGAATACACTATAAAACCATATATAATTAGACTGTACCCTCGATTCCAATTAAGTATTTATTTGTAAACCCTTTTAGTATGTTTAACACAATTAACAGGATACTTAATATAACATTTATAGTAAACCCCCTGGGATAAATATCTTAGGTTCAATTTTCAGGTATGAGTTATCCGGTTAATAAATTATGAAACCTCAAAGTAAAAGAAGATACTTTACCTCCGTTATGATGGACGGAAAATCATACCGTACCTAATTTACTCAATTAAATTAATGGACATACCTAATTTACTATATTAAGGATATTGTCTGTTTAGTGTGAAGAATTTTCTATCTTCACGTAATTGATAATATTAATAACAATAATATTATTAATGGAGAGTTGGAATTAAAGGAGAAGATATGTTGTATATATTATTATGTATAAACACTCGTAAGGTCCTCGACACTTACGTATCATACTCACGTGGGTCTTCGGTCACGGAACCTTAAAGACTAAAGAAAATAGATTCCTTAAACCTTCTCTTTGGTTATCGTAAAGTAACTTTGTATTCTCTTCTTTGATAAGATTTAGGTCTTCTATCTTGACTTTTATTTTGAGTTCTATAAGTCCGTTCTTTAACAACAGACTGATCTCTCTTCTTTTCGTCCATCAACCTCCTTTACTCTTTGTTCATAACTTTATCCGTTATTTCACTCTTCTGCCTCAAAGTATTTCTTTTTCTTCGAAATAGGTGTCGACTTCTACCTTTAGTTGAACTAAGGAAACCTTTCTGACCATCCTAGAACCGTCGTTACAAACTTATCAACCCCTTAAAAAATATTTTTAAGAAAATTTCTTTTGATACCTATAAAATTGTTTTTTTTGTTTAGGGTGGGACCTTACTATAGAAGGTTTCCTTTTATTTTTATTCTGATGTTAAGAAAAAAGTACCTGGATATCAGAAACTTTTGGATTCCAAGATTACAATACAAGCTTTGTATAAAACCTCGATAAAATTTTTATATAGTTTATACGATATCAAAGTAGGGGTCTACTTGAGAGAGTTTATCTCACAAGTAGAAGAGTATTGACAAGATTTTGACAGTCCATTTGACTTAAAGGGTCCAGGTCATATACGAAATCGTAACAGTAAAAACTTAAAACCTTTTTTATAGATGAAATGGTTCAAGTTTAAGATAAGTTGTTATTTTGTTGTCGAAAAGGACTATACACTCTTTTGTTATAAAACACGTAAATAAAAATAGGAAAAAAAAGAAATATTTTTCGAAGGTTATATAATCCTTTAGTTTTTTGATTATTTCCAGTAAATTATTTATTTAGTTCAAACATTATAGATCAAAACGAAACTTTTACTGTATCGTGTTGATCTCCCTTTTGAATCGTCCTCTTCTTTGGGTTTGGTGAGTTTTTATTAAATTTTGTGTGAGTATTTGAACATTTTTGTACCCATAGTTAAACTCATATACTGTTTCCTTTGTCTGTTAATTTTTTATGACCACTTTATAAAATCCGAAAATTTTTTATAGTTCATCAACATATAGACATCAAACATGCCTTTGTAAAGCCGGGTATTAATCTTTCTGTTTAGGAACGAATAATAGTGCTTAGTAATTTCCTTTTTTATATATTCCTGTGTATCTGCTCTGATCCCATGTTTCAAAAAACTTTATTGATGAGACGGACTTTTTTTTTTTACAAAAGAGGATAAAATCCTCAATAAAGTTCAAAATAGAAACGACACTCTATCAGAGACTCAATATTTAAGTCTAAGTCGTTAAATTGTAGCACAATTAGTAAACTCGACAATGTTAATAAAATCGAGAGGAAAAGATTTGTACGACGGAAGAAGTGAGAGGGACTTATATACACACCGATATACTGGACAAATCTATCACTTTGTATTTATGTTTACTTCATACAGTGAAGATCCTTCTTCTAAGCCACACGCTGAACAGTCCTTACGAGACACTAACCACTAAATTTCGTACACGGTTCTAGTTCACAAACAATCGAATTAGGAGTTCACAGACAATTATTGATCTCGTTGGATGGACCGATGTTAATGGTGTAATTTACTCTCTCTTTATTTTATACTATTACGACAGTGTGACTAAAACCCCCAACAATGATGTCTTGTTGAATAGAACTGATTATATTAACGAGAATGGAAACACTAAAATATAGGTAATATAAGTATACTTTTACATATGTAAGTTTGCCGTCGGAAGTATGATATAATAAATCAATTTATAGAATAATAAAGTAGTGTGACGTTCACAAAAATCCCAGGTTAAATATAAAACCCGAAGAGACAATCGAGTCAATCATTTCTTAGAAGGACGTTACTCCCTCTGGACCCAAGCTAAGGACCCAGTCGTTCTAGGGGACCTCTTCCCTTTCCGATAAGTGAGGTCATAAGACCCAGAGTTTCTCAGCCTTTGTTGACTCGTTTAAAGTGATCGTATTTCATCTTTGATTTTATACAAAAGATTCATTTACGATGATTTTCATCATCAATTGTTTACTAATAACTGAAAATACCAGGTTTTTTAATATCTTAAAAGTATAAATACAATAAGTACCGTCAGTTTGTTTTTGTACATATTAAAGATTAACTTTATTATTTGTTAACTCCTTATCTTCGTTTAAATAATTCGTAATGAATTGACTATAAACATCGAATTTTTAATTTTAAAAGGGTTGGAGTGTATATGTAACACTCCTATGTTAAAATTTAAAACAAACAGTTTATCCCCGTACATCTTATACATCTTGATCTTTATTCTTTTAACTATAGACAGCTATCGTTGTGTACATCGAATCAATTGACCTATTTTCACTCAAGTGTCAGATAAAGTGATAGACACTTTACGAAAGAAGTAAATAAACTTTTTATTGTTAAATTATTCAGACTTTCCATCAAATTATCTATAAAAGTATATTATTTATTAAATGAAAAGACAATCAGTTCCGAAAGGTGAGTGTGTAACTTTATTTAATAAAAGGTGGGTGAAAATTAGTTTTATAGGGGCGAACAAAAGGGTTCCTTTTTAAGGAGTTTAAATACTTCGTGAAGAGTTGACGTCAGAAATTAAGTATGAGTATTGTGTGACCTTGTATAGGTCCTTTCTGTACATTCTTTCTTCTTGATTTTAAGAACAACGTGTTAAAGTATTTCAACTTACTTTATGATCTCATGTTAGTAGACATAAAGTAGAAAAAAAAAATGTCACTCATGTAATACCATAACCTATAACCCTTCTTCAGGAAATATTTACACGTCGATTAATGTATTTACAAACCTCCAGTATCACAAATTGTAGATGGTGGGAAACCAAAAAGGTAAAGAAGAATAACTCTGAACACCGATGTAGGTGTATTGGTGTACATAGGAAACGGGTTATATCACTTTTAAATCTAGTATAGTCACGTCGTGTTCCCGTTTTTTTACCTTCAATAATAAACTCCAGTGCACTTTTTTCGATTACTCCATTCCTGACTTAAAAAGTTTAAAACTGAAAGATTACTGTGTCTGAAGCGAAAAAGATAAAATTACAATGGAATTCTACGGAGAGTATACCTCAACAAGAAATGTCTCGTTGACACAGTTTACACAGTCATTCACAGTTTACAATGTACACTATGAAAGTTATAGATAGAAAGTTATAGAAGAAACAGTCGATGTTTATCGTAACGACTCGATATATTAATGTAAACTCATCTCAAACTATTTCCCTGACATAAGTTCCAACACCTCCCAAATTTCTTACATTACACCAGGCCCGTTATGAGAACATCGACTATATCGACGCTTCAAAAGGTTGAAAACGTAGACTTCTTTATTCACCTCGACCATACTAATGTCTTGGGTCTTTCTCCTTCCATCCTCTCACCGTCTCAACTATCCCTAATACTGGGTGCCGTCTTCCTATATATGTCGACCCCTCAGTTCTCCTCGTTTCGGTCCCGTCGTCTAAGGACACGGAGTAGGGGAAGGGAGAAGGTCTCCAGACGGACACAAAACGGATCTGGTTTGGGTTTATCTTCGGTCTGTCGTTCTACCCTTGTGAACCTACTTCAGGTGTCACCGGTCAGAGGACTCATCTATGGTTCCCGTTCGTCTTGTATAGTTTATGGAGGATGAGGAAGGGAAGACATTTAAAATCATGAATTTTGGTACCTCGGTTGTTCGATGGTGAGCCAGGAAAAGGTGGTGTTTAGTACGGAAAAGATTAATTAATACAAAATTGACTTTCTTCAATCTTATAAAGATGGTGGTGGTTATAAATATTTCAATCAAAATATAAAAATCTCCTGAGGAAGGGTTGTAGGTTAAGGTGTTACCTGTGTCATATTTGTTTCTACTTCCGAATCTAATTACGTAAGATTTTAAATCGAATAATCAATTAAAAATAGCTATTGAATGAAACCTGTTTCGATTTTTCGAGTTTTTCTCCAATATTGTTATCTCGAAGAAAATTGTTCAAGTAGTAAATCGTCTTTGTTTTCTATGTAATGTTAGGTTCTATTACATATACTATAACTGTTCCTATACCCAATTATCTTCTCCATTTAATTAAAAGGATCCCTTCAGACATTTATTGAGTAGATTTTATGACCCAATCTAAACAAATAATTTTTTTATTTTGTTCTTTATGTGGATCACCCTACCACTTATACCACAGTTTAAAGTCAGTGTATGTTCAGTTGAAGCACCCTTTACCCTTAAGTTTTTCCGATGTTATTTCGTTTCGTCCGGAATAATTGGTATATAGTTTACGGGGTTATCGTAGTGGTATACAGTTGGACTTAGACCGAAAATCGTCTAATAGGAGGAATGAACCATCTAAAGGAAAGTCGGGAAGTGAAAGTGTGTCCGTAAGGAGGTCCGACATAACAAAAGAAAGACATCAATGAACCACTCGAAGGAGTACAACCAGTAGTCTTTCAGTTATAGGTCTCATTGTTGAATTTTCAATCGAACCATTTATGGAACCAATTTTTTTTTTTTTTTTTTTTTTTTTTTGAACCGTACCATTTATTGAGAAGGACGGGTTAGGGAATTTGTTTTTGAATAAAACTACTGGTCATTTTACTTTACAGGGGAGGGGTGAAAGAATCACATTATCCTACGATAAACAGTTTGAAAGGTAAGTGAAAAACAGCATATACACGGATATAGACACGATACACAATCAGGGAGTCAGTACGTACTGAGAAACGTGGAGACACCTGATGTCGGGTGGTCCGATGAGACAGGTACCCTAAAAGGTCCGTTCTTATGACCTCACTCAACGGTAAAGGATGAGGTCTCCTGGAAGGGTTGTGTCCCTAGTTTGGACCCAGAGGATGTAATGTCCGTCTGTGAAATAGTAGACTCGGTGGTCCCTTCGGACATAGAAGGGATCCCTGAGTTTATAGAAACACTAGAGATCGTTTATACTGGTTAAGTCCACTCTTGTTAATGTTTAGTTATCGTGGATTGGTTTTAAAATGGATCTTTATAGGATAATCTTATCGTGACGGAACGACAGAAACAGTTCTGGTGAAACTCCTCAGTTATTCGACTTACCCTTTTAAACCTTTGATCTGTATAAACATGAATTTGAGTAAAGTAGTAGAATGATAGACAGATTTAAACCTCGTTGAAAGATTTAAAACTCCTAAATTAAAATGACCAACACCCAAAAGACATCCTATGGTGTCAAAGAAACTTCCTTATCATGTAAGTATATATGTATGTACCCTTATTCATCGTTTAAAAGGTTTGGACACAAAAGTAGAGTTTTTTTCAATATTGTGGATAGAGTTTAAATACTACTTCAACTTATTTGAACACCTATACCCATCCTCTCCCAACGTTCACAATCTTTATGTCAAGTTTCAGGGTAGAAGTAATTATTCCTCCACGTTTAAATATATCGAATGAGAAACCGTTTTATCCTCTTATTGTCATTGGTAGTTCAATTAAACAACAACTAAAAATTGGTCAACTACCTCAAATTTTCTAACGATGTCATAGTCCCACTATTCGTAAGTTATGTTAACGAAGAAATGTGTCTTCAGACTATTTGCAGACAAAGAAGACTTTTAGGAACGTTAAAGGGAAATTGTCATGACATCCTCGTCTTATTTAGTCCAGTGACACCCTTTTCCCTTCAACAACGAGTAAGAAGGACAAGGAGGGGAGATTAAGGAAACACCAAGGGGTGTGGGACGGGGGGAAGTGACAGAAAAAAAAGAAAGAAGAGAGAGATCCTTAACAAAACAGATCGTTCTTCGATTTTTCCTACACATCGTTTCTTTCTGAATTTTCACGGAAAACCACTGTCTCGAATGTACGGTCCCCCTCCGTTCGACGGTGTCTCTAGAGTCGGTCGACGGTACCCTTTGAGTATGGACGTATTAGTCCGATCTATTTTCAGTTCTCGAAGGAAGGTACTACGTTACCCGCCCCCGACCCCGACCCCGACTCCCCTTCGGGTGTAACTTAGTGTCGGCCTCTTCCTCTTCTCCTTGCGTCACCCCTCTGGTTTCTGAATAATTTCGATTAACACTAACTTTCGGTACCTTTCCAAGTCACCATAGACTCCCCGTGTACTTTACTGACCTGGACCTCGGACGTTTACTACCGTTTCTCTTTCGGACACACTTGATCACAAAGACATAGTTCCTACGTCCAATTTAATTTTTTTTTTTTTTTTGAATTATCCGAATTATTGGTATTAGAGGTGGGGTGGTGGGGTTGGGGTCTATTTCAAGGACACCGATTTGACGTCCAGTGCCTTTCGAACGAGACGTCTAAAAGAACAACCCAGTGGACACCTGGTCCTATACACAAACTTGTGGCACGAGTGTGAGGTCGTACTAAAGAGACATGAATAAAAAACTATAACTACATAATGTATTACACGTGAACAAATTATAAGATCGACAAAGAGTTCTCTTATGTAGTTATCTATTTTCTTTTCGGGTGCTCTGACAAATTTTCCCTTTTCCCAACCATAAAGGAAGAGGTCCCCTAGAAGCGCTGGGTCCCTAACTTGGACCCAAAGGACGTGACGTCCGCCTGAGAAATGACAGACTCGGTGGTGAGTCGGCAATTTTTCTTAAGTAAACTTAGTCAAGACTACTCTACCTACTTTGACCTCGGCTAATATGTCTCACTTCATTCGGTCTTTCTTTTTGTGGTTATGTCATATGATTGTGTATATATACCTTAAATCTTTCTACCGTTACTGCTGGGACATACGTTCTGTCCTGTTTTCTGTGTCTACACATATTGCCTGAAACCCTGAGTCTCCCTCTCCCTCTCCCACCCTACTAAACCCTCTTACCGTAAGATTGTACATATAATAGTACATTCTTAGCTTATCGGTCAGATACAGACTGCGTCCTATGTCGTACGAACCCCGACCACGTACCCCTACTGGGTCTCTCTACAATACCCCTCCCTCCACCCTCCCCCCAAGTACAAACCCTTGCGTACATTCTTAATTTCTAAATTTTTAATTTTTTTTATTTTTTATTTTTATTTTTTTTAATTTTTTATTTTTTTTATTTTCCCTTTTCCCTTTCTCTTAGTTTTCACACTCAATTTTCCTTTTTGTTTCACTTCATTGTATTTTTCCTTTATATATAAATATATTCGATATTTATAGATATCTATATATTTATGTAGATATAGTTAAAAAAAGGAAGACGTTTTTCTGTAAACTACTATCAGACAAGTTCCATACGACTAGTTCCCTTTTCATACGGGTTCTGTCCGTCATTGGATTATTCGAAACAACCCACCAGGAACCTGTCCCAAAGTACCCTCCTCCTCAGGGGATTCCCTGGTGATAAGTCTCCCCCCTTCTCGTTCCCTCGAGGTCCCTCTATCTTCGTAGGTCTTCCCCGAGTGTACAACTCCCCCACAACGAGTCGTCGTCCACCTTGAGAGACCCAGTCTCTGGAGTCCTTCTATCGGACCCTCAGTATTGGTGTCCGAGAGAGAATAGTTACCGGTCGGGTACACTCAACTCCAAAGTGACCAATACGTTTCCTTTCTCTGAGATCCACAGATTTTTAGGTGTACGACTCAATAAAGTTTTTATCAACCCACACATTTTTAAAGTTGAACCCCGGGAGTACGTAAACTCGATTGGTCAGAGTCGGACGTCATTTCTTTATTGTGGATATCGAATTATGTACTTCCGGCAGAAACCGAGTAATATATTATATCAGGATAGTCCATAAATGGATATTTATAGCCCAACCGTTTTTTTAAGTGAGCCCAAAAAGGTATGATGGAATGTCTTTTTACACTTACTTTAAAACCGGTTGTACTATAGTGGTCTCAATGACTTTCACACCGGACCCTATACAGGAGTCTATTATGAGATGAGACAGTACCTGGAACTTTAACGTATACATCCGTGACTCCTCGTTCCCCACTCACTCCTCGACTAGATGTTACAGATGGAGGAAACACAAGGGAGAATCAGGTAAGAATGTGGTTATTGAATATATTTCTGTGTCACCCTTACTGTCACACGAAACTATTTCCGTATCTATTTACGCTTGTAGGATCCTTAGGTCTCGGAGTGAACAGGAAAAGATTTTACCTCATCCATTCGGCATTCCCCTTTGACTCCACAGGTAAAGTTAAATATCTTGACTTACAAACATATGTTACACCTACAGTAAACATACGTTCTGAGACGCTCCTTCGTTTCCACTCATTTCCTCGGTGACGAAAGTTCAGAACGTTCGTTTATCTGTAGCACTTTATTCGTACCTTAGTGAGTAAATGAATAGGTAAGTGAGTCCTTGATCTAAAACTCGGATATAAGACACAATCCATGATAAGATCAAAGATTCAGTAATCCATCACTACGTACCATATTTCTTTTAACTTTCTCTAACAGTCTCTGACAAAACCGACTCCAGAAACCCAAACTTTTTAGAATCGTAAATGTCATCCCGAAGGGACCACGGAGTCACAATTTCTTATACGGACGTTACGTCCTCTGGTCCCAAGTTAGGGACCCGACCCTTCTAGGAGACCTCTTCCCGTACCGTTGGGTGAGGTCATAAGAACGAACCTCTTAAGGTGTGTGTCTCTTGTAACCGCTCGACGTCAGCTATCGTAGCGTATCTCAACCTGTCCTGTCTTCGCTGATTCGTCGTCGTCGTGAATGTCGTGGTCTATTGATGAATTATTATTACTTTATCCGTGGGGGTTTACTTTTTTCGTACATGATCCAGAATATCCTTAATGACTCATCCGATCTTAATCTTAGATAGAAGGTTTATACTCACTCACGAATGATTTGTGAATATCCCATTACTTCTCTTTTCTCCTTCGTTTCCCTTCACTCTCCATACCGTTCAGATTCCATTCCAGCCCTTTTGAGGTCAAGTCTACCACGTATTTCAGTCTAGTCACCGTATCCCTACCTTTATTTCTAACTCTGACACTCGATCTTTTATAACCCGATTCGTCAAACGGAAGTTAAAGGATCCGTTGTCCTTTTGAAACGAACTTGTACATAAGTTGAGAGTGACGTTTTATTTTGTTAACTGTTAGAGGTATATGTAAGAGTAAGTAATAAATTGAGTAAGTTGGAAATACCTTGTGGACGGTACACTGTCCGTGGAACTATTCTGGACAGGTACCCTTGGGTGTCGGATCGCCCCGTCGTGTGTGATTATCGATAATGTAGCTAACTTGTACCGTTCACGACACTATCGTGAGAGAGAGGAGAGGTAAGGAGGACGAGAAAAGGAGGACACTAACTCGTGTTTACGTTACAATTGGTCTCGAGTCTCCGTTTCGTGGATTAGGTCAAAACACCTGTCCCGGTCTCTTGGATATGTTGACTTCCGTTCAATTGAGAACTTTTTTGTATTGAAATGGTTCTTTTTTTTCGTTATTATTTATCTTTCGTTCGAATATAATCTATAAGAAGGGTTGTTGTTACTAAAATCGTATACTATATCTTAATTACTGAAGGGACCACCGAGTCGACCATTTTTTAGGTGGACGTTACGTCCTCTGGGTCCAACCTAAGGACCCAACCCTTCTTTACGGTCTCTTCTCTATCCGATGGGTGAGGTCATAAGAACTCGAAGGGATCACCGAGTCGACCATTTCTTAGACGGACGTTGTGTCCTCTAAACCTAAACTAGGGGCCCAACCCTTCTAGGGGGCCTCCTCTCGTACCGTTGGGTAAAGTCATAAGAATCGACCTCTTAGGGGTACGTGTCTCCTCGGACTACCTGATGTCAGGTATCCCAGGGTTTCACAGTCTGTGCTGACTGGCTGATTTGTATCGTCTCATGTATCTTAGTTACAATAAAATAGGACGTCAAAAACACGAGGACTTACGATTACTATCACCGGAACAACATAAAGTTATTCTAAGAACGACTGACTTCATTAAAGAGAGACGAGGTTTCATTTTAGACTAATTGAGTATAAATAGGAAATTCTGGGTTGAGTTTGTGGGAAAGAGGGAATTTCGAATAGAGACTTCTTAATTAATGAGAAGTAAGGACCTGGGCGTATCAAGTGACGTGAAGGGAGTAGGGATTTCGTCGACTGTGTGTCGATAAAACAGTAACAACGAAACATAGACAAGGACACATGAAATTTAAGACATGTTGAGTTTTGAGTCCTCGAGAAACAAATTGAGGTAAAGGGGTGACATGGTGGAATTTGTCCCATCAACCTAATTTACTTACCTTCTTAAGACTTTGCGGAGGTCTTTTTGACAATTTAGTAAAGTCATACAAAATATAGTTAGTACAAATCAACATGTAACTAAGAAATTGTTTGGAATTCTGTACCCCGTGGAAATTGATGTAAAGAGTTAATGATTATCTCACAATAAGTTAATACCCGTGACACATACCGTGTCTTTTTTACGTGTCATTTATAAAGGAATTACTAAATCTGAGTTACTTGGTCTACGGAATAAAACGGTTAATAAAAATCCTTTTTTCACTGAAGGAAGAGATCATTTGATGGATTGATGAGACACTCCTTAAAAATTACAAGTCTTTACTTATGAATATTTGAAAACAGTGAAGTCAAATTTATAGACGAAGTAAATAAAGACAAAGAGGACACTACAACGAAACTAAAGAAGGACAAAAGGAGATCATCGAAGTAACTAAACAGAGTCGGATGACACTACAAGAGTGTATGAGACAAGAAAATTAGTCCAAAGAAACAAACGAACGTAAAGATTAGAATAGTATTTAGGTCATTCGTCTCTAAGGTTGGCTATAACGAAAGTCCAATAAAATTTATATCCTATTTATATTAACTGTTATCCAAGTTCTTTCCTATTGACGTTTCTTGACGTCCAGACGGTTGACGTCTCTCTAGTTAAATTTGACTTGAGATCTCCATTGTCTCGATTAAAGTTCATGTCAATGAAACGATCCGAGTACGACTACTACGTTAAACTTCTTTAAAACCATATCTAAGGAATAGATTTGATTAAAGTCTTTGTCTTACCTGTCAATTCCTCTTAGACTTTGACGATACACTATCAGTGTCATTAACCTATGAAATTTTAAAATTATAACAGAGGTAAGATCTCTATTCCTTTTACTTCAAGTATCTTCAGTTCGTTAACCGGGTTCTGATGTCCATCCACTACCTTAAGGTCGACTGATAATTTTTAGGATTTTCTACTACGACAATTTCACGACGTAAGTTATACGGTCGTTTAACCCTTTTGAGTCAATCACCGGTATCCGAACCTTTTCTAGTCAAAAGTAAAGTTAGGGTTTCTTCCAGTTACGGTTTCTTACAACTTTGATAGGATGTTAACGCGAGTAGAGTGTCCGATCGCTCCATTACGAGTTTCAGGAAGTTCGATCCGAAGTTGTTATACACTCCGTTCTTGAAGGTCTATGTCTTCTACTTAAATCTTTTCCGTCTCCTTGGTCCCTAATTTAACGGTTGAAGGCAACCTAGTAACTTTTTCGTTCTCTCAAGGTCTTTTTGTAGATAAAGACGAAGTAACTGATACTATTATGGAAATTGACACACTTAGTGTTGTTTGACACCTTTTAATAATTTCTCTACCCTTATGGTCTTGTGGAACGAACGGAGGACTCTTTGGACATACGTCCAGTTCTTTGTTGTCAATCTTGACCTGTACCTTGTTGTCTGACCAAGGTTTAACCCTTTCCACATGTAGTTCCGACACATAACGGTGGGACGAATAAATTGAAGACACTTCCCTTTTAGTACACCTTAAGGTCCGACGTACTTAGTGTTTGACCTTAGTTCTAACGACCCTCTTTATAGTTGTTGAAGTGCATACGTCTGTTATGGTGGGATTACCGTCTTTGGCTTCTCTTTGATTTCTCGGAGAACTTCCACTTTCTCCTCCCACTTTTTCGACCGAATTTTAAGTTGTACCGTTTATCTACCCCTTTTTTTACTTTTGTCACTGTCTGAAATCAAAGAACCCGAGGTTTTAATGACGTCTACCACTGACGTCTGTCATTTCATTTTCCACTGACGTCGGAAAAATTGAAAGATCCAAACTTTTTGATACTGTGTGGATCTATCGTATAATTTTGTGTTTCTGTAGTGAAACGACTGTATCCAAACACACCAGTTTCGATATTATAAAGGTCATCAGTACATGTCTACACTCTCAATCTGGTATTTCTTCCGACTCACGACTT
This sequence comes from Capra ibex, assembly GCA_006410555.1. Lineage (NCBI taxonomy): Eukaryota > Metazoa > Chordata > Mammalia > Artiodactyla > Bovidae > Capra > Capra ibex. Next base: position 31,901,493 of record SJYO01041852.1, on the reverse strand, counting down.
CTTGACTATGAAAACTTAACACCACGACCTCTTCTGGGAACTCTCAGAGAACCTGTCGTTCCTCTAGTTTGGTCTTTAGTTGGGACTTATAAGTGACCTTCATTATTACGACTTCGACTTCGAGGTCATGAAACCAATGGATTACGTTTCTCGGTTAAGTAATCTTTTCTGGACTACAACCCTATCTAATACCTGTCCTTCTCTTCCCCTACTGTCTCCTACTATACCAACCTACCGTAGTGACTGAGTTACGCGAACTTAAACTCGTGTGAGACCCTCTACCACTTCTGTCACTTCGGACCACATAAAGTCAGGTACCCCAATGTTTCTCAGTTTGTGCTGAATCACTGATTTGTCGTTGTGTCTATCCATTCCGTTTCACACTTGGACATGAATTTGAATAGGAACTTGGTAGAATAGATGGGAAAAGATAGAGACAACAAGATACGAACCCCGTGTGTAGTGACCCGTCTCATTAGACCCTTATAATGTAAAGGAAAAATTGGTCTTAAAATTTTAAGTTTTATTTAACAGTTTTGAGGGACTTAATTAATTGTATTAAAAACAAAAACAAGGTTTAAACTACTAGTAAGAATTCTCCTGGGTTGACTTCAGACTTCTATGTCTAAAATAGAGTTTAAACATCATTATAAAATTACTAAACCAGTTTAGTGGAATGGGGAGACTTATGACTGGAAAAATTATAACTACTATAGAAGGTTCTGACGAAGAGTCCTAGTACCAGTAGTTTATTTTTGTTATGAATTGTTTGATATTTAGTCGTTGGGTATAAAGAAACTTTATTTATAAACATCTTAGTAAGAATACGTGTTACTTGATGTATACCAAAAAGACCTTCATGTTTCTAAATCAAGAGGGTGAGTACTTTAGACAATAATCGTCCATCTTATATTAATTTTTTTCCCTCATAGAAATCTACACACAGGTGTAAAGTCCAAAAAGTGAATCACCGATAATTGGAACCCTGTTCGTCTGGAACGAAATAACGGGACGGGAAGGGTCTACAACTTGAAAAAATGTCTACAAAATAACTTTCAAATACACTTTGGACGTAGTTCGTTTAGATACCTACAATCAAAAGGTTATCGAATACAAGATACAAACAAAGTACAGACGTTGTGTAATTAAGAATTTTAATAAAGTTTGAAAAGTATAAATAATATACACGATACTAATAGAAACTAGTCACTGGTAACTACAATGATAGCGTTTTTCTAATACTGAGTTACAAATTTACTATCATAAAAAATCGTTGTTTTAAAAATTCTATGTGTAAAAAATCTGTTATAATAACGTATGTTATGTGATGTCATATTTGTATTTAAAATATACGTGATCCTTTGGTTGTTTAAGGACACTGAGTGAAATAACATCAACAGACTTTGACGTAGGTATTATAGAGGTACCACACGGACATATAGACTTCACGGTCCAGGTGTAAAAAAGTCTAATGGAGATATCTGTATAAAGGGGACAGGACTTTACCTGTGTTTATATAACGAGTTCTTTCAAACGAAACTGAGTCGTTTACGCCCTCTGGATCCAAGTTGGGGACCCAATCCTTCTGGGAGACTCTTCCTTTGCCGTTGGGTGAGGTCATAAGAACGGACCTTTTAGGGTACCTACTTCCTCGCGCCATCCGATGTCAGGTACCCCAGCGTTTGTCAACTGTGTTGACTCGCTAAAGTGAAAGTGAAAGAAAAGATAGATGATATAACAGGATGAGTTTAATGAGTCAAGTCAAGTCAAGTCAAGTCAGCCAGTCAGTACAGGCTGAGAAAACTCTGGGGTACTTAGCGTCGTGCGGTCCGGAGGGACAGGTAGTGGTTGAGGGCCTCAAGTGAGTCTGAGTGCAGGTAGCTCAGTCACTACGGTAGGTCGGTAGAATAGGACACAGCAGGGGAAGAGGAGGACGGGGGTTAGGGAGGGTCGTAGTCTCAGAAAAGGTTACTCAGTTGAGAAGAGTACTCCACCGGTTTCATGACCTCAAAGTCGAAATCGTAGTAAGGAAGGTTTCTTTAGGGTCCCGACTAGAGGAAGTCTTACCTGACCAACCTAGAAGAACGTGAGTTTAGTGATGACTAAGGTTTTGGTTTCAAAATAGAAAAAATAAATTCTACTTCGTTACTTATAGAAGAAACTTTTCATAAAGAATATTAAAAATTCTTTATTTGTAAAGAATTTCTATCGATTCCGGTTGGATACGAAAGGAGAAACACCCAGAAAAACGTTTCACACTCTTATATAATTTTAACTAGTATAGTGATAATAGTGATAGTATAGTATAGTGGTGATTGATTTTGCTACACGGTGACACATGAAAGGATCAGTACTATGCAAGTCGTCTATAACTTAAAGTTAGTTTAACTTACATTCAATAAAAATAAACACAACGATCATTCGTTTAAAAAGGGTATAAGATCTCAAATTCCCAATTAAATGAATTGGATTGAATTAGACATAGTTAATTAAGGTAGAGAGTTTAATTGTTCATGTATAACAAAGTTGAACCACTCTATAAAAATATAGGACTAAAATGATGGGTCGGTGAAATCGAAAAGAAAGGTCGAGATTGTAAGTGTTGTAACATGTAATATATCGATGTATAAAACCATTTAACACTATGTATAGATTGACCCTGTGTTCATTCATTTGTTGGAACATTTGAGTTACCTGAAAAGGTCTTTTACAGTTATTTGGCTTTTGATTTGTTATTTGAAAATTCAGAAAGAACAACCAATACAGTCTTGTTAAAGAAGGAAAAAGAATATCGTAATATAATCTATATGACTTGTATGTTTCAAGTTTCTATAATGTTTTCTCAGAGACCACGAGTGATATGAAATAAGTATTTCGGGAACATCTGATAAGACAATCCTTTTCTGAGACTACGTAGTCCAGGGAAAACTCGGTAGTTCTGGGTGACGTGTGTCCTGGATCTCAAATCAGAGTTTGGTTTTTACGTCAGTAGGGGTCTACTACAAGACAATGAGACTCCTTAACTATGGTCGTCGTGTGTACTGATTAGGTACTCTTAGGGGAGTCAAGAGTTCGAAGGTTCAGAGTCCCTTACACTTAGAAAGGGTGACCCTAATACTATAGTTGTGTAAGAGAAAAGGGGACCGATGAAGTCGGAGATTTGAATAGGTAAGGGTAGTATAGACTGGATGTGTAAACCCACAGGATATAAGATTTTTAGATTGTAAAGACAGTGTGAGTGTTTTGGTAAATGTCATTTGTTTTCTTTTAGTTTGTTTTTGTTTCTTAGTTTCTTGAGTTTTGTACCATCCTGTGATTTCGGACCTATTCGTGATAAAAAGATTTTTTCTTTCTTTTCTTTCTTTCTATGTAAAATTACGTAAACAGGTGTCGTCGTCCTTCTTCTCTGTCTTTAAAAATAGAATTAGAAAATGGAAGAAAACTTTTATTAGGTTAATGTAAAGACCTTCCTAGGGGAACTGTTGGTATAGAGTCCGCGATAACAAGGATAAGACAAAAGTAAAGATCCTATCTGTCATCATCAATCTATTTATAAACGTCTTTATTATTAATAAATTGTATCGAAAACATCACCCTTATAACAACTTATCAAATATAAGATTAATTAGATCTCAATCGTAAAATTATAATTGGATTTTACAAAGAAGTTGACATATGGGTACTAATGCTTCTCTAGTATAACATCTGCGACAAAAGAGGACAAAACAAAACAAAAAAGGAAAGTAGTTTATTGTAGGGTGACCGTAGAAAGGTAAAATGACATGTGTGTCGTTGAAACAGAATTTTTACGTTCATAAAATGTCACACAGGAAGGGAAGTAGACAAATACCTATAAATTCAACCAGGTTAAAAAATGGTAATGTTTTATCGGGTTGATTTCTACAGAAAAATATATTTATCAAGATCTAGAGATAATTATAGAGTCATCCTAATTAAGGATTAGTACTTTATCTATAGATTTTCTCATGTACGTAGAATTTTAAAGTCCGTGAAGGATTTGCGACAGTGTTATATAACAAGGTTAATATATAGGTCGTTATCACACGCTCAGAAGAGGGAAAGGAAGACGAGATTATTGAGACCTATAAGATTCAGAAAACTTAAAAAAAGGGGTTACATCGTACACTTTCCACCATGTATGCAAAAATAAATTAGTGACTCCTCGACTCACAAAATTGTATAAATAACACATATAAGGAAAAGGAAACTTAACGAAAAAGTGTAGGAGTGAGTTGTATCTAATTATACAAAATAAAATGTTATAAAAGATATTAAACGTAAAATTCACTTTAGTATTTTGAAATATCTAAAACATCTACTTATTTGAGTCTTAATTTATTTAATCTATTAAACGGGTTCACAGACATGTTAGAAATCAAAGAAATGAACTGAAATATCGATACTATAATTACTAATGTGACTTAATAAAGGTATCGTAGGAAAGGTCATAAATATAAGAAGTGTATTTTTAGTTAAAGGGGATTTGGAACAAATTTGTATTTAGTATAGTTTTATCGTCTTTAAACGTCCGTATATTTGTATGTAATAAAAGGAATACTTATCGGTATATCTTTTTACTTCATTGTCTCCAGGAAAGAAGTAATGTTAATTGACAATACAACCCGTTAGTTTTGAGTCACTCATTAAAGATTTCATTTACATGAACAGGTATTTACAAGAGAAAAAGGAAACTGGATAATATGTCAACGGTACCTTTACTCTGACAAAGAAATCATTCAATGAATACAAATTTTTTTCAAAAAAAAAAAGAATCTACAAGTAACCAACATATAAAATTTTTTATTCCGTGTAAATAAACATCTTTAGACTTTTATGAATTTTGGTTGCTTCTCAACACGATTAATGACTAAAAGATATAAGTTGAGGTATATTTTATACAACTATTCCTTCATTTTCTCTATTAATACGAAAAATGTGAAAGTTTCTTCATTCGACCGACTATCCTAGACTACTAATAAAAGGTCAAATCACACATAAAAGAAAGTAGAAAATCCAAGATACTTCGTTATCGATTAAATTTCAAATTATAGAAAGAAGACAAGAGTATACGTCGTCTACCGGGTCCTTTGATGGAGGATGATAGATTAAGGAATCACTGTAAATAATAAGTAGTCTTTCCTTCAATCCTTTGTAATAGAAAGGTTAAGGACCGAACGAATCAGTTTATCTAATTTCTTTTATAGGACATCAATCGATTCCCTAAGATAAATTTGGGTATTTTCGTAATTTTTCATTTTTGATGACCGGTGAGTGACCTCTATGAACTGACAACAAGACGGTGTGTCTTGCGAACCACCCTTTGCATGGATCATTCTTTGTTTACTGTTGACGAAAACGTTGTCTCGAATCGAAGGCCTCTATAATTTGTGACTAGGTGTCTTCAGACCGGTTACTACTCGGAGAACGAGTAGAGATGACCGACAGTTGGGGAGGTGTATAGATTGATATCTAGAATCTACGTCCAGTTCCTTTTATTCAACTGATGTCTAGGGTTTACTTGAAACTTAGAATCACAATAATAGTGTAGACAAAAATTTCTGATGCGGCTTTCTCTTCACCGAACCACGATATAATGCAAGTCTGTAAAAGACTACGTTTCCGTTTTGGGTTGAGAACGACCGAATTTATTTTCCCTTAAAACAACTAAAGATGCTGTCGGTTCTAGTTTTCATAAGATCAAAGTCTAAGACGACTTAAATCATTGAGTTTGTTCTAGTAGTCACGAGTTAACTAAAAGGGGGGGTATAGAGAATAAAGGACTCTGACAGATAAAATCGAAAGAAGAATCATTTCACAATTCAGTGAGTCAGCACAGACTAAGACGCTGGCGTACCTGACATCCGGTGGTCCGAGGAGACAGGTACCTTAAGAGGTCCGTTCTTATGACCTCACCCATCGGTAAGGGAAGAGGTCCCCTAGAAGGGTTGGGTCCCTAACTTGGACACAGAGTACCTAACGTCCATCAAAGAAATGGTAAACTTGATGTCCCTGCGGAAGAGTTCTATTGCACTCTCGTTGTCGTTACACTTCTGACCCGAGATAAAATACTGTTGACATTTCCCTCCCCTCGTGGAAAGAGGAGTACGGTCATTTCGTCGGCGCTAACGGAGACTGACCTATTCGTGAAAAGTACACTAGATAAGACTTAATTACCAACTCAGGTTTACCTAATGTACTAGACCAATGAAATCCCGATTCTACGTGTGGGTAGGGACATTGAGGTCTCTCGTAACGATGGAGAGGTGAGATTAAAGGAAACTCTACAGAAAAACCTGTGGATTCGAGAAGTGTCAGATATAACTTATCTATATAAAAGGTTATATATGAGGGCGATAAGTAAGGATTAATAAGGTAACACTTTTCTCTTGAAATTTACATAAGTCTGAACCAAAACTGTGTCTTATACTAGATAGGTAGTTTACAGAGTACATATGTAGTCTTCTTGTACGTAAGACAACAACGACCCACCTCACATAAAATTTACATTTAAACCGATAAATTATCGAAACAAGTTCAGACATTGTAAGAATGACTAAAATATATATAAGGAAGATGGTGTGGACACCTAAAAGGGACAAAAAAGTGAGTTCAAGACAGTACAGTAAACTCCGTTTGTGTAAATCTTAACTATGTATGAGAATCATTTTATTAGATACGTAGTAGTATTTACAAAAGGAATAAGGACCGTTATAAAGAAAAAGACTTTAAATCAAAAGACTAACTTAATAAAAATATGGAAACTAAATGGAGGAATAGTAGTGGTACAAAAGGAGGTAGAATAATTTGTGTACGTCGTAAAATTATCAACAACAGTATTACAGACATAGAAGATCAAAGTAGTGGTCAAAGACCCAAACACAGATAACTCATAAACGAAAGGACAATTTACCTAGTATAAAAGGATAAAGAAACACATGGACTATAAGAATAACAAACGATCTTAACATTTACAAATACAACAACCAACTACCCATAAAGAACAAGGAAATTTAATACAAAATAAAATAGGAACCTTAAACAAACTAATAAAGTTCCACAAGCCTAACCCAGGTGTCGTCGAAAGTAAGTTGTCGATTCAATTGGAGGACTGATTTCGTTATGGGAACACTCTTAAGATCGAGTATAGAGTAAATAATGATCTATAAAGGTGTCGTAACTACTTTTACGTTTAAAAAGGTTAAGTATAGTATCCGTCTTCTTAAATAAGACAGACGAGAAAAATCCACGAAAGGGGACTCAGAGACTCTCAAACGAAAGAGTGTCAGTGACTAGTTACAGTCAGTCTAACAGACCCTCTGGGGAGGTACTCAGAGGTCTCAAGAGAGTTTCTATCCAGAATAAAAACAAAGGAAAAGTCTCTTATGTCAGGATAAGAAGGTCACAAGGTCCGGATTTTTACCAACAGTATGGATGACATTTTTATTATAACATGTAAGTCACCGAATTGTGTTTTTTGCCAAATAAATGACGAGTGTAATATCAAGTTCCGTCACTATGACCCACGGCGTCAAGAGACCTGTCGACCAGGGATTTATCTGTAAGTTCAAAGGAGGAGGAAGGACGCGTCTACGAGATTACGAAAGATCAGAAGAAAATTCAAGAGACGTGAGTCAACCGCACTCTCACTTTTCTCTTTCGCTCCTTTAAAACTACCCCATTCAAATGTTCACAAGATAAAGTGATGAAAGGTGTAAGGAAGTTTGACTTGAGTCAGTATATCAGGGTGGTTTAACGTTCTCTGCGGTCCTTTACATTGGATCGATATACTGGTCTTATCAAGTCATGTTGTCTTTATTTTGTTTTCTATGTATACAATAATATTTAAAAGATCATCGGTATGATGTCTCATTTCTCCTTGTCTATTCTGATGGAAATTATTATATGAAATAAATCTGTTTAAATAAGTTAATCTGGTTAACTTATATATTCGGTTATATAAGTTTTATCATAGTTGTATATAAGTCATATTTCAATAATCGTTACAAAAGGTAGAAAAGGTATGGTTCTAAAGTTTTAAATTACATATAAATTATATGATCGTGTAAATTTAAGTCTACAGTTTAAAATTAGTAAGAGTTAATGATAAATATCAAGTATTTTAAACGTTAATCCCTCATATAAATGTATAGGTTCAAGAAAGTTTGTATGAATTTTAAAATATCATTGATTTAACTCATAAAAAGAAAAATTTTTTAATTTCATTTTTGATTTAAGTATCAAATCAAGAAGTCAGTGGGATCGATGTAAAATTTACTAGTTATTAGTGTACACCGATACCCTATGATATAACCTGTCACATCCAGTCCGCAACCGTTTGATATGGAATAATTCGGTTTAGATCGGATATCGGACATAAATATCAAACTCTCGATTTTTACCAAAATCGGAAAGATTTACTCTCTCTTTTAAAAAAATTACTATTATTATAACACATTGTCTATTTATAAAGTTCTTTAAATATTAAAGTAAGAGTTAATTTTTATGGAAAAATCGTGTGTACGTACAGATGAGTTTGTCTTCGTTTTCTATAATTCTTCTCCACCGTTCTTTTGTGTCTTCTTGACATGTTTTTTCTAGAAGTGTTGGGTCTATTAGTGAGTGAATCTCGGTCTGTAGGACCTTGCACTCAGTTCACCCGGAATCTTTCGTAGTGATACTTGTTTCTATCACCTCCACTACCTTAAGGTCAACTCGAGAAAGTTTAGGACTTTCTACTACGACACTTTCACGACGTGAGTTATACGGTCGTTTAAACCTTTTGAGTAGTCACCAGTGTCCTGTCCTTTTCCAGTCAAAAGTAAGGTTAGGGTTTCTTTCCATTACGGTTTCTTACGAGTTTTATGGCGTGTTAACGTGAGTAGAGTGTTTCATTACGAGTTTTAAGAGGTTCGGTCCGAAGTCGTTATGTACTTGGTCACTTGAAGGTCTACAATTTCGGCGAAAATCTTTTTCGTCTCCTTGGTCTTTAGTTTAACGGTTGTAGACGACCTAGTAGCTTTTTCGTTCTCTCAAGGTCTTTTTGTAGATAAAGACGAAATAACTGATACGGTTTCGGAAACTGATACACCTAGTGGTATTTGACACCTTTTAAGACTTTCTCTACCCTTATGGTCTGGTGGAGTGGACGGAGAACTCTTTGGACATACGTCCAGTCCTTCGTTGTCAATCTTGACCCGAACTTTGTTGTCTGACCAAGGTTTATCCTTTTCCTCATGTATTTCCGATATATAACAGTGGGACGAATAAATTGAATATACGTCTCATGTAGTACTCTTTGGGACCCGATCTTCTTCGTGTTCGACCTTAGTTCTAACGACCTTCTTTATAGTTATTGGAGTCTATACGTCTACTCTGGTGGGAATACCGTCTATCACTTCTCCTTGATTTTTTGGAGAACTATTTTCACTTTCTCCTCTCACTTTTACAACCGAATTTCGAGTTGTAAGTCTTTTGCTTCTAGTACCGGAGACCAGGGTAGTGAAGTACCCTTTATCTACCCCTTTGTCACCTTTGTCACACTTTTAGTGACGTCTACCACTGACGTCGGTACTTTAATTTTCTGCGAATGAGGAACCTTCCTTTCAATACTGGTTGGATCTACCGTATAATTTTTCGTCTCTGTAATGAAACAGTTGTTTCCAGACAGATCAGTTCCGATACCAAAAAGGTCACCAGTACATACCTACACTCTAAACCTGACACTTCTTTCGACTCTCGACTTCTTAACTACGAAAACTTGACGCCACATCCTCTTCTGAGAACTCTCAGGGAACCTGACGTTCCTCTAGGTTGGTCAGGTAAGATCTCTAGTCAGACCGTACAAGAAACCTTCCTTACTACGATTTCGACTTCAAGGTCATAAAACCGGTGGACTACGTCTCAACTGAGTAACCTTTTCTGAGACTACGACCCTCCCTAACCCCCGTTCTCCTTTTCCCCTACCGTCTCCTATTCTAGTGACCTACCGTAGTGGTTGAGCTGCTTGCACTCAAACTCACTTGAGGTCCTCTACCACTACCTGTCCCTCCGGACCACAAGACACTAAGAACCCCAGTGTTTTCAGCCTGTACTGACTCGCTGACTTGACTTGACTATCAACAAAAATGTGACACTGTCGTCACAATTCATCAATACCGTGGTGTTTACATTTTATAAATGAAAGACCGGGAAATGTCTTTTCGAAATGGTCGGTAAACCGATTTTATATTTGTTAGTCATAAAAAATTGTGTAACTCTAGAGAAGGAAAGAATCTTCGGATGTAATACAGTAACAGGTATCTCGGTAATCCCCTATATCGTATCTCTAATCGGACATAAAAACTGTTTACGATAGATTGTCCACGACCCGCAGTTTGTCATCTTAAACCTCAACAAGATTCCTTTCCCTACACTGAACAGTGACCCTCTATCCCAATTCTTACTTAATTTAAATTTTTTATGATTTCTTAACTTCTTAATTTTCTATAAAAATGTTCGGGATGTGGTATGGAAATATTAGCACTCACCGCTTCAGTGTACGTCGGACTGAGTACTGTTATCTGTCAGTACCAACATGATGACGTAGGTTATTTTAATAGAAAAGTACAGGGTCTTAGAGGAAGTAAAAGGACTACTGGAGAGAAAGGGAACTTTCAAGAAAGGAGAACGGGTGTGGTGTATTTTAGGTACTTATTTATACACACACACACACACACACAACGTCTCTATCTCTCTGTCTGTATGTACTCGGTTATTCTTTTCAGAATAGTGTCTAAAACATCTCTAGTAGATCCAACGATAACTAGGTTATAAGTATGTGACATCAGGTTGCTTGGAGTCCTATTAACACGGGTTGTAAACCCCGTTGGAGAAAAACACTCCTTGGTAACATACGGTTTTTTCTGTACACTGTAGGGACGGGGGGTGGGGTTACGAATACCGTAAAAATTTAGTAACATTGTTGAGTTTTGTCTAAGAAATTTAAAGAGATCAACAACCACCTTGATGTGAACTTAGTGAGTGGATAATGTTTGAGTGGATAAAGATTATAAGAATTCATTTACGTAACAGTTAAAATAAGTGTTTCTCGGAACGTTTTACTAAAAAGTTTTACGGTTACGGGACAGAAGTCTTTAGGGAACGTATAGTACAGACACAACGATAGGAGGTTTCATTTGTTACAGACACTGTATAAGTGATATTAGGGTCAGACTGAGGACTACTCATCGAGAAGAGGAAATTGTGAATATTAAGTTATAAAATTTTAATTTGAGGGTAAGGTCAATTTTGTCCTATGGTAAGTATAGATATGTTAATCCTATAAAAATCTGTAGAGTCAAGAATTGTCACCACTCTCATATTGTTTTTCACTTTAAGGTATATGATTTACATTCTCATTTTACCAAGTTCGAAAGACCTATTGTTTTCGTTGTACGTAGTAATCCGAATTGACTTGTATATATGAACAAAACTGTTTGTGTAATGTAAGGTCCTTCAAGAGTACAGGAATGACGGACATTATTTTTGTGTTTAAATTCTAGTTTCCACTAGCAAGGTTACAGTAAATATTTACCTTTGTTGCATCAGTAGACTATTATTCCCTTACTACCCAGAACCTATATTAACTTATCATAAGTGAGAAATGTTTATACCAAATACTTTTATGGGATAGTACCTGGTACAGTGTAATCTTTTAACATAAACTTCTATAATGTAGTTGACACACTATTTTCTAGATTTGTCATTTTGAAGACGTATTTTTACTTTATAAAATGACACTAAGAAAGGATAAAGGGGATGAACTGTGTCCTCGTTTTTCTACCCTATTTTTCACGTACTCAGTCGTAAATGATCAATCGTATGTACACTATTTTCGTTTGTGTTCATAGTAATCGAATGTTATTATTTATGCATAAAGAGTGAGTGTGACGTATCTCCAACTCGCAACATGGAATCTTTAGGGGTCCGTAGGAACCAGGACGACCAGAATATCCCAGAGGAAGTCTGAACCGAAATCAAACGTCTAGTCTAAATCTAGAGGAGACTTTCTCGTAAAAGACCCAAAAGAAACCACCTCTCGTTATTGTGTTCTCTCGTTGTACTAAAGTTACTACATCAGGTTGCACGTAAGGTTCTTACATTCTGACCTTCTTTAAACGTGACGAAGATTTTCGAAGACAAACTTGTAGTATTAGTTCGGTGATTATAAAGTAATTGATTTTTACTAGTGTATTCGGGTTTCTGTCACCAGACTTTGTTAGAAATTCCATATCACCACTTGTCTACTAAGACCTGTTTAGATGTCGTCAATATATCCCAAAAACACAAGAAAAAGAAATTACTTACAATACACACGATTCAACGAAGTCATTACAGGCTGAGATATACTGGGATACCTGACGTCGGGCGGTCTGAAGAGACAGGTACCTTAAGAGGTCCGTTCTTATGACCTCACCCAAGGGTACGGAAAGAGGTCCCTTAGAAGGGATGGGTCCCTAGTTTGGGCCTAGAGGACGTAACGTCCGTCTAAAAAATGGTAGACTCGGTATCCTTTCAATTACTGACGTACATATATACACATATACATATAACACGACGTCAGGTATCCCGACGTTTCTCAACTTGTACTGACCCTTTGACTTGTTATTGTTATGTTCATATATACATACATAAATCATCAAAATGTGTAACAATATAAACAGTTTAAAACATATAAAATGAAAGTATGTATTAAAATTATCTAAAATTTTAAATATATGTTTTACATTTTATTTATTAAAGTATATATTTTAAACGTGTATTTTATTTTAAGCATTAATAGTGAAAATGGATCTAAACCATTATTTGAAGAATAAAATAAAAAACCTTACCTAGAAGTAGAAAAATGTTTTAATAAAATAAACAGATGACAGTCATAGGACCTAATAAAGAAAAGAAGTATCAAATACTTCTCACATGAAAGAAACCGAATTTATCTAATTTAATGAAGTCTTGAGATTCTATTTTAAGTAAACGACGTCTTCAAGATCTACTTTACACTCGTCAATCCACCGAGAAATGGTAAGTAAGTAAAAAATGAAGATACCTGTTGTTTATTCTCGTTCTAATAGTCAATTAGGTCTCTCGACCCTCGAGTTTTTCTTATTCTCCAAACTTTATTTTAAATACACTTTATTATCCAAGTCATTTTCTACCTACTTTTCTAGTAACTCTCTGTTTCTTCCTGGTTACATATACCCGATTGTCGTAACAATGAAGGATCTCAAATAGTCAGAATAAGTGATAAGGGACTTCAACGACACGTAAACCCTTAAAGTCACTTTCGACTTCGTTGGTTACTGAAAAAGTAATACTTAAGTAATAAACCAATACAAATAAAATAATGTCTTTATAAATAAGTTGAACTGTATAAATAGTAAATGATATCAATAAAAATAACAAACGAAAACAAATAATTTACTAATTAATATCTGTAAACCTATTACGTTTGTACTAAAATCTAGGACCGAGATAGTCATAGTCTTAACACTGTAAACTCGATGTTCATTAATTCGTCATCTAGAATTAATAGTACGTATCGAAATAATAATACTTTATCTGAATCTTTTTTTCTCTTTATGTTATTCCCTTTCTTCATTTACCCATCAAAGTTTCTTTTTCTATATTGGAACCTAACCATGAAATGTTCTTTATTTATTTATTTCACTAAGAGACCCTGTTTAGACTATTATTGGATTCTGACGTTTATACACCGAATTTTGACAACTCTTGTAGACTTTGTGGTGACTTCTACTCCATCTTTATTAGAGTCTCCGTATGGATCTGACAAAAATTTAAACTTTGACCGTTTGATTTCTAAATATAACCGTTTTCTGACTTAATTTTCTACACCAAATGACTTTCTTAATCTCTTACTGAAGGTTTAGTGGTATGACATATAGGTCAGGGTCTTCACAGGTTTTTTTCTCTGAATCACAGGTCACTGGATTCCACTATGGATAAGTAGGACCGGTTTGAGTGGTGAACGAAAACGAAATAGAGGTACGAAAAGTTTGTTGTAAGGTTTATGACCATTAGATCAAAGGGTACTTTGATGTTTGATCTTACCCATTAGGGACCTATTGTCTATCTTATTAAGACCAATAAACCTTCCTTATAGGGAAAACTTTACTTAACTGATCAGTAACCATATATACAGAGAAGTAGAATACATAACTTAATGATACTCAGTCTGTTAGGTTATAAAAATTTGTGACGTTGAGATTGTACTTACGACTTCTTTACCTGTATTGTGGTAGGACGTTAAAGAAAACCTTTTTAAATAATCCGAAGGGAGTAGTGGGGAGTGAATAGTGGTAGAAGACACAGGGGGGATGTTTTATTGTCAGTAGAGGATGAGAGGATGTTCATTTAATATCCATTACAGATAATAGAATTTGACTTAACTGATTTGTATCGTAAATTTGACAAAAGAATTAAAAATTTACAGTCTATATAAAGAGTCGAGTCAAGTCAAGTCAGTGAGTCAGCACAGGCTGAGAAACGATGGGGTACTTAGCGTCGTGCGGTCCGGAGGGACAGGTAGTGGTTGAGGGCCTCAAGTGAGTCTGAGTGCAGGTAGCTCAGTCACTACGGTAGGTCGGTAGAGTAGGAGACAGTAGGGGAAGAGGAGGATTAGTTCAGATTTAAGGTCTATTAATAATAAGAGAACTAAGAGAAATATATTATTGTATCTTCACACTACCTATTATTTATTAGAAGTACATGTGACATCAGATCCGGTATTTTCATAATAAAAACTGTAAACAAAAAGATGAGGTTATAGATAAACAAAAGTTACGTCAAATAAACTTATGTATATTTGATTGTAAACAAGACACTAGAGTTTTATAGTACCGTATAGGACTCACTATTTCTAGATATTATAATTAAATGTTAAAGGTTTGCATACGACGAATGGTCCTTTATGTGTTCAGAAGGTCTCTCACGGTACCAGTGTTATGATCACCAAATTAATAAAGTAGAACGATGAAATAAAAAAGGATATACCGAAATGTGTAGACCCCCAGTAATTTAGTAATCGACAAATACCCATCCAATGTACCGAATATCTCTGCATCATGTAATTTTTTTTTTCTATTTTGAACCTACCCCTTTAAAGTAGGTATTTTCCTTTAGAACGTCAGTAATTTACCTTACATGTGTAATTATTAAACGTTGAAAGGGTGGTGTAGTGTTGTAGAACCGTAACTCGTCTTTACGGTTTACATTACAAATTACTGGATAAAAAGGTACTTATAAGTAAGAAAAATGTCAACCTCTTTTTTAAAAGTAAATACACCTCGGTTTTTTCAGTGATTTTATTTTTGTAGACCATTTTATTTTTTTTTCAGTTATACAATTTTTTTTTTTTTGTCCTTCTTCGTAAACCCGAAAAACATATGACGAAAAAGGAGTATTTTCAAGTTTAAGAACCATCTTTAATTAGATCAATAGTATTTATCATAAAATTCCAGTATTATGACAATGATATAATACTAATGGATACGTGACAGTACACCACTTCAAAAGAACGTTATAATTTTCGAAATGTTTTTCACACTCTTCTTGTGTCTTACACTCATTTACCGACCGTACGTTCTGGGGTGAGGACTGTACGACGATCTTAAATGACTTAGGTACAAACCTGTGATTGACTACAGTCCAGACAAATCCCCAGTTAATTTTTACATATAAAGTAGAGACTAATTTACGGTAAAATACCATGTCTTGTGATTAAGTATTTTTAGTTTATATATCTCTCACCTTTTAGATACCTTTTATTTGTTTTTCATATGTCTTTTCAGGTACCTAAAAAAAAACCTTTCATCGAAACTTTTCTCTTTCACTGTCTAATAGGTTGACGACATTAAAAGAATCTTAATAAATGTCCTAAGTTAAACTATAAAGATAGAAACTCACGAACGGATTTCAAATATTACGATTCTTCGGATAAAAAGAGGTAACTTATTCATCTTAACTGATAAAATAACCTATCTTTGTTTCGTTATGAAGTTATCCGAAGTGTTCGTAAACTTTTTTATAAAGTAATTGTGTAAAAAGGAGAACAATTCGATGTAAAATATTTTCTTAAGTTTGATCCGATAGTCCAAACACTTTATTTTAATTTTTAAATTTGATTTTTTAATATAAACTACCATCACAATAAAAAAAACGTAAGAGTTTTAAGTGAGGTGGTCTTCGTTTAAAAGTATGATCTTTTTATTAGGGTAAAAGAAGGACCGTTTATTGTATATCCGTCCGTATACAGAGTAAAGACCGGTTTCTGTTCCCTTCGTATTTGTGATCTAAATAAGGTCTTTTACAAACAAGTAGTTTTCCAACTCTGTGACTCTTTTTTACAGTGAAATACAAAAACGGGCAAAGAGTCAGATATACACTACAGACCTTGACTACTTCGGTATAACCCGGCACTCTCATTAGTTTCGGTTGGACTCTCGTATGTATCTGTTAAGTAATTCCTACATTCCGGTCTCTTGTTCTACCACCTCCTCATCCACCTGTACCCCACGTAGAGAGAGGTACCTATGTAGTCCTTATGTAGAAGTCTGTGTCTTCACGTACGTATTGTGGTCCACTCTTACCTGTTCTCATGGGCTGGTCTCCCTTTCTTATATATCTTGGTATGTGTTGATCTCTAGTTCGAGACTTGGAAACCTCACCCTTGTGACTGAAGCTCTAGGATCTGATGGTCTCTTGATTGGGATCCCTTATAGTTTATCACTCTTGAGTGTGTTTACTTTCGTAAACTTATGTTCTGGGTCGTAGTGGGTTGGTGGTCATCGTGGACACGTCCTACGGAGTAGATTTGTTATTTGTTTTACTCTTATGTTTGGGTTAGTAGTCGTCTGTTCTAATGGTGGAGTGAGTCAGAACGGGTGGTCTCCTTTTTGTTTGCGTGTTTTTGAGTCGTGTTTAGAGTGGGAAATCCTTCGAATGTGTTTGGTGACCTGGTTGGAATCCTCCCTTTTTTGGTTTTCCTTCTTTCTTAAGTTGGAAGGAGTTCCTTTCTTAAGTTGAAAGGAAATTCGGACCCTTTTCCTCTGGAGTTTGTATTATTCAAATTTTTTTTTACTACTTTTCCGTCTCTTTATGATGTGTTTAGTTTCTTGTTTGATCTTTGTGTCTTCAGGTTTATTCACTTGTCCTTTATCCGTTTGATGAACTTTTTATTAAGTCTTATTACTATCATTTCTACTAGTTTTTGGAACTTTTGTTTTATCTCTTTAACGGTCTTAGTTAATTATTTCCGGATCTTCTTAATTTCTTATTTGTATGTCTCTGTGTGTTGTATTAATGACTTTAATTTTTATGAGATCTTCCTTAGTTCTCGTCTTATAGACTTCGTCTTCTTGCTTTAGTCACTCGACCTTCTATGTTACCACCTTTATTGAAGATTTCTCGTCTTATTTCATTTTATTATATTTCGTGACTCCTGTCGGAGTCTCTGGACACCCTGGTATACTTTGTGTGGTTATAAGCTTAATATCTCTAGGGTGTTCTTCTTCTCTTTTTCTTTCCTATGTTCTTTTTAAAACTGCACTAATATCAACTTTTAAAGGGGTACCTTTTCCTTTATCAGTTAGTTTAGGTTCTCCACGTTTCTCAAGGTATGTCTTATATGGGTTCCTATTTATACATTCTGTGTGTGACTAGTTTGATTGTTTCTGATTTGTATTTTTTTCTTATAATTTTTTTCGTTCCCCCTTCGTTGTTCATTGTATGTTCCTTTTGTGGTATGTGAATTGTCGACTAGAAAGACGTCTTTGAAACGTCCGGTCTTCCCTTATCTTCCTATATAAATTTCATAACTTTCCCTTTTTAGATGTTGGTTCCACTGTCATGGGTCGCTCATAGAGTAAGTTTTAACTAGTTCTTTATTTCTCGAAAAGTCTGTTCGTTTTCAGTTCTCTTAAGTCATGGTGGTTTGGTCGAAATGTCGTTTACAATTTCCTTTAATATATCAGTTCTTTATTTTATCTTTCTTTTTCTAGATGTTTTAGTTGGGGTTTGTTAATTCTTTTACCGTTATCCTTGTATATATTATTAGTAAATTTTTATTATTATTATTATTAATGAAATTTTCATTTACCCAATTTACACGGTTGGTTTTCCGTATCTAACCGACTTACCTATGTTTTTGTTCTGGGTATATATACGACAGATGTTCTTTGGGTGAAGTCTGGTTTTCTGTGTATATCCGACTTTCACTCTCTTACTTTTTTATATAAGGTTAGTTTACCCTTCGTTTTATTTCGACATTATCGTTAGGAGTACAGTCTGTTTTATCTGGAATTTAATTTCTTATAATGTTCTCTATTCCTTCCGTGATGTATTGCTAGTTCCCTAGTTATGTTCTCCTTCTGAATTGTTAACATTTATAGATACGTGGGTTGTAACCTCGTGGAGTTGTGTATTCTGTTTGTGATTGTCTGTATTTTCCTCTTTAACTTTCATTGTGTCATTACCATCATCTGAAGTTGTGGGGTGAGTGTAACTATCTGTCTAGTAGTTCTGTCTTTTAATTGTTCCTTTGTGTTCAGAATTTATTATGTAATCTACTCTACCTAGAGTAACTATAGAAGTCCTACAAGGGTGGTTTCTTATGTGGAAGAAGAGTTCACGTGTACCTTGTAAGAGGTCCTATCTAGTATAGAACCCAGTGTTTTGATTAGAGTCATTTAAATTCTTTTAACTTTAGTATAGTTCGTAGAAGAGACTGGTGTCACGATACTCTGATCTATAGTCAATGTTCTTTTTTTCACAATACTTTGTGTTTGTGTACTTCTAATTTGTTGTGGAAAGATTTATTGGTTGTCCAATGACTTCTTTAGTTTTCCCTTTACTTTTTTAAAGATCTTTGTTCACTGTTACTTTTGTGTTGTTGACTTTTGGATACCTTACGTCGTTTTCATCAAGATTCTCCCTTCAAATATCGTTATGTTAGGATGGAGTTCTTTGTTCTCTTTGTACTTAGCTATGAGATTGAAATGTGATTTTGTGACCTCTTTCTTTTTGTTTGTTGTTGTTGTTGTTGTTGTTTTTTGTGGGTGTTAATCGTCTCCCTTTCTTTAGTATTCTGGGTTCGTCTTTATTTTCTTTTTCTTTACTTTCTTTGTCATCATTTTTAACTATCCTGATTTTCAACCAAGAAACTCTTCTATTTGTTTTAACCGTGCAAATCGGTCTGTGTAATTCTTCTTTTCTCACTTCTTAGTTTAGTTGTTTTAATCTTTAGGAAACGTCTTTATGTTTCCTAATATTCTTTGATAATCCTTGTTGATATACCGTTATTTTATCTATTGGACCTTCTTTACCTGTCTAAGAATCTTTTCAAGTAAGAAGGTTGTGACTTGGTCATTCTTTATCTTTAATACTTGTTGGGTTAATGTTCGTGACTTTAACTTCCACACTAGTTTTTAGAGGGTTTTTTGTTTTCGGGTCCTGGTCTACCGAAGTGTCCTCTTAAAATAGTTTGTAAATCTCTTCTCAATTACGGAGAGAAAGATTTTCAGAAAGTTTTTTAACGTCTCCTTCCTTGTGAAAGTTTGGGTAAGATGTTTCGGTGACAGTGGGACTAGAATTTGGTTTGTGTTGTGTTTCTTCCTTTTGATGTCCGGGTATAGTGGTTACTTATATCTACGTTTTTAGGAGTTGTTTTAAAATCGTTTGTCTTAAGTCGTTGTGTAGTTTTTCGAGTATGTGGTACTAAGTCAACCCAAATAAGGTTCTACGTTCCTAAAAAGTTATATGTGTCTAGTTAGTTACACTATGTGGTATAATTGTTTGACTTTCTATTTTTGGTATACTATTAGAGTTATCTACGACTTTTTGGGAAACTGTTTTAAGTCGTGGGTAAATACTAATTTTGAGAAAATTTTTACCCGTATCTTCCTTGGATGGAGTTGTATTATTTCCAGCATACACTATTTGGATGTCGTTTGTAATAAGAGTTACCAATTTTAGGTAAGAGGGGACTCTGGTTCTTGTTCTGTTCCCACACGTAAAAGTGGTGACAATAAGTTCTATCAAGATCTTCAGGATCGATGTCGTTAGTCTCTTCTTTTTCTTTATTTTCCTTAGGTCTATTCTTTTCTTCATTTGAAGAGTAAAAAACGTTTACTGTATAATGACATGTATCTTTTGAGAGTTCTATCATAGTCTTTTTAATGATCTCTATTAGTTACTTAAATCGTTTCAACGTCCTGTGTTTTAGTCATGTTTCTTTATTTAAAGTGAAGATATATGATCATTACTTTTTAGTCTTTCTCTTTAATTCCTTAGTTATCGTAAGTGGTAACGTTCTTTTTCTTTATAGATCCTTATTTAAACGGATTCCTCTGTTTTCTTGACATGTGTCTTTTAATATTCTGTGATTACTTTCTTTATTTTCTACTGTATTTGTCTACCTCTTTATAAGGTACAAGGACCCATCTTTCTCAGTTATAACACTTTTACTGATATGATGGTTTACGTTAGATGTATAAATTACACTAGGGATAGTTTAATGGTTACCGTAAAAAGTGTCTTGATCTTGTTTTTTAAAACGTTAAGTTTACCTTTGTGTTTTCTGGGGTTTATCGGTTTTACCAGAACTCTTTCGTCTTACCTCGACCTCCTTTGTTCGCAGGATAAAAGTCTAATTTGATGTTTTGATGACAGTAGTTCTGTCATACCATGACCGTGTTTTTGTCTTTATATCTGGTTACCTCGTTCTGTCTTTCGGGTCTTTATTTGGGTACGTGGAAACCCATGGAATAAAAACTGTTTCCTCCGTTTACCCCGTTTCTATCGGAGAAGTGCTTTACTACGACCCTTTGACCTGTCGATGTACATTTTCTTAGTTTAGTCTTGTGAAGGATTGTGATATGTGTTTCTATTTGAGTTTTACCTAATTTCTTGATTTACGTTCTGGTCTTTGATATTTTGAGAATCTCCTTTTGTATCCGTCTTGTGAGATACTGTGTTTAGTTTCGTTCTAGTAGATACTAGGTGGAGGATCTCAAGACCTTTATTCTTGTTTTCATTTTTTCACCCTGGACTAATTTACATTTTCGAAAACGTGTCGTTTCCTTTGATATTCGTTCCACTTTTCTGCTAGGAGTCTTACCCTCTTTTATTATCGTTTACTTTGTTGACTGTTTCCTAATTAAAGGTTTTATATGTTCGTCGAATATGTTGAGTTATGGTCTTTTTGTTTGTTGGGTTAGTTTTTCACCCTTTTTCTGGATTTGTCTGTAAAGAGATTCCTTCTGTATGTCTACCGATTGTTTGTGTACTTTTCTACGAGTTGTAGGGAGTAATAGTCTCTTTACGTTTAGTTCTGATGCTTTATAATGAAGCGTGGTCAGGTTTACCGACAGTAGTGCTTCAGATGTTTGCTACCACCTCTCTCACACCTCTTTCCCCTTGTGAGAACGTGACAACCACCTTTACATTTAACTATATTGGTGATACCTTCTACCATACGTCTAAGGAATTTTTAGATCCTTATTTTGGTGGTATACTGGGTCCTTAGAGTGAGGATCCGTAGATGGGACTCCTTTCGTTTTAACTTTTTCTGAGTATATAGGGTAACAAGTGACGTCGTGATAAATGTTACCGATCTTGTACCTTCACTGTATCTACAGGTGACTGTCTACTTACCTATTTATTCGACACCATATATGTGTTTTACCTTATAATGATTCGGTATTCTTCCTTATGTAGACTCAGGTCAAAACTAATCCACCTACTTGGATCTTGGATCTTGTCTCGCTTCATTCAGTTTCTCTTTCTATTTATAGTATAAGATTACGTATATATAACTTGGATCTTTTTACCATAACTTCCTAAATATATGTCCCATCGTTACCTCTCTGTCTGTACCTCTTATCTGAATACCTGTACCACTATCCTTTCCTCTCCCACCCTACATACCTTTCTAATTGTACTTGTGAATGTAATGATATACATTCTATCTATCGGTTGTCCTTAAACGGTTTACCGAGTCCTTTGAGTTTGTCTCCGAGATAGTTAGATCTCCCCACGACCCCGTCCTCTACCCTCCCTCTAAGTTTTGCCTCCCCTATATACATATGGATACCGACAAAGTACAACTCCAAACTGTCTATTGTTTTAAGACATTTCGTTAATGGGAAGTTATTTTTTTATTTAAATTCTTTTACTATTTTTCTTTTTTTTTGACAATACACATATTTCTTTCTTAGACCATAGGACTTACCAGGTGCAATTTTATATAAAGGGACTCGAAAAACATTACACCGTATTCTTTAAGGAAACAAGAAATTAAACTTAATCTTTTTAGATAATGAATTTTTGGTTCCATATCATTGACTATATTTTCTTTTATGTGAAAATTTTGTGATTCCAATATTTTAAAGGATGTATGTGTTGATAACTCCATTTCCTATAATAACGGGAGAGGATATCCGACTTATAAAGGAGGGTGGGGGTTAAGTAATACAACTTTAGATTATAGTCTACTAAAGTCGGTACTTTAATTTTCTACGAATGAGGAACCCTCCTTTCAATACTTGTTGGATCTATCGTATAACTTTTCGTCTCTGTAATGAAACGGTTCTTTCCAGGCAGATCAGTTCGGATACCAAAAAGGTCACCAGTACATACGTAGACTCTCAACCTGACACTTCTTTCGACTCACGGCTTCTTAATTACGAAAACTTAACACCACAACCTTTTCTTAGAACTCTCAGGGAACCTGACGTTCCTCTCGGTTAGATAGGTAGGATTTCCTCTAGTCAGGACCCACAAGTAACCTCCCTGACTACGACTTCGACTTTGAGGTTATGAAACCGGTGGAGTACGCTTCTCAACTGAGTAATCTTTTATAGACTACGACTCTCCCTAACCCCCGTCCTCCTTTTCCCCTGCTGTCTCCTACTCTACCGATCTACCGTAGTAGATGAGCTACCTGTACTCAAACCCACTTGAGGCCCTCAACCCCTACTTGTCCCTCCGGACCGCACGTCACACTAAGTACCCCAGCGTTTCTCAGCCTGTGCTGACTCGCTGACTTGACTTGACTTGACTTATAACTTGCACTACCATAATCTTCCAACCAGGAAACCCTCTACGAATCCAGTACTCTGACCTAATGATGAAATTAATTTCCCTGAGGTGTCGCGGGGACACGGAAAAACGACACTACAATATCACTCTTTTTATGACAGTTACCCCTTCCCATAAGAGTGGTCTGTGACTTAGACGACCGTGGTATTAGAACCTTAAGGATAGGAGGTCTTGATACTCTTTATTTCCAAATAACAAATATTTTGTGGGTCCATTATCATAAAACTGAAGGGACTATCGAGTCTGTTATTTCTTGGGCGGAGTTTACGCCCTCTGGACCCAAGTAAGGGACCCAGTCCTTCTAGGGGACCTCCTCCCGTACCATTAGATAAGGTGATAAGAACGAACTTCTTAGGGTACCTTTCTCCTCGGATCACCCGATGTCAGGTACCGTAGTAGTGTTTGTCAGTCTGTGGTGACTCGTTGAAAATATGTATACATCTTATCATAAAAACAGTATCGTCGGGTTTACCTGAATTTGTGGAATGTTATTAAAAATTTTTAGGAATTCACAGATTTTTCTTAACGTAAATACAACTATAATGAGTATCGTAAATAAGTAATTTTTATACATACCTAACGGATTAAGTACGATCCACGGTACCATCCCGAACCCCGATACTTCTAATTATACATTTCACGGACCCGGATGGTACTATCCGTAAACCTTACCAAACAACTTAAAATAAATAAAAGAGAGTGTTATTAGGTCCTCACTCCGAGAAGCCTAGTAGGATGCTTACGTCCAGAAAAATTTGTATTCCAATTGTTGATTTATTACCTCAATTTTAAATTCCAATTTACGTACGACCATGTGACGTAATACATTAAAAGAGTGTAGTACTTCTACCCAGTAATTCCTAAGTTGTGAAAGTTCGGACGAATTGGGTTTGTTGTTGTTGTTTTGTAGATTTGTGTTAAAGGGTCGAAAGTCTACCTACTCTAATTTAACCCGTTCTGTCGTTTATTACTCCCTATTATTCCTTCTTGAGTTTAGTAGATCATGTAACTGGACTACACCTGATTTATGACTTTTTTATGCAGTGAAATGACCCACTCTTTGTCTTAGGAAAGATTCCCCTTTACCTTCTATGTAGGTACGTAGAAAGGTTCAAGTCTAGACTAGGAGAAAGTTTTACGTCAAATATACAGTAGAAAAAGTACAGAGGAAAAGGACGGGTGTTGGGGTTCTACAGAGACGTCCGAGTGTCGGAAGACAGATACGAAAAAAACTCCCACCACCAGACAGGACAGTGGGTACACTACTTACGATTGAGAGTTTCTTCTTGAGTGTAGGTACCTTAGAAGAGTCTAGATCCTTGACTCGATCCGTAAAAAACATGTGACAGAGTTTAGATATTACGCCCCTATTTCCTGTTCTACTTCTCACTTCACAGTTTCGGAATTAATTTCAAAGACTCCGGTATGTTCTTCACTTCGTGGTTAGACCCGAAGTCTGAATCTTTACAGACTGAAGTTTGAGTAGTATGAACGAAGTTGGGATTTAAGAAAGGAGTCTCATTTCGACAATAAATCTATCTCAAAAGTATCACACTCACGAACTATCTTAACCAATAAAACTCTTTATTTTACAATTGGTTATTCAATTACTTATTTCTTAAAGATATCATTCAATCAGAATACAGAAGGGACCACCGATTCTACCACTTCCTAGGTGCACGTTACGTCCTCTACGCCCTCCAAACTAGGGACCCAACTCTTCTAGGGGAGATCTTCCCAAACCGTTGGGTGAGGTCATAGTAACGGATCTCTTGAGGTACCTGTCTTCAGGTACGCGAGTGTTTCCCAGCCTGTGCTGACTCACTGATCGAGAAAATGAAAGTTGTTTTCATAAGGATGTTAGCAAGTAAAGCTAAGTCTTGACGTCAAAGTCAACTAACTTTAAAGAACAATCGACGTTCACTAGTAAAGATGACCCCTCTTTTGTATGTCTTTTACAGGTCCGGGAAAACTTTAGAAGTATCTAATGAGACGTATTGGAAAAGTCAAAGGAAACGGACCATGACTTTACATAGTAAAAATAAGTTGTCATAGGTTTATCCTTTTTAGTTGATTGATTTCAAAAGGGACAAACAAAACAAAAAAGGGGGGTCTCTTTCTTCGATGATTGTACAATTATTCGACTAAACCCCTAGATCGAAAAATTTCATCGAAAGATATAAACGTGTATACTCGTAAATTTGGTGAAAAGGGTAGAAATAGATTGAGATAGTTCTTTTGGTCCGATATACATTACAAATGCAATGTATACAATTTGTGTACGAAATAAAATAAACCGGTTATAAAGTCAATAACGTCTTTCTCTTTCTAACACATTCGTTTTAAGGATAGTATGGGTTTCTTTACTGTGTTTGAAAAAATATTGTTTGATTTAGTGTATTTAACGGTCGAAAGTGTAAAAATTTTACTATACCTACCCTCCACCCTCCCCCCAAGTCCTAACCCTTGAGTACATGTGGGCACCGACTAAGTACAGTTACATACCGTTTTGGTTATCTCATGACATTTCGTTTTATTTCATTTTTGTTTTTAATTTTTTTTTACATCTGAAGGGTCATTGAATTCTAATCAGTCTATGTTTATAGTGTGCATAACCGATTTTTCTATGTAAAGAATGTTTTCATTACTACGAGAACATTAATAAGAAGAATAAACTTGTCTTTACCATGATCGAATTGAGTATGTTTTTCTCGATTAAAGTCGAATTGTATTGGTTCTTGACAGTATCTCTTAAAGTGGAAACTCTGAAAAAAGTTGAGAGAAGTGACTACAATATAGTCGACCTTTACGATAAGTTCATTCCCTTTTTAGTTTCATTACCCTTTGTTCATTCTTACGTAGTATGTCGTTTTACACATCTTCATGGACTAAAGACCGCAACAAAATCAAAGTCTCTACGATAGTTCCTAGGTCTGAGAAAGTCAAGTCATGTCAGCGAGTCAGCACAGGCTGAGAAACACTGGGGTACTTAGCGTCGTGCGGTCCGGAGGGACAGGTAGTGGTTGAGGGGCTCAAGTGAGTCTGAGTACAGGTAGCTCAGTCACTACGGTAGGTCGGTAGAGTAGGAGACAACAGAGGAAGAGGAGGACGGGGGTTAGGGAGGGTCGTAGTCTCAGAAAAGGTTACTCAGTTGAGAAGCGTACTCCTTTGAGTCCCTATAGGATTCTGTCCCCATAGATACCCCCTTTCCCCATTTATTTAATTATTTTACATATCAGTTGAGGGTCCACCATGATTAACATTTCTTGGACGGACGGTTACGTTCTCTACATTCTCTGTACCCAAGCTAAGGACTTAACATTTCTAGGGGACCTTCTCCCGTGCCGTTAGGTGAAGTCATAAGAACGGACCTCTTAGGGTACCTGTCTCCTTGGAACGTCCAATATCAGGTATCCAAACGTGTCTCAGTCTGTGCTGGTCTCGTTGAATCGTGTGTATCGGTTGAGTAATCTTTTCTAGGATTACGACCCTTTATAACTTCCGTTTTCCTCTTCCACCGGTTCCTACTCTACCAATCGTAGTGACTGAGTCATCTGTACTTAAACTCGTTTGAGACCCTCTATCACCTTCTGTCTCCTTCGGACCACATGACGGCAGGTGGTCCAGCGTCTCAGTCTGTACTGAATCGTTGACTTGTTGTTATTATCACATAATCTTATTTTGATCGACAATATTGTTTCTTTGGAATTCCAAGTCATTAAAATGTATTGTCTTTAGACGAGTAAAGAATTCCTTATCTTGACCCACTCACTTATTAATCCGTACGGTTGAGAAGAGACATCTCGACAAATCTCTAGAGACTAATCTCTGACAACACGGTATCGGTCTTTTACGGAAGATGACAGTAGGACCATAAAAAGGAAAAAAAAGTAAGGTCGGACGTCTGTGTCTTCCTTATTACTGTCATAAGAGATACTAGAGGTGTGTCTTTTACCACCAATTTAACAGTCATGACTTCCAAAAAGATCCTCGTATAGATCAAACTCTGGGGGAACGGATGAGACTATTATATTCGTGTTGGAAGACACCCCATTCTATTACTTCAAAGAGTTTAAGAACATAAAATACTCTTCATATGAACGAATAGTAAACGGATAAAAAGAGTTCTGACTCCGTATTTAATTTTAACGAAGACTGATAAGTACAAGACCGATAATTCTAAGTTTTTTTCTTATCCCCAACCAGTATGTGTAAGTACAGGAAATCGTAAAACAAGTATAAAAATGGATAAAACTCTTCGGAAGAGTGTGAAGAATACACGATTTTACTAGTAAATAAAAAGTTATTTAATATACGTAAATTATTCTTTTAAAAGAAGAGTCATTCACAATGAAGACGGAGAAAGAACACGAAAACGGAGGGAAAGTGACCTTATGACATTATACGAGTGGTCCATACGCAGAGATGAGGTGTACATTCATACATCTAGTCTCTCCATCTGATTAAACGGGTGGTAAGAAGATCAAGATTTAAAATTTTACATCCATAATGAAACTCTTGAATAAAAGGGATAGGGATATTCGTAATAATTAACGTTTCAAGATCGTTCAGTAGAGAAATTGTAAAGAGTCTAAATGGGTAAGGATGTCGATAGTGTAGGTAAGTTAAGTGATAATAAATAGTAGACCTAAGACGACATAAACAGATGAACCGGAAAGATTAAGTTGACAAGAAGGGGATGTTAAGTAATATATTGACTATCTTATTTGAAAGGTGAGACTTAACATATATCTAAAAATTTTTGGGAAGGTGAGAAATAGTAAGAGTAATAACAATAGTAGTAGGTTCAGTAAGGAACGAAGATACTCCGTTCATTCACCAATTGTAAAAGAATGAAACGGACTTCAGGACTTGTAGTGTATTGGTGAAACGTTTTAGGTGTCCTTAATGTTATGGTGTCTTTTGGAGTCCTTCCGGAAGGTTTCTTCTGTGCACCTTTCTTTCCTGTTTAACAAGTCCTTTAATCTCATGTCGTTTATAGTCTCTCTGGTAAAGGGTACTGATTTTACTTAATCGACGTTGTTCGGTTTTGTGTGTCTATTGAGAGATGGTTGTACACCGAGACAGTAATCCTCGTTCAATAAAGGAACATTTCTACGATACTACTACTCTGTCCTGAAGACCCTAATACGAAACTTCCGTTTTATGGTAGTATCTTCGACACGAGTACGGGTTTCCATCAGAAAGTTTATAGAGACTCGTTACGTTTTTGAATGGTGTAACTATTTCTAGGGTCTGATAGTGTCAAGTCACTCTTTTAGATTGTAATATCGAGTCTCAAAGTCTTGTATTTGATACATCGGTTTGACGGACACACAAAGTTCGAACTACGACTGTGATTAACCGATACTCTGAAACCGGTTTGATAAGACAAACTAAGAGACACTAACAAAGGAGTAGACATGTTGCGTTTATTCCAATGGATTTTCTTTCTACTATTACGTCCAAATATACTCGATAGACGTACACACACAACGGTTCTTGTAAAGAACTCTCCTGTCAGACAAAATACTAAATGTTAAAATACAAAACGGGATATACATGTAAACAAGTAGGGTTTAAACAGAGTCGGACGAAGAGTATTTTTCTCTCTTCTTTCCGTTTTGAGACTAGTACCAAATAAAGTGAAACTTATCCAAATTGGAAAGTGATAAATTTTAGGGAGAAAAATATGGGATCCTTTATCTTTGAGTCTTTACACTGATATATAACTTCTTAAATAGGGACCTTTCTTCCCTTAAAATTTATTAAACTGGATCTGTGAAGACGAGAACCAAACCACAAGAAAGTTTATTTGACATAACAGAATCGTATACAGGTGTTACGAATTACAAAAGAATTCTCATTCAACCCTCTTTTCTGATATAAGAGCTCCCTTTCGGTTTCTTCAATTATTTAGTCTACTAAATGTGTTATTCTGTATCGTTTTTCTACTTCTGTCTTAACGTTAGGTACTGAGGAAAAGACTTACAACAAAGGGACGAATGTTTTACTACTCGATACTGAAGTCCCCTATAATGTGTGTTTAAGTGTAGAAATGTTCAAGTTCTACTCAGTACAGAATGAAAATTTAAATACTAGTTGTTTGTATTTAAACGTTATGTAACACTAGTTTTATGATCATGAAAAGAGGTAATTTGACCAGATTTATATTTTCTGGTTTCTGTAGAACGTATTCAAAACGAAATAAGGACCTTGTCAACATGAAGATTAAGACATATAGTTATACATTGACCCCGTTTTGGTAATGAAACTTCCCTTTCCCTTTTTAGTATACAACAATAGACGATAATCCAATAATGTAGTTCGTCTTGGTAAAGGTATCCTTTTCGAGATATAGGTGTTTTTATATAGTTTGTAAACTTTCATATTTGTTTCTCTTTTAATATATACAGACGATTTGAAGTTTCCTTCGTGTCCTAACCCTCTCTTTTTGTAGAATGTTTGAAGGGAATTTTTCAGGAATAAGACAGAACCATAGACTTCGTAAACTCGGGAATGTCTCTTATAACGAAAGATGTTCTAAAATTTTCAATGTTCAAATCCCATAAAAATTCAGAAAAATCGAAAAAACAGTCACTTAGGATAACTACTCATATAGTTCTCAAAGTTTCTTGTCAACTCTTCTTGCATCGCAGACCTTTCAAACCCCCGAAGTTTTAACTCCTTTTTGACAGAGGGTTTTGATCTGCACCGACCTCTGAAAAAGGTTGACGTTAGGTGTTTAAAGACATTCTACAGGAAGTTCACATCGTCATGTACATAAAATAGAGGAAGTCTTACATTTGATATCTTGCACCTCTATTCGGTTATAACAAACGGACAGACTAACGGACAGTCACAGTTAAACCTCTTCGTCGTCTCTTTAGTAACGATTGTTGAAGTCTCAAACGCACAGAACACGAATGAATGATTACCTTTATTATTTTATATTACTTGGACTATACCTGTTCCTTACGTTTCTTATTTTATAAAGAAAGTCTGACAGTCATTCGTTACCCTGTTTACTCTAAATACCGTCTTAATCTATACACTAAATATCAAAGTGAACAAGAAGTAAATTTTCTCCTTTAATTTTGGTGTGAACGTATACTAAGTTAGAAACTAGTGATCTCTTATCGACGACACTTAATTAATAATATTTGAGATAATGGGAACAAGTGGGGTCCACGACGTAGGTGTCATGGAAGGTTGTTCACAGAGCCCCCTTTTGTAAAAGTAAAAAACCAACTTTAAGACGTCCTTATAATAGACTACAAACCACAAAGTGGCTCATCAGTAAGTAATGAATTCCCTGACTAACTTATTAGAGTACCTTTTTTGTATCAAGTTTCTTTCTCGATCTAATTTAAGAATCGTCGAAGAATGAGTACACCTCTGACATTCTAAAATAAGAGAAAAGTAGTAGATGTTCAGATTTTAGTACACGAATTTAAATACGTATTCATAAGAGTCTAGAACTCGAGACTATCGAGTGTAAATTAAGGTCATCATTTACACCTTTAAAATAAAGTATTTCTTCTATAAACCAAGTGAATCAAAGATAAATTCCATTCTTTTATGTAAAACCTACATTAGTAAAGTTCTGTTGTTTTATATTGTTGTTTAGTACCCCTCTTCCCGTGATTCTGTACCATTTATTCTTTGACAAATTTTCTACTATTTTGTCTATAAGTTATTTTATTACAATATTAATTCGATAATTAGTATTCTTTGGTTGTAAAAAACTTTTTTTTGCGAATCTTTTAATGACTACCGTATTTTATATTTGTAACTTTCTTCTTTGTATAAGACGTCTCTCAATTTTTACATTACATTATATAATGGATTCCTTACATTTTTAGATTCCACAAAATGTATAAACTTGGACATCGACTTTCAACCACTGACACTCCGTCAGTTTATACTAGTCTCTGGAGTTACAATACCGTTGAGTCCTGTCTAATGAAAATGTCTCATCAGGTAAAGAAATCTACAGGAGGGTGAACCTTGTAAGTGTGAAAGGAAAAAGAAACCGAGAGAGACATGTACCGATACAAATACCCATTTTCTTCTCTATCATTAGACACTTCGCGAACTTACGATACTTCATCGTAAGAAGGTTGACGTATACTATCCTTA
Source organism: Capra ibex (assembly GCA_006410555.1). Classification (NCBI taxonomy): domain Eukaryota; kingdom Metazoa; phylum Chordata; class Mammalia; order Artiodactyla; family Bovidae; genus Capra; species Capra ibex. The sequence continues at coordinate 31,870,179 of SJYO01041852.1, read as the reverse complement.
TATTGAACTTTATCGACTTCGTTTTCATTTTTTTACATCACAGAGTCAATAAAGTCCGTGTCTACCTAGGTTCCTAAATTTATTTTATTGACCTTAAGAGAAATAGAGAGTGAAGAAAAGGGAGACACATAGTGAGTGACAGGTGGGTATATAAAGGGGTAGAGAGTAGAGACGAGAGACGCTGTCACCGTAAGAGGACATCCGAAAGAAGTGTACAACCGTTTTTGTCTCGGGACGTCGAGATCAGAAACATAGAGAAGGATAACGACTAAGGATTCTTTTACCCAAACGGAAAGGACCTTCAAAGACAGTTTTGGATTCTTAACAATTGGAAATGGACGAACCGAAATAACGGTAAAGATCTAGTCAAGAACAGGAAGCCTTACCTTATTTTACTGGTTTAACTAGACTCAGGACACGGGTGCGGGTAGTTTGGGGTCTTCTAACATTTCTATCGTGTCCTCCAGGGGTTTCTTTTTAGTTCTACGGTAGAGGTTTTTGGTACCTTCGTTACGGTCCGTCCTTTTTTTGTTGTCTACAGGTGATGTTCGTTTAATTCTTTTAAAGGACTTCATACAATGAGTATAGATAACGGTCGACTCGACGGGTTCTTTATATGTTCGGAACGGTCTTTTCTTCTATGTTAGTAACTAAAAAATTGATAATCAGTTAAATACAGAAAATTTTAAGTTAATTCCATAATGGCGATCAAACAACATATGTTCATTTACCTAAAAAAGAATGTATAAGGTACCTTCGACATTTATTTCCCCAAAAGAAATATTTCATTAGTATAAAATTTTTAAAAATTTTAAAATATAACCTCATATCGACTAGTTGTTACAACACTATCAAAGTCCACCTGTCGTTTCCTTGAGTCGGTGTATGTATGTACATAGGTAATAGGGGGTTTATTACATTAGTATAAAATTACTTCGGTTAAAAATTACCTCGAAGGGACTATCGAGTCAACCATTTTTTAGGTGGACGTTACGTGCTCTGGGACCAAGCTAAGGACCCAACCCTTGTATACAACCTCTTACCTGTCCGATGGGTGAGGTCATAAGAACCCGAAGGGAACACCGAGTCGACTATTTCTTAGACGGACGTTAAGTCCTCTGGGACCAAGTTAGGGACCCAACCCTTCTAGGGGACCTCTTCCCTGACCGATGGGTGAGGTCATAACACCGGATCTCTTAAGGTACCTGAGATATTGTTTCTCAGTCTGTACTGACTCTCTAAAAGTAAAGATGAAAATTACGGTAAGATAGTATAAAGTTTTATATAATTTTTGACATTTTATTTATTAATATGTATCGATACGATGAGTTTTGTAAAAACATAGTCAAAAAGGGGAAGAAAAGAGAATAAGGTCTCAACACCAATAAACCCCGAAAAAAATTGTAAATTTAAATACAATCCACGATATATGTTAAAATATCGGATTCAAAGAAGTAAATTGTAATGTCATACTCGTAAGAGAAACAGTAATATTTGAGAAGTAATCTTTTTAAATTTATCTATTAGGTCTAAGTTAAGTGTTGTATAGGAATGAAGATATAAACTTTTAAATGTAACTAAGTTTTCCAAATTCCAATATTTATCACCACGTTAATTATAGAAGAACGGTAATACAAAAAACTTAAAGTCTAATAAAAGACTTCTTTTAAAGGATCTTTAGTTAAAAGACCTATTTCACAATGTTTATACAACCTTATAACAGAAACGAAAATGAATCAAAAGAAATTAAAGTACTAACAAAGTTTATACTTAGAGTTTATACATAAGTACATAGAGTTTATACTTAATTTTTATAACCTTGAGACTTGAAACAAAAATTAATCGTTTATGAAACCTTGTATATATCCACAGTGTCTCGTGTTACTTCCCTATAGATTAGGTCCAACTCCTTATTTTTCCTGAAGATTTTTCATCACACATTTGACTTCTTACTTAACCTCAGTTCTCTTCTTAATTCATATTTTTCTCTTACGTATTCCCTTTCTACTTAGAGTCTCCTTTATTTTTCTCTTTTGTGTATCATACGAACCTTTTGCTGTACCTAAAATTGTGTCGATTTCTGTCCCCTGGTGTCCCTACTGTCTAAAGTTTTTCGAGTGGACGTCCTTGACTCCCCCTATCTCTCCCCTAAGTCACTGCTGTGGAGTGAGGTTATGAGAACAGACCGTTTAGTGTACCTACCTCCTCGGACTACCCGACGTCAGGTACCCCAACGACCCTCAGCCTGTACTGACTCGCCAAAGAAAGGTGAAAAGTAAAAGTACGTAACCTCTTCCTGTACCGTTGGGTGAGGTCACAAGAACGGACCTCTCAGGGTCCCTGCCCCCTCGGACCACCCGACGGCACATACCCCAGCGTACCTCAGCCTGTGCTGACTTCTCTGAATCGTCGTCGTCGTTACCCTCCAAGGATGTACCAAGGAGGAACGACAACAGAGTGTACTGTATTAGAGAGTCTAACAACGAGAGTCAAACCATTTGAAGAGACGGACTGTGTTTTAGACTTTTTACTATATTAGAATCTCGTGCTTCCTACACAACCTTTCTTTCCCTTTCTTACGTCTGAGAAACCAGTTGATCAAGTCTCCGTCGTAGGAACTAGATCCGGAAGAAAGAAGGGGGTAGAGTCTTACTGGAACTTAAAGGAAGTGATTCTCAACAATTTCTGACCGAATGAAGGTGGGTTGTATCAAATTCCTCTTACACGTGTAAAAGCTCTTTCGTGTGTTCTCATCCCGTTTATGTCATCAGAGACAGTAACAGGGGAAACGGGTAAAGTTTGAGCTCTGACTTTTCTCTGGTTAAGGTGGATGACTCTTTTACAATAATTGGTCATTAAAGATGTAACCATTCGACGAAAATAGAGTTAAAGTTCAACATGACGAATGTAATATGTCTGATGAATATAAAGTCGAAGTCGAAGGGTACCCCAACCCAGTAAGACCGAAGTAGAGAGAACCTTACATGTCGAGAGTTCGAAAGGGGGCTCCAGTCACTGTGACCCGTGTCCGTCTATGCATAGTCACTCACCTTGAACGTATATATACCAACGACTGTGTGAACGACCTTTTGGGTCTGGTACAAAGATTCTTTGGAAATCAGTTCTTCGGTATTTTCGTTTGCACCAGGTCCTCTACTCCTTACCTATAGAAAAAAAAAGACCTCTAGTCCCAAGCAAAAGAGAGAAAGAGGTGTTGAGTAGTCTCTTGGATTAACTTGATGAGAGAACAGTGTCAGAAGGGACAGACACTTTATTCCTATTAATAGTGACGAGAAAGGAAACGGGAAACTGTCGAAGTGTCCCCACGAGTCTCTACAATACTTCTAATTATCCCAGTTTACGAACATCTCACGAATTTTAAGGGGCATTCTCTCTCTCGTCGTTTAATTTTAGGTAACGAGACTCTCGTCCTCCCCGGTCTATGATCTCTGACTATTGGTCTCGGGACTGTTAAGGGTCGAGACCGAAAACACATTCGTGACACACCTCCGGACGAAGGGTACGGGCGAACATAGACGAGATTGGGTTCTTCGCACCCTGTAGACGGAGTATAAGGTTGTAGGAACTGAAGTGTCTTAGTCCAGACGTCCAGACTGACAGAAAGTAGTTATATTTCTCTTGTCTCTTCCGTCTTAGACAAGATGGGTAGACGAAAAATTTCCCTAAAAACATAATGTCGGAACTTGACACAACACCTTGATGGTGGACGACGTTTATACTTACCTTACTCTTATTAAAGATTATTTCCTTCAACCACTTGATTATAACCAACCCATTGATTTTTTACGGACTGTGTAAATGAGGAATATCTTTATAGTTTATAAAACTTTCATGAACAGTTGACGATCCAGTCCCCATTTGAGGTAATTGGAAGGATTCGCAGTTATTATCCAGTGCATATTTTACCTCTTTATCTATAAGTGATAGATAGTCCATTAGCAATCCGATCTTATTCTTATAACCACACTTTTAAGACATGTAAGATTTTACTAGTTTTTCATTTAACTAAAAAAAAGACTACTACTAGTCTTTAGTAGACTATTACTATATTTACACAATCGTTACCTTTTTTGTCCTTTTGTCACGAATACAAAGTTGTTACTGAAGATTTGAAAAAAAAAGGTCAAATTACTAATTACCTGTAAGTCACCACGGTCCTTGGACGTCTAAATATTCGAAACAGGACCCTCACTTCTTTCCGATCCGTGTCCCTCATCGTCTATAGAATACGGGTGGTTTGAGTTACCGGGGAGAGGGTCCCATATTTACATCGTGAATAAAGGATCGAAGGAAACACAATGGAAAGACTAGTCTTGGCTACCTACGGTGAGTGTTCGAACTGGGAATTTTAGAAGTACTATGAAGTACGAGAGAAACTGGCAGGTGTCCGACTTATCTGTCTTATCCTAAATTTCCCATGTCTCGGTGTCCTATTTTCTTGAGTCTAAAGATTTTTGGTGTACTTTGACTCGGGAACTTCTGGATACAATGTGACACAACATTGTGTATTTGATAATAACACGGTTTTATAGAGAACTATAAAAATCCCCATAAATGCTGTTGTTAACTGAAACGCCTTGTGGATACCTCCATAGTTACCACCCGGTCACTATAACGGAGGGTCCCACATCGTTTTTCCACTACTACGTAATAGTCAGGTCTTAAATTTTTGTCATTAATATCTTTCGTCCAAAAAAATTTTTAATAATAGTAGTGACACGTAACTGTTTATATTTATTCTAGTCACTACTTTACAAGGGAGAATACATCACCTACCGCTAACGCATCCGTACTCTTTACCTGGGATCCTCTGAACCAATACACTGACGATAATCCCTTTTTTTTCGTTTTGTTCTGTGATTTGAACTCCAATCTTATATTCCGAGATTCAAAAGTGAGACGGTGAAGTCTTTACTCCCAGAGACTAAGACGACAGACCCTTCGTCTAAAGTATGAATTAAGTACCTCAGAGGATTCCTAGTTTACTCCGTTGTACAATTTTTGCATACCGGTCATCGGACGGTTCGAGGAGACAGGTACCTTAAGAGATTCGTTCTTATGACCTCACCCATCAGTTAGGGAAGAGGTCCCCTAGAAGGACTGGGTCCCTATTTTTGGTCCGCAGGGTGTGACTTCCGTCTAAGAAATGACAGACTCGGCGTCCCTCAGGGGGGTTTATATCATTTAAAATATTTACGATATACTTTCTTGTGAACATAATAATAATCAAATAAAATTTTCAATACAAATACTAAGGAACCACCGAGTCTACATTCCTCAGATAAACGTCACGTCGTCTGGGTCCAAACTAGGGACCAAGTCCTTCTAGGAGACCTCTTCCTTTACCGTTGGGTAAGGGCATAAGGACTGACCTCTTAAGGTACTTGTCTCCTCGGACCACCCGAGGTCAGGTACCCTAACGTCTCAGTCTGTACTGACTCGTTGATTGGGAAAGAAAGGGAAGTAAAATTTTTAATACAAATACAAAGTTTTCATGTCCCGAAGGGACCACCGACTGTTATTTCTTAGACGGACGTTACCCTCTCTGGGACCAAACAAGGGACCCAGCCCTTCTTGGGGACCTCTTCCTTTACCGTTGGGTGAGGTCATAAGAACGGACCTCTTAAAGTACCTGTCTTTTGGGACCACCTCATGTCAGGTACCTCAGTGTTTCTTAGCCTGTACTGACTGGTTGATTATGAAAGTATCTATGTTCCATAACAGACTTAGTATATCCACATCAAACATGGAATAACATATTTGAGGGAGAAAATATGTATATATGTAAAATATATGTAACATACCTATCTATCATTTTTCGTCTGTATTTTGACTTTAAGAACAATTTCTGTTTTTAAATGAAGAACTTCATAGTATAACAAAACCCTTCCTCGGAAAATGTAAAGAATTTTAATGTGACTCTTCTTTTCTAATTTTCTTTTATAAAGATATTTTATAAAGAATCAGAAGACTGGAAAAACGATGGAAAGAAGAGAGGTACGTAAAACGTCTCTTATAAGAAATTTGTTCGTGATGTTATCTAGGAGTACAGGTCTACTTATTCCTACTAGGGATGACGGTGTCCGGGACCTCAGATCTCTCTGTGAGTAAATATTTTCGTAAACATTATTCACACTTGTCCACGACACCGTCTATGTACTTAAAATGTTTCGTCATACATAAAAAATGAAGTTGAATTTTCGGGTTTAAACTAACAATTGAAAACTAAAACTTATGTCCGTAGCTCTTGTAAGTTAATAATAACATAAAAGTATTTCATACTTTGTTAAATTGTAATTTACACGTTTTTATCGTACAAAAGTCTTATTTCAGTCTTAGGGTTTAACTGTATACCTCGAATGAAAAATTTTTTTTTTAGTGTTAAAAAGAATAAAAAAGACAAAAAAGGTATGCAACAACTTGTGGAGTAACGTCCTACGTCCGGGACCAGAAGTCCGAAACAACCATTTTTCATCTAGAACCCCTCCCGTCAGACATAGATCCTCCCACCTCAGTCTCCTAAGAAACCCGAAACTACAACCCTCAACACCGGGACCACTTCTCCTCTCTTAAATTTAAGTGATGTCTAAAACCACAGTTAGTTATTTATTATTATGTAAGATTCGTAAGAGTTATAATTAACACTACCAGACTGAAGAGGTAGTGTACATTACCACTTATTTATCTTTTTGTTAGGGTATTTATTTATACCCCGATACTTTAGTGGATGTATTACGTTAGGTACAAACCTCTCCTCTGTCTATATGACGAAAGAAGAACTTCCTATAAACTAAATTTGACAGAAGTAAAGTCCACATCTAATAAAGGAAAAGGGGATATCTAATAATTTCATACCTCATGCCAAGGGACATGATATGTCATCCGGGAACGACCAATAGTTAAAAAATACAACATCGCACATATACGACCCCGAAGGGTCCACCGAGTCACTATTTCTTAGACAGACGTTACGTCCTCTACGTCCGAGATAGGGACCTATTTCTTCTAGGGGACCTCGTCCTTTACGGTTGGGTGAGGTCTTAAGAACGGACCTATACGGTATCTGTCTCCTCAGACCACCCATTGTCAGGTACCCCAGTGTTTACCCAACCCGTGTTGAATCACTGGTTCACTGTTGTTGTTGTGTTGTTTCACACACATACAATTAGGGTCAACAGATGAAATAGAGGGGGAGAAAGGTGAAACCATTGGTATCAAACAAAAGATACAGACACTTAGATAAAGACAAAACATATATTCAAGTAAATATAGTCAAAAAAATCCAAGGTGCATATTCGTTATAGTATACTATGAGTAGAAACAGACCGAATGAAGTGAATCATACTGTTAGAGGTCCAGGTAGGTACAACGATATTCACCGTAATAAAGTAAGCAAATTACCGACTTATCATGAGGTAACATATATACATGGTTTAGAAAAAAAATTGATAAGGAGACTCCTCTGTTTATATGAAGTGTAATTCCATTTCGTAATTGTTACCAACAGTTCTATCATCAGGAGTAGACCTTTCTTAACAAAGACAATACAATTCCATGGACCTAATTGTTTTTTCGATCCTGTTACATTTGATAGCAAGTTTGGTAGAGAATCAAAATTAAGAGGTAGTAGGACTTGACTTCGAGGATGACATTGTAGGGAGAAGGAGTTTCTCCAACCATAAACACGTCCTCCGACTTCTAAAACCTTAGTATTTTTCTTCTGTTCCACTTCTCTGGGTCAACTCTCTGGTTTTTCTTCATCTCTAGTTCCCTTTAATTAAATAAAATAACTTCTTATCAACCAAATATTACACAATTAAAGTCAATGTGTCATTTTACTAAATCAATATGTATACGAATGTAAAAAGTATAATAAAAGGTAATACCGAATAGTGTTCTATAATTTATATCAAGGGACAGGATATGTCATCCCAGAAAAATAAATAGGTAACATATATATTGTCATACGTAGATGACAAGGGTTTGAGGGTTTGAAAGAGGGGGGATTAAGGAAGGGGTGACCGTTGATGTTCTGATAAGAGATATAGGTACTCAGACAAAAACAAACCATTTGTTCAAGTTAACAAAGTATCTCTTTATTCATTAAATTTTCCTCAAACCTTCAGTCCGGAATGATTTCCTTATAGAAATACCCCAGTATCTCTCGACATTGGGTTTTGAGACGAAAACACACCTACACGTATCCTCACTCGCACGATCTGAACTCCATCGTGTAATTTGAAGAAATTGAAAAGTATTAGGAGACAAATCCTTTACTGTGAGAACTCTAGCTTCCGTTTCCGATGGACTTTCAAGAAACCCAAAAGTTACACACTCAAACGGTAATTCTTTTTTGTTTTTTCTTTGGACGGATGGGTTCACGGTAGTGGTGATTTTTGTCTCTACATAAACTCTATTAAGTCATTATTTCTACTCCTCCGATGTGAAGAGTCAAAAATAATTTTAATAAAATTTTGAATATACGTGTGTTTAGGGACGTGTGTCTGTAAATATTCTCGAAATAAGTTTTAACTATTTTGAATCTTCGTTGGTTCTATAGGAAGTCATCCACTTATCTATTTATTGGATACCCTGTAAGTCTGTTTCCTTATAATAAGTCACGATCTTTCTTTACTCGATAGTTTCGTACTTTTCTGTACTTCCTTAAAATTTACCGATGATGATTTACTGACTTCGGTGAGACTTTTCTGATGTATACCGTACTAAGGTTAGTGTTCTGTAACTTCTTTTGATACTCCTGCCATTTTCTTCTGGTCAACACCGGTCTTCAGCCCTCCCTCCCGCTCCCCTTGCTTGACCGTTTAGTGTCTCCGAAAAATCTCGTCACTTTGATAATACTTACTGTGACATTGTCACTCATGTACGGTAATACGGTTTTTAGAGTAAGCTCAAAAACATATTGAAGAATGAATGTACTTGAAAAACCGGTTGGTTATAAACAGGTCTGAGTATCTTACGTATTATAGTTCTTACTTGGGATTCCATTTTATACCTGAAACTCATAAACTCGAGGTCATATTCTTTCTTCCTCCCCCTGAAATGCAAAGGTTTTACTGTCCCGAGTTAAGATGGTTTACTATATTTTTGTGATTTTATTAGATAACTTTAATACTAGATTAAGTGGATCTTTAGACATTTCTAATTAGTTTAAATGACGCTCTGACGACCTCGGGACTTAAAGAGTAGACTTCCAGAAGTCACTGGGGTCGTGTCTCTCGTCTTCTCACGGGACTTTATCAAGAGTAGGGGTTCCGGCGTCCTATTTTGTGTCTGTCGTTGCGTTCACGTTTTAACTGAACCGAAAAATTGTATTTTGTCCGGACGAAGACAACCCGGAAAGATTTGATGGGAAAAAAGGACGTTGTGGGGTCTCTTGATTTGTAGTTTATGGTCACTTTTGTTTCCTCTATAGAACCCTCACTTGATTTTTTAGGAGTTTAGGAGGAGTGAGACTGAGTTTATCGTGTCTCAAACCTTATAAACTTTCATTAAATGATTACACAAGGTATGTATTGGTAGAACTTTTATGACAATCCTACCCACATAATAATTCTAAGAGTTTATAAAGTATTATTGAGACTCAACGTAAATATTTGTGTTCCTTTAAGTAAATTTTATATATTATAAAATGGGATTATAACGTATCCCATTTTACGTTAGAAAAGAGTAGTAAGACAAGTAAATTAATACTTCAATATCTTTAGTTTGTCCGTTCTATACATGTGTACATACACATAGATGTATATATGATTATACGTTCACAAATTGGTACACTTAAAAATATATACGTCGTCACCTCTGAACCTATTTAGATAACGAAAATTCAATTCAAAACGAAAAAATTTTCCATCAAAGGCAAACTGACTCCCTCATTTAGATGAATTTAGAGACCCTTATGTAAAATATTATAATTATTTGGATCTGTTAAACTTCAGAGTTAGTTAGAAGTACCCTGGTCTGGTTTATACTAAGTCTGAAGATAAAAATATGACATATGCTTATTCGGTCCTAAATTTCCTTTAGTTTATATTTCTCTTATATGGTCTTTATAGTTAAACAAAACATTCTCCCGAGTTTTACAATCCAAAAATAAAATGGGTTAAATAAAAAAATTGTTTACTGAAAAAAGGAACAATCCTGAAGTAATTATCGAACCCTAAAAGTCTTTGGGGAACTTCTTCAGGTTGGTAGAAAAGGACAGAACGCGAGGGACGTGAGGGACACTTAGATCTAAGGTTAAAACATATAAAGAGACTTTCATCAAATTGGAATTAATGAGACATGTAAAAGAAGGGAAACGAATACCACAGGAAAGTAAATTTCATTTGTAAATTAAATTATTTACAAATAACTCGTGAACGACGACGACGACGACGATTCAGCGAAGTCAGCACAAGCTGAGACACGCTGGGGTATCTGCCGTCGGGTGCTCCGAGGGGGTAGGCACCCTAAGAGGTCCATTCTTACGACCTCACCCTATGGTAAAGGAAGAGGTTACGTACTTTCACTTTTCGCTTTCACTTAAGCGAGTCAGTACAGACTGAGAAACGCTAGGGTACCTGACGTCGGATGGTCCGAGGAGGCAGGTACCCTAAAAAGTCCGTTCTCATGACCTCACCCCACGGTAACGGAAGAGGTTAACTCGTGGATGACCTACTTGCATGACTTACAGTTGATAATATGTTCTATGACACTCAATGTGTCAAAACTCTGTTAGTCCGTTCTAGACAAGGTCCTCCCTACTCATAAAGTAATGACCGTAATAAATCTTAACCACTGAGTCCCGTTGTCGTTTTTCGTCTGATTGAAAGTCATCCAAAATAATACAACAGTTGAAGAGAAGTCTATCACGTAGTAGAAAAATGGACACAGGTCCCATCAACTGAGAAATTGTAGGGGACTTTATCATCTTTCCCTTAAAACCATTTCCTGGGATTTCGTACTCCCCTGTATCAGTTGAGACTCGTACCATTTCCCGTCTTATATCCGACCTTCACTTAATTATAAGTAGTATTGTTTGTAGACTATCGTATAATCTGTATCGGAGGACCTTTGATCCGATGATACACTGAAACTCTCTTGGGTATATAAAACGTGATAGTCCTAGATTTTGAGGTTGGGAGTAGAGGATCTCCTTTAATACTTTTCGTTTTTTCTACGTATCGAGTTCTCCTTCGTTTGGAAACACACATAACTTTCTTAACCCATCCGATCCAACACCTGTCACTTCTTTACTTTGACTCACACTTCCCCTGAGTACCCCTATTCTCACTTCCACAGAAGTTTAGAATTTGTTTCAATGAGGTTTCATATCGTACTTCGGGTGCACTTTCTAAACCCCTACGTGCAAAGTCTCAACTGTTTTAGGAAAGGACATTGAGATGGTAAGACACCCGAAATTTGTAAATTCTGACACAATAAATCTGAGCTTTATTTCAAGACTAACACAAAGATGAAAGATTCCTAGAGTCGTCAGTATTGATCCTGATAAGTTAGACCTTAAACAGTATTATATCAAATTACCACCCTAATACATATGTATTGGTGGTGTCACTTAAGTGTTTTACTGAAAGTTAAGAGATAGGAGGAGAGACGACAATATCTTAACTCGACGAGAAAACGTACCAAAACCTTGTCTTCTTCTCTCGGTACAGAGGACGTCTCAAATACAACTAACGAAGGTCTTTGTGACCTTTACAAACAACTGTATGGATGTAGGGTGAAGATTCCTCGTCACCTTCCCGGTCCAACTATGTGGTTTCTTTGACAGTAGAGTCCTTTGTAAACCTCTTTTCATAGAGTAACGTGTTCACTCGATAAACAAAGAAAATGTTATACGGTGGGTGAAACGGTCATTCCTACCTCGTCGACCCAACTTTTACTACCTAACGGGATTTACCCGTCGATGGCTTTAGGACGTTGAAGTCACCCAGTGTGACTCGTCTTCTATTGTTCGAAAAGACCGTTGTCTTATTTAACAGGAGTACATCGTAATCACAAAGGTTTGCCGGGACGTGAGGACAGTCCACGTTTCAGGGTTTCGTAAAGAGAAAGAAACTAAAGAAAGAATAGAGGAGGGTTTTAAATAAGGAAACTACATGAAATTTAAGTCTAGAATGGACAATAAAAAGTGTACTTGTGAGTTATCGGAATAAGGCACTAATCATTAGTCGGAACGACCCTAAATAGTACGAAGTAAAATATAGACGTATATACTATAGTCTTCAGAGAACAATGGATCGAACAATTCCTCTATAAGAAAACCAAAGTGGCCTTGGAAGGGATTTCAGGGATAGAGGTAAATAAATGAGTTTTACGGTTTGGACCTAAGACACTATCTATAAATACTTTATATTAAGGACTGGAGGTTCTCCCAGTCACTTGGATATCTATTGATTATCTAAATATGAAACCATTCATGTTAGTTTCACATGAGTATTTCCACTCTCATAGTTATTCCCCATAATCTCCTTCCTACATGTTTCTTCCTTTCATGATACTTGACTAAGGACGTCTTTCTAGGTCCTCCCTAAGGAGTCCTTTAGAGGGAACTGGTTTTTTTCACACTCGAGTTTTAAAAACCCCCCGTGGTCGAAATTACTTTATTTTAAGTAAATTGGAATATTAAAATTGTTATATCAAGTCTTCATTTTATCATATAGGTGTCTTAACACGTTCGAAGAAGTGATAGATTGAAATCTTATAAAAGTAGTGAGCTTGTCTTTGTGACATAAGAAACCATCAATTAGGAGCAAAAAGAAAGGACGTCAGGGACTATTAATGATTAGATTAATTATAATGAAATGTAAATAGACAAGATCTGTAACGTACATTTCCTACAGTGTATCATTCATCGAAAATAACATACCAAAGAAATTAAATCGTAGTATAAGGTTCCAAATTCCACCAAGTCACCCATCTCTTAGGTGGACGTCATGTCCTCTGTTTCCTCTGTACTCAAACTAAAGACCGAACCCTTCTAGGAGACCTCCGTACCGTTGGGTGGGGTCATAAGACCGGACCCCTTTGAGTGTCTCTCTCCTTAGACCACCCGATATCAGGTATCCCAACGTTTCTCAGTCTGTACTGACTTCGCTGACTCTTGTATGGACAAAATCGTAAACAGCCACGAAGTAAAGAAAGAATACCAGTTTATTCTAAGGTGACATATTTATGCGGTGTACGAAGAATAGGTAATTAGTCAACTATCCGAAAAGTCAACGAAGGTAAGAATCTATTGTACTCGTTACGACGATACTTGTAAGTATATAATCAAAAACACGACAACAAGAAGTCAGGAATTCAGTATAGGTTGAGAAACACTGGGATACCTGACGTCGTACGGTCCGAAGGTACAGGAAGTGATGGAGGGTCTCAAATGAGTCTGAGTGTAGGTAACTCAGTCACTACGGTAGGTTGGTAGAGCAGGAGACAGTGGGAGAAGAGGAGGACGGGAGTCAGAAAAGGTCGTAGTCCCAGAAAAGGTTGATTAACCGAGATGCGTGTTCCACCGGATTCATAACCTCGAAGTCGAATTCGTAGTCAGTAAGGTTACTTATAAGTCCTGACTAAAGGAAATCCTAACTGACCAAACTAGAGGAACGACCGGTTCCCTGAGTGTTCTCAGAAGAGACCGTAGTGTCTAAGATTCATAGTTAAGGAGTCGGGAGTCGGGAGAAATTTCAGGTTAAGAATGTGACATGTACTTTTGACCTTTTTGATATAGGAACTGATATACCTAGAAACAACGTATCACTACCGAGACGAAAATTTTTACGAGAGATCCAAACAGTAACGAAAAGAAGGTTCCTCGTTCATAGAATTAAAGTACCGACGTCAGTGGTAGGTGTCACTAAAACCTCGGTCCTTTTATTTCAGACAATGACAAAATCAAAAAAGAGGTAGGTAAACGGAACTTCACTACCCTGGTCTACGGTACTAGAATAAAAAACTTACAACTCAAAATTAAGTCAAAAAAGTGAAACAAGAAAGTGAAATCAGTTCTCAGAGAAATCAAGGAGAAACGAAAGATGTTAATCCCACCATAGTAGACGTATAGACTCAAACAGCTATAAAGAGGGTCGTTAGAACTAAGGTCGAACACTGACTATAACTAGTTTACACGACATTTAAACTACTTAACTAAATAATCAAAATTGTGACAAAAGACACATGCACAACCCTCCTCCTAAAGAATTCTAAAGGATAAATATTCTATACATTAGACACTTATCAAAATGAAAAGTTTAGACTTACACAAAATAACACAGATTAACGGGATCGATATTGAAGGTCTTATAAAAACTTCACTGGTGTCGTCTGTAGAAACAAAACCAGACCTATTATCCCTTGTCGTGAATTCTGAAAGTGATAATTTATATGACGACCGACACTACAAAAGTCTCTATCGGAAATAGCCTAACACCTTTAACAGAAGATAAGTATTATACAACTCACAAAAATAATGTTTTCTCAAAACATACGAGATTTTAACAAAAGAAGGTAAATAAATCTACTAGTAGATCAAAAACTGGAACGAAGACAATGGTATCGTATAATGTTATATAATATGATATAATATCGTATATAGATGTAAATTTTTTCTTATTTATAGAGTCCAGTTATTGTATCGTGAGTCTATCTTTAATCTTTGATTCTCGTTTAACTTCAGTTTCATTACTCTTCCTTCTTTTGTTATTCCAACTTTATCTTTTCTTACTGTATATCTTATCTTTTTACCATCTGTTTTAGTTGTCTGATTTTCACCCAAGAAACTTTTCCTGTATTTTTAACTATTTAGAAATCAGTCTATCTTTTTTTTTGTAATAACGTTTTTTGTCCATTGTTTACAATATACCTTAAGAAATTGTAAATATTTTCAACTGTGTCAACTACAAATAGGATTTTGTTAAAGTATCATGATCCATGAGTAGACCCCGGAGAGTCAACCGGGATCTCCATTTCTCGGGTGACGGTCACGTCCTCTGGATTGTCCGTACCCAAGTTAGGGACCCAGTCCTTCTAGGAGGCCTCCCCCGAACCGTTATGTGAGGTCATAAGAACAGACCTTATAGAGTACCTGTCTTCTCGAAACACCCAATGTTAGGGATACAACATCTCAACCTACGTTGACTTCACTGAATCCTGTGTACATACGTCCATGAACAGATCACATTGTCATAAAAGGGAGATGGAGGAACTGTCCACTTATAATAGTGAATAGTTTTGCAACCAATTTTATATATTGGATAATTTAATCTATCTCCAAGTTTTTTAAGAAGAAAAAATTCCTTTCATTAGACTATGTACTGTTCCACATAGAATGAGTTATTTGAAACTAAGGGGTGAGTGACTGTTAAGAGCCATGTACAAGTAAGAGTAACGTAAAAGTGTTGTAAAGATTACACCGACCAAGAAACCTACCGGTCTACTTCGTCATAGGAGTCTCACAAGCGTCTCTATAAGTCCTTTTGGTCGTTCACTATAAATTGAAACAATGTGTATTACTATCGAAGAATGTGAGTCCTTCGAGAGGTGAGAGTTGGCAGTAGTTAAGATTCTTGTGTCCGGTCAATGAACTAGAATTACGAAGACTCAGGGAAATAGACATTTTGAATCCACTTTTATTTTATATGTAGTTTATTAACTACACTTGTAATTCACTGGACTATATTGAATTGGTAGGGTGTGTCTAGACTATCTCATTCTTAAGTGGTTACAACTGAAAACCTGTACCTTGTTGTCTGAACAAGGTTTATCCTTTTACTCACGCAGTTCCGACATATAACAGTGGGACGAATAAATTTAAAATACGTCTCATGTAGTACTCTTTACGACCCGACCTTCTTCGTGTTCGACCTTAGTTCTAAAGGCCCTCTTTATAGTTATTGGAGTTTATACGTCTACTGTGGTGGGAATACCGTCTTTCACTTCTTCTTGATTTGTCGGAGAACTACTTTCACTCTCCTTTCACTTTTTCAACCGAATTTCAAGTTGTAAGTCTTTTACTTCTAGTACCGTAGGTCAGAGTAGTGAAGTACCGTTTATCTACCCCTTTGTCACCTGTGTCACCGACTGAAGTAAAAAGACCCGAGGTTTTAGTGGCGTCTACCACTAACGTCGGTACTTTAATTTTCTGTGAACGAGGAACCTTCCTTTCAATACTGGTTTGATCTGTCGTATAATTTTTTGTCTCTGTAATGAAACGGTTGTTTCCAGGCAGATCAGTTCCGAATACCGAAAAGGTCACCAGTACATACCTACACTCTCAACCTGATATTTCTTCCGACTCGTGGTTTCTGAACTACGAAAACTTGACACCACAACCTCTTTTGAGAACTCTCAGGGAACCTGACGTTCCTCTAGTTGGTCAGGTAGGATTTCCTCTAGTCAGGACCCACAAGTGACCTTCCTGACTACAACTTCGACTTTGTGGTTATGAAACCGGTGCACTACGCCTCTCGACTGAGTAAACTTTTCTGGGACTACGACCCTTTCTAACTCCCGTCCTTCTCTTCCCCTGTTGTCTCCTACTCTACCAACCTACCGTAGTGACTGAGTTACCTGTACCCAAACCCACCTGAGACCCTCAACTACTACCAGTCCGTCCGGACCACACGACACCAAGTACCCCAGCGTTTCTCAGTCTAAGATGACTCACTGACTTGACTTGACTAAAGGAACGAGAACTAGAAAGGAAGGGAAAGGAAGAGACCATACACAAAAATTATATACAAATTTACGGTGTCTTTCGTTTTAAGGTAGTTTACTTGTGTTGTAGGTGACTTCGACCTATCTAAGACCAATATCGGTATCATTAAAGGAGACTTTTAACACGGTGTACCGACCTTGTTTCTACAAATCGAGTGGAATGGAAGTGAGTACTCTTTTACGAACGAATAAACGAGTAGGTGAGAAAAGGTTTTCTTCATTCGGATCTTCATTTGACGGTCGAAGTTTCAAAATTTTCTTAGTAACCAAAGGGGGTAGACATATCGTCAGGGGTAAAACTAGGTATAGTACCCAAACTAAACACCCGATCCTCCGTGTGGTAGTATTATTCCCAATTACCGAACATAGTGTTTGAGAGGGGTGTGAGGTGTGAGGTTTTATTGATCCTAGAAACTGTTTTCTCTTGTATACCCTTTGTCAACGAAATTAGTTTGTGTATAAAACACAACGGAAAATGGTCACTTGATGAAGAGTAATCGAATATAATGCACTCCGTGATCGGTACCTTTACTAGACGGATAAAGTATCTACGGCATTTTGTATACCATAGACCCGTCAACCTCACGGTATGATCAACAGTTTATTAAAGGTAGAGATCACTTTGACTTGTTCACCAATGTTTCATTTTAAATTAAAGACAAGACAGGACCTTAACAAATGGTGACCTTATCATACTTCTTTTTGAAACCTTATCGAAGTAAGTTGGCTTAAAAGACACTACTACTTCAGAAAATAAACATACCAGGTTTTCTCATTACTGGAGACCGAAAGGATGACAAGAGAGAGAAACCGGTGGAACGATAAGACTCTATAAAGGTTTGTAATAAAGTGATATCCTAAAGATACAAACGACAAGAGAGACGAATGTTATGAGAACGGATTGTATAGACATACCGAACAACGGAGTAAATAAGGCCTAAACAGGTATCTCAGTGAGAAGTCTATCTTAAAGAACTGGTCAGATACATTTTACGTCACGAGACAGAAATATGAGAGGTAGTGTGAACGCGACGACATAAAAAGGAGTATCCGACACACCGTATTCTCATATGTTATAACACACATATAAAATAACGAAAATAGGAGAGATTTAAACTAGGAGATAGTTAAGGATTTTCGGTGTTAGATCAGGGACAATATAAAAGTCGTGAATCTTGATACAGATTATTTTTCTTTAGATAAACACTCGTCATATAATCGGGTAAAATGTCTACCCTTATTACATCTGTCAAAGGTGAAAGTCAATTCTAAAACATAAATCGACTAATACCCTAATTAGTCATTAGTAAAGTCGCTTTACACGTTTTCAATAGATTTATAATAACCGTTGTTATGATGATACCTCAAGGTTATGATGATACCTCAAGGTTATGATGAGACCTCAAGGTTAGATACTCGGTAAGAAAAAGTGTAGTTGGGTTCGATTAATTCACGAGGGGTAAAAGTTGACTAAAACAAAAGAATCACAATTTTACTACTTAGTTGAGGTATGTTCCATGGATCAATATTATAAAAGGGTGAACTCCTCTTCCAGTCTCTTCGGGGTCGTTCTACCATCCACGACCTTGTCGTCGACGCGTCACGACCTCGTTGAAACTCCTCTATGGGGTGCAGGTTCCCGTTTCCTCTTGGGGACCGTTCTACCATCCTCCCCGCTTATGTGTAAATCTTAGTTTGGGGTAAGGGAGGTTTCTACGAGTCTCCTAAGTTTGTTTGGAACACGTCTGGTCCCAGGTCTCCGGGGTGTCTCTGACTCTGTCTTGATACAGACTCTCAGAGGACACCTCCATGTCCAGTCGTCACCTGACGGCGTCCCCGTCCCCGAGACCCACGTCTGTACCTATACCGTATTCGGGAGAGCCTCCTCCAGCGGTAATTGGGGTGGTATCTCGTCGGTCTTGAATACGTCCTGACCCTTTATCTGAGAACCTCCCGTGTCTGTTTCGAAACACACGGGTCCTGGGTCCTCTTTCCTCGTTATTGTGGTGTTCTCTGACTGAGTCCGAACGGACCTTCACAGGTCCTCAGAGGTCGTCTCCGTACCCAGCCACCACCGGACGACGTCCGAACCCCCGTCGTTCGCATCGTCATGTACGTACCCTGTATAACTTTTTCCAGTAGTAATAGAAGTAATGGAGGTGTTATCAAACCGGAGTCCATTTATTGTCACTCTCTTGTGTCGAGGTGGGTAGTTATCTTTTAACTTAACTTCTCAATAACTTGTACCGGGGGCGAGTAGTCTCGTTCTGGGTCAAATGGGGAGTCAGTCAGAGAGGGTAGTCCTTCGAAGGTATCGGAGAATAGGAATAGGTAGTCTCCCTTCTGTCTGACTTTTGGTGTCAGTGTCTTTTGATTGGTTAGACTAGTGAACCTGGTGTTGGAACAGATTTAGTTACTTTGATACTTCGTACGGTACATCCCGGTGGGTTCTACCTACCCTGTAACACCTCTCAATATTGTTTTGCACCAGGTGACGTCTTCCCTGACCGTTTGGTGAAGGCATAGGAACGGAACTCTTCGGTTACTTCTTATACTTTTCCGTTTTTCTAACCTGTGACTTTCTACTTGAGGGGTCCAGTCATCCACGGGTTGTACGATGACCTTTAGTCACGTCTTTATTGATGTCTTTCTTACTTCTCTACCTCGGTTTCGTTTTTGTCGTAGGTCAACACCTACATTGACCACTGTCTTCGTTTCAGGTCACGACATTCTCGTTATAACGTATCCTTGGACCTTATAATCCAGGTACTTAGTTCCATTTAACCTTCACCAGTTTGTCCTTTACCGTTCTCACTTACAGTCGTAAAATCCTTAGTCGTGTAATTACCTGACCTTACTAGTGAATTGAGTCTACTAGTAATATAGATTGTGATACCCATTCTAGGGAATCTTCTTTACCTCATCGGTAGTATCAGTTGTTTTGTCAGACTTTACGTTATGAACCTACGTTAGAGTTTTTGTTGTCTTACTAGAGACAAGCAAAGGTTCCGTTTGGTAAGTTTTAGTGTCATTAGGTTCACATACGGGACTGGTCATTATGACTTCTTCAACTTCAATTTCCCAAGATACTTCTGGATGTTCTGGAATATCTTGATTTCGGGGTTTTTCTACAGGAAAAGTAATATCCCCTGACCTTACGTTTTCATCTTTCGGTTCTTTATATCCCTCATTGTCCTTTTAAACCGGAACCTCATGTCTTTCTTCGTCCCGTTTCTGATTATCTCAAAAGGGTTCTCTTGTTTGACCAGTATCGTTTGTGGGAAAAGGTTGTTGTGTTCTTTTCTGAGATGTGTACCTGTAGTGGTCTACCAGTTATGGTTTTAGTCTAACTAATATAAGATACGTCGGTTTCCACCTCTGCGAGATATGTGAGTCGTTTTTGTTCTGGCCCTTGACTGACACCGAGTCTAGTACTTAAGGAATCTGTTTTAAGTCTGAATTTAACTTCTTTGATTCCCTTTGTAGATCTGGTAAGTTTACACTGGACAAAGTTCAGGGATTACTAATATGTCCCTCTTTATAGTTATTAGAGTCTATACGTCTACTGTGGTGGGAATACCGTCTTTCACTTCTGCTTGATTTTTCGGAGAACTACTTTCACTTTCTCCTCTCGCTTTTTCAACCGAATTTCGAGTTGTAAGTACCGTAGACCAGGGTAATGAAGTACCCTTTATCTACCCCTTTGTCACCTTTGTCATAGTCTGAAATAAAACCCCCCGAGGTTTTAGTGACGTCTAACACTAACATCGGTACTTTAATTTTCTGCGAATGAGGAACCTCCCTTCAATACTGGATCTATTGTATAACTTTTCGTCTCTGTAATGAAACGGTTGTTTCCAGGTAGATCAGTTCCGATACCAAAAACGTCACCAGTACATATCTACACTCTCAGTCTGACACTTTTTTCGACTCGTTACTTCTTTGCTACCAAAATTTACACCACAAACTCTTCTGAGACCTCTCAGGGAACTTGACGTTCCTCTAGGTTGGTCAGGTAAGATTTCCTCTAGTCAGGACTCACAAGAAACCTTCCTGACTACGATTTCGACTTTGAGGTTATGAAACCGGTGGACTACACTTCTCAACTAAGTGACCTTTTCTGAGACTACGACCCTTCCTAACTCCCGTCCTTCTCATCCCCTGCTGTCTCCTACTCGACCGATCTACCGTAGTGTCTGAGTTACCTGTACTCAAACTCACTTGAGATCTTCAACCACTACCTGTCCCTCCGGACCGCACGACTCTAAGTACCTCAGCGCTTCTCAGCCTGTCCTGACTCACTGACTTGACTTGACTTGCTAATATGTCACCTTCACTCTTTATCTAAGTTCCCTAATACAGACTATCTGTGTCATGGACTTCTTGATACCTACCTCCAAGTACTGTAACATGTCCTATGACCCTAGTTCTGGTAGGTGTTCTTTTTCTTTACGTTTTTCCTTTTAGCGACAGACTTCTCTGGAATGTTTATCGACACTTTTTTTTTTCTCTTCACTTTTCGTTTACTCTTTTCCTTTCTATATGGGTAAACTTACGTCTCAAGGTTTCTGATCGTTCCTCCATATTCTTTCGTACCTCTTCCGTTACCGTGGGGTGAGGTCATGAGAACGGACCTTTTAGGGTACCTACCTCCTCGGACCATCCAACGTCAGGTACCCCAACGATTCTCAGTCTGTGTTGCCTCACTGAAGTGAAACTGAAAAGTGAAAGTACGTAACCTCTTCCTTTACCGTTGGATGAGGTCACAAGAACGGACCTCTTAGGGTCCCTGTCCCCTCGGACCACCCGACGGCAGATACCCCAGCGTGTCTCAGCCTGTGCTGACTTCGTTGAATCGTCGTCGTCATCGTCGTCACATTTTTTTGTAAGGAGTCACTAGTCGTGTTTCTTTATCTCCTACCCTTTCTGATCTCTAGAGAAGTTCTTTTAATCTCTTGGTTTCCATGTAAAGTACGTTTATGCCCCTGTTATTTCCTATTNGTGCTGACTTCGCTGAATCGTCGTCGTCATCGTCGTCACATTTTTTTGTAAGGAGTCACTAGTCGTGTTTCTTTATCTCCTACCCTTTCTGATCTCTAGAGAAGTTCTTTTAATCTCTTGGTTTCCTTGTAAAGTACGTTTATGCCCGTGTTATTTCCTATTCTTTACCATACCTGGATTGTCTTCGTCTTCTATAATTCTTCTCCACCGTTCTTGTATGTCTTCTTGACATTTTTCCTCTAGAAGTGATGGGTCTTTTAGTGCTTACACACTAGTGAGTGGATCTCGGTCTATAGGACCTTACGTTTCAGTTCGCCCGGAATCCTTCGTAGTCATACTTGTTTCGATCACCTGCACTACCTTAAGGTCAACTCGATAAAGTTTAGGATTTTCTACTACGACACTTTCACGGCTGGAGTTATACTGTCGTATAAACCTTTTGAGTCGTCACGGGTGTCCTGATCTTTTTCAGGCAAAAGTAAGGTTAGGATTTCTTTTCGTTACGGTTTCTTACGAGTTGGATACGTGTTTACTGGAGCAGAGTGTGTGATCGTTTCATTACGAATTTTAAAAGGTCCGGTCCGAAATTATCATGTACTTGGCACTTGAAGGTCTACAAGTTCGACCAAAACTTTTCCGTCTCCTTGATCTCTAGTTTAATGGTTGTAGACGACCTACTAGTTTTTTCGTTCTCTCAAGGTCTTTTTGCAGATAAAAACGAAATAATCGATACGGTTTCGGAAACTGACACACTTAGTGTTGCTTGACACCTTTTAAGACTTTCTCTGCCCCTATGGTCTTGTGAATAAGACGGAGAACTCTTAAGACATACGTCCAGTTCTTTGTTGTCAATCTTGACCTGTACCTTGTTGCCTGACCAAGGTTTAGTCCTTTCCCCATGAAGTTCCGGTATATAACAGTGGGACAAATAAATTGAATATACGTCTCATGTAATACACTTTATGAGCCACCTACTTCGTGTTCGACCTTAGTTCTAACGGTCCTCTTTTTAGTTATTGGAGTCTATACATCTACTGTGGTGGGAATACCGTCTTTCACTTTTTCTTGATTTGTCGGAGAACAACTTTCACTTTCTCCTCTCACTTTTTCAACCGAATTTTGAGTTATAAGTTTTTTGATTCTAGTACCGTAGGTCAGGGTAGTGAAGTACCGTTTATCTACCCCTTGGTTATCTTTGTCACTCTCTGAAATGACAACCCTCGAGGTTTTAGTGACGTGTACCACTGACGTCGGTACTTTAATTTTCTGTAAATGTCGAACCACTTTTTAATACTGGTTGAATATGTCGTATAATTTTTCGTCTCTGTAATGAAACGGTTGTTTCCAAGTAGATCAGTTTCGATACCAAAAAGGTCATCATTACATACCTTCACTCACAACCTGATATTTCTTTCGACTCACGGTTTCTTAACTACGATAACTTGACACCACAACCTCTTCTTAGAACTCTCAGGGAACCTGACGTTCCCCTATGTTGGTCAGTTAGGATTTCCTCTAGTCAGAACTTATAAGTAACTTTCCTGACTGCGACTTCGACTTTGAGGTTATGAAACCGGTGGACTACGCTTCTTGACTGAGAAAACTTTCTGGAACTAGCACTCTTTTTAACTTCCGTCCTCCTCTTCCCCTGTTGTCTTCTACTCTACTAACCCACCACAGTGGCTGAGTTACCTGTACTCAAACTCATTTGAGGCCCTCAACCACAACCTGTCCCTCCGGACCCTACGACACCAGGTACCCTAACGTTTCTCAGTCTGTACTGAGTCACTCACTTGACTTGAACTCCTCGATTAATTGACTTATCCAAACCCGAACCATCAGTGTGTTTGATTTCAACGTTGACTGAACTTGTGTATGATTTTGAAACCAACTTTAGTTAACTAAGGAGACTTCCATTCCTAAAAAGTATATATTTATTATACTTCCACTATTTTCGTGGAAGATTTATTCCATTTCATGTATGACGTGGACCGTCTGTTGGATCGTTTAAATATATGGGGTCCTTAACCGTTTAGAAAAGACTGCTCACCATTTATTTCAAAGTGATCTCGTAGTCAAGTCAAGTCAGCGAGTCAGCACAGGCTGAGAAACACTGGGGTACTTGTTGTCGTACGGTCCGGAGGGACAGGTAGTAGTTGAAGACCTCAAATGGGTCTGGGTACAGGTAGCTCTTCTACTATGGTAGGTTGGTACAATAGGAGACAACAAGGAGGACGGGAGTTAGAAAGGGTCGTAGTCCCAGAAAAGGTTACTCAGTCAAGAAACGTAGTCCACCGGTTTCATAACCTCAAAGTCGAAGTTGTAGTCAGGAAGGTTACTTGTGGGTCCTGACTAGAGGAAATCCTACCTGACCAACCTAGAGGAATCAGTGTAGGTA
This sequence comes from Capra ibex, assembly GCA_006410555.1. NCBI lineage: Eukaryota > Metazoa > Chordata > Mammalia > Artiodactyla > Bovidae > Capra > Capra ibex. The sequence continues at coordinate 31,846,028 of SJYO01041852.1, read as the reverse complement.
AAAAAAAAAAATTATATAACGGACACCGAGATAACAGGATGGTGACGTTTTATAATAGACGTTACGGATTTTGTTAAAAAGAGACCGGAAATGTCTTTTTCAAGGACTGGACACTTCATGTTTTATCACGAATAAAAGTAATCAGTTTTTTCTAAGGTATTGGATTTGTTGAGAACTAAAAAATTGTTCTCTGGAAACGTCAAACTTTAATTTATTATTATCAGTGAATTCGTCATGAAGGATAAAGTGAAATAATTGAGTGATTCAAGGAGTTTCAAACCATTCCATCCGTGATAATAATAGAGGTACCTGGTCACTTCTTTCACTTCGTGTCTTTACAATTAAATTGATGTTCGTCACATGGATTGTAAATTTGAGCCCAAGTCTCAAATACAAGAATTTATACACAGAGGGTTTTCGGTATATTTCAAGAATAATGTAGATCTACTCTTCCTTTCACTTTGTGAGACTCAATACTTATGAGACGGATTAAACTTTGAAATAAAACAGGACGATCACATATTGATTGACTAGGAGACACATACACCTTTTTGATCACTGGACCCCTCACTGCAGTGAGAGTCCAACAGATTTTGAAAACCTCTGTGTCTTCGTCCTCTGACACTCTTCTTTTGAAGGATACTGTAACTTCTTTTTGATCACTAAACTTACCCCAGTCACGGAAACTGTCATCCGCACACTACGCACATACTAAAACCAAAACTACTGTCGAGTCATATAACGTCATAGGGCAAATGGGTGTAACTGGGTTTCGGTAACTTCAAGACATAGGTGGTTGAGTAAACTATCCGTGGTCGTTACGTGTACGGTTCTATTCGTTTTTTACTCTTTTCTTTATTCCTTTGACTACATCCTTACGTTTTTTGGAAATTTGTACATCTAACAAATTTCTCAACTGCATCGTATTACAATTGTCCTATCTGAAAACCCAATTTCAACCCGAACTTAGGTCAACTTCAAGTGTTTAACGTATGACCCACTGGAACACATTCAAAAAATCAGAAAGACGAGAGATTAAAGAAATAGACACTTCACAACTAATATTCGCATGGGTATTGTGTACTAACAACCCCTCTAATTTCGTCCGTGATGAAGATGTAACCAATAGTACATCATTCTTGATTGTCTGATTTCCAATAATAATATAGGATTTCGTCTGGAACAGTCACGTCCTTAACTGAAAAAGGTGGAGACGTAGGGGTCACGGAGTCCGTCTCGAACCGTGTACCACTTACTATTTATTCATGACTGACTTAATTTTTCGTCGACTATAAGTGAAAGAGAAGATTCATCTTTGAATAGAAAGAGAGAACGGAAGAAGTTTGGAGACCACGTACTCACATTTTGTCAGTAAAGAAACACCAACTATTTCGTGACAAGAACTTTATACTCATGAACTACTCATGAAAGGTTCAAGTCGAAGGTTAGACAATTTACCTTAATTATGGTACACAAATGAACATAGAGTCTTATTCATATCCTTAAGTTAATTTCCACATCTTACTGAAATCCCTCTTCTACAATGTATTTGTAATTTTAAAACCGTAATAGGAAACAATCATGTATATTTCCAAAGTCTAAATGGAGGGATATTAAGTAGGAAGTAACTCATCTCTCTATATGTCACCTCTTTTTATTCGAGAAATCATTCAACATGATACTCCTGACTTGTTGATGTACCATTTTTTTTACGTTCGTTTCTTATGAAGAAAAGTCCTTACTTTCGGTGTTGTACGGTGAGTGAGTTATGTTTGGTAGGTTTCTAAGTTTATTTAGACTTTAATGGAGTGACGGAGGTCTCGAGGGGGAGGTTAGATCAGAGGAGGGACGAAGAGTGGGGATTGAGTGACGTAAGATCTGAGAGATGGGAAAACTGATGAGAATTCACACGGGTTTTGTGTGGATAGAGTCCTGTAAACGTAGTCGATAAGTAATGTGGAATTTATAGGAGGGGTGTTGAGTCAGGACATAGGACACATACAAAGACGAGTTTATAAAGACGAAGACTTTTCAGAAAGGGACGTTGAAATAGTTTTTAATGTAGGATCCAATGGAAAAGATAAAAAATAAAATATAATATTTGGTTATTGTTATATAACATATTACTGTAAACGACGGATAAAGAAAGTGTTTAATGTTTGAAAATTCTGAAAAAATAACTTCGTAAAACATAGGAACCTGGGATCTTATCACGGACTATACATTTTCTCCGTATTATTTGATCCCCAAGAATAACTTCTTCGAGAATAAATTATTGGAGAATAATTTTCTTGAACACTGTCGTACTTTCAGAGAACTGTGGAAGATGACTTTTATGATTACCTGAACCGTCACTCCTCTAGTCTAAAGACCAAGATCAAGACGATTGTAGTAGAGTCCGTTGAGTCATAAGAGATCAACGTTACAAGAGTGAATATTTGATTCTCAACTTACCTTAAACCTAAAAAAATAAAGACGCACTATATCTTTGATATATCTCCTTCAACCAACCTGTGTCCCGTACAAATACTCAACCCGAATCTTGTGTCAAAAATGAAGTCGGTTTCTAAAGGACAAAAGTGGATAAAATACATAACCCGAGGATATCTGTGGTGAAATTACAGACTTCTCGTCTAAAGTACTGATTCTCTGTTTCTTACTTTTATATCATCTCGAGATTAAGCAAACTTCCGTCCTCCTCTTCCCCTACTGTCTCCTACTCTACCAACCTACCGTAGTGGTTGAGTTCCTTCTACTCAAACCCATTTGAGACCCTCTACCACTACCTGTCCCTCCGGACTGTACGACACCAAGTACCCCAACGTTTCTCAGGCTGTACTGACTCGCTGACTTGTCTTTACTTGACTTGACTTGACTTAAACACACAAACAAACCAACGAACCTTACCGATAGACAAACCAGTTTTTATCGTAACATTAAGTGATACTATTTTATTTTAGACTGACATTTATACTAACAGTCGTACCAGAATCGTAACCGTTCCTAATTAGACCCGAGTGAGAAACACCAGAAATTAAATAATCGAACCAAATATACTATGCACAAAAAAATCTTTAACTCCATATTTTAGTAGTAAAATNCGTTTCTCAGTCTGCGCTGACTCGTTGACTTGTCTTTACTTGACTTGACTTGACTTAAACACACAAACAAACCAACGAACCTTACCGATAGACAAACCAGTTTTTATCGTAACATTAAGCAATACTATTTTATTTTAGACTGACATTTATACTAACAGTCGTACCAGAATCGTAACCGTTCCTAATTAGACCCGAGTGAGAAACACCAGAAATTAAATAATCGAACCAAATATACTATGCACAAAAAAATCTTTAACTCCATATTTTAGTAGTAAAATTCGTTATTAACTTCCGTACTATAATTAAAATGAAACCCCGAGAATCCTGGTTCTTCATCGGTTCGTGTTCACTACTTAATCTACCTCACAATAAAGTTTGTGTGTGTATAATTGGTAAAAATTAAAGTAATTAGTAAACTCTGTAAGATTTATACACTCTTAAATTAACTCTCAGGTCTTTTATCTGGTTACTACTGATGTAAAATTTGTGTGTTCACATTTATTATAAAACGACTTGACTCTACTTTAAAGTCCCAGTCAAGGAAATCCAAAAGAACTTTGAAATATGTTTTACACTTAATTTGATTAATAGAGAGGGATTTATATTTAAGACTCGTATAGAGTGAAAATAGGATCTATCACAATTTATTTCCATGATCTGACGACCTCCCTCTGGATTACTAAAGTGACAAGATTTTGTGAGGTCACTTCCCCTCTCTCATCGAATCGTAAATATGTCGAAACACTTTGTATCTCTTTTGCAAATAATCGTTAGGTAAGACACACTAGAAATGTATTTGGGTAGAAAAACTTGTGGATACCCTACTGTCGGGAGGTTTAGAAGAAATCAAGGTTTAGGAATCGTAAGTCGAGGTTCTCGAAGTTTCTTCTTAAGAACCCATGAATAGGTGATGAAATTTTTTTTTTTTTAGGTTTCGAACACCCCACACCACCTTCCCTTATTGTGCTTTAAGTTTTTTTCTTTTCTTTATTGACTGAAATTCAGAGTCGACAGGTGTAGGATTCCTTTAATATTGAGACCGACGAGATAAGAATCTCTAATCCATTTTGGCTGTTCTTACAGTGAAACGAAGGGTGTGTGATAAGACTGGATTAAAAGAAAGAGACAAGAAGTAAAAGACAGTTGTTTAAGAATCACTGTTGTACGTGTGTGTCTACTTCCGACGAGGCACACTCTGTCCGGGTTTGTTACGCCTCCACAGGATCGTCGTCGCACAATTACTGAGGACTGTCCCCAGGGGAAGGTAAACAGGAGTTTTAAACCCGGAACCCCTCCATTCAAGTGACTTTCGGACATTGTGATCCACCACCCACTTTCCCTTTATTTATTTATTTGGTCACCTATTAGATTCGCCCAACTTTGGGAAGAGGTTCCGTATCCTCTCCGGGCGTAGGTAGTGTACTACTGTAATATTTAGACATACGAAACGTTCCGTTGCTGTACTTTTTAATCTGACTTGTTCGGCGTCTACGCGTTAAACAGTCGGAGGTTCCTTTCCAATTACGTTCAATTTATAACTGTACAGTCGTTATTCCTAATGCGGTTAATATTTAAATGTGGTTGTGGCCGACGTGAAATTACTGACACACTGTGACTGTCCAGTTGTGTCCTCCCTTCTTACTGTGGTATCTTTACTCGTGTGAACCTGAAAAATTCTTAGAGGCAAAAATTAAGGGGAGATAGAATGGGAATATTATTCTCTAAATGATACACCTTAACCGAGTGAACCAATACGTCCGACTTTTCAAGGTTCTCTCTCATTCAGTCGTTCGACCTCTAGGTCCTTTCGACTACCACATCAAGACCAGATTCAGGTTTCCGGACCCTTGGTTCTCCGATCTACCATATCAAGGACGGGTTTCCAACTGTCCGATCCCTGGGTCTTTTCCTACTACGAAGTCACTAACAGTTTTCTGTCCCCTTTTTTTACGATTATAGGGTAAAGTTTCCATCGGTTCATCCTTGTCAAAAGAAAATAAGTCCCCTCTCAGTCCGAAAAACAAAATAAGTCCGAAAGTTGGCTGATCTACTCTAGATAAATGTAACCCCTCCCGTTAGATAAAATAAATCAGAATAAATACATTTATAATCCTCTTCCGTAACCGCTGGGTGAGGTCATGAGAACGGACCTTTTAGAGAACCTACCCCCTCGGACCGTCCGACGTCAGGTACTCCGGCGATTCTCAGTCTTCGCTGACTCGCTGAAGTGAAAGTGAAAAGTGAAAGTACGTAACCTCTTCCTTTACCGTTGGTTGAGGTCTCAAGAACGGACCTCTTAGGGTCCCTGTCCTCTCGGACCACCCGACGGTAGATACCCCAGTGTGTCTCAGCCTGTACTGACTACACTGAATCCTCGTCGTCGTCGTCGTACATTTATAATTAGAGTAGGTTTTCGTCTCTGTGAGTCTTATTACACACTAATTTATAGACCATGAACCACTGGGTCTTTTTAACTGTATATTTTAATTGGTAGAGTCGAGAGTAGACTCGAGAACACACTTTCACTTTCACTTCAGTGAGTCAGTACAGACTGAGAAACACTGGGGCACCTGACATCGGATGGTTCGAGGAGACAGGTACCCTAAGAGGTCCGTTCTCATGACCTCACCCAACGGTAAAGGAAGAGGTCCCCTAGAAGGACTGGGTCCCTAGCTTGGGTCCAAAGGGCGCAACCTCCGTCTACGAAATTGGAGACTCGGTGGTCCAATGATTGTAGATTTGTCAATGTCTTGTTAAAGATACATGACCCGTGATGCGATTTTCGAAACGTAAATACGGGGATATTTCCTATTGTGTTAGATTACTTCGATGTCATGTCTCGTAAACGTAGTTAAGATAAACGATCTACTCTCCAATTTATTGAAAGAGTTTCAGTGTTTCGACAATTCATTTCCCTGGATCTAACCTTTAGATCTAACCTTCGACTCGAGTACATGAGTGGTGAGAGGAGATGACTATGACTTTCTTCAAGAGTGATTATACATAAGTTTGTTGAATCACTGTTTGCACATATATTACTACAACAACAAATCAACGATTCAGTACGGGCTGGAACACTAGGGTACCTGATATCGGACGAGACAGGTACCCTAATGTTACCGTTCTTATGACCTCACCCGACAGTAAAGAAAGAAATCCACTAGAAACACTGGGTTCCTAGTTTGGATTCAGACGACGTAATCGTCCACCTAAGAAATGGTTACTTGGTATACTACAATCTTCTCTACTTTAGAAATAATAGAATACAAAAGATAAAGACACGTAAGAAAGAGACCCGACAAAGTCCATAATACAGGTTATATAGATAACTTTACATCGTTTTTAAGTAGTAACGTCAATGGGTCCTCCTTCTCTTTTTATGGTTACTGGGTCTTTTATTTTTATTTAATAGAGAGAACTTTAGTTCAATACTAATAATAAACTTTACAGATAAAGTAATTTATTCCTTGATCTACTATAGTAAATTAAAACTTATAAAACTGAGTCAAAGTGGTCACCGTGAATTGACTGTGTGCGAGAACATACTCTGTTGGTTACATGTACAGTATACATATAACAGTGAGAAGAGTGATTTAAATAACAGTGAGAAGAGTGATTTAAACTGACTAAATCCGTTTTAGTTATATCGAGAAAAATTTTTCTTTCTTTTTTTACCTTTTTTTTTACTACCAGTAATTATAGAAGTTTCTCCATCAGAATTCACTGAAACTTTTTTTGAATTCAATGATGTCAAAGGGTTCCATATCACAATTAGCGAGTCAGCACAGACCGAGAAACGTTGCGATACCTGACATCGGTGGTCCGAAGAGACAGGTACCCCTAAGAGGTCCATCCTTATGACCTGACCCAACGGTACGGGAGGAGTCAACTAGAACGGTTGGGTCCCTAGCTTGGCTGGATAGAAACGGAGAACGAAACCGTCCGGTCACTATTTCTAGTGAACACAGTGGACCCTTAGGAACCCTTCTCTATCCTACATAATTAAAAGAGTAATACTTTTGGTTTTATCTTTTGTCTTAACAGACCAAGACTATCGGTTCGTATTTTTGTGACCTTCACGAGAAATTATGAAGTACTTTGAAGAGTTTCCCGTACAATCCTTATTAAATTTTGAACGTATTTATAATTCGAAGGTAACCCATAGTAGTGAGAATGACTTGCGATAAATCAAAAAATTTAGATGACTGACATTGAGTGTACTTCAATATTGTCTCTTTTTCGTTTGGTTTGTAAAATTCCCGTAATGGTAGATTTGATAATACAACTAAACGACGAAGTTTACAACAAAGATGGAAATCTTTAGTGATAATAAGTTTATGGATAAGTACGGATCTCTTTGTTTATTACGGATATTTAAACTAGTTTCTTTAGTCATTCCTGAAAGAATTACCTACGTAAAAGTCCTATTGAAATAGACACATAGAAAAGGTTTTTGGAGGTGAAATATCAGTCCGGGGTGTTCCTACTGTAATGACGAACAATACATGTCTTTCTGTGATTCAATTTCGACAACCCTGAGTCAGTCTTAAGCCTGGGTATCTCTTCCATTTACTCGACTCTTTTTTTAACTTACTTTGAGTCCTTCTATACGAGTTCGTACCCCTTCGGCTAGATGAAAACAAACATTCCGAGTTGTACCCACACCACATCCCGATCCGTATCCCGTGATAATAATGTAGATCAAGTCCAAACCCGATATCATCGTTGTAATTTAGTGTACTTTTCTGGTTTCGTGTTTCTGTCAATACCCGTCCTCACTTTTTACATTAGTCACCTTGTTTCAAACTACACCATTGTTGTATCGACTGATAGGTTGAGTCCTTTGTTTTGTACTTTTTTTTAGTCTTATTGAGTTAGAACCAAACAATATAGAAAGAGGTTTTTTTCCTTGTTATGAAGAAACCTCTTTACAAATTAGGGTCCCTACAAGTTCTTAATATGGTTTAATTTAACCTCGTTTAAAGTAACAATTTTTCACTCCTTCACTAGTTTCTTTGTCTTCCTACTTCGTTACAAATTCCCTGTCATCTTAGTTGGACTTTCCCGAAGTCTACAAATTTCGACCTTATTAAACTCTTTTTATTTATTTTTTATCTGTTATATGATAACCTACTATAAGGTTTTATATTTTATTTACAGGTATTCAGGTGTCACACATTTATTGAATAACTTCTTTATGTATTTATTTATTCCCTCTTGGTCTGTTTAAGAAGCATTTCTTAAGGTTTATCAAATACACCAATAAGAAGGAGTTCTTTCACCTGAATTTTGAGGTTTGTTAAACTCGGTAGTATTCTAGGTCGTTAAAGTGAGGACCCTTATATAGGTCTTTTCTACTTTCGAAATTAAACTTTTCAATGTACGTGGGACTACAAATATTTTCGTGATAAATGTTATCGGTTTTGTGTCTCTATTAGGTTAACAGGTTTTGTTAACCGAATTCTTTATAACACACATATATATATATATATATATATATATATATGTGTGTATGTTACCTTATAATGAGTCGGTTTTTTCACTTTGTAACGGTAAACGACTTTGTACCTACCTGGATCTCCTATAATATGAGTCACTTCATTCAGTTCTCTCTCTGTGTAAAGCATACTATAGTGAATATACACCTTAGACTTGTCACTATTTTTACTTAGATATATATTTTGTCTTTGTCTGGGTGTCTGTATCCTTTGTTTGAATACCAATGGTTTCACCCTTCCCTCCTCTCTTCTCTATTCAATTCTCATACCCTAAAATCTATGTTTGATGATTGTATTTAATCTGTGCTTTGTTTTTAAATGATATATCGGGTCCCTTAATAAAATTTGTAGTATATTGTTGGAATTACTTTTTATTATATATATATATATATATTTTGTCTTAATGAAACGAAGATATGGACTTTGATTGTGTTATAACATTTAGTCGATGGCAATTACTTTTTTTTCCTTATCCAAAATCCGTTTACCGAGGTTATTGAATCTTTTCGTCTGACGACTTGGTACTAATCACAGTAGTCATTAGTTGTTTTACTTTTATTATTAAGTTATATCGTAGTGATATTGTTTTACTGTATATAAATTTTATTAATATAACTATTGGTCATGACCATTTACTTTCCCTTTACTATACGAGTAGTGTTGTTAATACTCTTATTTAATCATGCCATTACACTAAATTTTGAATTTTCATCAGACAGGTTCATAAAAAATAAAGATCCTTATAAGATAGGTTTCCTTTACTAACTCTTCGTTACATTTTACGATACATATTTTTTCTAATAAGTAACGTCATAAACAACATTAAATTCTTTTAATTCTCTTTCTGTTAACCTCTGTTAGGTCCATATATTAAAGAGTCCATTTATTACCATATTGATATTCAAGATAATTTTAAATGTAATTCCACAGACAATACCTGACGTAATACCTGGGTGTCTAAAGTATGTAACTTTGGAATTGGTGGTTACACTGGTTTAGCTTCATTCCGGAAATTTTTTCAATATTTCTATTTCTTTTCAGTACGTACACTCTGGGATTAGAGTAGCTAAACCACCACGAAGATGTCCTTCATCTTATTTGTACTCTAGAGAGAGAAAGAGAGAGAGAACGAAAGAGCCGTCTCTCCTTTCCGGTACACTCTTGTGTCTACTACCGGCACGTGTACGGTTCTTCTCTTCCGAATGATTTTGAGGTGGGACTCCAGTTGAAATAAAATCTGACTCTCGGGGGTCTTAACACTTTTTTTATGTAAAGATAACAAAAATTTTGTTTGTCAGACACGATAAAACAATGTCGGTATGTTCGATTATGTCACCGGTAAGTAATTTAGTTCTTCTGTAAGTACTATATAACCATTTTCCTGTTTCCGTCAATTGATTTTTTTATACACGTAATATTTGATTTAAATTTTTGTCGATAAGAAGTCACCGCATTGTGAAAATCTTTCCCTCTCTTATATAAGTTTTATAATTTGTCTCGAAGATAGAATATAACTTTAATAACCAATAAATTTAATAAAATAAAAGAGGAATAAATACTAAATAACATAATCGGTACCGGTTTTAATCAAAAATAAATAACACACACACACACACACACACACAGACACAATCAATGAGTAAGTATAGACTGAGAAACATTTTGGTACCTGACACCGAATGGTCCAAGGAGACAGGTACCTCAAGAGGTTCGTTCTTATGATCTTACCCAACAGTAAGGGTAGAGGTCCCACTAGAAGGTTTGGGTCCCTAACTTAGGTCCAGAGGGTGTAATGTTCGTCTAAGAAGTGGTAGACTCGTTGGTCTCTTTAATAATAAATTTTATTGAAATTATATTAGGAGTCAAGTCAAGTCAAGTCAGCGAGTCAGTACAGGCTGAGAAACGCTGGGGTACTTAGTGACGTGGTCCGGAGACAGGTAGTGGTTGAGGGCCTCAAGGGAGTCTGAGTGTAGGCAGCTCAGTCACTACGGTAGGTTGGTAGAGTAGGAGACAGCAGGGGAAGAGGAGGACGGGGGTTAAGGAGGGTCGTAGTCTCAGAAAAGTTTACTCAGTTGAGAAGCGTACTCCACCGGTTTCATGACCTCAAAGTCGAAGTCGTAGTAAGGGAGGTTTCTTTAGGGTCCCGACTAGAGGAAGTCTTACCTGACCAACCTACCGTCTATATTTGTTCCTTTACAGTTGTAAGATCAGGACATTTTACTTCGGAACACCACCTTCGTTATATGTTGGACTTCAGTTGACAACCCAGGATGCTGAAATTGTCTTCACTTTTTTTTTTTTTGGGTTCCTCTTTTAAATCCGCTACTTTTATAGTCTCCATGGTTGTCTTGTAAAGTACGTTTGCACCCGTACTATTTCCTGTCTTTACCATACTTGGATTGTCTTCGTTTTTTATAATTCTTCTATATCGTTCTTATGCGTCTTCTTGATATGTTTTCTAGAAATACTGGGTCTATTGGTACTATCACACTAGTGATTGGATCTCGGTCTGTAAGACCTTACGTTTCAGTTCACCCGGAATCCTCCGTAGTCATGCTTGTTTCGATCACCTCCACTACTTTAAGGTTAAGTCGATAAAGTTTAGGATTTTCTATTACGAGACTTTCCCGACGTGAGTTATACTGTCGTTTAAACCTTTTGAGTCGTCACCGGTGTCCTGACGTTTTTAAGTCAAAAGTAAAGTTAGAGTTTCTTCCGTTACGGTTTTTTACAAGTTTGACGGTGTGTTAACGTGAGTAGAGTGCACAATCGTTTCATTACGAATTTTAAGAAGTTCGGTCCGAAGCTGTCATACACTTGGTACTTGAATGTCTACAAGTTCGACCTAAATCTTTTCAGTCTCCTTGGTCTTAGTTTAACGGTTGTAAACAACCTAGTAACTCTTTCGTACTCTTTTTATAAATAAAGACGAAATAACTGATAAGGTTTCGGAAACTGACACACTTAGTGTTGTTTGACACCCTTTAAGAATTTCTCTTACGGTCTGGTAGACTGGACGGAGAACTCTTTAGACATACGTCCAGTTCTTCGTTGTCAATCTTGACCTGTACCTTGTTGTCTGACCAGGGTTTATCCTTTTCCTCATACAGTTCCGACATATGAGAGTGGGACGAATAAATGAATATATGTCTCATGCAGTACTCTTTGCGACCCGACCTTCTTCGTGTTCGACCTTAGTTCTAACGGTCTTCTTTATAGTTATTGGAGTCTATACGTCTGCTCTGGTGGGAATACCGTCTCTCACTTTTGCTTGATTTCTCGGAGAACTACTTTCACTTTCTCCTTTCACTTTTTCAACCGAATTTTGAGTTATAAGTTTTTTGATTCTAGTACCGTAGGTCAGGGTAGTGAAGTACCGTTTATCTACCCCTTTATTACCTTTGTCACTTTCTGAAATGAAAACCCTCGAGGTTTTAGTTTCGTCTACCACTGACATCAGTACTTTAATTTTCTTTAAACGAGGAACCTTCTTTTTCATACTGGTTGGATCTGTATAATTTTCCGTCTCTGTAATGAAACGGTTGTGTTCAGGTAGATCAGTTTCGATACGAAAAGGGTCATCAGTACATACTTACACTCACAACCTGATATTTTATCGACTCGTGGTTTCTGGATTACGAAAACTTGACACCACAACCTCTTATGAGAACTCTCAGGGAATCTGAAGAACCTGTAGGTTGGTCAGGTAGGATTTTTTTTTAGTAACGACTAATATAAGTAACCTTCCTGAGTACGACTTCGACTTTGAGGTTGTGAAACCGGTGGACTACGTTTCTTGACTGAGTGACCTTTTCTGGGACTAAGACCCTTTCTGACTTCCCTTCTTCTCTTACCCACTTTTTCCTACTCTACCAACCTATCGTAGTAGTTGAGTTACCTGTACTCAAACTCATTCGAGGTCTTTAACCACTACCTGTCCCTTCGGACCACACGACGTACGGCAGGTATCTCAGTGCTTCTCAGTCTGTACTGACTCACTGACTTGACCAATAGAGAAGTCATGTCATTCTACTAGAGGATAATCCTCAGGGAACTTATACCTTATCCAGTTCGGGTGCAACTTCGTCAAATACAGTAAGAACGGAACCAGTGCTAACCGAGTCCTCAGTTTAGGGGTGACTCGTACGTCCACCCTTATAGTCTCACAGCCTAGTACTCTGTGAAGACGTTTCCTCCCCCAACCATCCCTACGACTCTCTGCAACAGTCTCGGTCACTTCGTTACGGAATGGTCCGTCGGAAACTCAAGTGTCCTTAATTCACTTTATTTGTATTTTATTTTTATCTTATCATTCTTAGTATAAATTTCCTGTTTCCCTAACTTTTTTACTTTTGTTTATACACATTTGTTTTCTTTTTATTTTAACAATCAACTTTAACTAATCCTTTAAGTCCCACTTCTTTACTTCACGGTTACTTATTATTCTGGAAGTCCTGGTTAGATAGAAAGAGAGAGAGAGAGAGAGGTAGATGGATAGTTAGTACACACACACATACATATATGTGTATTATGTATAATATGTACCTTTAATATATATATATAGAGTGTTACTAAGTTGTCTCTGTTAGTTGTACATAAAACGGATCACCGAACACCTTTTACTATTTATCCTTTTTCTGAGTTTCTCAGGACAAATCGTGAGTCACTTTAGGTCTAGGTGGTTTAGATGTATGTACTAAAACCAACAGCATGAGTCAGGGTAAATTAAAGGTAAAATTAACCTTTTCCACGTGACTTCTTGTTTTTTTCTACTATTCGGTAGTGTCTTCAATAATTAAGGTCCTCACTCCTTCTATTACAAACATAAACGGTCTCTTCTCCGTTAATTTCACTCTAATACTAACTTCCCCTATTCTCCGTTTCGTATGTTTTATCGCCGTAATTTTACAAGTTACCTTATTATCGTCGTTCTTCCCGGGTACCGTAACACTAACCAATACTATTTTGAAGGGTCTTTATATTATCAGGGAGTATATTAAACCGGATATACTACTATTATAAGTGTAATTATTTACTATCATGTTATTTTGTAACACTGTAATCTGTGTGACTCGTTATACAATATTTGAGATCAGTCTTCTACGTACTTCTTATTATGTATACATCGTAATGTTAACTTCACTATAATTATTTTTGATATTATTGTTATTCTGATTATTATTAATAATTATTATAATGAATTCATCAGTGAGTCAGTACAGGCTGAGACACATTGGGGTACCTGACATCGGATGGTCCGAGGTGGTAAGTACCCTAAAAGGTCCGTTCTCATGACCTCACCCAACGGTAAAGGAAGAGGTCCCCTAGAAGGACTGGGTCCCTAACTTGGGCCCAGAGGACGTAATTATTAGAAATTTCAAATGTTTACGGACATGATATAGTAAAATAGTAAACAAATGTAAACAAAAATCTTTCGAAAAATCTCAAGATTTAATTGTAAACTCTTGTATGACGATACTCTATAAAACTAGAAAAATTTGAAAATGACAAACGTTTGTCCCCTAGATTCATAGTACAACTTATAGGATGAGTTACTGTATTTACCGAATAGGTACCTCTACCTATCTTTCACATAAGAAGACTGAAATAGGTAAGAATTACTGTCTTTTACTTGACATATAAATTTAATTATATTCTGAATAACAGAGTATTCGGTCCCTTCCCGTCTTCACCTAAGAGTCGAGTTGATATAATAGTCTTGACCCAAAGAGAAATCTACCGAAAGAAGAGACTTTCCGAAAACGTTGAACCATTCGTAGGACCAATGGTTCTCGAGAAATACGAGTGTCAAAACTTTTAGGCAATCTTACCCTAGAAAGAGGATTAAAGTCGTGTGGTTATTCTGACCAGAATAACCCAATACATGGGTACGGATTTAAACTATGCATCCTTGTAACGAAGTAGTTGGTCCCATTTAGTAAGGGGATAGGATAGGTTTTCCAGAACTGTCCTAAAACGGTAGTTATCGGGTGGACCCTGGTGTACCGAAGTCCCTTTTACAGAAGTTTAAAGAACTTCTTTGTATTTGTACCCCCTGTCCTGTGGGACGTCTCGAGTGTGTGTGTTTTATGGTTGATATAAGACGATGACCTCTTTTCCCCATTGAACTTCCTTTATGTGAAGGAAAGTACTGTGAATCTTCGAAACGATAGTTATGAAAGACAATAAATCTAGATTATCGAGATTATTCGAAGACGGAATCAGATGAGCCTAAATGTTACAGTGTCAAAAAGTTACTATAATGTGGAAGTCAATGGACGTAGACATGTGTGTGTGTGTGTGTTATGTGTGTTTGTGTGTGGTACATCAAAGGTCTTATTTTTATTACAGTATAAAAAATGGTCGTCGTGATTTTTTTCTTTTTAATTCTTTACAAAATCTTTATGACTCTCTATTATTAAAGATTGGATACTTTGATATTGATTGGTTGATCGTTAGTTTGTACATATATTTTATTACTATGTAAGTATGTTATTTAGTAAAATCCCAACGATGGTCTCCTACACGAAGACGTTTCACTTTCACTTTCTATACTTTTTCGTTCTTTGTCCTAGACCCTTTGTCTTTTACGTCAGATCTTCTCTACGTTCCTCATTAAGATCTACAACACTTTTCTCAGTACTATCTCCTGACATTTCACGTTCGTTAATCTTTCTCCGTCTAAAAAAATTTTTCTCCTGCAATCTTTTTTTCTTACAAAGATTTTTACTTTATTTAAATATACGATAACTTACACAAATTTGTCCTTTTTTTATGAACAAGTAACCTTTGAAATCTTTCTTTCACCCTTTTTTTGATATTTATTTTTTTTTGTTGATATTTGAGATCTTATTCTTTTACAACGTGTTAGTACCTTTACATTAATATTATATGATACACCGTGTCTAGATAAGAAATCAGTAATTTTACTTCTTAAAACGAAAATGTTTATTATTATGATATTTTAAGTTCCCAAACTTTTTACACATCATCTGGTTGTCAAAGTCCTAGTGAACTCTTTGACGGTCTTTACGTTTAATAAACCAGAGTATAGTCTTCATGACTCAGTTTTTGAGACTGTAAAGAGTATTCCGTCTAAGTCACCATTAATTTATAAAAACAAAAACGAAACGATTCTCTAAGAAACATCGAGGAGGTTAAGACTTACCATTTTGAAGGGTCCATCTTATAGGAACCAAATTCCAAAATAAGGAGAGTCTGAAATTTATGTATAGCATGAAAACGAGAGGTCGGATGTCAAAGACGACTTTTTAGTTGACTATCGGAACGTACACTGAAAAACAAAAATAGAACGACGGAAATTTTACGAAAGAAAAAGAAAAGGACCAAATTAA
The DNA here is from genome assembly GCA_006410555.1 of Capra ibex. NCBI lineage: Eukaryota > Metazoa > Chordata > Mammalia > Artiodactyla > Bovidae > Capra > Capra ibex. The sequence continues at coordinate 31,830,074 of SJYO01041852.1, read as the reverse complement.
TACTATTACAGAACCACACCTAGAGAAACCAACTTAAGTAACATAAAATCTAAAAGACACGAAGGACCTGACCTATAGACAAAACAAAACAAAAGAGGGTATAATCCCTCATAAAACCCCGAAGAGTACACCGAGTCAGTATTTATTAGGCGGATGGTTACGACCTCTGCGTCCGAGTTAGGGACCTAACCTTTCTAAGGGACTTGCTCCTTTACCGTTGGGTGAGGTCATAAGAAAGGACCTCTCAGGGTACCTGTCTCCTCGGACCGCCCGATGTATCACGTGTCCCAACATTTATCTGTGCTGACTCACTGATAACTCCCTTATAAAATCGGTTTATTTATTTCCCACCCCCACCTAAGACGGAGAAGTAGACAGACAAGATCTATAACAGGGTTTCCAGGGAATTTTATAGAAAAAAAAAAGGGGTTATAGAAGAACGACATGGCTAATCCACCACTGGTGATAAGGTAGAGGGTCCACCGACTCCGTCAGAAGACATAACGGGTCAGATGACGACTGAAGAAGATGTCATAAAAAGTAAAATCAATAACATAAGAAGTCGAGACTAAAAAAAAGAAAAGTTATAAAAGATTAAGAAACAACTTCAAGAGTAACACAGTGAGATAAGAATAGGTTCCAAATCACTTGTGAAAATACTGGTACCAAAACTTGATAAATAATTCCTTTTACGAATAAAGACAAAGTAATCAAACAGGGGGATGTGGATGGGGTACAAACGGTTACGACCTCTGGGTCCGAACTGGGAACCCAGTTTTTATAGGGGTCTCTTCCTTTACTGTTGGGGCAGGTCATAAGAACGGATCTCTTAATGTACCTGTCTCCTCTGACAGGTACCCCAGTGTTTCTCAACGTGTGGTGACTTATTGATTATGAAGATGAAAAGTACGGAACTTAAAATAGAACAAGAAAGTAAACCTTGTATCAGGAGACAAAAGAATAAAAAACTTGAAAGGGATAAACAAAGATATTTTGCTTCGATTTATAAATGGTTGGAACTAGAACGTCCGTATAGGAACACATCCTCATAGGGACACATCAGACACGCATCATCGAAACCACCCTTTTGAGCTAGACGTTGTTCACTTCTATTCCCGAAAAAGACCCTTTGTGACCCCGGTAGTGGAACCGTCCCCACTCGGTTCTCATACCGATGTCAGTCTCGGGTCGTACCTTGCCCCGAAGAGGGGTCTTTGTGACCCCCGGTGACGGAGTTACCCCACCCCGATCTCGGACTCCTCGATCTCGTTCTCGGACCACATTTTTCATCAAAGAAGACCCCACACGACCGTCGATGGGGAAATCGTTCTTCTAACCTCAATTCCGACTCCCCGACCTCAATCTCGGGTCACACCTGACACCTAACATGAACGTACCAGAACCTTCCGACCGATCTCTTGGAAACGAGTCAAACCTTTACTCGTTCGGGTACCTATGTGAAATTCCCGGGTCAGAACTAAAGGATTTTGAGAGACCAAGAGAGTCAGTTTTCGGAGTGTCCAAACGTTTTGGTCTGTGCTCCCGAGTAGAAAAACTACGGTCTAAATAGGATCCCGACCACCATGGGTTACACCCCAAGTCTAGGGAGTGAGGGGTCCCTATTATGAGTTCGAACACTACTATATAAAAAGGAGAAGACTTAGTGGGTGGTCTCTACACCTAGGTTTGATTTCTAGGAAAAAAAAGAGAGGATGGATGGAGTCACACCAGAAAAGTGACATAGAAACCATCATCTTCTAGGAAAGACAATCACAAGTTCAACAAGAGTCTCTGTCAACAAAATGTATACTAATGTTAATACCACACACTTTTCTACACTTGTGTTTCAAAAGGAAGAGACAATAGAACTCGGACGGGGAATAACAAAAAGAAATACTGTGAAAATCACCGTAAACTGGAAAATTTGATACACTTAAATTATCTTAAATTATCTGTTTTTTAATCGTTCATTATTTACTTTTGGACGTTTTCGTATCTAAAAGTTATTTTTATCCTCTTCTGATATATAATTATAAAACACGTTCACTTTTTATAGTAAAACGTGTTATACGTTTTACACGAACATAGGTATTGGTCACAGTGTGAAACGTAATAAACGGACCGGGATCTCTACACACCCCCGAAGGGAACACCGAGTGTGTCATTTCTTAGACGGACGTTCCGTCCTTTAGACCCAGAATAAGGACCCAACCCTTCTAGGAGACCTCTTCCCTTACCGTTGGGTACTCTCATATGAACGGATCTTTTAGGGTACCTGTCTCCTCGGACCGTCCGATGTAAGGTACCCCAGAGTCTTTCAGTTGTGTTGACTCGTTGATTGTATGTACACACGCACGTGTGTGTGTGTGTGTGTGCGTGCGTCTCTTCGTAAACTCAAAGAATGTACAAACACATAAAAGACTTTTATCCCACAGGATCGATCTTTAATACTGATAGAGTCCTGTCAACACAATGTCATAACCTCTGGAATGACTCCTTGAAATGACTCCGTTATTTCTTGGTTCGGACTAGTTACAAATCTTCTTCCTTAATGGTTCCCACTACCGATATACTTCTTCTTCTTCTTTTACTTAGTATATATCCCTAAACTTGGGGTGTAACCCATGGTGGTCGGGATCCTATCTAGACCTTAGTCCTTGATTTCAAACCCTTGATCTCCTTACTATTAGAAACTTTCGTTTTCTAGTCCTTCTACTAAATTGGGTAGGTCTCGCAGGTCTAGGTCTGTGATATTTTCGTTTACGTGTGAATCTGTACGTCGCATCTTTCTTATTTTTTAACCCCGATACCTCAGGAGTTCAGAGAGAGGGATAACCTCATGTCCAATTTTGTTGCCGGAACTAGTTGACTTTTATCTCCTGTCTCGAAAGAACTCCGAAAACTGTAATAACCGTACCACTCAAGAAATAAAAGAATAAGTCTAACACTGTCAAGTTATTTATAGTAACTACCACTAGATAACGAAAGAACGACGGTCCCGGTACATCACAGACTATATACTTTGATTGTACTTTGTCACTAAATATAAAGGTACTAACGAACTACCTATTGATTTATCTTACAGATTTATATATACGTTTACACAACTAATTGGTCAGAGTGAAAAGTTTACTGAAGACAAAACATAAGTCGAAAGTGTATTTGATAACAAAATAGTCCTCTAAATTGATACATGTCATCAACTCAAATGTATCTCATCCCACTTAAAATTACTTTTTGTAAGTAGTAGAAGTCCTGAATCGGTTATGTACATGGACGGACAATGAGGGAACGTTCCAAGTCGTATAAAGTAACCCTAACGTAGTTGAGGACCTTGTTTCTGAAACCCAAAGCTTGAGTTAGAAATCTTTTTTAGTCTTTAAGTTATATTAAAACAAATATTACTATTACTACTTGACTGGAATTTTATTGTTAATGAGTTTGAAAATATTAAATAAGGTTTTCATATCACTATTACTATTATTTTTATTAAATAATTCATGGATGATATATCGTCTAAGATACAGTCTCCAAAAATGTATAAAAGAAATTAAGAGAAATTTTAAATAAGTCCCAAGGGATTAATGTCATACTTTTAAGTTCAATCCTCTGATGTACTCGCATTGAGGTACTTTTACACTAGTAGTACAACTATACTGTCCCCGTATTTCGACATTGGGTAAAATAGGGAGTTTTCATTTTACCCCCTACCCGTTTTTTATATTTGCCTAGAATACAAATAGACAGAATTTAAAAATTACACAGAAATTTCAAGGGTAAAGAACACCGTTATGGTATCATATAGTCTTTACTTAATTCCTTTAAGTCGTTGTAAGAGGTCCTCGTTTTTTGAAAGTATTACAACTTTTTAACTATTTACTCGCTTACTGAGTTACACATACCTAACGGTATATGATTTTAGAAATATATATATGTATTTCTATATGTATATGTTCGTCTTCTCGATTTGTATTGTCGATACACAGTAAATAGTAGAATGTATACTCTGTCTCCAATTGTCTGTAACTTCGGTCTCTTATTTATCAAGACCCTCACCTCCCTACACTTTCTCACTTTGGACTATATTGTTAGAAGTTCCGAGTATAAAAATTTATGATATAGTTCGACGGAGTTTTTATCTTCTTTAACAACAGACAGTTTAATCCCTCTTTTTGAACGACAGCAAATCAGTGATTCAGTACAGCTCGAGAAAAACTCTGAGGTCCCTCACATCGTATGGTCCGAGGAGACAGGAAGAGATAGGGGGTCTCACGAGTTTAAGTACAAGTGACTCGACCACTACGATAGATTGGTAGAGTAGGAGATGATGGGGGAAGAGGAAAACGAAAGTTAAAAAGGATCGTAGTCCCAAAAAAGGTTACTCAGTCAAAAAACGTAGTCTCTGTTTTTGTCGTAGCGTCAAATTTGAATGTAACACGTCACGTTTATCTCACGACCTCCTTAATTCTTCATTCCGTGACCAATTGATAATTACCAATCGGGTAATTAACAATTCATTGATGATTTAGAATACACAATACATTTAATATAATGTATTATAAAATAAATGAGAAGTAATATTGAAATTTAGACTTTATAATAAATCTCGTATGATTGACTTGACTTGACTTGACTTGACAATGTGTTTATTTCAGGTCTTCAATGTACCGTGTTTTCCTAACCTTCAAATGAAGAACGAGTGTGTTATAAGACTTCAGTCGATTGTCATTGTGTCTAGTTGACGTAAGGTACGGTAGTAAATCCTTAGGGTTTCGTCTACCAAAGACAGAAGTTGTACACGGTAAGTTCTTATGAGACTCCCTGTAGAGGTACCGTAGGAAGGTCTCCTCTTTTTAGGGACCTTCTCTCAGTACCCCGTCTGACTATACTTGTTCGTACCTTCACCACGAGTAGTAAAGTCGAGTGTAGGGTTATCGTTCTTTCAGTATCAATGTGGGTCGATATTTGTTACGTCCTTCCCATCAAACCTGTCCCGTCGACGAAGGGTCCATGTTGAAGGTGACACCTTTGTCTTTGTACTTAAAAACCTCCGTTAAGTAGAGACTGTGTTCACTCATATTCACTAAGGTGACCAGTATTTGCTTTTGGTTCTGTTTTTCTGTAATTTGTTGAACGGGCTCTAAGTTCCGAGACCTTCACGATAAAGTTTCCTCTTTGGGGTCATCGTAAATCGTTCGGTTTAGACCGGACAGTAGACAAAAATGACTATTTCAAAATAACCTTGTGTCCATGTCAGGAAATATATAATAGAAACTAACAAAAGTATGATGTTACAGTCTAAACTCGTCGCACTAATTTTTTTTTTTCATACCCGACGTTTCAGAGTTTATACAAGATAGTCCGGGAAGTGTCTTTTGTAAACGACTAATATAATCAAAAGATAAAAGGTTGTTTAACGGTGTTTGAACCACCGAATTTTACTGTATTTACTTAGTATATCTTGAAAATAAAAAAAAATAAAAAAAAACAAAAAAAAAAAGGAATTAAAAAATAAAAAAAAATTTAAAATTTTAGAAATTAAGAATGTACGCAAGGGTTTGTACTTGTATATCTTGAAAATTTCGACTTCCGGTCCACAGTGTTTACCGAGAATGACCCGATGTCAGTTCCGGAAACGTCCTAATGTAAGGAACAACGTCCGGAATCCTGTCTTAGTCATAGGAACTAAAAAAGTCGAAGAGTTTCAGTGAGCGTGAGGAACCAAACACCAAGGAAAGGTGGGAATTTTCGTCGTAACCGACCACCTCAGAAAGAGTACTCCATCCTGAGACTGTGACTGAGAAGACGGAAGATGTGGATTTCTAGGGACCCGAATATAACCGGGGTGGATCTATTTGGTCATATTAGAGGAAAATTTCAACCGACTAATTGGTGGAATCAAAGAGAACTTTGGAATTAAAGGGAAACCGTATATTTGACATTATAAATCAAAGGTACTGATCTTATACTTGTAGAAGTCTTCTAATAATAAGACGGATACTGTGACTAGGAATGAGATCTAAGATTCGTTAGACAAGAAAAGTAAGGTGATATAATGAAGACATTTCCTCTTTAATCCGAAACGATGTCATTTTTTTTTTTTTTTTTTCACTTAGTCTCACAGGTTTCCTACACGTTTTACACCTACCATCTTACTAATGATTTTACCCTTTTGTCTCTTCAACGTTCCTTTATACGTCCCGCACCTTACCTACTCTCAAATCTCTTGATTTATTTTCATTATGTATGTTTGAGAGTTTTAACCTATATTGACCTATCTCATTCTAATACATTCAAAATTCTTTTATTTTGTAATGGTAAGGAGTAACGTTCCAATATTTTCTTTTAGGATAAAATGAGATCCCTTAGTCAAGTCACTCAGGTCAACGAGTTACCACAGGTTGAGAAACACTGGGGTACCTGGTGTCGTGTGGTCCGAAAGGGTAGGTAGTGGTTGAGAACCTCGAACGAGTCTGAGTACAGGTAATTCAACCACTACGGTAGGTTGGTACAGTAGGAGACAGTAGTGGAAGAGGAGGACGGAAGTTAAAAAGGGTCATAGTCCCAGAAAAGGTCACTCAGTCAAGAAACGTAGTCCATCGGTTAATAACCTCGAAGTCGAAGTTGTAGTCAAGAAGGTTACTTATAATTCCTGACTAAAGGAAATCCTAACTGACCAACCTAGGACGTCAGGTTCCCTGAGAGTTCTCAGAAGATGTTGTGGTGTCAAGTTTTCGTAGTTAAGAAGTCACGAGTCGGAAGAAATAACAGGTTGAGAGTGTAGGTATGTACTGACGACCTTTTTGGTATGGAAACTGATCTGTCTGAAACAGCCGTTTCATTACAGAGACGAAAAATTATACGATGAATCAAACCAGTATCCAAAAGAAGGTTCCTCGTTCGCAGAAAATTAAAGTACCGATATCAGTGGTAGACGTCACTAAAACCTCTGGTTCTTTTATTTCAAAGAGTGACAAAAGTAACAGAGGGGTAGATAAAAGGCACTTCAATACCCTGGTCTATTCCTATCTCCATATGTTATATTTTATTAAACGGAAAAGGAAAAAGTTTTAACCCTCCCGATTGTTATTATCGATTTTATTATCGTGTAAGAAAAAACATTTTGACTAGGATAGTACAAAACACAGAAGTCCTTCTTTTACTTTAGGACGAAAGATCTGAGACGCATACTAAATCAGTCCTAACATATTCGGTACGACGTTATAACTTATAGGTAAGCCATATCTTAAGTAAAATCTGTGTTCAGAAGTTACTTCAATAATCACAAGGGTTCAATATCTACTCTTTTGACTCCGGGTTTCGTCAACCATTCAAACTCCTTCGTTCCTATCATTTATAACTTAGATTCTAAAGATAGAATTTTTAATACTTTGGGTACATAAATGTAATATAACAGTCCCATTTATAACCCTTAAAGATATGAAAAAGAGTTAGAGGACCTCGGACTTTAGATCTAGATAACACCTTGTACAGTTCGGATCGACCTTTAAGAATCCGTATCGGTTATCTATACTAAACCAAAAAGAAGAAATAAATAATGGTTCTAAATTATTATTTATTGGTTATAATATTTCTTATACCTGTAAAATCCTTACGTAATTGTTTGGGTAAATATTGTACATTTAAACTTCTAAGTGAGACACCCAGATGTTACGAGAGAAAAGATAAGACTTAACGTTCTTGGAACGGTGGTAAAGAAGTCCAGTTACACTTTAAGAAGGCGGACTGGATTTATGTTTTTTCTTATTTAACGTAAAAGTCATAGTAACTTTATTAATATAAAAGTTCCAGTGTTAGTTAGAAGTATTTGAGTCATGGGAGGAGAACCCTCCTCTTTCTAAATTTAGTAACTACATAATGAAAACAGTAAAACTTTTCTTACACGGACGACTATATCTCTCAATACTTTGTTAGACGTACTATCTCTAGGTAACATGAGAAAACTCAGAGACAAACTTAAAAACTATCTGTTTTATCGTTACTACTATTATGACGATTATCAATATTAATAATAAAACCATCATGAAACAATAAAGAATTTATAAAAATATAAGTCACAGAACAAATCAAGACTGTTATGGAGACTCAACCCCGTTACCAATATTAGTAAAGATACAATGTCTATATTTACTAGTCCCTCCAAATCTTGTAAAGGTTCAAATACATTATTCATCCATCTTCTCGACCCTTAGTTTCCTTCGAGAATTCCTTCCTTTTGTGACTTTTGAACACATATATAAAAATCTTTAGTATATTTATTTCGCACAGGAAGGAGAAATGATCAGACACTTGTCTCGACTGGTTTTATTTTAATAATTAAACTGACTAAGACTAAAGTGACGAGTATCATAGACCGGAGTAGACGAGTACAAGTTCATGAGGTCGGGACACTATATTTACGACCCATATAAGAAAAGGTAACAGCGATCTCATCTTTTGATATCCTACTTAAAGAGTAAATTAAAAACTACTCGGTGACTGGAGAAAGAGGTACAGTTAGGGTACAGAGAATTATAGTCCATCAAGAGAGACTAAGTCTAATAAAATAAAAAAATTACTAAGATCACCGCTACATGACCACTGACTACCATAACACATTAAAAAGTACACAAATAATTAGTAAATACACACACACACACACGTATATGTGTATAAAAACACACACTTCACGGATAAGTTTAGAAAACGGGTTTCAAAACAACCCAAAAGACAATTGATAATTGAAAGTTCCTTCGATAAATATATAAAACTTTTTCAAAAAGTAGTACATATAACCAATATCGATAAAAGAGGATAAGTCCCCTAAAGGAACAACTGAGGAATACAAATAAATAAATAAATAAACAAAAATAATTTCCTATTAACGAAATGTCTTACAAAGACAAAAGACAGTTTGGAGTTGTACTTAGTCGGTGTCATATGTATATAGTGGAGGGAAAACTTGGAGGGAGGGTAGAGGGAGGGGTAGGGTGGAGAGATCTAACTATGTCTTTGGGACAAACACAAAGGACTCGGTATGTTGATCAAGGACAAACCGATAGATAAAATGTATAGCATTACATTCAAAGGTACAATGAGAAAGGTATGTAGAGTGGGAGAGGAAGGGAGAGACACAGACAAAGAGGTAATGACGGGACATTTATTTAAGAAGTCATCGTAAAAAGATCTAAGGTATATACACTTAATCTTATACTATAAATAGAAAGAGAAAAACTGAATGAAGCGAGACATATTGTCCTAGATCCAAGTAGGTAGAGTAGTCTTGACTGAGTCTACGTAAGGAAAAATACTCACTCATTCATATACGTGGTGTTGAAATAGGTAAGTAGACAGTTACCTGTAGATATAGTGAAGGTACGAGATCGATAACATTTATCACGACGTTACTTGTTACCCTATGTACTCAGAAAAAGTTATAACGAAAAGAGTCCCATCTACTGATCCTCACCCTAACGACCCAGTATACCACCAAAATAAGGATCGAAAAATTCCCTAGAGGTACGGTAGAAGGTATCACCAACATAGTTAAATGTAAGGGTGGTTATCACGTTCTCGTAAAGTAAAAGAGGTGTGGCAGAAGTGGTAATTAATAAACATCTGAAAAACTACTACCAGTAAGTCTGACCACACTCCAGTATAGAGTAACATCAGAACAAAACGTAAAGAGATTATTACTCCCTATAACTCGTATAAAAGTATACAAACAATCGGTGGACATACAGAAGAAACCTCTTTGCAGACAAATCCAGAAAAAAGGGTGAAGAACTAACTCAACAAACAAAAAGACCATAACTCAATATATTCGACGAACATATAAAACCTTTAATTAGGAAACAGTCAACAAAGTGAACGATAATAAAAGATAAGATTCCCAGCAGAAAAGTGGAACAAATATCAAAGGAAACGAGTCGTTTCGAAAATTCAAATTAGTCCAGGTTTTATATAAGGAAAAAAAAAAAAAAAATTAAAGGTCTTGAGATCCTCCACCCAGTATCTCCTAGAACGAAACTAAATATAGTAGTTCGTAAGACGGATACAAAGGCGGATTCTCAAAAAAAAAAAAAAAAATTATCAAAGACCAGAATGTAAATCCAGAAATTAGGTAAAACTCAAATAGAAACACATATTACAATCCTTCACAAGACTAAAGTAAGAAAATATACATCGACAGATCAAAAGGGTCGTGGTAAAGTACTTCTCGGATAGAAACGGTGTAACATATAAGAACGGAGAAACAATTTTATTCCATGGGTTTCCACGTACCCAAATAAAGACCCGAAAGACAGATCAAAGTAAACAGATATAAAGAGAAAAAACGGTCATGGTATGACAGAACTACTGCCATCGAAACATCATATTAGACTTCAATCCTTCTAACTAAGGAGGTTGAGGTTTGAAGAAAGATTTCTGACGAAAGTGATAAGTCCCAGAAAACATAAAGGTATACTTGACACTTTAAAAAACAAGATCAAGACACTTTTTACAGTAACCATTAAACTATCCGTAGTGTAACTTAGACGTCTAACGTACGTCATCATTTAAGTAAAAGTGTTATAACTAAGTAGGATAGGTTCTTGTACTTTATAGAGGGGTAGACAAATGTAGTAAAAAATAAAGAAAGTAATCATAGAATATTAAAGGACATATGTCAAGAAAACAGAGGAATCTATTCAAATAACGATCTATAAATTAAGAACTGGGTGAACTGAAGTGTAAGGTCCTCCGACCGAGATCCACTCACTAGTGGAGTAACACTAATACACCCAGTACTTCTAGATAAAACATGTCAAGAAGACACATAAGAACGGTGGAGAAGAATTATAGAAGACGAAGATAAGCCGAGTCAAGTCAAGTCAACGAGTCAGCACAGGCTGAGAAACGCTGGGGTACTTAGCGTCGTGTGGTCCGGAGGGACAGGTAGTGGTTTAGGGTCTCAAGTGAGTCTGTGTGCAGGTAACTCAGTCACTACGGTAGGTCGGTAGAGTAGGAGACGACAGAGGAAGAGGAGGACGAGGGTTAGGGAGGGTCGTAGTCTCCGAAAAGGTTATTCAGTTGAGAAGTGTACTTCACAGGTTTCATGACTTCAAAGTCGAAATCGTAGTAAGGAAGGTTTCTTTAGGGTCCCGACTAGAGGAAGTCTTACCTGACCAACCTAGAGGAACGTCAGGTTCCCTGAGAGTCCTCAGAAGAGGTTGTGGTGTCAAGTTTTCGTAGTTAAGAAGCCGCGAGTCGGAAGAAGTGTCAGGTTGAGAGTGTACGTATGGACTGGTAACCTTTTTGGTATCGGAACTGATCTGTCTGAAAACAACCGTTTCATTACAGAGACGAAAAGTTATACGATAGATCCAACCAGTAATGAAAGGAAGGTTCCTCATTCGTAGAAAATTAAAGTCCAGGTATGATAAAGAATAAGAAATAACTCGGGTATAAACGTACTTTACAAGGGAACCAAGAGATTAAAATAACTTCTCTAGAGATCAGAAAGGGTAGATAACAAAAGGAGATAAAGAAAGTTGACTTACGTCTCCTTCCGAAAGAATAGAGGAGAACTATAAGAGACCTTGAGACGTAAGTTTAGCCATATGGAAAGGAAAAGAGGAAACGAAAAGTGAAGAGAAGAAAAGTGTCGATATACATTCCGGAGGAGTCTGTCGCTAAAACGAACAAACGTAAAGAAAAAGAACACCTACCAGAACTAGGGACATAGGACATGTTACAGTACTTGGGGGCAGGTATCAAGTAGTCCATGAGACAGATAGTCTAGATCAGGGAATTTAGATAAAGAGTGAAGGTGACATATTAGTATTAACTAAATCCAGTGTGGACTTACCAGAACACCGAAAGGGGTGAAAGAAGTTAAACTCAGACTTAAACCATTATTCCTCAAGTTCTAGTCTCGGTATCAGACAAGGACCAGAACAAAAACGACTGACATATCTCGAAAAGGTAGAAACCGACGTTTCTTATATTAGTTAGACTAAAACCACAACCGGTAGAGCACTACGGGTACACATCTCAGAAGAGAACACAACAACTTTCTCGCATAAACGATTCTGGTCACACAAGAGAACCGTTTTGAGATAATCGGAAACGGGACGAAGTAAGACATGATGTTCCGGTTTAAACGGACAATGAGATCCACAAAGAAGTGAAGGATGAAAACGTAAGGTCAGGGGAACTTACTTTTCCTGTAGAAAAAACCACAATAAAAACTTTCCAGAACATTCAGAAGTACACTCACTTGAACGAGTCAGGACAGACTGAGAAACGCTGGGGTACCTGACATCGGATGTTCCGAAGAGAGAGTTACTTTAAAAGGTCCGTTCTCATGACCTCACCCAACGGTAAAGGAAGAGGTCCCCTAGAAGGGCTGGGTTCCTAGCTTGGTCTCAGAGGGTATAACGCCCGTCTACGAAATTGGAGACTTGGTGGTCCCTTCATCCAGAAGTATCTTGGTAAGTTGAAGTCAAAGAAGTCGTAATGACCAGTCCGGTATCTAAACCTAATGGTACTATGACTTACTAAAGGGAATCTTTACTTGTCTCTAGTCAGACAACAAAGTCTCTAACGTAGGTTCATGACGTAAAGTCTGAGACGAAATAACTTATACAGTCATGGAAACTGACACACCTGATCTTATTTGACACCTTTTAAGACTCTTTCTGCCCTTATGGTCTGGTGGACTGGACGGAGAACTCTTTGGACATACGTCCAGTCCTTCGTTGTCAATCTTGACCTGTACCTTTTTGTCTGACCAAGGTTTATCCTTTTTCTTATAGAGTTCCGACATATAACAGTGGGACGAATAAATTGAAGATACGTCTCATGTAGTACTCTTTGCGACTCGACCTTCTTCGTGTCGACCTTAGTTCTAACGGTCCTCTTTATAGTTAGTGGAGTCTATACGTCTACTGTGGTGGGAATATCGTCTTTCACTTCTTCTTGATTTCTCGGAGAACTACTTTCACTTTCTTCTTTCACTTTTTCAACCGAATTTCGAGTTGTAATCTTTTGCTTCTAGTACCGTAGACCAGGGTAGTGAAGTACCGTTTATCTATCCCTTTGTCACCTTTGTCACCTACTGAAATGTAAAAACTGAGGTTTTAGTGACGTCTACCACTAACGTTGGTACTTTAATTTTCTGCGAATGAGGAACCTTCCTTTCAATACCGGTTGAATCTGTCGTATAATTTTTCGTCTTTGTAATGAAACAGATGGTACCAGGCAGATCGGTTCCGATACTAAAAAGGTCATCAGAATATAACTACACTCTCAACCTGATATTTCTTTCGACTCGTGACTTCTTAACTACGAAAACTTGACACCATAACCTCTGATGATAACTCTCGGGGAACCTGACTTTCCTCTAGGCTGGTCAGGTAGGATTTCCTCTAGGTAGGACCCACAAGTAACCTTCTTGACTACAACTTCGACTTTGGTTATGAAACCGGTGGACTACGCTTCTCGACTGAGTAAACTTTTCTGGGGCTCCGACCCTTTCTAACTCCCGTCTACTCTTCCTCTACTGTCTCCTACTCTACCAACCTACCGTAGTGACTGAGTTACCTGTACTGAAACCCATCTGAGACCCTCAACCACTACCTGTCCCTCCGAACCGTACGACACCAAGTGCCCCAGCGTTTATCAGCCTATGTTGACTCGTTGACTTGACTCGACTTGACTCCCAATCAAGAGGTCATCAGATCCCAGAACCTCAGTCACGACGGTAAGGTTTCCGAGTCCCGAACTATAGACCAGTCCTTGTTGCTAAGGTGTTCACCAACAATACTGTAATTGACTCTAATTTTGTTTATAGGTTTTTACTCTTTGGTTTCTACTTAGGATCTGTTTACCGTCAATATGTTAATCCGTTTATTATTAATTTTATTACTTTATATGTGTATATGTATATGTGAGTACTCGTCTCAGTTTTGTCAGGTTGATTTTATTTGATGTCATCTAACTGGTCCACTTGTTTCCTTTTGTTTTTTATATAAGTGGTCAATTCTAGTTTTGATTGATTTCGTGTTTGACCTTTTGTTTTAATTTAGTTCCACGGTTCTTCCCTTATTTCGTTACTTTATTTTAATTGTTTATACAACTCTCCTCTCCTCTTTTTCTTTTTCTTTCTTTCTTATCTATACGTTTCAATTTATCTCCATCTGTTTGTCCAAATATAAGTAATTTCAAATTGACGTTCCCCTTTTCTTGTCATCCTTTTCGTTTGTTTCCTTATTCACATCTTTTTTTAGTCAATTTCTTTAGTTTTTCTCTCTCTTTTTATTTCCTTTTAAGGTGTCTTGACGTTTTTGGGCTGTATCTCCGACCAAATATTGATGTTATTTTTTACACTGACTCCGCCTTTTTTTTTTCTCGAGTTTTAGAATTAATCCAAAGTATCACGGTTAATTTAGTTGTTGATGTTGTCTTCCTCCTTTTTTTCTTTTCTTTTAGAGGTTTTCTTAGATGTCTTATTCAGTTTTGTATTCTTATTAGTAACAAAAAGAACTCAATGACGACAGTCTTAGGAAAGGAATCGACCCTCATTGTCAGGTGGAGTAGAGGGATCCTACGGGAGGTTGTGACACGATTAGAGACCTGGACGATACCCCCGTCGAGTCTAAGATTAGACCAGGATAAGGACACACAAGAACGGGGGTTATGACTGTTAATAGTCTTGATCGCGAAAAGTAGAAAACACTCGAGGGTTACTGGAAAACAAATAAGGTGTCTGTGTCAGACGGAACCACTAACACACCTAAATGAGACGTCGAACATGTCAACCACCCTTCCAAAACACAGAAGAAGGAATCGATGTGACGAGGGACTAAAGTTAACACCAAAATGAAGGTGGAGACATACACCCAGCAGGTGACCCCAAACGAGGACTCCGACGGGACCTCCTGAACCCAAAGGGGACACTCCCGGTCCATACCTCCACCATGTCGACGAACCCGGTGTCCCCAAGACCGTCGTGGTCCATGAGTCCCCTCAACCACCGATCCCGTTGTCCTTCATATCACGAGATCTTCCCATACCGTTGGTCATAACCGGCTATGTGAGGTCATAAGAACGGGTCTCTTGGAGGCAGAGACTGTCTCATCGGACAGTCCGGTGTCAGATGTCCTACCGTTTTTCAGTCTGTGTTGACTTCACTGGGACGCACGCATCTGTGTTCTGAAAAAACGGACACCATCGAGACGGGGTCACTCTCAACTCACACTTTCACCGTATCGACGAACCGTACACCCCTGGTACCACCACGGTCCACACGTCCCAGTGTCTGACGGAGACGGTGTCCGCAATACCGGACTAGTCAGAAAAAAGGTCGGAGAACATCGACCACTAGTCTTCCGGAGAAACCGCTCAGAAAGAGACATCGAGGCGGGTAAGTCCGTGAATCTCCCAAGGGAACGGACCCCAGGAAGAGACAACAAGTCACGTAGTCCGTGGATCTCCCCGGGGGGACCGACACCAGGTTGTGAGATCTAACCGTGTGGTCCGTGAATTTCCTCGTGGGACCCACTCCAGGATGAGACATCAAGTCACGTTGTCCGTAAACTACCCGGTCGGAGAGATATCAAGTCGATGTCTACGATCGTACACTCCCCTCTCTCCGACACCACTGCCGAGGTGGACGATACGCACTGAGTCGTCATAGCGAGACGAAAGTACCGACGGTCGAAAGGAGGTGTCCGTAAAGCGTGGTGTCAGAGGACGGAGTGTAGGGAAGGTAGGCAAACAGGTGTCATTCTCGTCGAGATCGAGACCCTCGTAGTCACGAGGTGTTAGGGATTTGAAGTCGAGGATCCACGACATGGAAAGTCCCCTTGACGTAAGACAGGTCCCATAAATACCGACGTCGTTCCTGACACACTAAGAGTAAGGTAAATCCGACGGTGTCTAGTCGACAAAGTGAGAGTCGGAATTTACCAAGAGGAGACTGAGTCTGTTAACGGGACTCCATCCCTAACCTGGGGACAGGGGTTGGGTGGCTCCCGTCCAGGTCCGGATAACCTGGTTTTGTGACAACAAAAGGGGGGGTCAAGGAAGTAGGATGACTCAAAACGTACCAAGATATACAAGAAAAGGTGACCAGTCAATGAGGAGAGGTGAGGGTCGATCACAAGGTGTACGTGAAGACACAGACTTCCACATAAGTACTACCTAGGTACCTTTCTCTATATAAGCTACGAGTGGATGAGGAGGTGGTAGAATAAGACAAAGTTATAAAAAATTCGAGGGGAAACGGGAAACTAAGGTAAGACTCGGACAGACCATCGGTTTTAAGTAGTGAGACTACAGGATTTGAGACCTATTTTGTAAAGGGACTAAACTCTTTTTTACCTCACCCCCATCTCGTCGTTGTTCTCTTTCTATTAAAATTTTCACATGTTTACCTGCGTACCATATTTAAATAAAAGAACTTCTCCTCAGTTTTGTTTTTGTTGAATATCTCAAACTGTATTGAGTCCTTTTGTTTTCCCGGGTCCTACACTCCTTTTGGTCCTATTCAACGTTTATAAACCTCAATAACCCAAGTATATATGTTCAAGTGAACTCTTGTTTTTCTAAACTTTAAACACTTCCTTATATTTTATGTTCCAATGATTATTGATACGAGAAGTCAAGAGGGGACCAAGTTGAACACTTGTTTGGTCGTTAGACGTTTAGTATTTTAGAAACCCGTTTCTGTCATCTAATCCTAAGAAAACCGTGTGTGTTTTTTCCGTTTTACCAACAGACTCCTCCCGAATGTTTATCGACTCTTTTGTTTTTCTCATCGATTTCCGTTTCCTCTTTCCGTTTCTATATGGGTAGACTTACGTCTCAAGGTTTCTAATCGTTCTTCTCTATTCTTTCGGAAGGAGTCGTTCGTTACGTTTCTTTATCTCCTTTTGTTGTCTTACACATTCTGATCTCTAGAGAAGTTCTTTTAATCTCTATGGTTCCCTTGTAAAGTACGTTTCTACCCGTGCTATTTCCTGTCTTTACCAGACCTAGATTATTTTCGTCTTCTATAATTCTTTTCCACCATTCTTATGTGTCTTTTTGATATGTTTTTTCTAGAAGTACTGGGTCTATCAGTGCTACCATACTAGTGAGTGGATCTCGGTCGGAGGACCTTACACTTCAGTTCACCCGGAATCTTCGTAGGTATACTTGTTTCGATCACCTCCACTGCCTTAAGGTCAACTCGATAAAGTTTAGAATTTTCTACTACGACACTCTCACGATGTTAGTTATACGTTCGTTTAAACCTTTTGAGTCGTCACCCGTGTGCTGACCTTTTCCAGTCAAAAGTAAGGTTAGGGATTCTTTCCGTTACGGGTCTTACGAGTTTGATGGTGTGTTGACGTGAGTAGAGTGTGTGATCATTTCATTACGAGTTTTAAGAGGTTCGGTCCGAAGTCGTTATGTACTTGGTAGTTGAAGGTCTACAAGTTCGAACAAAATCTTTTCCGTCTCCTTGGTCTCTAGTTTAACGAACTTTTTCGTTCTCTCAAGGTCTTTTCCTGATTGAAGACGGAATAACCGATACGGTTTCGGTAACTGACACACCTAATGTTGTTTGACCTTTTAAGACTTTCTCTCCCTTTATAGTCTCGTGGACTGGACGGAGAACTCTTTAGACATACGTCCAGTTCTTTGTTTTTAATCTTAACGCGTGTCTTGTTGTCTGACTAAGGTTTAGGTCCTTCCTCATGTAGTTCCGACATATAACAGTGGGACGAATAAATTGAGTATACGTCTCATGTAGTACTCTTTACGACCCGACCTACTTGCTGTTCGACCTTAGTTCTAACGGCCCTCTTTATAGTTATTGGAGTCTGTCCGTCTACTGTGGTGGGAATACCGTTTTAAATCGTTTCTTCTTGATTTCTTGGAGAACTACTTTCACTTTCTCTTCTCACTTTTTTCAACCGAATTTCGAATTGTAAGTCTTTTGATTCTAGTACCATAGGTCAGGTCAGTGAAATACCGTTTATCTATCCCTTTATCACCCACTGAAATAAAACCTCCCAAGGTTTTAGTGACGTCTACCACTAACGTCGGTACTTTAATTTTCTGCGAATGAGGAACCTTCTTTTCCATACTGGTTCGATCTACCGTATAATTTTTCGTCTCGTAAAAACGGTCGTTTCCAGGTAGGTCATTTTCGATACCAAAAAGATCATCACTACATACTTTTACTCTCAACCTGATACTTCTTTCGACTTGTGGTTTCTTAACTACGAAAACTAACTGCACCACAACCTCTTCTGAGATCTCTCAAAGAACCTACCGTTCGTCTAGGATGGTCAGGTAGGATTTCCTTTAGTCAGGACTGATAAGTAACCTTCCTGACTACGACTTCGACTTTGAGGTTATGAAACCGGTGGACTACACTTCTTGACTGAGTGACCTTTTCTGGGACTACAACCCTTTCTAATTTCTAGTTCCTCTTCTCCTGCTGTCTCCTAGTCTACCAACATACTATAGTGGCTGAGTTAACTGTACTCAAACTTATTCGAGACCCTCAACCACTACCTGTCCCTTCGGACCGTACGACACCAGGTACGTCGACATTTCGCAGCCTGTACTGACTCTCTGACTTAACTTGGAACGAGTTACTGTACTTTTTGGACTGTATCTTAGAAATGATTGTTGTATCTTACATTTATTCTACAAACAAATTTTCATCGACTTAGGTTACGAGTTTTGACCAACACTTCTATAACAACCAGAGGTAGGAAGTACAGATGAAACAAGCCACAACCGCAGTAAGAGTCTTTCCTTTAAGACATTATCACTTCGTGAGGACTAAATAAAAATGAGGTAGATCATTAGGGTCACATCTTTCTCTAAGAGAAAGGTACGTCAAGACCGTTTTCGGTACCCGAGTACAAGGATTCAGTTCCTTGAACTGAATCCATCCAGTGTCAGGGAAGTACTTACTTAGTGACTAACCCTGACCGGACGCGATCCCGTACACGAGTGTGGACCTCGGTCCCACGTCTCGTTTTGGTACTTGAAAAGTACCCTTCTTCATTAAGAGGTTTATGTAAGGTCACAGTAATAAACTTCTTTACCCTTACCTACAACTTGTCCGTGTTTTGTTACCTTTACGAGATGTCTATAGATCTATGTTATCAACAACTCGTGAGTGATACATGATCGATCTTTTTCCGTTGCCGTTGGGTGAGGTCATGAAAACGGACCTTTTAGGGTACCTACCTCCTCGGACCACCCGACGGCAGATACCCCAGAGTGTCTCAACCTGTGCTGACTTCGCTGAATCGTCGTCGTCGTACGTGATCGATAAACATTAACGAATGTATTTTAGTTAGACGATTAGAAATATTGTTGGAATATATTTTCTTTACAATAATGAAAAATGATCCGTGTCTCGTCAATTCATTTAAAGAGGGTTCAGTGTTTGCCTTATGTGGAAACAAATGGATAGTCTTGTACTGATACCGGGTCGTTCCACTTTGGTCTCTCTGACCGGTCCACTCTTGGGTTTGGATAATAAGTTCCTGTACGTTCCGGCAACTCGTCAGGCTTCAGTCGAGTCCTTCTCTCTCTCTTATTATTGTGAAATCCATTCTTTTCGTCTATAACCTTTCGGTTGATAGTATTTCCCTCTCTTTGGTGTCCATTCTGTGAAAGAACTATCCCATGTTTGCTCTTACTTGTTTTTCAGAGAAGAAGGGTTTTTCATGAGTATAAATCCGACCTAGCACCTTCTACCGGTGACTCAGGTGCTGAGAAGTAGCACTGAGTGGGAATAGGGCATCGTAAGGGGAGTGAGGAATACTTTACCTCAAAGAAAGACGAGGAGGTAAGTTTCACGAACGAACGAAGGGTCGAAAGTGTATCTGTCACACATGGGCCTCTAAGAAAGAGTATGTACTGAGGGATTGTTCGAAGATGGGTAAAAAAGTCGGGAGTCGACTCAACAGAGAACCCCTGGGATTTAATTCAGGAGAAAGGGATTCGAGGGTTCACAGACCATAAAAAGGTAGTTTCACGATTAGTATACAATGATATTTTTAAACCAGTTACAAACGGAAACAACTATTTGTGTTTCAGAAGACTCTTCACAGAAGGTCGTAGACCGACGTTCTGGTATTTAAATTCAAGGTCTTAAAATATAATTTGAGGGAAAGGGAAGATGAATGTTAAGTTAAAAAAGTAATCACCGATTCGTTCATAGTGTATTAGGGAGAAGAGGGACGTACGTGGATATATGTGTGTGTACATACACACATGTGTGTATGTGTGTTTGTGTGTGTGTGGGGAGTGGAGTTCTGTCACAAAAAATCAATTTTTCTTTGTCATTAGATCGGAATTCCATTCACCTTGGAAAAAGTGGAAGGACAATAAAAGAGGGAGTCAAACCTCCCACACTGAAATGACGTCGTCAGGATCGTTTACAGGGAGAACCGACGTAAGTCGTCGGACTCGATTAATTGATTATGAGTTTGATTCATTTACGAATGTTCCTCTTAGCTCATTTGTTTTCCTTTGTGATTATAAAAATTCAAAAGGTGGAGATTTCTAAAATTAGACCGGGACGGGTACTTTCTGTCTATTTTATCTCCTTCGGTCTACCTATCTTTGATGGTTAGGAAAAATGAGTCTAGGACAAGACAAGGACTTATAATAAGTATAAAAAAAAAGACTAGTTGAAGAACTGACTCCCTCGAAATAATACTTCGTGTCATTAGAGTATCTTTTGGTCCATAGTGAAACTAAATATCGATTCGTACTTGGGTCTTAGAGACTTATGTCTCGACGAACCTCTTACACCACACCGACCTCCTTGTGTATCGTTTTCGGGTGAAGATTTCCGGTGACTAGAGAGGTCAGTTTCCCTACAAGTCCAATAAATCGAACGACGTCTCTCCTTACTAAATAGGGTCCCCTTGGATCCACCCTTCTCTTTTAACCCTCATAGAAAGATACTCTATAAACAATCTCTTAAGATTCGTCCAAAATCTCGTCGTCCTTGATCAAACCCAGGGTTCCAATTGTTGTTCACTCCCCCGAAATTACTGAACCATAATATTATTTAAATTGCATCCTCCGTCCATCTTATTTCACCTCAATCCTGACGGTCATTTCCTCGTCGTTAGTGAGTTTCTTTTCGTCACGTATTGTCCTCCACTCCTGCCAATCAGTAAAGACACCAGTAATCTTCAGAACGTATGTAGAATAGGTTCGTACCGCTTCATTGGATTCACAACAGGATCAAAGTCGTGATAAATACAAGATAACCCTTGTGACGTCAGTCACAATTGTCCCGACAAAAAGTGAAAGAGTCACCCAATCTAACCTTATGTATTCACTTAAAGGAAGAAAGAACTAGAATTTAGAACAAGAGAGAGAAAAGACTGGAGTCCCATGTTAGAGGGATACCATTATACTATTCTTGTATGGTCTTTTTCCTGATTGTATCTTGTTTAGGTTCGTTTCTTTACGGGATCTGTCCGGTGATTCGGGACTTGTACGGAGTCTTCTTTCGTTTCCCTGTCACACCCGAAGGGAAAGAATGTCTTCACTAAGGTCGGTGAAGTGACTAGGTGTTGGTGGTTCCACTTTACACCTTCTTTGAGGTGAAAAGATGATGACGGACATTCTGTGTCCTTGAGTCGATGGAATAAGTCACACAAGAGTGTTTATGGAGATTAAATCTAGTTGACCAACCCGTTATGACGGAGGGAATTTTCTTGAACCATTCTGTCATCCATGTCTAGGTCAAGTCTTTACCCCCTTTCGTAGAAAGTTATTATGAACTTCTGTCTTCTCATAGTTCAAATTTCTATACCCGAAACCTCGGTCTTTTGTCTATTAGTTAAAGATTAGGGTAGTAATGGAAAGTACAGTACGAGTCAACTCAAGTCAAGTGAGAAACACTGGGGCACTTGGTAGTGTCTAGTCCGGGGGAACAGGTAGTGTTTGAGGGTCTCAAATGTGTTTGAGTACAGGTAACTCAGTCACTACGGTAGGTTGGTAGAGTGGGAGACAGTAGGGGAAGAGGAGGGCGAGAGTTAGAAAGGGTCGTAGTCCCAGAAAAGTTTACTCAGTCGAGAAACGTAGTCCACCGGTTTCATAACCTCGAAGTCGAAGTTGTAGTCAGGATGGTTACTGGTGGGTCCTGACTAGAGGAAATCCTACCCGACCGACCTAGAGGAACGTCAGGTTTCTTGAGAGTTCTCAGAAGAGGTTGTGGTGTGAAGTTTTCGTAGTTAAGAAGTCGTGAGTCGAAAGAAATATCAGGTTGAGAGTGTAGGTATGTACTGGTGACCTTTTTGGTATCGGAACTGATTTACCTGGAAACAACTGTTTTATTACAGAGACAAAAAATTATACGACAAATTCAACCAGTATTGAAAGGAAAGTTCCTCATTCGTAGAAAATTAAAGTACCGACGTCAGTGGTAGACGTCACTAAAACCTCAGTTTTGACATTTCAGTCGGTGACAAAGGTGACAAAGGGGTAGATAAACGGTACTTCACTACTCTGACCTATGGTACTAGAATCAAAAGACTTACAATTCGAAATTTGGTTGAAAAGTGAGAGGAGAAAGTGAAAGTAGTTCTCCGAGAAATCAAGAAGAAGTGAAAGACGGTATTCCCACCACAGTAGACGTATAGACTCCAATAACTATAAAGAGGGCCGTTAGAACTAAGGTCCAAAACGAAGGAGGTCGGGTCGCAAAGAGTACTACATGAGACGTATCTTCAATTTATTCGTCCCACTGTTATATGTCGGAACTGTATGAGGAAAAGGATGAGGAACCTTGGTCAGACAACAAGGTACAGGTCAAGATTGACAACGAAGGACTGGACGTATGTCCAAAGAGTTCTCCGTCCAGTCCACCAGACCATAAGGGTAGAGAAAGTCTTAAAAGGTGTCAACTAACACTAGGTGTGTCAGTTTCCGAAACTGTATCAGTTATTTCGTCTTTATCTACAAAAAAACCTTGGGAGAACGAAAAAGTTACTCGGTAACCTACAACCGTTAAACTAGTGACCAAGGAGACGGAAAAGATTTTGGTGGAACTTGTAGACCTTCAAGTACCAAGTACATAACGACTTCTGACGGAACCTCTTAAAATTCGTAATGAAATGATCACACACTCTACTCACGTTAACACGCGATCAAACTCATAAGAAACTGTAACGGAAAGAAACCATAACCTTACTTTTGACTGGAAAAGGTCAGGACACCGGTGACGACTCAAAAGGTTTAAACGAACGTATAACTAACATCGTGAAAGTGTCGTAGTAGAAAGTCCTAAAATTTATCGAGTTGACCTTAAGGTAGTGGAGGTGATCAAAATAAACATGACTACGAAGGATTCCGGGTGAATTGAAGTGTAAGGTCCTCCGACCGAGATCCACTCACTAGTGTGGTAGCACTAATAGACCCAGTACTTCTAGATAAAACATGTCAAGAAGACATATAAGAACGGTGGAGAAGAATTATGGAAGACGAAGACAATCCAGGTATGCTAAAGACAGGAAGTAACTCGAGTAGAAACGTACTTTACAAGGGAACGATAGAGATCAAAAGAACTTCGCTAGAGATAAGAAAGGGTAAGATAACAAAAGGAGATAAAGAAACATACTTAACATCTATTCAGTTATACTAAGTCGTGACTTTAAGATAAGTTACTCCAACAATATTTCTAATTTAATTCACTATATATTCCACAAAACGTGTCTTGGAACTTTAATTGACACGTGTATCATTGTCCATCGTCTATATACCTTCTCTGGTTCTCTAACTTTATCAGGTCTTTTTTTACTACTTCCTTTAAAGAACAATCACTACCTAATAAAAAGGTTTTCTAAAAGAAAATAAGACAGACTCTAAGATTATTCAAGGAGTCCACTACGGAATTATCCGTTGTTAATCTCGACAAGTCTATCATTACAGATAGGAAAATCGTCATTTTAACCCTAATGATTAAGTACATAGGGAGGTAAGAGAGTAAATGACACATATAAAACTTTCGGTAGACAGAGAGTTTGTGACACTCCTTTTAACCCTGAATTTCTACTTTTCTACCAGGAACAGAAATACTTTGAGAGTCTATAATGACTTTGACTGAAAAGATTGACTATTGTGTTCAGAACTTAAGGATAATGATTAATTTACCAAATCTAACGTCTACATCGTTCTCAGTCTCCGACACGTGTCGTGTCAGTCCTTTACACCATCTCACTGTTTCAACCGTGACGTCTCCTCGTGTCTTGTTTCTGAGACTTTAGATGAGGACTGAAAAGTCTTATTCTTTGAACCTTTTGTACCTATTCTTTTACAAAAGACCTATTTTCTCATCTACGAAATAATAGACACAGTACTTGTTTTCATTCTCTTTAAACCTTGGCCGTTAAAATTTTTCCCTTTCCAGATAAGAACGACGTGACTGTACATGAACCTTTCGGAACTTTAGTACTCCTTGTGACTTAATAACCTTTAAGTAAAACCATATTAAGATTTTAGTTCGGTAGAAACCTCAGTGACTAGGACTAAAATGAGTCTTTATAGTACTTTTATGTAAGAATGTTAATCAAAGGAGTTCAAAAATGAAAACGAAGAGATTTGTTTTCTATGGTGGAACTGTCAGTTTAATATATCTTACTACGGAACGTTTCGTTAGAAAAAATGAAACCCATCGTATTTTCCCTCGGTCATTTCCTCAAACACCACCACCACCAAATCAGTGATTTAGTACAGGTTGAGAACGTTGGGGTACCTGACATCGGGTGGTCCGCAGAGACAGGTACCCTAAAAGATCGTTCTCATAACCTCATCCGAGAGTAAAGGAAGATCTTTTCCTCAGACCTGAATCATTGTTACGGTGTTTGAGTCTCTGTATTCTGGTTAGGAGAGAGATAGTACTTGAATGTCTTACCTAAGTCATTTAAGTGAATTGTAGAGACGAGTTGAAAGTATTTTTTTATTTCCTTCATCAATCTTCTCGTTATAAAAGAGTATTCTTTTGACACTTTTGACTATCCAAACGTACTAAAACTATAAGTCCCATGAAAGTAGTCAATCTTTTTCTGTAAATTAAATTACTATCTTTCCGGTTCATAAAACCTTGTGACACAATAGTTGTTAAGACCTATTTTCTTATAAACGTTCGAGACCTGGTGTGTGACAGTAACCATCTAACTTTAGTTATCTCGTAAATTCGTAATAACTAAAGTAAAGTCTAAATTTCCACTGGATATGTATTTTATATAACTTTGACTTACTTTTATATATTAGAATATAACAAATTACTGTAAGTCTTACCCCAACCAAATCTCTAAACAATAATCTCCTTGTTTTTGTATTTAGAATACAAAATAGAGAAAACGTACAATTTATTCATGAATAAATAATTTAATAGTTTTATTGTAATTGTTGTCGATGGTGAACCATTCACGGATGTCGGCTTCAATACAGTTATAAAAGAATGAAGAATGTTATTAGGATATTATTTATATACCATAAAAAATTGAGGGAAAATATCTATTATAGTTCACGGACCATCTACTACTTAAACCCGAAACTTTGGTTCACATCGTCTAGATTTTCAAAGACGTCACAAGTACTATTGTATGAAGTATTAAATAGACTCCTCCGTCTTTTTCTATTCCCTCTCATGTCACCGAACGGAACTTTCTCGAAGTAGGAGGGTTGACTACTCAGTTCAGGGAACCTTGTTACGTGTGAGAACAATCAGTAGAAAGAAACTTAGACTCTTCTGGGGACCATAATCGGACACTGATTCTTCTGTCTCCCGAAGGGTCCACCACGTTCACCATTTCTTAGGTGGACGGTTACATCCTCTCCATTCTTTATGCCCAAAGTAGGTACCCAACCCTTCAAGGGGACCTCCTCCTTTACCGTTAGGTGAGGTCATAAGAACGGACCTCTTAGGGTACCTGTCTCCTCAGTCCACCCGATGTCAGGTACCCCAGCGTTTCTCAGTCTAGACTGACTCCATTGACTCGTGTGTGCGTGACGTTATATCATGTAACACAACAAATACCATCACCAAAAGTTTGACTTATAAAGGGAGACGTCCAACGAGATCACGGAATAGTCTTTACGACAACATCCCTATTAGTATACATATCTATACTTACTACTTGAACCCCAGGATGTTTGGGGGGACCTAAGGAGGGTTGAGAGGTTTTCGGAATGTGTGTGTGTGTGTGTGTGTGTGTGTGTGTGTGTGTGTGTGTGTGTGTATGTAAAGGTCTTCGATTTCCTTATTTATTTCTGACCAGGACGGTAAAGTCCTTCCTTTAAGGAGTAAGGAGGAGAAACAGTCGATATTCACTTTCCTCTGTTTAAGAACGTATAGGGTCCGACGAACAATTTTAGAAGATTTAATTGAAGTGAGATAATTTTGGAACCAAAATAAAAATTAGTACATAAAGGTTAAGGTTCTGACCAATAAAATTTTCGTGTTAGCTCTGTAGATATGAAACGTTATGATGTTGATGAGACAATTTTTATTCAGAATTTACACTCAAAGGTCCTCTTTTACCTCTTTTGTCCAACAACGTCTTTAAAAGTGTGCTTCGTTGACGGATCTACTTTATAAAAGATATTTGTATAGTGTTTGGAAACATATACAATTAATCCCGTTGTAGAATAAACTATTCCAAAGGGACCACCAAGTCTCCAATTTCGTAGACGGAGGTTACGTCCTCTGGACCCAAGCTAAGGACCCAACCCTTCTAGTGGACCTCTTCCTTTACCGTTGGGTGAGGTCATAAGAACGGACCTCTTAGGGTACCTGCCTCCTCGGACCATCCGATGTCAGGTGCCCCAGCGTTTCTCAGCCTGTGCTGACTCGTTGAAGTGGAGTGGAAGTGGGATAAACTATCCCGAAGGGAACACCAAGTCTACCATTTCTTAGACGGACGTTACACCCTCTGGTCCCAAGTTAGGGACCCAACCCTTCTAGGGGACCTCTTCCCTCTCCGATGAGTGAGGTCATAAGACCGGACCTCTTAAGGTACCTGATGTCAGGTACCCCAGTGTTTCTCAACCTGTACTGACTTGTTGAAAGTGAAAAATGAATAAACTATGGATTATCTTCGGTAAAGGTATAACCGTGAAAGGAAGAGTAGAACAGTTAGACATCTGATATATTAAACGATAAACCGTGTCGTTGGTGAGGGAACCTCTTACCTCCACCACGTATGTCTACGTAAGAGATCTGTTTTACACTATAATTGAAGGGAATACCGTTTCCTATACTTAGGATGAAGAAACATTATTTCACTAAGGACAAGACTTATTGTGGATTTCTTTGATTACGGGTCTCCATCAGTCACTGACTCCCAGCTTCCATAAAGATCTTCCAACAATTTGGGTTATATTCCCAATATACGTTATGGAGAAAATCTTCAAATCAATCTCACCGGAACGGAGATATGCAGGAGAATGGAGAGACAGAGACGGAGAAAGACAGAGAGAAAGGAGGGAAGGAGTGAAAGAAAGAAATCGATAAATAGGGGAAGAGAGAAAGAAAGAAAAAAAAAAGGAAACTCAAACAGAACATATATAATTAAAGGTTAGTTGAAATAGTGCTTCTTTATCCCTTCCCGTGATAATAACTGATATATGACACAAGTCCTTAACGTCCTCTGGGACCAAACTAAGGACCCAACCCTTCCAGGGGACCTCTTCCCTTTCAGATGGGTGAGGTCATAAGATCGGATCTCTTAAGGTACTTGACATCAGGTACCCCAGTGTCTCTCAGCCTGTGCTGACTCGTTTAATACAGTGAAACGAATTGTAAATCTAATGTTATGTCATGACATCAGGGTATCGGAAAATAGAAGTCCTCTCAATCCATTGGAACGGTTTATAAAAGTGGGTAAATAAATAAACAAATAAGTTGTATTAATTAATTCGTGGAAGATGTACCAATCTGGGACTCGACCTGTTACGTCGGATATAATTACCTAAACCCTAAACATATGTCAAAACAAACTGGGATTTAAGATTTCACATTACTGAAAGTCCTACTCTTTTGACTACCTTTTTTCAAAGGAGTACAGTCGATAATAGACAAAGTGAAACTTTATAAAGGGACAGAGATTGTTTACATAAGATCAAAGGAGAACCAAAAGGTTTGAAAGGATTCTTTGACTCTCAGGAATCGTACGTTTAATTTCTTATAGTTTGTCGGAATTGTTTTGTCCCTTGAGTTACGGTGAACATTGGTTTTCCAGATCTTTTATAATGAAGGAAACCCTTACCCACATAGATCCACAGTTCTTCATATAGTAGTACGTAATGAAATATAGAATGTTGGGTCAGAAAAGAAAGGGATAGAGGAAAGGAGGGACGAAGTAGACGAGGGAAGGAAGAAAGAAGAGAGACGAAAAGAGTCAAGACGAAAGATCATCTAACGAATCTAAAAAGTATGAAAAATACAACTTGGGGGTCTAAGGAAAGTTTAATGGAAGTTTAAATTTCCTCTTAAAAGATAGAATTATCGAGGTTGTTTTAGTGCTTTAACTTGAAGTAAACCGGTTCGACCCAACGTACGAATAAGGGAAATTTTTGTTTCACTGTACCATGAAAGAGTAGTCGATCCGAACCCATTGATGATAGAGAAACTTTCACCCGTTACCTTAGGGTGGACTTAATAGTATAAATTGTTTATAAGTCGTTTGTACATGAGAGGATATGATAAAGTTTAGGACTTTATACTACAACACTTTCACGACGTGAGTTGTACGGTCGTTTAAACCTTTTCAGTCGTCACCGATGTCCTGTCCTTTTACAGTCAAAAGTAAGGTTAGGGTTTCTTTCCGTTACAGTTTCTTACGAGTTTGATGGCGTGTTAACGTGAGTAGAGTGTACAATCATTTCATTACGAGTTTTAAGAGGTTCGGTCGAAGTCGTTATGCACTTGACACTTTAAGGTCTACAAGTTCGACCAAAATCTTTTCCGTCTCCTTGGTCTCTAGTTTAACGGTTGTAGACGACCTAGTAGCTTTTTCGTTCTTTCGCTTCTCCTTGATTTTTCGGAGAACTACTTTCACTTTCTCCTCTCACTTTTTCAATCGAATTTCGAGTTGCAAGTCTTTTGTTTCTAGTACCGTAGGCCAGGGTTGTGAAGTACCCTTTGTCTACCCCTTTGTCACCTTTGTCACCGTCTGAAATAAAACCCCCCCCGAGGTTTTAGTGACGTCTACCACTGACGTCGGTACTTTAATTTTCTACGAATGAGGAACCTTCTTTTCAATACTGGTTGGATCTATCTAATAACTTTTCGTCTCTGTAATGAAACGGTTGTTTCCAGGCAGATCAGTTCCGATACCAAAAAGGTCACCAGTACATACCTACACTCTCAACCTGACAATTCTTTCGACTTACGGTTTTTTAATTACGAAAACTTGACACCACGACCTCTTCTGAGAACTCTCAGGGAACCTGACGTTCCTCTAGTCAGAACTCACAAGAAACCTTCCTTACTACGATTTCGACTTCGAGGTCATGAAACCGGTAGAGTGCGCTTCTCTACTGAGCAACCTTTTCTGAGACTACGACCCTCCCTAACCCCCGTCCTCCTCTTCCCCTATTGTCCTACTCTACCGACCTACCGTAGCGACTGAGCTACCTACACTTAGACTCACTTGAGGTCCTCAACCACTACCTGTCCCTCCGGACCACAGGACGCTAAGTACCCCAGCGTTTCTCAACCTGTACTGACTCGTTGACTTGACTTGACTATGGAGTATATGATGAGTACTTGGTGTACGGTCCCCACACAGTCACAGACGTGAATGCTATGAAGAGAAAATTACTTGTCTCTCAGTTTATAGTCGTTTAAAAGTTTGATCCAGATTTACGACAATTGACTTCTTCCCCCTTATCTGCGACGAGACCGTTTGTTTGTGTACGTGTGTGTGTTACCCTTTCCGTAAAAATAATACTCATCATATTGAAATATCGATCCTTCTTGAATGGAGATCGACCTCTGGAGGGACATCGAGTTTACCCTGGTCCCAAGATAGGGACCCAACGTTTCAAGGAGACCTCTTCCCTTACCGTTAGGTGAGGTCATAAGAACGGACCTCTTAAGGTACCTGTCTCTTAGGACCACCCGATGTCAAGTACCCCAGCGTTTCTTAACCTGTACTGACTTACTGATTGTGTGTCCTTCTTGATGTATATGTGGCAAGACAAGTCGGATAAAATATCTACTCTATTGACTCGGGATCTTTTCCGTTCATTGAGTTGTCATTAACTCCTGTGACTCCATCCATGGGTCCATGGTTTGAAAAATGCATCCCAAGGTCTAGGGATTTTCTTACACTACAAAAAGAAATCAAACGAGTCAGTCAGAAGATCGGAGACTGTATATGAACGATTACATGTACGGTTTCTTATTTCCTAAATCACATCCCTTTTGTAACGCGACCCCAGTTTTGAATTGGGAAAGATCCCTCGGTCCTTTTAAAGGTAAGGAAGAACGGACTTAATGACAATTCCTAATGACATCTTTTAATTAGGAAATCTTTATAATACACCCAAGATGTGTAAGAGACTTTAAATATCGCTAAACTTATCCAGAACTCGATTCCTTTCTTTTTTTTTTTTTTTTGACCAGACAAAAGTGAGTCTGGTTTTAGGTCACTTTAGGGGAGAAAATTACGGAGAGACGGACTTAAAAGGAGATAGTCCGAATAAAAATTCCTTGTTTTAAGGTTTTGGTCCTGAGTAATCGGTTTGGTGATTAAGGAAGATAAAGAGTACATATAGGATACATTACTAACAAACGTATCATTTGGACGTATCTCTTTAATAAAGTTTAACGATTGAGAGTAAAAAAAAGAATTTTTTTAAGAGATGTATAAAATTACTATTCTCGGTAAAGGAGAAAGGTCAAATAACATCCCGGGGTAATAAAATATATAAAGTCTGTAAATAATAGGATCACACGGAATCATAAAGGTGTTATCCAAGAGTACAGACTTTTGAGAACCATTTAAGTATCTAGATGTACTTTAGAATTCGATCCGACCAGAGGTCTGGGACAGAAGAGAGAGGGTTGTGGAAGGTCCCTTTTGAATCGACCACTCTCAAGTCAAACAAAATTATTACTGTTGTTGTACGTCGTTCCAGAGGGTGCTATACATAATGAGTAAAATTGTCTTTGAGACCATAGTAGATCCTGGTTTGAGTTTTTGGTAGTTCATCAAAAAAGAATGTTCGATACTTATAGTATTTATCTATTTCATGGTCCAAGTAACCGTAGAAAGACTGGTAAGAAGACGAATGGATGGTTGATGAAAATAGTAAAGACGTAGATTTAAAACGTAACGTCATCATACCTAGGTCACGACAAAAAGATGTATATGATTTCAAAATTTTTACGGAAGTTCAAAAACATATTCAACTAAGAAACCAATTAATAGGGGAATGGACAAACGGACGGATGACAACAACGTAAGTTACAAAATTTTGTGTTCAATATATAGTGGATGTGATCTTTGAAAAAGAACTAATAATGAATACAAGTCTAGATGTCCCGCTAATTTTTATTAAATTACGTTAGTCTTTGACATAAGAAGGTAATATATATTTGTTGTTATTTATTCCATCTCATACTATATATCGAGTTTCATTTTAAGTCAAGGACTACCGAAAGTCCATTAAAGACGGTTTAGAAGAACGTTATCTAATTTTTTCAACGAATTTTTAGAGAAATGGTGGATTAATTAAGATAATTTAATTTCTATCTGTTCCTATGTTTCTCCCTTTAATGTCAGATTATAGAGTGATGGTATCTACATATTTAACTTTGATAATAGTTTGTTTTAAATGATCATAATTTTTATCGGTATTTACTATTAAGTAGTATTTATTGATTGTAAACAGTTGTAAATACTATACTTACGTTGTCACCAAATTGTATTTTTAATAGATAAAGTGAGTTTAAATGTGTAATACTCTCATTTATTAAAACATATGATATTGTCGGTAAATATTATATTAGAGATTAAAGAATGGTTTGATCCTGATCTTTCATCGAGGAAATTAAAATAATTCCTATTACTATTTTAAACCTTTGAAAATGGAATTACTATTTTTTAAACCTTCGGGGAAGGGGTCAGG
Organism: Capra ibex; assembly: GCA_006410555.1. NCBI lineage: Eukaryota > Metazoa > Chordata > Mammalia > Artiodactyla > Bovidae > Capra > Capra ibex. Next base: position 31,797,911 of record SJYO01041852.1, on the reverse strand, counting down.
AGGTCGTAGTTCTTGTCCTGTTATACGGTGATAGTAACGTAGGTGAATTATAAAAGGAGTTCTGTACCAGTAACATCAATCTATCTATTTATCTATTTGCCTTTTGTCCTTTTGTTTCGTGAATAACAAATATCTACTATTTTGACAGGTTTAAGTTACTTTTGTTGTAACGTTAGATGTTCATTCGATTTTCTATTTCGGTATATTATTTTTTCTACTATTAAATTATTATCCTTGGTTTTTGGTTAATGGAACGTTATTTGTTTTATACGTATTATATAAATACATTTTTATATACTAAAACTACTGATTGTATTTCCTACAGTTTTACTAACCCTTTTACATGGTATAAGTATCCATCCTTCCATTGTTATAATATTTTTCAATAAAAAGAGGTTGAACAAAATATTCAAATTACGTTAAGACTTCTTTTGGAGTAACAAAGAAGAGAATAAGTCCTTAAGTTGTTTATCTGACAATTTGTGTACAATTTCTTTACTCTTGGTTCTTTTTTCTCTTCCTTATCTTATTATACGAATTTGGACGAGACGGACTATAACTACGTAAGATCTCAATATAATAGAGTCTTACACATCACACATACTGTAAGATTGTACATATGATAGTACATTCTTAACTTAGCGGTCAGATACAGACTACGTCCTATGTCGTACGAACCTCGACCACGTACCCCTACTGGGTCTCTCTACAATACCCCTCCCTCCACCCTCCCCCCAAGTACAAACCCTTGCGTACATTCTTAATTTCTAAAATTTTAAAATTTTTATTTATTTATTTATTTTAAAAATTTTTTTTTCTATCTTTTTAACTGATTAAATTATGCTATCTCTAAGGTCTTTGTTTTGGTGATTATATACCTTTACACAACGAACTTTCTACTGTGACTTCTCGTCTTTTTTCCCCCTTTGGTAAGTTAAATACTATAACTGTATAAATAAGAAATCTTTTTATTTATATTTATCTAGTGATGTTATATGGTATATACTGTCTAGGTTTACGAATTCTTAAATTTACTCTTTCTTTGAGAAGTTTTGGTAATCTTTATAGATTGATAGAAAGATAAATCCAAAAGGTTTTTGTTTTTTCTCATTTTGGTCAAGTAGTATTTTCATTACTCATTATGTATGTCAATGTAATCATGATTCTTGAAGACAAGGGGTTTTCCACTGTTCTTCTTTAAGTCGATGTATCTAAAGAGAGACTTCGTATGTTCCTTAAGGAATTTTTTAGTCATACTTTTTCAGTATACTGAGTCAACTTTTCAAACGTTTTTTTTAGTAAAGTGTCAATGTTTGGTCTATCCGTTTTTGTTTTATTCATTTTATTTTTATTCAATTAAAGATTTAATTAGTGTCTTTCTGTTCAATTCCTGTATTACTTTATATAAAATGTGGGCCTACTTAACCTTTTTTTAAAAATTTTTATAATGGGATGGTTTCATAACGATATAGGAATTTTTTTCTTATTGAGAGTAGACCACGACACTCTATACCTTTGACCATTTGGTAAAGCCTTTTGTTAGGTCTCATACAGTGTTTTAACTAGTGTATACCGTCAAGATAAGATGATATTACAATCTTAGTCAGTATCTCTTTGTGGACGGATACCCTGTTCCAGTGTACAGTTCCACCTAGGTAGGTTCCACCTAGGGTAAACGTCTTCGTTTACTGGACAATCTTCCACCCAAATCCCCGAAGAAAAATAAGATAACAATACTTAGAATAACAAATACAACACTTCACTTTCATCGAGTAAACACAATTTGAGAAACGTTGGGGTACTTGATATGTCAGGGACCTTAAGAGGTCCGGTGTTATGACCTCACCCATCGGAAAGGGAAGAGGTCCCCTAGAAGGGTTGGGTCCTTAGCTTGGTCCCAGAGGACGTAATGTCCGCCTAAAAAATGTTTATCGATGGTCCCTTCAGGTAAATACAATGTATAAAAGATGATGTAATAGTTTATGACGTATTAAATTTTGTAATTTTACTATATGTTTCCCGTATTTATTGTAAAATACTTTTAAGTTTTCTCTCGTATGAATGTTATAATAAAATTCTAACACTTTCGTCCCTATAAGAACACACACTATCGTTAAATCGTCCTAGACTTCCGACATAATAAATATTAAATATGGGGTGGAACCAAAAGTTTCCTATGCTTATACGAATTTTTGTGCAATACTTTGTTTTAAATTTTTTATTGTCCCTCGACTTTTGTCCCCAATCCCTTTTTACTCAATTTTCTTTTTCCTTATTTCCGTATTGTAATCGTTTAATCTTAAATATCGTGAGTCAATTAAAAACAAATCCTCCTACCTATGATTAAACGGAGGTTGTTTTATTCCTCTTTTTATGATAGTCAATAATATAGTTATTAATGACCTACCTAATTTCCCCTTCTTGTCCCAAAAAAACAATAGAAACATAACTAAACACAGACACACACACACACACACAAAAGACTGTAATAAAAGAAATTTTCTCTAAGACACTTTGTACCGTTATTTCCGGTAAGACTCTTTTTATTTTTGTCTTAATTTCATGACTATATTTTTATTGATTTATTTACCGTCTACATTGTCCTTAGTTTCTCCTAAAGGTGGACCAAAACGACGTCTATGAAGTCGCTACTGTAAATTTTACTAAAGTTTCTGTTTGACCCTGGTCTGGTTGTCTTCGACTGTGTGTCATCACGAGTTACACCGGGGGCTGGTCTTCGTAGTCGTCGAAAGCCCCCTACACACTCTTTTCTTTTAATAACCGTGGTGACGTCGGGATGAAGTAATCTTTAAGACACCTAAACTCTGAGGTTTTAGATGCAAAATTGTCAGAGGGTCCGTCAAGACTACAGACGATTACTGACACTTGGTGTTCCGGTTTCTCAAACCTAACATTTGACAAACATTATTTCATGGTCACTTTCATCAAATCCATGGTCAGGAGTTGGGGGAATTCAAAGGTACGAGGACATGGAATCCTATGTCACATAGACAGGTCACATACACAAGTTCACTGGTAAAAGAAGACGACAGTAAATCTTCTCCTTGACACTCAGTTTTATCTATAAGGTCCGTAGATCGCGTAAAGTTCCGACTTTTTTTTAAGATTTCGTCTGAAAGACTTCGAGTTGTTAAAACTGTAAAACTCCGGACTATTAAGAAACGAAACCTTTCAAAGGGAGATGCACAATCCTGTAAATTATCTTAGAGATTTCCTATAAGTCGTCATGGAAACCGGGGAGATGGGGTTTTGACGGCGACTGTAGTGAAGGGATTACATCAATTTTTATAGTGGTCTGTAACTGTTTACAAAAGTCGACTACCGTAACGGGGATGGACTCTTGGTGACATGGTTTCATAAAGTTTGATTTTATATACCGGACCCCCAATAAACTAGGGACCCTAACAAGAGGTAATACAGGAAACACAATGGTCACGACAAGTTTCAATTCCAACCTATCCCTTAAAAAGATTTCCTAACTTTCATGGTTGAGTCTCATGTACAATATTATTTGTGTTACTACTTTAACAATCACCGTTAGTACTACGTTCTTTTTTTTTTACTAAATATGATTGAATAGATTTTCTGGAACTTCATGAGAATTTTGTCCCTAGGGTTTGATATTCGACAATTAAGGTCTCAGAAAGGTTGTATTTTTTTTTATGAGTGACTTCGATTACAGTCGCGTCTTCTTAGTTAAAAAATTTTCAAACCTTACCGCCGTCAGAAATTAAAAATCACATACTAATAGAATCCTTACATAATTCGTAAGTGTGAGGACCCAGAATAAGAGTTAATAAAACTAAATTATCTGTGTCAATTCCCGATTCCTTTATCGTAAAATTATTCGTGAGGTCCATAAAACTACGTCCATACACGACATGGATGTAGTCGTGGACTCTTTGTGACGAGAATTCTTACCTATTATATCGTCCTTGAGACAAGTTGTATCATATTATTCGATTTACTCTTTTATTAAACTTTTTCTTATCTATGTACATACACACAATTCAGTGAAATCAGTACAAACTGAGACGTTGTGATCCCTGATATTAGACGGTCCGAGGAGACAGGTACCCTCGAGGGTCCATTCTTATGACCACACCCAACGGTAAGGGAAGAGGTCCCCTAGAAAGGATGGGTCTCTAACTTGAGCTCAGAGGGTGTAACGTTCGTCTAAGAAATGTCCTCAAGGATGATTCGATATCAGCTAACAACAGTTCGTTTTATTCCGAGTACTTACGGTCCAGAGGACTGTAGATTTGTATTTGATCTTAAAGTCTAAAAATACAGGCGAGAAGACTAGAATTTTTCTTACTTCACTTCACTTTCAATGAGTCGACACAGGTTGAGAAACACTAGGGTACCTGATATCTGACGGTCCGAGGAGACAGGAACCTTAAGAGGTTCGTTGTTATCACCTCACCCAACGGTAAGGGAAGAGGTCCCCCTAGAAGGGTTGGGTCCCTAGTTTGGGTCCAAAGGGTATAACGTCCGTCTAAGAAATGACAGACTCGGTGGTCCCTTCGGGTTCTTATGACCTCACCCATCGGATAGGGAAGAGGTCCCATAGAAGGGTTGGGTCCTTAACTTGGTCCCAGAGGACGTAACGTCCGTCTAAGAAATGGTCGACTCGATGGTTCTAGTTACACGTGAGTCAGCGAAGTCAACACAGACTGAGAAACACTGGATACCTGACATCGGACGGTTCGAGGAGACAGGTACCCTAAGAGGTCCGTTCTTATGACCTCACTTAACGACACGGGAGAAGGTCCCTTAGAAGGACTGGGTTATTAGCTTAGGTATAGAGGCCCTAGAGGACGTAACGTTCGTCCAAGAAATGGGTGAGTCGGTGGACCCTTCGGGTGGTTTTTCTTAACAATAGTCATTAAGTTAAAACAAATTCGAAAAATAAAAAAGTCCGTCCTAGACCTAGTGTTTAGAGAACAATACTGTAGACATTATTTCCTTGGTCAGGTAATTTGCTGGTCACTTTTCTTTTAGTACCACCTTCTTAGGTACGAATTCTACCTTCAGAAGGACTTAAGGTAGAGGTGATATGTGTTTTAGGGAGTGACACAAAACGAAACCAAACCTTAAAAAACTTATGGTAACGGATTTAAAATCATACATTTAGACAGACATGAACATGTCGACCACACAACCGAACCCCTCTTCCTTCTCTTTTCTACGGTTCCCCTTCCTTCTGTAAAGGTCGAGACAGAGGACAACCGAGGACACCTCTGACGACGGAAACGTACGTAATCTCTATAAACAGACCCAAGGGACACCACGACTTACCAGGTTCTAATATCCTTCTCGGTCTCGAACGTCTTTTTGTGTCTTAACCCCCTCGAGAGGTTTCACAGTCAGATTTGGGAGACGAATGTATGCGTTGATACGAACTACTTTCCTTCTACCCTCCGGTCTTGGACCTATTTGAATTATTATCAATAGTTCATACCTCATTAATTATATGTGGTCCATAACTCAGTTGGGAGCCTGTCTATGTATGGATGTATGTATATATGAAAGTACAGTCTATGAACTACTGTATGTTGACCATTCAGAACTTCGACCTTTAATCTTGGATTCAGACAGACAGATGTTTCAGGTACGAGTATTTTAATGCTACGTCACAAAGGTGAGTTTTTAGAAATTTTGTCGTTTCAGAGACGTTTATGATTGTCGTGTCAAAAATTAAAATAGGCGAGATCTACTGACAAGGTCCGTGATGTAGACTTCAAGATTCCAATTTTCTTTACGAGAATGTCCGTCGTAAACTAGGACTGCATTAATACAAGAGATTCAGAGTTTGACCCGAAGGGTCCAACGGTTCACCATTTCTTGTGTGGACGCCTACGTCTTCTACGGTCTCTACCTTCAAGTTAGGGAATCAGACTGGGGCATTTCATCCTTTACCGTTGGGTGAAGTCATAAGAACGGACCTTTTAAGGTACCTATCTCCTCGGACCACCCGATACCAGGTACCTCAGTGTTTCTGAGTCTGTACTGACTCTCTGTCGTGTGTTAAAAGTTTACGTTAGTCAAAATACTGTTTTTAGAGCACTATCGAAAAATTGTATAGAACCTTCCCTTTCTTTGTGATGGGGTATTTCCGTTTATAGTTTATGACTTTCTTTATAAAATTTATATATAAATTTTATATAGAATTTTAAACCTTTTTGGTCATCAAGAGAAAGAACAGTTTTAGAGATATCTCGTGATATTTTGGAATCGTAACGACGTTGAGACATTCCTTCTTAACGTGTCTTTAAGGATTCACCTTTTAGGTGTCTAAACCAATTGAACCTATTAAGGTCGTAGAAGTGTTTAAAGACTTTATTGTTTCTTGTCTGTTTTCAACTCCTCTTCTTATAACTACTTCTCCTGATACAGTAGTTCTAACTTGAATCTCTTAAACGTATGTCTCTCGACTTTTTCAAAGACTTATATTTAATAACTATATTCTTTCATGGGTCATGTGGTCGGAGACTTTGACCTTAAATGTCCTTCGAGTCTTCTCCTCCCGGTAACCTTTGTCTTGGTTCGTTACCTTTTCTTAGTCCCGGTTCCGTGAAAACGTTCGTAAAACACGATTAATAGGGGGTTAACAAATTATAGTCACAAAGTGTTATCCCGACGATAATTTTACATCTCGTCATATTAAGAAGGAACATCTCTGATGGGGTCGTAACGTCTTACAAATAGAGACCCTAGGTGTTATGGTCATCAAGGGTAAAGAGGTATTCATAATTATAGTGGTCCGTTCCTTTTATGGGAACTATCAATGTAGAAGGAATCGCCACGTCTTGGTGTGGGATAACTCTTGGCAATCAATACTGACGATTTGAAATAAGACAATTAATTGGTAAAAAAATTTTATTAATATTATAAATAAGGGAATCTAAACAAGTTTGTTAGGACAAACTTGATTGTAGATTTTTTCTTTGAAAAGTACATATAATTGTCAAGTCCTCTTGATGGACTCAGAGAAGTCGGGTGGTTATGTATATCAGTACTAAGGTCTCCTATAACAGACGGTCGACACTCACCGGTCTAAATTGGTAGTAGGAGGGTAGGACTTTTATCATGGACCTCTCTCGGTGGTAGACAAACCTATAATGAGACTGTACTAAGTAATTTTCAGTAGAAGTAACGGAAGAAGAAGTAAAGTAAGGTCTCCGACTTCTCTCTATTGTGGTTATTAAGATAAGGTAAGTTAAATTGGGATACCGTTAGTGCTACGTTCAAGTCGTTTTAATACAAATGACACTATTATCAAGACCGTAACTTTATTTATTTAAAACCTATATTTACAATCGGCTCTATATAATACCTAGATTTTTTGAGTCTAAGTTCATCTTACATTTATGTACTCTTGTTTATCAATCGTATCTTACGTTATTTACGGTTTCTCTACTGTCTTGTTAGGACTTTGTTGTCTCCTCTTTGACTTGGAAGAGTATGTCTGTCTCTTCCACAAAATCTTCTATGAGTTTACGGTTCCATTATCACTATTTGTTCGTAAGTAACGTACTTGTCAGTTCCCCTACAAAAGGATTGTATCACTAATCGTACACCTTTTCAAATATTGGTTTTATCAGTCAAGTACCTTTTAGAATATTATAAGGATCTTTCTTCTTGTTCCTCATCATATTTTGATTGAATCACTATCTTAATCTAGTTGAGTGGAACTTGGATTACTTATATTTTCCTTTTAAAGTAGGTTAACGAATTTTAAGTGTTTACCCAGAGATGATGTCTTGTCATGAGTTTTTAATTTTCTTTGTTTCGATATAGTAGTACCTACTTCTATAGTAGTACCTACTTCTTGTTTATTAATACGATTCACCTTCTTCGGTCTTTTTTTATTACGTACGACATACAGGGAAATATATTTTGAGACTTTTTATGTTTGATTAGGTATCATTTTCGTCTAATCACCAACGGACCCTTGTCTCCATCCCAATCCGATCTCTCTCTTTATTTCCCGACGTTCCTTCGAAACCTTCCACTACCTATAAAAGTGAGAACTAAACTTCTACCAAAGTACCCACACAAATATTCAGTCTTCAATATTTTCATACGTTCAATTTGTACAGTAAATGACGTACGTTTAATATGGAATTATTTCGACCGTTTTTTTAGTTTGTCTTTTTGCCATATGGAACATAAACTGACGAATTTTCTAGACACTCTTATGTGTGTCTTAGGTTTTATCATAACGTAACCTCACCATATTCTTGATCCATTTCTTGCGTAAAGAAGTATATAGAGAGTTAAGTTGACTAGTCTATAAATAGTTCGTGACAAAGACACGGTCAATGAGAGTGACTGTAATTTCTAGATAATCGTTTCTTGTGTCTTTTTAGTGATAGTAACCTTTATTATACCACGCTTGTATGAATGGTATATTAAGTTAATTTTATAAATTATATTATTATGACAAGTTTGAAATAAACATTTTATGGATAAAGATTTTTGTGATAGTAACGGAAACAGATATATACATATAATGGATATGTACATATCTACATACATATATAAAAAGTATAATAAAGAGGAAGGATCTTACGGAAAGGACCGGAGAATGAAGGAGTATAAAATTTGAAGATAAATAAGAATTCCGTCTATATTTCATGAAGAAGGTGACAATTAAAAAAAAAGATCAGAGTAAACATGTGACTAGTGGGGAAAATTGTACAGAAATATTTCGGAGATAGGATGAAGTTAGTATAGTAGACAATTTAAAGGACGGTGAATAAATAGAGGTACTTACAGGGGAGTTCATCACATTAGAAACACTTTGGTAATGGACACATAAGACTCGTCAATAGTTTCATGGGTTGTATATTCATATATGAATGACTTTATTAATTACCTTACAAAGAGTAAGAACGGAACCTTATTTACAACCTCTTCTGAGAACTCTCAGGGAACCTGACGTTCCTCTAGGTTGGCCAGGTAGGATTTCCTCTAGTCAGGACCGACAAGTAACCTTGCTGACTACAATTTCGACTTTGAGGTTATGAAACCGGTGGACTACGTTTCCCGACTGAGTAGACTTTTCTGGGACTATGACCCTTTCTAACTCCCGTCCTCCTCTTCCCCTGCTGTCTCCTACTCTACCAACCTACCGTAGTGGCTGAGTTACCTGTACCCACACCCACCTGAGACCCTCGACCACTACCTGTCCCTCCGGACCGTACGACACCAAGTACCTCAGAGTTTATCAGCCTGTACTGACTCGCTGACTTGACTTGACTTCCTACCCTTTCTCCATGTTAGTTGGTCTCAGTCAGTCTTCGAGAGATTAAGTGTTCCTAAGGTTAAAATAAAGACTTAAGATCTGTCTTCCAGTATAAACAGATTCTTGTAGACGGTTCCCCAATCATCTCTTCTTTACTCCTATGTATACTGTGTATTGAACACTCAAAATCTGAACCCTTATATTAGACTGTGATTTTATTTTGTGATATACTTTGTCATGAAATTTAGTCGAAAGGATAGGTTTTACCTGACAGTGGGAAAAGAAAGATATTGTGTACCAGAAAAAAGATAAACGACACAATCCACCACCTTGACTCTACGAGAAGTACAAGAGTGTACGAGAATAAATATATTCTATTCTTTAGTCACCGTCTACATATCGAAATATTTTTATTTGTAATTTAACCCTCACCAACTCTCTACTCTTTTCCCTTTCTCTCCCCCTTACCCTCTACTGGAGAACCTCTACCTGTTCCTTTATACTTCATATTGTTAAGAGGGATAACTATTCCCATAGAGTTTCCTACATGTCCGTGACTTACAGTTGAAGGTACCGTTTGGACGGGACACACTAACGACAAAGTAATTATGTCCCTAAAGTTGATTTTTAGACTTAGTCCACTCTCTTCTTTTGCCGGTGGTCCATGTTACCGAGAGTATCCAATCTCTCGAATCATATTCGTACTCCTTCTCGACTTTCATTGGTATTTTAGATTTTAAATGTGTTTAGAACCTTTCCGTTACCTAAGAAGACTTTGTACTATCCTCTCGTCCTGTTAAAATACTTTCATAGTTTCGTGTCCCACTGGACCCAATGTTTCTTACATTATACTAATATATGAAAAAGATCTAATTCTCTAGAAACTAGTAATCAAACAACTTAAGAATACTGATGAGACCTTCTGTTCGTCCACTCCTTGACAGTAGGTAAAACTTCATTGACTCTGAGGATCTTCAACTTTTAGTGGGACCTCGGTCACTCAGACCCTACCTCTTACATGATATCTATTCTGGAGAAGCAAAGGTAAAGGGGAGGAGGAGGGAGGGGGGAGGAGGAGAAAGAGAAGAGAAAAAAGGCTAAAAAAAGAGAAAGGAAGGAGGGAGGGAGGGAGGGAGGAAGGAAGGAGAGAGAGGAGGAAGGAGGGACAGGAAGAAAGAAAGGATGGTCTGACTCATATACACTTTGAAGTTTCAAATATGTGACCTCCAGTCCCAACGTTTGTGTTCACTACTTATATGTGTTAATACGCACTCCGACTTCCCTTATTTCTTAAACCTCGGTATAAAAATAATGTTCCTATGGAACTATATACTAGATGACAAACTTTACTTATACATTATTTTTGCATATAAAACAGTAACTAAAAAAACAGGGTCCTTAATTCGCGTTATTCTCCGAGAATAAACACACAGATCGAATAAATCGGAACTAACGATTCGAAAAATAATCTTACATCGAAGAACCCTAAAACATACATACATATCCATATGATACGTACATTTCGTGACATACACACATGTGCACTTACACATGTGTGTATGTATATATATTGAAATTTATTTATGAAAATTTGACTTTGGTTCCTCAAAGGAGAAATAAAGATATTATCAAACTAAACCAATCCTTTAACACAAATATCTCTGGGAAAACCGGTCTTTGTTACATTATAAGACTTATTCTTTAAAGAAGGAAGAAACTACTTCTGTTAAAAAAAGAAAAATACCCTTGATTTGATAAGAGGTTAAGGGGACCACCCTCTACTTAATTATATCATCTTGCCTCAAATGGGAGTTGTCGACGTTGAACGTGGACACGTCATATAAGAATTAGGAAAAAGTGACGTCATACTATCTCCTTTTTTCGTCCCCTTTTACGAAACACCTTTGAAGGTTGACTCTATGAATTACGTAATAATCCTTGTCTTTAAGAGTCACCCTAAATTGGTACGGATAATCCTTAATCCGAACCCTTTGGTTTATACTTTTCATATTTTGTAAAGGGGTGGAACGTGACTCTAACCGTCACCCTAGGTGTGACGAGTAAAAGACCAAAAAGAAGTGATACAGTAAGATCCCAAGGGGCCTATTAAAGTGGAGGACGGAAGAAACTAAGTGTCGGATATCTCGTCTCTGTAAATATTATCGTGTAACCGTAATATACTCGTAGTAACCGGTTCTGTCTTGTGTTTAGTCCAAACGACATACGGACGAGACGGAGTAATTCGTAATTATTTCACTAGAGATTAACAAAGAGTAAGGACCCGAGGTCCGACAAATAACGAACCATGATGACACGTCGAAGGAAACCTTCAGTTCAATTAAGAAGGTTGACAACTCTACCGTCCGTGTACGAAAGGATACCTCTGTTACAGTAAATGGACGATACTCAACCTTCCATTTCCTTCCTCTCCTTACAAGGGATTAGTACCCGTAGATTCTTTTGTAAGAGACACAACGAAAATCTACGGTCGGAAAAGTGGAGACTTAGGGTTTACGAAGGTAGATGAGAGTCGAAGAACACTTCTATATACAGTTGATAGTTTTTATAGAATCGTAATAGGTAACGATAAACCTCTTGAGAAGTCGGGGTCTACACGTATTTATACATGTTACAGACTTCTTAGAAGAGGTCTCTTTTGAAACATTTACTACATATAATTCTTTTGTAACCTTTTACGTCTAATATTCCTTTCGTTGGTTGAGTGTATCTCTATTCCCGAAAAGTATAAGGTATATATATACACAGATATTGAGGAAACTGATTTTGCTTGTAAAATTAATAGATAAATAGTTAGATAAAGAATTATTAGAGATAAAAACACAGATTCTTTTTGTTTAGGGAATATAGTCTTTTACCTTTATTATTAGTTGAAAATACGAACAACTCTCATTCTCTTTTTTATAATAGCGATTGATGATGTTTTTATTTTCCTCTTTTACGATTATTACTGACAGTGGTACACTGTTACATTACGTACTACCTATGATACTCTCATAATAATAGAAACGTTTCAAAAATATAGTGGGTCTTAGAAGGGTATTTTGGGTACTCCGTTTAGATCGAATCCCAAGTCACGGTTGAAAAGTGACCTGTTTATTATGGACTTTAGGAGTTTTATGTCGTTTCTCAAGGACAACTAGTTCATCATTTTACTTTAAGTCCTTCCCCATTACCACTCAAACACTTTAAGTTGTTGGAGTCCTCAATAATCTGTCTTATGAAAAATAAAAATTACTCCCGACATCCCCTAAATCCCATGTGTTTACTTACACCAAAAGTAATTTTTAGAGTCAGTGTATAACGTACGTTTGTAAATTTCCTTCCGGTTCAACGTTATTTCAAAGATATCTCAGTCCAATGTATTTTTACGTAAGACTTCTTAAATAAACTACTTATACTTAGAAGACTTACTGTTTCCTCCATGTATGACTAGTATAAGGTGAATAACCCTTTGTAATCACAGGATGTCACTTTGGCTTTCATAAGTTTCTGATATACTAGAAAATCCACAGGTAAAACGGTAGGAAAATCTAGTGACCTAAAGAGAAAAAGGAATTACTAGGGGATATTTCACAGTCGGTCGTTGTAAAAAGTCTTCTGCGTAGACGGAAAAAACTGAATCAAATAACGGGACACCGAGGTGCCCAACTTACGAATACCGTTACGGGACGTTCTCGTGCACAACCACCGACTCTGGAGACGTGCGAACAGTGAAGAAACCAAACACAACGTGTCAACTCACTCAGACAGGAAACTCACTGACATCCCTGTCCCGGACCCTCTGTCTTTAGTCTCACTGTCGAGTTTTGTCTGGGGAGTAGTATCTGGTTACACGAAGTCTCCTGTTCACGGATGTCGACCGTAAAGGTGGTGTAGGTACTCGAATTTTCATGTATAAATGAATTTCGACGTCCTAAAAGTATACATGCGTCCTCGAATCTTAGGAAGAATGAATTGAGAATTTCTTTTACCGTGGATATCTTTAGTACCCCTTGAAAACGGACCATTTACAGTACTGAACTTGAATACAGACGACCGAGAGATCATGGTGATCTTTGGTCCGAGAAAGGTATCAGGGAATTACAATGTAAAAACTGTCGGGACCTGGTCCTGTCAACCTTGAAATCCATGTAGGAACCACACTTATCAAAAAGAAAAATCCAATGTCAGAGAGAGAATGTAACAAGTTCGAAGGAACTTTTATACTTGTCAACACTGTCATAATAGGGTAATATAAAGACTTTTCGGTAAGTTTTAGATCCAGGAGATTTACCCTTCCTTTAGGTGTTTTTTCCCCTATATACATGTATATAAACACACACACACACACACATACACATATATATAGACTAAGTGAAACGACATGTAATCTTTGATTGTGTAATATTTCGTTGATATAAGATCATTTTTTTCAATTTTTAAAATTTTTTTTAATGTTTCTTTGTTTTAGATCCAGGACACAAACAAATTAGAGAGTTATATAAACAACTATGTTATAAAAGTAAAATAGATATTTTATCCATATATAGTTACGTAAAATAAACTAAGTTGTGAGGGTAACTTAATAAACCTGTATGTTACACTGTTTCCTCTCACAGAAATAGACATTTAATTCATCTACTTTAGTAGGTGTCGTCGTCTTTAGTTCAGATAGGTCTCATATCTTATTAAAGAGGATAATTCTTCCAATACTTATGTCATCTGTTGATGAAGGTCGACATGACAGAATGGACAGGTGGTTAAATGGAGAAGGACCGGATCCGTCATATTTTTCTTTCCACAATTCTCCCACAATTGTTATCCCGATCTTCCTCTCAAGTTATGTAAGGTCTACACCATCAACTGTGGAACAGAATTGAAACAAGAGTCCGATTGTGGGGTATATAGTAACTTTTACCCGGTTGGTCCTTTGTACCAGTTTCTGACTCCAGAGCACTAATACACGATTATTAATCCCGTCCCTGAGGAAACTGACTTTATTTGTAAAACCATTAAATAAAGAGGTTCAAAATGTGATCTAGAAAAAATAGACTGCAACTTTAATGTAAAAATTGGGTTAAAACGTTAATGTGAATAAAAGAAGAAGTGAGTAAGACAAATCTTTTGTACCTCACACACACACAATAAAGGAAAAGAGAGATGGGATAAATTTCGGTGTCCTGTACTATAAGACTCGATATAATGTTTTAGATTAAGTAGAAACGGTTGTTTTTAGGTATATCGGTTTAGATACCAAAAAGGTCATCAGTACATACCTACACTCTCAACCTGATATTTCTTTCGACTCACGGTTTCTTACTTACGAAAACTTGACACCACAACCTCTTTTGAGAACTCTTAGAGAACCTAACATTCCTCTAGGTTGGTCAGTTAGGATATCCTTTATTCAGGACTTATGAGTAACCTTCCTTACTACGATTTCGACTTTGAGGTCATGAAACCGGTACACTACGCTTCTTGACTGAGTAATCTTTTCTGGGACTACGACCCTCCCTAATCCCCGTCCTCCTCTTCCCCTGTTGTCTCCTACTCTACCGACCTACCGTAGTGGCTGAACTACCTGTACTCAAACCCATTTGAGATCCTCAACCACTACCTGTCCTTCCGGACTACATGACGCTAAGTATCCCAGTGTTTCTCAGCCTGTGCTGACTTGACTTGATTTGACTTGTGTTACATCCCGAGTTTACTATCTCTCTACCCATGTTAGTTAGAGACCTACTGAGATCAACCTCGTGTGTACCGTTTCCTCATTTGAAAACCCGTCTCTCCACTCTTTCCTCACTAAATCCTTACATAAATGCTACCCTTCATCCTATCCACTTGTCCACTGTAATTTTTGTCCTTCTAATGTCTTTTCAATGTCAATCTTAGGTAAATATTTTATTTAGACTGTAAGAATTCTCATCGAAGTCTTACCTACCGTTTTTCTCTTTACATATTTAGTTTCTTTTACAGTTTCTTCTGTTTACTACTTCAGTTTACAGTTTCTCGGTATAATAAACCCTTTATACCAGTATAAAATACTTTAATCCGTATTTCCGTTCCAGTTCTCAAGAAATGTCAGTCCCTGCCTATTTACCTCCAAAGAAGATTTTTACTGTTTAAACACCTTCATATACTTTTCAGCACACATTAAAAGAAAAAATTTATTAGTTACTTATCTCCTCTTTTATTATATGTATAATTTTCGTATATATTTGTATATCTATCTATCTCTCTATCTATCTATCTACAAAGAGAAATACCCCTTCTCGGTCATATCTAATACTAAAAACACAATATTGATACACAGTCATATGAGAAACATAAATAAAAGGGAGAAATACCTTTACTACTTGTTATCAAACCCGAAACAAAAGTCCTCCTTTCATTTAAACAGTAAAAGACAAAATTAAGTTTTCACAAGTCCAATTCACAAAACCGAAATAAACATTTGATCTCCGTGAACTTGAAAGTTCCTTTTAGGTATAAAATTGTCAGAAAGTTACATTAATGTTATATAATCGCTATGTTCATCTAAATATATTCGAAATCAATTTATAATTTTCCACTTATAAGAAACAAATGTTTTGACGTTCGGGTGTAAACCGGAAGACTTAATCCTTCTTTCGTTTATATTTGTGCAAATTTTCTAGTTACAGGGTGTATACACACACATATATATATATATATTAAAAAAAATGTATTTTGTTGTCTCTTTTTGCTCCTCAGAAAAAACGAAAATGATAGAAGAGTGAGACGATAAGAAGAAATTCATTAATTCTTTACCCCTATCGTATTCTTTACCTTCATCTTAATTACGGTAAAACAGTTTGACGTCGTTCCGTGTCGTGTAAACGAAACGACGAACTTTACGTTAACTTAAATCTTTGTATTGAAGTAGTTTTTTAGACTAGGTGGAGAGTGTCAAATAAAAGTCTCGGCAAGAGGTTTTCTGTATCCACCATAACTACTTAAAAGAATATGAGATATATGGGATTTCCGTCCTATATACCATAGTATGTATTAAAAAATCGGAATCCAGTCATAAGTGTTATCTTTAAGTCGAATTTAGATAAATTAGGAATATACATCTGTGTATATTTTTTGACGAAATTTTAAACAACCATATTATAAAAGTGATATGGGTTCATATCCATAGACCTCTTTCGATTACAAAATATTATTTTTGAAACACCGTCCGTCAAAAGTTTCTTAAAACACGAATATTAAAGAAAATTAGAATGTACTGTGAATACTCCATCTGAAATAATAAGGATTAAATGTCTATCTTTTTGACTCCGGGTGTTTTAATTCATTGATGGTTACAACATGTCGTCTCGTTTATAACTTTGGATTCTTAAGACGACAAATCACCCACTAAAATAAATTTTTTTATGTAATATAAGTACGAAACCTTGTGGTAAGTCGTTATTTTTTCAAGTTTAATAATTATATATGTTGTTGAACATACTTAACGCTTTCGTAACGGATATCATTTTCTTCGGTCAGAGTCAATATAAAACAATAGATATTGAGACCATCCTAAGACATGGTCTCAAATCCTCATCCTGTTACCACACTGATATTCCTATATGTCTGGAAGGGACCACCGAGTCTGCCATTTCTTAGACGGATGTCGCGTCCTTTGGGCCCCAAACTAGGGACCCAGTCCTTCGAAGAGACCTCTTCCCTTACCGATGGGTGAGGTCATAAGACCGGACTTCTTAAGGTACCTGTCTCTTCGGACCGCCCGATGTCAGGTACCCCAGTGTTTCTCAGTCTGTCCTGACTTACTGATTGTGATTGTATTCCTATATCTAGTTCACTTAAAACCTCCTACTACCTTAACAAGACTTAGAATTAATATCACCACCAGTGTGTTTGTGGAGAAAATTTTACACATCAGTTAAAATGGTTGACCTTTTTCAGTTAAATGACATAATAGTATGAAATTTTTAATTTGAAATCATGAAAACCTTTTCTCAGTACTAAGTTCTGAACCGGTGAGGTGAATGTTGATACCTAGCAACTAGTTCAACTGGAGAGACTATACAAAGTCTAAACGATCTTTTAACGTAAAATGTTTCGTAATGTCCTATTCTAAATTTGAATTATAAATGTCTCTTGAGTTATATACGACGAGTGAAATCGATTCTTTAAATATAGGTAATAGTATAAATTCTGAGTAATACTAGTCCAAATTAACTGTGGAAAACGTAAGTTGTCCTTTCATTTGACTCAGTCTTTCTCCAATTCTTTTAAACTGTTTTTTTTTTTTATCCTCTCCCTCTTAATACTCTCTTTGGTGACTGGATGGATACGAATGTCTATATGATATGACGAAAAGGACCCCTTCTCGTTGATACTGTTGGTGGGAATGACTATAAACTACTTTCTCAGGTGTACTTTACCCTATAAACGATACGTAAAGGACTTTAAATAAGACTTTCGTCTTTTTTTTATACAAACAATCTAGCAACGGGTATACGCAAGAGTTAATAAGAAGTTCGATCAAAGGAACCGATCTATAACTACCCCAAACACGAGTGTCTCTTTAGGTCGACTGTGCGTTTGTTTCTGTTCCTCCTCCGAATCGAGGTTCGATCACAGTAAGTATTACCGACTGGAACATGACACTTAAAATTGACAACTCGTTAACTTAAAGTCTAAAGGTTCGTTCTCACAATGTACCCATATCCCTACCACAATACTCCAACGCATATGGACCCGTTCTTTCTTTAAACAGAAGTGTAGTAGTAAAGAAAACATCCGTACATCCAGTAGACACATTTGAGGTAAATGTGTCTTTCTTACGTTAATCTTAAGTCTATTATTTGACAAAGTTGTCTCTCGTTCTGTTTAGGTGACTCCTGAGTAAAGTTATATAGTCATATATCGTTTCTGAAGTATGTAAAACCTCGGGGATCGTATTTTTATCTCAAGTAATGTTTCTACTATTATAATACCGTAGTAGGTTCCTATATGTACAAAAACTCACCCCGTTAATTATTTCAGACTACGAGTGAAAGTGAAGTCAAAAAAGGTCTTTTTGTTTTTTTTTCAGTACAAAGCAATCATCTACAGTACTCTTTCTGAGAACAGATACTGTAGAAATAACCACAATAAATTATGATGAGTTAATCTTTGACAATAAGCTTGTAGGGGGGTTAAGTCACAACGTGAGAATTATGGGTCCTGGAGTCTTGTACTGACATAAACCTCTATCCTGGACATTTCCCCATTAATTCAATTTTGACCACCACACAGAATTAGGTGGTCTTGGTTACAGTAATATTTTTATCTTTCAAACCTGAGTCTTTCTGTAGTCTCTACGTGTGCATGTCTTTTTTCTGATAAACTCCTATATCAATTTTCTTCCAGTCTCTAGACGTTTGGTTCTTTTCGAGTATTCATTGATGTGGACGGTTGTGGAACTAGTACCTGTTATACAAAGGGTTTTACACTCTTTTATTTTACAATAATAAATTCGGTAGGTCAAACATCGTAAGATAATACCGTCGAGATTTTTTGACTTTTTCGTTGATAGGAAATTAAATGGAACAGTGTAACCGGTATTTAAAGAGGGTTAAGTATTCTGTAGACCGTCAAACTACAAGAATTATAACTTGACTCTTTCAATTAAAAAATTAATTCATATTTTTATAACACAAAAAATATGACCAGGAATATTTTTGTTATATAAGTCTTCTTATTTTTTTTTAAAAGTCACATTCGTTACCTTTTCTTATCGAAAAAGTAAAAATTTTCCCCTAATATAAACCAAAGAAAATGACATATCACTTGATCTTGACTCCTCAGGTCTTAAGGTTAGGGATAAGACAGGAACCTCCCTAACGATTGGAGAAATAGATCCCGGTATTTAATAGAGGTTGTCACAGATACCTCTCTTCCGACCTAGAAACCGTTCCACGTAGACCAAGAAGAAAGTTAATCGGTTTGTTTGTCATGTTGACACTAAGTTAAAGAAAAGTTTAGAATTACCTGTCTTTCTATTATTTACGATAGAAGGGAATTGTTAATTGGTTTAGTACTGTCGGCCGTAAGGTTCAGGTTATTAGAGTGATAGTTATGAGAAGTACCTTGTTTTCAGTTGGACTCTTTAGAAATTAAGCCTTTCTCTCAACCGAACCTCCGTCTTTTTGGACCAATTGTTCGGTTGTGATGATACGACACACAGATTGGTATACTGAGATTTGGACGACTGGTTATCCCTAGACACAGAGAATTTTAGAATGAGTCACTGTTACTCCTATTTTGTAAACCCTTTTTCGTATGATGTGATCAATATCAGAAATTTTCTCGTCTTTTATACAGAGATAAAAGTCTCATAGTAGAGATCAAGGAACGGTTTAAATATCATGTCTTAGTTCTGAGTTATATGTGAGTGACTTACTTATTTTAGAATACTAGAAGATCTTTTGTATCTGTAATTATGAGTAATATGTCTACATTCCATCTATTTACTGTATATAACGAAAAGTCTCTTCCACGAGTAATTTCTCATCAAAACTATACTAACAAGTAAGTAGAATAAGATAACACAAGGACAATAACACACTGGTCGAATGATCCGTCGTTTCGATCTTTTCACTGTTCCGTAAAAAGGATTCAAGTGATCCTTTCCTCTACCGTTTGTTTGTGACTAACATAGTATGATATTAATCCCAAAATTTTGTGTTCAAGAGACCGCGTCAGTTATATAATTTGATAAGAACCTATAAAGTAATAATTCCATTTAGAATCGACGATTTTAATTACTTAAGGTTTAAAGTTACGTCTACAGGGTGTACCGTCTTTTCACGAAAATAAGGTACCGAAAAATAAGTCGGTAGAAGAAGTAGACGGTAGGAGATCCCAGAAAGTTGGAGACATAAGTCGAAGTCCTACAACCTTCTCTCGGTCCTCTCCTGTGTTGGTGAAGAATTTGTAGAATTGAACTCTCACTACGTATGGTAAAGATAGGTATCCGGTGTCGTTTTCACTCTATTTCCTAAAATGGATCTACTCTCCCTTAGACCCTTTACTCTGGGGACGGGTTCTTCCACTGTCGAGGAACTATCCACTTCGAAAACCTACCAAGACTACCAATAAAAAAACGGTATCCACGGGTGTTATCCTGTTCACGAGGAACTGACTTACTCAGAGATCTCCGGAAGTCTCCACACTACTATATACTAGACTCTCATCTTATCACTTATCCGTAATAAGTCCTCGTAACCGGTCTTCCTACAGGGACCACTTCAATTTTGTGTACGTTACCAATGTCCTATCGCTCTCGTCTACATTTCTCCTTTTCTTCCCTCGAGGAAGAACGAAGACATGAGTGACAAACCATCACTCCTCCCTCCTACTCAAATGTCTCTACTTCTCGGATTTACAGTAGTATCATTGTGGGATAGAAGAGTAAGGTGAAGGAGAAGTGAAGTCTTAAAAGTAACTAACCCTATCCAGAAGTGTTTGATAACAAGAGTAAGAACGAGTAAGTTCTCCTATTATAGGAACGATCTGTCTCGGTGATTTTCCCTTTAGAAAAGATAACTTACTGACTGGAAAATTAAGAGTGTTAACTGACACATCTATTTCGGACCAGTACACAGAGTCGTAACCGGGCGATGGCTCTTCACGTCACGTGTCAAGAGTGTAGCTGTGTCTGTATTGAACTACGGGGTTCCTGCACCCGTTCCCAGTAAGTGTGTCGAAGACGATTAATTGACGGAAAACTTTACATCCGTCACGACACATAACACAGGACCATAGCACAAAGGAGTAGCTATGGGAAGTCGGCTCTCTCATCTTAGGGGTCACTGTCGTTATACAAGTAAATAAAAATTATAAGGTACTGGATGAGTCCCAATACCGGAGTAATTTTTCGATAACTACAGAAACCGCATGCCAACATTTCACAGGAACAACAGACGCAAATTTGCACTACTTCTTTCTTTTTTACTTTTTTTCCAACGGGATCTAGAAGGGTTCTGACATTGTTTTTGACTGTTCTCATTAACAAACGATGAAGCCCTTGAATGTTTTTATCTATGGGTTAGTTTGGTCCAGTCATTAAAAACGAAGAAGATATAAACCAACTTTTCCACAATAAAAATTTCAAAATTTAACCATTGTAATTACCTTTTTAATACCGAGGAATACTTAAACTAAATTAATTAAAAGACATATTGTTATCCTAAAATTTTATACATCTTAGAAAATTCTGAATACATACATTTAGGGTGTTCGGTAAAAAAGTGACTAGAGATGTTTTTTATGACGTGACCCCTCTGACTACTTATTACACATATACAGATGTACCGGGTCCGACTCTAAAATTTTTGACTGTCGACAGGTTTTTTACACTGACAGTGATCTAACGGACCTTTAAATGTCTGTCAGTACCTCTACCGTAATGTAAAAAATTTTATATACGAATAAGAATGTCTGACAACTATTCACCATAAGTATTGCTATATAAAGAGGATTACAGGAAGAAACCACACATCTTAAAAGACTTACTGTGTCCTTCATAACGTAAGACGATTCGAAGTAAAATGATTGAAGTAATATCCTGTTTAACTAATAGACCTTTGACCTTCAGCTATAAGTTTGTATACAAATGGGTTCGTGACGGACATAGAGATTATAGACAGTGTCTCACGACGTCCTTGACCCTATCTTACTAGTTGTCTGACTCTGGGAACTGAAACTATATAAGTAGTGAATTAACCTGTTTACTCATACACTTTTTCTAAGATGATTTAAACGTATTAATCTTCATTATACTCATGTTTCAGGAGACCTTCGTCTCCTTCTATCCGTTTTATTTCTTTAAAAGAACCTGTAAATATGAAAATATTAAAATGTTCAATCTTAGGGTCTGGTAGGTGAAGAGACAGTGGATACTTACTACACTATAACTCAAGTAGTGATAAAGAGGTTAGAATACATCTATTATTTTTATGTCCCACAAAACTCTTAATTTTTCTTATTAGGTAATGACATCGACTTTATTGTAGATTATCTCATATCAGGGGTACTATAATCAAGAAAGGTTATAATTATATCTCCTCTACCATTATATGATCTAGATACTATAAAATCCACCCAGAAACTTTCACTTTCAACACAGGTTGAGAAAAACTGGGGTATCTGACATGTCAAGTACCTTAAGAGGTCCGGTCTTATGACCTCACCCATCGGAAAGGGAAAAGGTCCCGTAGAAGGGTTAGGTCCCTAGCTTGGGTCCAGAGGGAGTAACGTCCACCTAAGAAATGGTCGACTCGATGGTCCCTTTGGGATCTTTCTATGTATTTCCAAATGATCTAAAATTTTTTTCCCCTTCCTATGATAAGATCCCGTCTTCCTTATCCACGTTTCGGTGATTTTCTCACGTCGTATTTTTCGATGTTATGGTGTTCTAGTAATTGAATCCCAGGGGAAAAGAAACCGTTGAGTGAGGTCATGAGAACGGACCCTTCAGGGTTCCTGCCTCCTCGGACCACCCGACGTCAGGTACCCCAGCGTTTCTCAACTTGCGCTGGCTCGCTGAAGTGAAAGTAAAAAGTGAAAGTACGTAACCTCTTCCTTTACCGTTAGGTGAGGTCACAAGAACGGACCTCTTAGGGTCCCTGCCCCCTCGGACCACCCGACGGCAGATACCCCAGTGTGTCTCAGTCTGTGCTGACTTCGCTGCGTCGTCGTCGTCGTCGTCGTCGGGGAAAAGAAACGAAGTTCTGTTTTTTTTTTTTTCCTTTCTTTTTGAGGGTCGTTTACAGATAAATAAATATAAAATTCTTCTTTTACTTTCTTTTTTTGATTGTGTGTAATTTTGGTAGATCTATTAAACATTTAGGAGTCCAAGTCAAGTCAGTGAGTCACCACAGGCTGAGAAACGCTGGGGTACTTAGCGTCGTGCGGTCCGGAGGGACAGGTAGTGGTTGAGGGCCTCAAGTGAGTCTCAGCGCAGGTAGCTCAGTCACTACGGTAGGTCGGTAGAGTAGGAACCAGCAGGGGAAGAGGAGGCCGGGGGTTAGGGAGGGTCGTAGTCTCAGAAAAGGTTACTCAGTTGAGAAACGTACTCCACCGGTTTCATGACCTCAAAGTCGAAATCGTAGTAAGGAAGGTTTCTTTAGGGTCCCAACTAGAGGAAGTCATGTAGGATAAAATACTTACTTCTTCGACTCTACGACAACTATTATCAACTTAATTGAACGGGACCTAATAGTATGACTTTTTATTTCGGATGTTTTACGACCGTTGTGGTTTACGGTGACTCTTACAACTCAAAGATAACTCTGAGAGTAAGTAACTACCACTCTCACGTTTTACCACGTTAGTGAAACCTTATATCAAACCTCCAAAGTATGATTTGTATGAGAATTTTAGGTTGTGAATATGAGGAATCATAAATAGGTCTACTCAATGTTTTAATACAGGTGTCGTTTCACAGGTACTTCTACAAAATCGACGAAATAAGTATCAACGGTCTGAACCTTCGTTGGTTATACAGGAAGTCATCCACTTACTTATTCATTTGACAACATGTCTTATCATAAGTTACGATGTTTCTTTACTCGATATTTCGGTACTTTTTCTGTGTCTGTCTTAAATTTAAAGTGTAATGCTCCACTTTCTTCGGTTAGACTTTTCCGATGTGTGACATATTAAGGTTTATACTGTAAGATGTTTTCCGTTTTGACACCTTTGTTATTTTTCCGTCTAGTGTCTCTTAAAAATCCAGTCACTCTATAAGACATACTATGGTAATACCACCTTCGTACAGTGGTGTGTAAATAAGTTTGTATATCTTGTATGTTATACTCTCACTTTACAGCTCATACCTGACACCCACTAATACTGCACAGCTACATCCCAGTAGTTCACATTGTTTATACTATGAGACACGTGCACAAGAATAGGGAGCCAGTATAGACGAAGAAAGGTTTGGAAACCTGACAGCGGGTGGTCCGAGGAGACAAGTACCTTAAAAAGTCCGTTATACCCTTACCCAACGGTAAAGGAAGAGGTCCCCTAAAAGGGGTAGGTCTCTGACTTGGGTATAGAGGAAACAGAGGACGTAACGTCCGTCTAAGAAATGGGTGACTTAGTAACCCCTTCGGGTATGGTGAGTTACGCCCCTCAAAACGAACAAACCCTCGTCTCCCATATACCCTTAAGAGACATAGTTGGGGAGTTAAAACGACACTTGGATTTTGACGAGATTTTTATTATTTAAAGTTCCTTCGGAATTTAAGTCCAGGTAGATTAGATTAGAGATTTTGTATGCACTAAAACTGAAGTAATTTTGATCCCAACACTTCAACGAGTCAGCATAGGCTGAGAAACGCTGGGGTACCTGTCATCGGATGGTCCAAGGTGGCAGGTACCCTAAAAGGTCCGTTCTTATGACCTCACCCAACGGTAAAGGAAGAGGATTTTGATCCCAATTCTAACCTGTAAAGATTAACTGTGTTATGATCCGTTTCTTAGGTATAGTGAATTTTCATACTTTTGTAAAACGGTTTAAAGTCAGTTCAATCAACTGACTTAAGAGATCGTCATGAAGTAAATTTAAGTTGTTGTTCCCTTATATTAATAAGGACGTACATTTTACTCCAGACATATCAGTTTCCATACCAAAAAGGTTATCAGTACATGTCTACACTCTCAACCTGTTTTTCTTCCGACTCACGGTTTCTTTACTACGAAAACTTAACACCACGACCTCTTCTGAGAAGTCTCAAGGAACCCGACGTTCCTCTAGTTTGGTCAGTTAGGATTTCCTTTAGTTGGGACTTATAAGTAAGTAACCTTCCTGACTACGACTTCTACTTCGAAGTTATGAAACCAATGGACTAAGTTTCTCAGTTGGGTAACCTTTTCTGGGACTATGACCTTTTCTAACTTTCGTTTTCCTCCTTTCTCTCCCTCTCCTACTTTACCAATCTATCGTAGTGACTGAGGTACCAGTACTTAAACTCATTTGAGACCCTCTATTACCTTCTTTTACCTCGGAATACGCGATGTCAGGTATTCCAGAGTTTCTCACCCTGTGTTGAAGTACTGACTCGTTGCTGTTGTTTTATCTTTCACTCCAAGTATCCCTATTATACCTCTAGAAATTCTTATGTACTCCTTTAAGTATTTAGATATTGAAGTCTCAATACTCGACCGTGCAGTACCTCAATTCTTAGTATGGGTAGAGATAGTCTAAGGGCTGGGGTACAGGAAAGGTGGAGTAGATCTACCGGAGAACCAAATATTAAACCGGTTTCGATAACCTTGACTCACGTAGACCTGCATATATTATCGGGAGACCTGAGGAAAGAACATATGTTGTGTCTTCTAGTAGATATTGAGAGTGTCACAAAGTGGTTGAAGAAAAACCCATCTTGACATAAATTTATTTGGTTGGTCTAGTACTTTACTTCAAGTGTGACTCACTGTCACATTCGGTTCTGTTTATGTTTTATTTAGAGGATGTTACAGTAAGGTAGGTGTAAATCTGAGTGTGACCAGAAAGAGGTAAAATGTAATCGTCCAGTTTTATACGAAGGGGTTTCTCTGATGAAACCGGGTCTACCTCATCATGAGGTTTTTTGACTATTTTGTTTATGAGAGATTTGGTTCATTATAGTCTTGTAGTCAAGAGTACGTTGATTTTGTTTATGTCAGTGTCAGATCTGTGAGTCTAAAGTTTTATCAGTAAGAGAGATGTTTGTGTGACTAAACTTTAAATCGTCATCACAGTTTTACCTGAAATTTTTCTAATATATATCATGTTATACTGTATTAGATTATATAGATGTACATAATATTTAGTCTAAACGTAAATGATATATATTTTTATATTTGTTTATTTAAATATTATATCATACGACGACGACGACGCCGACGATTCAGTGAAGTCAGCATAGGCTGAGACACACAGAGGGACCACCTGCCACCGGGTGGTCCGAGGGGGCAGGGACCCTAAGAGGTCCGTTCTTGTGACCTGACCCAACGGTAAAGGAAGAGGTGACGTACTTTCACTTTTCACTTTCACTTCAGCGAGTCAGCACAGGCTGATCATTGCTGGGGTACCTGACGTCGGATGGTCCGAGGAGGTAGGTACCCTAAAAGGTCCGTTCTCATGACCTCACCCCACGGTAACGGAAGAGGCTATTATATCATATATATGACATATGTACTATATGTCATATATATGATATGACACATTTATAAAATATAGTCTCAAAAGAGGAGAAATTCAGTGAAAGTCTTTACGTTATAGACACCTTTTCATACCTACAAAAGTCAGTATCGAGTCTATAATAAACTTCTTACTTTCTGTCATCTGGAACTTTAACTAACTCTAAGTAAGATAAATAACAATAAAAAGAATAAAGAGTTTATTGATTTTAATTACATCGTAAATGATACTCGATCTATACGAATATTTTTATACACACATAAAAAAGTGTTTCGGGAATCTGATAGGGATCCTCTGTAATGATAATAACCACGACATCTACTCTTTTGACTTCGTAATTTTACCATTCATTAACGAACATAAGTACGTCGACTATTCCTTATCTTGGTCCTAAATATAGGTCCGTTAGACCGTAACCCTTCTAGACGACCTCTTCCCTATTAGATGGGTGAGGTCATAAGAACCCGAAGCGTACACCGAGTCGACCATTTCTTAGACGGTCGTTACGCCCCCTGGACCCAAGTTACGGACCCAACCCTACTAGGGGACCTCTTCCCTTTCCGATGGGTGAGGTCATAAGACCGGACCTCTTAAGGTACCTGACCTTAGTGTGACTCGTTGAAAGAGAAGTCAGACCGAAGTCTCAGATGGGGATTAAAGAAGAGGTTCATGAGTGAACCACGTAGGATATATCATTCGAGATATGATCTACCAAAGTGGTGGTGAATTATGTTGGGTAAGAGAGAGATAAAAAAAAAAAAAAAGTAGAGTTTGTGAACGTAACTCTATCTAACCCATTGACTGGTTGGTTTGTGTAGTGAGAGAAAAAGAGTGAGGATGGTGCGTCTTTGAATTTCTGACCTATTCCTTACCAGAGTCGATCTACCCTCTACTCCAAACCTTTCACGAAATTGTCACCAAGGGTTAGAAAAACCGTGGTCCCTGGCTAAAGTACCTTCTGTCAAAAAGGTACCTGTCCATAATCCCCCTACCAAACCCCTATGAGGTTCACCTAATGTAAATAACACGTAAAATAAAGATAATAATAATGTAGACAAGGTGGAGTCTAGTAATTCGTAATCTAGGGTCTCCTACCCCTGGGGACAAAATTGATTCTTCATAGAGGAAGAGGGTTTCATCGAAAACCAATCCCCATGTTTTGTATTGTTCCGTACATTGGAAAACTTTAGGTTGGTCTACTTCCTTGTTAACTACCGGGTCGACGTCATGAGTCTGAATGTTTTGAGGAGACGGTTAAGGGCCTGTAGAAGGGTCCCTCGGCGTAACAAGAGTAGTCGTACGAGGTATTTAAAACGTCACCCTACGTTCGACGACCGAACTTCGACTGTGACTTAACTTTTTGGAGTGGGTTCCGGTTAACAACATTCCTCTCCTGAACCCTCAGGTCTTCCTTTGTGGTCATGAACAACAAGTCGTCTAAACAGTCGTAAATCTCTAGTGTCCTCTCTATCTCTTGTGGTTCTATTCCAATTAAAGGGGTTCCCCGTTATGACAGGTGAACACTACATTAAAGAAAAAAAAAAAAAATTTGAAACCAGTTCCTTTTTGCTTTTAAGTCATAGTCCGTCCAACAAGAATCATCAACGTTTTTGTACAATTCTTTTAATCCAGACGGACATCTAAAAAAAAAGGGAGAAATGGAAGGTCACTTGAAAGAAGAAAAAGGGAAGTTCGTTACCTCTCACTGGATCCGATGTCTTTAAGTCAAAGAAGAGTAATCTCTCATCGGTCTCCGAGAAATTTGATTATTTCGTCCTCTTTCTAGTGTCTACTTTGTTCTATCCTGTAAGTCCACCTCAACTGTTCTCTCACGGATCTCCCAATACAATTATTAATGTCAGACTCCCCATCCTTACTCTGGAGATATTTCTTTCGATAAAATACTACAGAAATGTCGTGAAAGTTTTACGAGACGTATTATTTCGGTTAAAACTTCAAAGGGTAGGGGGAGGGAGGTTATTTGTATTGTCAAGAGGGGTCCTTTAATAAGTTTTTCGTTTTCATTTGTGAAAGGAAGAGGTTCGTCTTGACTGAGTAAAAATGTTGTCCTTCTTCTACTTTATTTTGTACGTGATATTATGTACCTCTAGCGGAAGAAATCGGACACCCTTTAAGACTTTCCGTATACAAACCTAGGTATTCCGTTAAAGGAAACCATAACCGATCATTTTTCGAATATTAAGGTGAGGGAAGTTCAGGAGAGACTTGAGATTGGTTAAGGTCCAGAAATGACATCTAGAGAGGGAACGAAAAGATGGTGTAAAGATCCATGGACGGCTAACCGTCAGTCAACAAAATTATGTGAAATGAAATCACAAATAAACAAGTACAGTATTTTAACAGGGTGTCTATGAACCCCTGTTTCCGACCCCTGACAACCGATGTTTTATTTATTTATTTATTTGTGTGTGTGATACATTGATCCATGGAACAAACTAGTTTAGTGTGGTCATCTTTTTGTCTGTATGTTAGACATTAATATGTGACATATAATAATATTATCTCGTAAACCTTTATAATATGTATATTTTCGTTATTTTAGATGTAACATATAATTATATTTCCGTTATTTTTGATTTCAGTTCGTAACTGTAAGTTTTACTTTCTTCCTTACCTTCATTCTTTTCTCTAATGTTCTCTATGTACGTCACTCTACGTAGACCGAAACCTGTGATAGAACAAACGAATGATTCATGTGACTGGAACCGGTTCAATGAATTCAGAAGGTTTAAGACTGAAGAAGTCAGGGACTTCCATTTCTGACTTCCATTTTTTACCATTTCTTAGGGGACGTTAAGTCCTCTGGACCCAAGCTAGGGACCCAACCCTTCTAGGGACCCTCTTCCCCTACCAATGAGTGAGGTCATAAAAACGAACCTCTTGAGGTACCTGTCTCCTCAGACTGTCCGGTGTCAGGTACCCCAGCGTTTCTCAACCTGTACTGACTCGTTGGACTGTGAAGTGAAGTATTCTACCTCTTTTACGAGTGGAGTTTATTTAGTTTTGTTACTACTCTTATTTAGACCATAATTTTTACCAATTGTCACTTGTATGGTCATTACACGTTTTTATTATCCATTTACTTTATAACACCACTCTGTCCTTCCTTCGTCCCTGAATCGATGTCGAGGGGTCTCCAACACTTTAAACTCCAAACCAGATTTTTCCTTTGTCGTCTGTCTTTCAATTCCCCGTTCATTGTCCCTCAGAATTTCACTTTAGATAGTCCATGGGTCCTGATATATCCTTGCTGTTCAGTAACACTACCCTCATACCCAAGTACGATTCACTACCTTCTTTTACCCTGAACTTTATACTCAATTTTCTTTTGACCTACTTGAAAATAAGGTACGATTTATTAAAATTAGAGACTTTTATTCCTTATGAATGTTTAAATAGTCTTCTCTTTATTTTAGAGTCTTAACATGAAAATTTTCACTTTACACCTTAAAATCCACGATACTTCTATTACCTATTGTCATTCCTCTCTGATCCCCGTCCTTTTGGTCAATATATATAAGTAAATATTATAAAAATAAATCCAATATAAGTATATAAAAAACCTGAAGGGTCCACCGTGATCACCATTTCTTAGACGGACGGTTGGGTCCTCTATATTCCCTACACCAAAGTTAGGGACCTAACCCTTCTATGGGACCTCCTCCTTTATCTTTAGGTGAGGTCATAAGAACGGACCTCTTGGGGTACCTGTCTCCTTGGACCGTCCGAAGTGTCAGATATCCAAACGTTTCTCAGTCTGTACTGACTTCACTGAATCATACGTCAGTACGTATATAATAAAACTTAATACAAATATGATGGTATCATAATATGTTTAAGTCTATTATTATATTTATGTTATTTTGTATGTTAATATATTATTATATTTACGTTATTATGGATTCCCGAGGGGTTCGTAGACCCACCATTTCTTATACGGACAGTTACGTCCTCTACTTGCGATTAAACTAGGGACCCACCTCTTCTAGGGGACCTCTTCCTTTACCGTTGGATGAGATGACAAGAACGGATTTTTTAGGTTCCCCGTCTCCTTGGACCGTCCGATGTCAGGTACCCCAACGTTTCTCAGTCTGTGTTGACTCGTGTGTGTGTATTGTTATTTTGGATTTCGTTTTGTTATTCTACTTTCTTCTCGATCTTCACTTTCTTTTCTAATCTCCTTTGAAGCACTAACTGACCTATATCCTTAAATACTTAGATCTAAACGGTGTCCGTAAAGACTCCGAAAATCGAACCCTCTGACACACTAAACACTAAGGGAGTTTCTAATATGTATTAAGTGTTACTTATCTGTCTTATTTCCTCATACCACCTATCCTAGTAATCAGAGATTAAGAAATGGTAGTAAGACGTACATAGGTTTGGGAAACGGTCCACTGAAACATTATGGAGGGTGACCTTTACCTCATAGAAGGGAACGGAGTGACTACAAACCGAACTGGTCTACTAACGAAACCAGTCACCTTAAACCTACCTTCACATTTAAAAGGACGACGTCCGACTCCGAAATTATTCTTATTGTTAAAACGAGTCTGAATACACAAGGTCCCTACGTGACCCTTTTCATAGGTGAGGTCTATTGAAACCCAGGTTCGTCTTACCTGTGCTGACTTCGATGAATCGTCGTCGTCGTCTTACTGTTTCGAGTACCTTTTATATATATAGGTTAGGTCTGGGACTCCATTAGGGTTTCTCTGAACCGGTTCGAAGTCGGACTTCGTTCGAAGGGATGGATTTTTGTTCGAAGGGTTGGATTGAACATTATCTGGATGTTCGTTCTTTTTATTTAAGAACGACAACGTACAGAAGAACTTTCAAAAAATGAGTCGTAATAATACCACACACGATTCCGTGAAGTTTATACAGAGTGAGAAACGCTGGGGTACCTGACATCGGGAGGTCCGAGAAGAAAGGAACCTTAAGAGATCCGTTTTTATGACCTCACCCAACGGTAGGAGAGGAGATCCCCTATCAAGGGATTATGTTTAACTATATCGGTTGCAAATTTATAATTATAGATCAAGGTTACATAAAGGTTACGGGTTGATCGAGGAATGGGAACCTATGAGACTTGACGGTGTAATAATGAGATTAATCAATAAAAAAATAAAACAAAAGAATTCGTCTCGTCAAACACAATAAACAGTGGGTAACTTAAAATAATCCGAATGTTAAGAAGATTCTATGAAATTATTAAAAGAAAGGTTGATATTACTCTCTTATTACTCCAATGTACAACCTGGTATTTAATAATACATATCCTTTCTTGTTAAAGTATGTCTAAATCAGTTACTTACTTACTTACTGTCTCACCTAAGGTATCGATGTCTAATATGTAAGGGAATAGGTTGATTCGTAGAACTTCAGTACAAAGTGACTACTCATTGTTTTCCTAACTTAATTTCTCGTACCCATCATGTTTATAAGTTCTACACAAATTTATTTTCTTATGTCACTCTTCTGACCTCTTCCCTTACCGTTGGGTGAGGTTATAAGAACGGACCTCTTAAGGTACCTGTCTCCTCGGACCACACGACGTCAGGTACCCCAGCGTTTGTCAGTCTGTGCTTACTCGCTGATTGTGTGTGTGTGTGTGTCACTGTTCTTTATACTCATTTTTCTCTTGTCCTTTATTACCACAACAATTTCGTTTTATTCTATTAAAATACTTTCTCCTTCACCATTTGTCATAGTTTCTAGTCTCTATATAGTTAATCCAATCAACTGGCAATCGTCTTATTCCAGAACTCACTTAAAAGAGAGATTCCTTAATCACGACCAACACGGTGTCCTTAGACTCGTAAAACGTTTCTTCTCGAAAATTCTCTTTCTCTTTTCGAAGGTCTTTGACTCCTCATAGACTTTTCCTTTTTTTCACTTTATCCCCTCTTTTCCTATTGTTTTATATGTGTTTGAAGTTCAAATACGAGTTTTGTAAAGGACATAGGTGGAATCGACTGATAAGAGAGAAATAAAGTTAGAGACCATCTGACTTTAAACAGTAATTTATTTTCGATACACACTAATAAACTCACTATTAATCAGTACGAACACTTGTTTGATGGTAAAAAATCTTTTATGTCCCAAAATATTAAAAATTTAAAAGGAACACATTATAAGGGTGTAATTTTTTTGATAAGTTAAACATAAAATAATTTATGCTTATCTCCATTTGTTTTCACTAGTATACAAATATCAAGAAACGGATTGTTTGATGGGAACCGACTAAATCGGAAGAGTAGATGTTCTCCTTTTGTTCAAAGTTTAGACTATAATTTGTTTGACTCTCGGGAATTAACCTAGAAAGGTTTATTCAACTTAAATGAAAGAAATTCTTGTCTACACGATACTTACATGATTGACTTGTAGGAACTCCCCTCTACCAAAAACACATAGAAAAATCTTAATATATAAAGGACGTATGTCTTATCACGGACTGTATATCACCAAGAGTCTCTTAAAGAACTGACTTAGTTACTTACTTATACACAGAAACCAAACGAATTGGAGAAAGTCATTCAAAACTTGTTATACGAGAGTTCAAAAAAGGAGAGAGGGAGACGGAGGAAGAGAGACAAGTTATCTTTTAGACCTATCCTCTAAGTTAATACTACTCTTATGTGATATCGTCAAGTATACCAATATATAAATATATTGAAAATTCGGAGGAAGCATTATTGTAGGTGTAGTGTTACGGAAACTTTCTTGACCGTTAGTCAGAGGAGAGTACGAAGAAAACCTTAGTGATAAGTCCGTCTACTCGTCTCGTCATTGTCACGTCAATGTGAGTCACTTTGCCGTGCAGAACCCATTCCCTCTTAGGTAGACCGAAATTCATGTAGTCTTCGATTTTGTGTCCATATCGAAAGTGTATGAGATAGGGACGGGAGGCGTCTCTGATTTTCCTCAAAGAGTTCAGGAGTCTCAGTGTTCGTTTACCTCATCTTAACCCCCGTTCAGCGGAGTGGACCTATTTTTACCTTTATAGTTAGTCTCTTACCGTGTTGGTTAGTCTCGAGAGCCTCCGTCCTGTTCCCTCAACCCGACGTAGATTAGATTTAGTACGAGTACTCCTCAAACTTGGTACGGACGACCTAATTCTAGGGGAGAGATTCTAAAGTAGACTGGTGGTTCAAATCCGTACCTTTCTCTAGTTTAGACGTACGGACCCCTAGACGTCATCGACTTAAAGGGGGCCCGACCCTATAAGTCTCTATCCGTAAGTGGTGGAACATTCTCATGTCTATTCTGGTGACAGTACATAACTGGTGTGTTAGATCGTCCTTATAGATCCTATGTTGTCAAACAAAAGTTTTAATAGATGGTTTAAAAATTTGAGGACTTATAAGAGAGCACAAGTGACATCCGAAATGTGAAATGATTCTGATAAGATTACGTTACCGACCAAGGTTGTTTTAATATAGGACGGAACAAATATAAAAAATGTTACATATCCTAGGGACTTAAGACTTCCGAGTAAAAATACCCCCAGTCCTTTTCTGACAAGAATCTCTAGTGACTTTGAAGTCTATTACACTAATAATCTACGATATATATCTTTGAAATTCTCGTGGATTCGATTACAAACGGTTTCTTATAAACGAACCTAAACAGTTTTTCTTTTGTAGTTTATTACGACTCTTTACGGTGTGTGATATAGAGGGAAACACTTTAAAGAGTCTCATAGATCGAATCAAGTCAAGTCAAGTCAGCGAGCCAGCACAGGCTGAGACGCTGACGTACTTAGCGTCGTGTGGTCCGGAGGGACAGGTAGTGGTAGAGGGCCTCAAGTAAGTCTGAGTACAGGTAGCTCAGCCACTACGGTAGGTCGGTAGAGTAGGAGACAGCAGGGGAAAAGGAGCACGGGGGTTAGGGAGGGTCGTAGTCCCAGAAGGTTATTCAGTCGAAAAGCGTACTCCACCGGTTTCATAACCTCAGAGTCGAAGTCGTAGTCAGGAAGGTTACTTGTGGGTCCTGACTAGAGGAAATCCTACCTGATCAACCTAGAGGAACGTCAGGTTCCCTGAGAGTTCTCAGAAGAGGTTGTGGTGTCAAGTTTTCGTAGTTAAGAAGCCGTGAGTCGAAAGAAGTGTCAGGTTGAGAGTGTAGGTATGTGCTGGTGACCTTTTTGGTATCGGAACTGATCTGCCTGGAAACAACCGTTTCATTATAGAGACGAAAAGTTATATGATAGATACAACCAGTATTGAAAGGAAGGTTCCTCATTCACTGAAAATTAAAGTACCGACGTTAGTGGTAGACTTCACTAAAACCTTGGGTTTTATTATTTCAGACTGTGACAAAGGTGACAAAGGGATAGATAAAGGGTACTTCACTACCCTGGTCTACGGTACTAGAATCAAAAGACTTACA
This sequence comes from Capra ibex, assembly GCA_006410555.1. NCBI lineage: Eukaryota > Metazoa > Chordata > Mammalia > Artiodactyla > Bovidae > Capra > Capra ibex. The sequence goes on along the minus strand of SJYO01041852.1, from coordinate 31,763,013 downwards.
ACTCCAAATTCGGTTGTAAATTCGATTCTTATAATCGTAGACAGTTTTGATAAGAAGTTACTTTTAATACAAATACAAACAGATTTAGTCCCAAGTTAATGTAAACTGGTATCTAGTAGAATACCCATTTTATAGTTAATTATTGATCACCTTGATGACGTGATGTTTTATCGACTTTGGTAGGTCCATCCAGTAAACAAGGAAAATAAAGTCCTGTACCTCTCAAGTAATCGTATTCATAGACAAGATACATAGATAGGACACCTTAGAAGCGAAACGAAAACGAAGTTGATGAGGGTGTGGTTCGACATCGACTGCGGTTTTTTGTAATGAACGAAAGTTCTTAAAAAAAGACTCGAGGTATTAAAATGTAAATTGATAAAAGACCTAAAAACATGAACTTTTGACTTGACAAGTAGAATACGGGAGGGTTTGAAGGGGTGGTCTTACCTAATACGGTCGTATATGGACCCTTAATGGGAACTTCAGAGAGAGAAAACAAAACAGGGGTAGTATGGTAATTTTGTCAGAGTTTTAGAACAGTGAAAGGAGTGGGTTTCCGGAATTTTTAGAAGTAAATACGAACATTTTACTTATGTTTTCCGTACAAACAAAATTAAAGGGCACTGTCGTTTTAGACTCTGTTCCTTGAATCCACACCTATCAACTGACCCACGGGTCCATCGTCCTAATTCTCTCGACCTTTTCACTCGGTCCCTTTCTTCTCTTCCACTAGTGTCCACTCAGTCACGCGACCAAGGGTGACACTCATTGTCTCGAGTTACGACGACCCCGTCAAGATGTCTTGGTACTTATATCTTCCACGAAGACTCAAAAGCCAGACATAAGGGACATAGGAAGGGGGTAGTCAACTTTACCACCGAGGTCCTCGTGAGTGAGAGGACTTGAAGTCCCGGTTGGACGTTTATACAGGACTCTGTCTTTTCGTCTCTATTCACTCCGGGACTTTCATTGTACGACGATCACACGTGTCTTGAGGGGTTTTCTCGACGTCGACTTTAGTCTCATAACCCGTTTCTTCCGGAAAGTTGGTGAGAGGAGAAGTCCGAATGGGAGGAGTTTCGTAAGATATGTGACAGGGGTTTTATTAGAAAGAATGAAGAAACAGGTAATTATCTTATGTTTAAAGAATTCACGTAAGGTAAACGGTCCGTGTAAGGATACATAACCACTTATTCCCGTCCAAAATTACAGCCTCTTTAAATGTAAGATTTTCCTCTATCTGTGTTTGTTCGTTCCTTCCTTTTTATGTCATAGATTCTCGCCGACTAAAATATATCTCTTAATTTTCCGTATGCATTTCATTTCCGACCAATCTATGAAATGTAATAAATCTTCCGATAAAGTCTCCTTTCCTTTCTTTGTTTACTGACTTGACTCCAGTGACCCTTACCGATACGTCTATTGATCTACCTAAGTGTTATATAAATTCTCAATCTCAGTCACCTTACCGACACTTAACCTACATTTCCCATTCTTTTTCTTTTTATCCCTTCTACAAATACGAATCGGGAGTCATCTACAATAACGGTAAAACTTCTGTTCCTTTGGACCCCCTCCTCACCTAAAGTCCTCCTTTAGCACACAAAGACAATTGAGTACAATTAAACTGTACTAATAATTCGTATGGACACCTCTACAGTTTGAAAGCACACTGCAATAATAAGAGGGTGAATTTTTTAGGAAGATCTCGTGATAAACGGGAATCTCATTCCAGGTTTGAACCATCCTGTGTAAACCATGAGTGGTTTGGAAGACAGAGTAGGTAGATGTATCAGATTCTAAGTCATTATAACTATAGACAAACGTCAGGAGTTTCACAGTGACGAAACGGAGGAGTACGGAGACACGGTAGAAAGACAAGAAAGAATGAGTAAGTGTCAGAAGGTTTGAATCAAGACTAAAATAGGAAGTGTCTGGAGAGAACTATTACGACACAGCTCCACTAAAGTACGGTAGGACCCACTGATAGAGTATAAGTCAGTACAAGAGACATGAAGAGAGATTGTTTTACGAATTATGTAACATGTAATACAAAACAGGTAATAAGTAGAAAAAGGACGAATCGACTACACGTCTTTTTGACATAAAAGTCGAAAAATGTGACACGGTGTCATCACAGTATAAAGACTACGACAACAAACTTATTTAATGAATTATTTACTTACTTGTCTACTATTTACTCACTTTTTATGTCTTTATCCATTTGCAGATATGTAGAATTTCGTATTATAGTCAAAAGGAAATAATCAAAACAAGAGGGGAACTTTCAAATATGGTACAAAAAGTCTTTTAACTTTTTTTTTAATTGAAGAATTACACACCCTCACGAGTCAGTATAGACAAAACGTTGGAGTACCTGACATCAGGTGGTCCAAGGAGACAGGTACCCTAAAAGGTCCGTTCTTAGGATCTCACCCAACGGTAAAGGAGGGGGTCCCCTAGAAGGGTTGGGTCCCTAGTTTAGGGACAGAGAAAGTGACGTCAGTCTATGAAATGGAAAACTCGGTAGTCCCCTCAGGGTTGAAGAATTATCAATTATCAATTAAAAAATTTTAATTGATAGATTCAGTAGAACGACACACGAATCGGTGAGTCAGTACAGTTTGAGAAACACTGGGGAACTTGAGATCGGACGGTCCGAGGAGACCAAGTACCCCTAAAAGGTCCGTTCTTATGACTTCATACAACGGTACTGGAGGAGGTCCTCTAGAAGGGTTCAGTTCCTAGTTCGGGTCCAGAGGTGTAACGTCCGTCTAAGAAATGGTAGACTCGGTAGTCGTTTAGGGTTCTTATGACCTCACCCACAGGATAGAGACGTAGGTGAATAGGTAGGTAGTAGACAGGTAAGGACCCTTGAAGGGATAGGTCCTTAGTTTGACCCCAAAGGACGTAACGTCCACCTAAGAAGTGACCCACTCGTTGGATCCTTCTGGGATACAAGAGAATACTTTTATGACTTCACTTTTCTTTATAAATTGTAAGTAAAAATACATAATAATCATGAGACGAAGGGAGGTGGGAGGTTTTTGCATCGAATTATATTATTTGTCTCCATTTATCTTATTCTCTTATTTATTTCATATTAAACTTCGTCTACTCCTTTAGTACCTTCTAAATTCACAATCATTTGTTTTATTTCGGAGTCAGATGAGTTAAAAGTGTTCCAAGTGTCGATTAGTTTTCCGTTTCTTTATACACCTTTATACGTTATATTTTCGGTTAAGTTTCTGCCTTAGTAGTAAAAATTCTAAATGTACTAGGTACCCTATTTTTGGGTAAATTTTTTGATGACTCAAGTTAATTTCATAAAAACTTTTTTTTTTTTTCATAAAAACCTAGTTATTTATTTAGGGGAGGCCAGTTCTCTTGTCAAACAAATTCGTCCAAATGGGTCCTACCTAAGATCACAAGAAAGGTGAATATTTTCTTATACTGGGTCACTACCGTCTAGATTCCGATCCAAACACATAGTCAAGTCGAACTCTCTTCGTCTTGAAGGTCCTATATGTCAATGTACTCTAAACGATGTCTATAAACTGGTATATGTTGGTATCCTCGTCCAATTTATCAAAGGTATTCGTACAACTTAAGTGTGGGTTACGATTTCAAATTTCGGATGTACTGTACGGTAACTTTTTCCTTCTGTTATATTTCACCTCCTTGTGATCTTACTTGACCCTTATGTTCGGTCTCGACCTCGAGTCCTCCTGTCTCAATTTTGACATAGGTAAGTCAAGTCAAGTCAAGTCAGCGAGTCAGCACAGGTTCAGAAACGCTGGGGTACTTGACGTCGTGTGGTCCGGAGGGACAGGTAGTAGGTGAGGGCCTCAAGTGAGTTTGAGTGTAGGTAGCTCAGCCACTACGGTAGGTCGGTAGAGTAGGAGACAACAGGGGAAGAGGACGGGGATTAGGGAGGGTCGTAGTCTCAGAAAAGGTTACTCAGTTGAGAAGCGTAGTCCACCGGTTTCATGACCTCAAAGTCGAAGTCGTAGTAAGAAAGGTTTCTTGTGGGTCCTGACTAGAAGAAATCTTACCTGAACAACCTAGAGGAACGTCAGGTTCCTTGAGAGTTCTCAGAAGAGGTTGTGGTGCCAAGTTTTCGTAGTTAAGAAACCACGAGTCGGAAGAAGTGTCAGGTTGAGAGTGTAGGTATGTACTGGTAACCTTTTTGGTATCGGAATTGATCTGCCTTGAAACAACCGTTTCATTACAGAGTCGAAAAATTATACGGTAGATCCAACCAGTATTGAAAAGAAGGTTCCTCATTCACAGAAAATTAAAGTACCGACGTCAGTGGTAGACGTCACCAAAACCTCGGGGGTTTTTATTTCAGACGGTGACAAAGGTGACAAAGGTGACAAAGGGATAGATAAAGGGTACTTCACTACCCTGGTCTACGGTACTAGAAACAAAAGACTTACAACTCGAAATTCGGTTGAAAAAGTGAGAGGAGAAAGTGAAAGTAGTTCTCCGAAAAATCAAGGAGANCCAAAACCTCGGGGTTTTTTATTTCAGACGGTGACAAAGGTGACAAAGGTGACAAAGGGATAGATAAAGGGTACTTCACTACCCTGGTCTACGGTACTAGAAACAAAAGACTTACAACTCGAAATTCGGTTGAAAAAGTGAGAGGAGAAAGTGAAAGTAGTTCTCCGAAAAATCAAGGAGAAGTGAAAGACGGTATTCCCACCACAGTAGACGTATAGACTCCATTAACTATAAAGAGGGTCGTTAGAATTAAGGTCGAACACGAAGAAGGTCGGGTCGTAAAGACTACTACATGAGACGTATATTCAATTTATTCGTCATAGTCAAGAAAGATTGAGACTAGAAATACAAGATTGACAGAACGTCTTGGGTCTCGATTTGTGTATGTGAACCTGGTCCTCCGTTTCGTCTACTTCCACCTAGACCCCTTCTACCTCATCAACGCCCAAACCAGTAACGGAATATAGTTACCCACGCGGCCGTCTATTTTTATACACCCACCGAAGTTTTCCCACAAACGAAGTGAACATATACAGTTTAAAGTGTGTCCTTAGAAGGATCACCAGATATGACTATCCTTTGTATATCCTTGTCCTTGAGGTCCTTTGCTTCGAGTCAAATCCGTTCAACTATGTAAAGATTTCGGTTACATTAAACAAACCGTACTACCTCAATGTGTAGATAATACACTACTCACTTACCAACTTCTAGACCCCATCTGACTACCTACCTGTCCACCTACGTCTATATATACGTATCTAGAGACGTAAGAACGGTTTCCGATAAAGAAACGGTCAGAAGACACATTTACGGAATAGTGAGTAAGTCTAGTAAACATGAGATACTTTTGTTACGTACTAATAATAATTTAATTGTATATAATTCTAATTTATAATTGTCCTCCAGTTAAGTTTCAAATGTCAATTTCCAGATCGAAATTATGATTATCGATTGGGAATTGTTCGTTGATAAACCAGTGTAATTACTAGACTAAATTAAAAGTGTTTCTGAATGTTCCATCCCTGGCTACAATAGGGGTAAAACTTTTCATTACGAATTTGTCCAATTTGTACTTTTATAAAGAAGTAGATCACAAAACACTAAGATAAAGAAAATCCCTGTGGAGAACCGTTCCTCCTACACACACATACACACACAGTCTTTCATACAGACCACGACTACAGGTGTTACCTCGTTATCGTAACCTAAGTCTTTACGGTCACGGTCTATATATAGAGAAAGAACAAGAGTATTATAAATTAATATATTCATTTCCCTGTATCCTTTTTCTGAAAATAAAAAAGAAGGTTTCCTGTTATCAAGTCAAAATAAAAATACTAACAACTCTACTTCAATTAAACAAGGATTAAAACCGGAAATATTGGACTATGGGTTTTTCATACCGAGTAGAGGACACGTTAGAATAGTTATCTACACTATCTAACGGATTTTACTACGGTAGGACGGGTGGTCATGGTTTCGTCTCTCAACTCACATAATAAGACTTAAGGTCCTGTTTCTTGTATTTATATTTTGGTTAAACCTTATTTATAGACTAGTTTCAGTTGTTTCCTCAGTATTGTTCAAATAACGTAGAAATTAATAAACTCACTACCTGTTTATCTGAGGTTTCCTTGACAAATTAAAATATGTAAAATAAATCAGTCTGAGTTTATTATGAGAGGGTTATCTCTTTTCCCTTTTGTACGTTTATCTCTTAATCAAGGTGGATGTATTTGTATAAAACTCAAATAAGATACTATTAACGAGAAGGTATAATTAAACGATCTTATCGAGTTCAACTTTCGTTTTATTGTGTAGACTCAGTCAAGATTACTCCACCCATCGGATAATATGTCTCACCTCATTCAGTCTTTCTCTTTTTGTTTATAGTATAATTACGTATGTTTACCTTAGATCTTTCTACCATGACTACTTGGATAAAAGTCCCGTCGTTACCTCTACGTCAGTATCTCTTGTCTGACACCTACATCACCCCCTTCCTCTTCCACCCTGCTTAACTCTCTCATTGAGACTTCGACTATGTAATGGTATACATTTTATCGTTTTGTCGGTCACTCTTGAAAGACATACCCTTATATCGTTTACCCTATCTATCACCCTTACACGACATACTACGTCCCTCGAGTTTGGGTCATGGCACACCGTTGGATCTCCCATCCTACCCCACCCTCCACCCTCCTTTCAAGTTTTCCGTCCCCTGTATACATATGGCTACCGAGTAAGTGCAACTACATACCGTCTTTGGTTGTATTCCAACATTTTGTTAACACAGTCAGTGAGTCAGTACAGACTAGGAGGTCAATTTTCATTTATATAAAAATTTATTTATTTACTTTTCTTTTTTATTTTTAACTACAATAATAAATCAGTAATTGACTTCCAATGACTCTAACGTACATAAGAGATCTTTAAAAGATGAGTTTTTAGTAAAATTTTTTAAAATTCCCCTGTAATTTTAGTGGTCTCGTTTTGAGTAACTTTTTCGAAAAATATACACAATTATTTACTGAATACGTTTATCAAAGAGTTGTCAACAGTGTCTCTTTCGTGACGAGACTGGTAAAATCTAAACCTGTGTAAAGGAAGATATTCTCTTCCTAATTTCAAACACTTGTGGACACTATAAAGTCCGGGACACAACTATTACGTATCACTAGTAGATTAAATTAATTCGGTTTCGTATTCTTCATAAATTCAAAAATGATCCGAAGGGACCACCGATCCTGCCATTTCGCAGACAGACGTTACGTCCTCTGGACCCAAACTAGGGACCCAACCCTTCCATGGGATCTCTTCCTTTACCGTCGGGTGAGGTCATAAGAACGGACCTTTTAGGGTACCTACCGCCTCGTACCATCCGATGGCAGGTACCCCAGTGTTTCTCAGCCTGTGCTGACTCAAAAATGAGTTATTTGAAATTTCTAATATGTGTCAAAACAACAGTTTCCGTAAGAGGGTCTGTGTGACATATTGTGGGACCTTATTAAATACCAATTAACTAATTAAGTTAAGTTAGATTCTCAAAAACTGATAGATGATATACGGACTGTGACTTTTACTTCACTACTTAGTTTATAAAGAAGGGTTCCGGAACTTCGGATCACTTTTTCAGTTCCTGTGACCATTATTTCGTATTAATTCATGTCTTTCATGATGATGATATCCATATTCTCCCTTTTATAGAACCTTTGCCTCCTCTCTTACTATTTAAGGCCTACACAAAAGAGAAATCTTATTTCTTTTAATGTTTGTGAACCAATTCATACTTCCGATCCCGTCTTGGTCACCGTCTCCTACCACCAAGAAAGTCACCCTGATCTTATTTTTAAGCCTCTTCCGTTACCGGGTGAGGTCATGAGAACGGACCTTTTAGGGTACCTGTCTCCTCGGACCATCCGACGTCAGGTACCTCAACACTTCTCAGCCTGTTCTGGCTCACTGAAGTGAAAGTGAAAAGTGAAAGTACGTAACCTCTTCCTTTGCCGTTGGGTGAGGTCACAAGAACGGACCTCTTAGGGTCCCTGTCCCCTCGGACCACCCGACGACAGATACGCCAGTGTGTCTCAGTCTGTGTTGACTTCGCTGAATCGTCGTCGTCGTCGTCGTCTTCTTCTTATTTTTAAACCATCTTTATCTCCAACCTAATAGTATACCAAGGAGTGTCTGTCATTGTCTCTGGGTTTACAAGACATCCACCGTTTAAAGAATGGGTCTTGATGTCCAGTCTTAACCAAAAATTGTACTGTTCAAATATCAATTGATTTAGATACAGGTTGTTATATTTGAAATCACACTTTTGTCTTGACTGAGTTTGTGAAATTTTATGGCTAATCATTGACCTTGATTATTGAATACCTAAAGTAAGGAGTCATCACCAAACAGGACTAGTCAGTAAATTCTAAAGTAATAGGTAAGGTAGTAGACGTTTTACTTACATTACAATAAGTAGTACGTTTTAGGAGTGCACGAATTACACTTCAAAGACCTTAGTACATATACTTTAACGAAACATTTGAAAATCCGGGAGATCTTTGACGAAAGTAGGAGTAGTATCGGGAAACTAATTTTAGGTGAAAATAGATATTTGTTGCCCTAAGATGTGGTGGAGTAAGACTACAACTCTAATTTGATGGAATAAACTTTTTCTAGTCTTTACCAGAAGTTTGGCGGATGTATCATGGTACGTGAAGATGTGTATCGTAGTCCTATACTTCTGACTCAAGAGTAGACTCCGACACGGTTCTGAGATAGACTGTTTCGGTAGGAATCTGAAGTATTCCGTAGTTGTGAGGGACACTCCCGTATTGTTTTCGGGAAAACATCGAGTCCTTTCGTCTTAATTTTTACCTTTGTCAGTCTTTGGAAGAAAATACACCTTCTCCTTTTTTTTCAGATCAGTATATCCTCCTTTCTTTTAAGTTCCTGTCACTAGTATTAGATTAATTCTAGATATTAATGTTTAAGTCATGTAAATTATTTCTTTTTAAACGTACGAGTAAAGTTATTTTAGTTAGAAGATTACCTCGACTTTTTGTATCCACTTTTGGTGATATTGAATAATTGACTCATTTCGTAGATTCTTTAGAAGAATCATGTAAGGGACTTTTAGTATATGGAATACTCCATCATTTTTGTCCATCTCTTTTATATAAGGTTTTAGTAATAAATTTCCTTGTTTTGTTTTATAAAAACTTTTCCATTTGTGTAACTGTCACTTCAAAATTTTTGTTTTCATATGTGGACTTAACTAACATATTTATATTTTTCTTCTATTTTACAAAATATACCATCCTCCTTGTCTCCTTTAACTTCATATACTTGGGATCGTGTCCATAAAATTGATAGTTATTGATTCCATCTTGTTATGGATATCGAATATATTAAAGTAATAAGATTCGTTTTAATCTTTTTTTTAAGAGGAACGGGTAGTTTTAAAACGTACCTAACGACAAATGATTATACGGTAGTTTCATAACTCCTCCAAAAAAAAAAATTGAGTTTTTATTGTGGTTACAAGGTTTACGGATTTTCTTATACATAATTAAAAGATCACGACGGTATTATTTTATAGTATCTAATTCAACGAATTTGTTGTATCTAAATATAAGGGAGTCAAGACCTCCGATCTTCAGGTTCTAGTCCTACGACCATATCAGTTCGTGACAACTCCCGAGAGAAGAACTAAACGTACACCGACGATAGTGAGTTACCCAACGGTAAATTACACGAATCCGTCGGAAAGGATCCGCGACCGTCCCCTTTTCCCCTTCCCTTCTGACTCCTCTCCCTCCCCTCCTCGTCTTCTCCTTCTTTAGAGAGAGGGAGAAGAATATTTCGGTGGTTAGGATATCCTAACCCCGAGGTGGGAATACTGTAGTAAATTGGAAGTAATGGAGGTTTATGTCAATGTAACTCCAATCCCGAAGTTGTATACATAAACCCCCTCTGTTTTGAACCAGGTACCGCGGTTATCTAAAATTTGTACAGATGTTTTAGTATCTTGAAAAAGTTATTTACCAGAAGAAGGTCAACATCTCTGTCTCTTTGTAAAAAGACTCCGTCAGAACTCATTTTTAAACCCTCTCGTCCTTCGACCTAGTTATTACAAGATTTCCGTACTACTTGGTGTCCACTTTGATTAGGAATGGTTTACTTTCCTCGATCCTCTTAGACATAAAAGTGAGTTCTTAAACCAATCAAACTCCCAACGAACGTCAAAATCAAACACTTAAATGGTTAGACGGACACCTACCTTTGGTCGAAATTGGTCTTTTGGACTTACCCTCGTTCATTTAGAAAAGGGTCTCTCATATTTAAGTGGTTCCCGTTAGACTAAATGAAACAAATATTTCATCTGTTTTTTTTTTTTTTTTCCCGTGACCTTTCGAAATATAAAAGAGTCAAAGACTTTGAGAAAGTACCATCCTCCAATCACTATACCTTTTGTCAATTCATCTTAGTTTAAGATAAAAATGAAAGAGATAAGAAGTCAATAAATTGGGGACTAAAAGACTTGATCTGTTTAGACGTACACAGTTTGTGAGATGTCATCACTTTTTCTAACTTATTATCTACAAACATAAATAATCTTTACGAAGTCAGAGGTTTAAGTCTGTCAAAATATCACCAATTTCCTGTAATTGAAACCTTGATTGAAAGTCGTTAAGAAACGAGAACTGGAACCAGTTCATTGAACTCACAAGAATAGGAGTCAAAGGGATCGGTATTTAGTCTATATCCTTATTATAGACTAATTCTCCCAACACTACTCCTAGTTTTATCAATGATTGGAAGTTTCTTTGCAGTACGTCAACCGTTTATAATCAACGAGATCATGATCGGATGATTTACGGAGAACGAAGATGATGATCATCATCATGACGACGACGACGATGATGATAATAGTAATAATAAACTATTAAATCTCCTATGGACGGTGGTAGGTCAGAAGACCACTAGGTCATATATAGTCATTACTTAAAAGATAGAAATATAGACCGTTGTTCATTCCGTGACACACCCTTTCTCTTTTTTTACATTGACATAGATAATGGTAGTCACCTGATCTTAAATCGTCCACTTTAATGGTATTTACAAAAGTTTTCGAGAAATCTTTTCCTTTAACTATTTTCTATTCGTGGATTCTGTCTTGGATTTGTAAAACGAATTCCAGAGTCTCGTTACTCGTTGACTCAACCATGGTCTCAAGTCAGTGGAGTAACCTCGTAGTCCAACTGAGGAGATCCGGTGTACAGTCAATACTCTTGGGGTGTCACTACTACCCTTCCCCGTATCGACACGGTATGTCCCGCCTCGTGATTGTCGGGGTTCTCTATTTGGTCTGGTCCCTGGAGGTCGGCGTAATCCCGACCTGAAAATGGTTGAGTCGTATGTCAACGAGGTGTCGAAATCGGTTGTCCAGTCCCTACCCATTGCACGTCGTATCAGGTTCCCTGTTGACCTGTCAAAAAACAAAAAACAAAAAAACCAAAGTACAGACATCTGTCATGGAGAAGGAATACTTAGGTCGGACTCATCCTGACTGTTACTAGAGAGACCTTGTCTCTCTAAAGTTTGAACGGGTGTTGTGTTCGCAGAGAGTAAAGGTTTACTTGAGTTTTAGAAACAGAATAGATGTATACTACGTCTGAGACCTAGTCTGGATCGAATACTCCAATTTATTTTCATTTTCGAAGTCAAAGGTACGTATGGTCTCTACGGTGACGTCACAAAGTACTGAAAGACCTCTCACGTAACCGTTTCCTTCATTAGTGCCATGACATTAAAAACAAATTATAAATATGTAAGGTATGGGACTGAGGATGGAGATTTGTGAACTTCCCTTAGTATTCGTGTCAATTACTGTATCATCTTCATTCCGAAGACAAAGGATTCCTGTAAGGGGTTCCGTCAACAAGTTTCCCTTGAACCTTAAAAGGTAGTCTTTAAAAAAGGAAGATTTATTACTAGAGTACACTGTACGTAAGGTCAAAAACAAAAACCAAGGAAAAAAAAAAAACCTAACTAGAATGTGAGACGTAAGATACCCTTTACGATAAAGGTGTCTGAGACTTGAAGTCAGAGTCTTTACGTCCTATTAAGATCCTCCAATCATTCTGTAGAAGACCACCTTACATAAACTAGATGTTATATCGGATTAGTTTTCTGTAAGTTTCGGTCTATAGTTCTCGTTCTGTGTCCGGACGAGTCGTAGTCTTGTCTGGTTTTGGGTCTCGTGAGACCAGACCAGGGAGGACAATCGAGACACTTCCTATTTAGTACACGGGGTTGTTGACAACCCCGGTGGCAAACGGTCGATCTAGACAAAAGAGGGTCCACTTTGAGTCTTAAATTACAGTAAATTTTTCGTGTTTGTTTGTCATTTACACTGCATAAAATTTGTAGGTTCCCTGAAGTGTCGAAGAGTTTCCCTCATCTAAAAGTACAACTTAAGGTCAACATTTGAATCCAACTTTATAAACAGAGACGAAGAATACGCGGGTCTGATCACCGACTGTAGGTCCTGTGACTATGTGCTGGTCTGACACTCTTCGAAACCTGTTGACCGAGAAATAAAGTTTTCCCATGAAAATAAACGAAATTTTTACTGAAAATGTGATTGTGAAATTAATGACTTTTCAGGTTTTGAGAGAAAAATTTTGTATACTTAAATTATATAAAGTCTTATTCACCTCTTAAGGTAAAAGAAAGACTTTATTAGGTTGACATTGACGATTTTACCTGAAGGATCTTATTTCTCTCCTTCAGATCGATATTTTGGGAAAAACTCAATAAGATTATTATTCCATTTATATACTGTACAACCCGTCCTCCTTTTTTAATAAAAATTTTATAAAAAATTAAGTTGTAATAAAACAGGACAGTTAGAACATTTTAGTCAAATATATACTTCGATCTAACATATCCAAGGATTGTTCACTTAAAGAAGAACAGAAGGAGTCAAAGAAACTAGTTTGTTCACTCCTCTCCTAATTTTTATTATGACATACCTAACAATACTCTTAATTCATACAACTATTTGTATTTGGTACATTATTGGTGAGTTATTTACACTACATAGTAACACTCATTGTAATAATCTAAGAAAGTTTTTAGACTTGTATAAAAAGAAAGTTGAAACAAAGAGATCCATAGATTTAATATCACATTTTTTGATATGTGAAAGAGACCATCTAGTCAAGTGAGTTAGTCCTGTCTATACCGTTCACAAAAGGTTTATCTGTGTTTGCCGAAGGGAGCAACGAGTCAGATTACTTAGACAGACGTTACGTCCTCCGGGTCCAAGCTAAGGACGAAACCTTTCTAGACGACCTCTTCCTTTACCGTTGGGTGAGGTCATAAGAACGGACCTTTTAGGGTACCTGTCTCCTCGGACCGTCCAATCAGGTACTAAAATGTTTTCAGCCTGTGTCGACTCACTGAAAGTGAGTGATATACAAACATAAAAAAGAAATGTCCTATTATATTTGGGTGAGGTCATGAGAACGGACCTTTTAGGGTACCTGCCTCCTCGGGGCATCCGATGTTAGGTACCCCAGTGTTTCTCAGCCTGTGCTGACTCGCTGAAGTGATGTGAAGTGATGATATAAACGAACAATAAACTAGAGAACTTTCCGTCAAAAGACTCGTCTATGGAAGGAGGAAAAAATCTTTATATAAACGTGGTCCATTCTTTTTTTGTCCTTGTATTATAAAAAACGATTTTCTAATGAAAGTGTATATAACAGAATTTTTTTAGAAGAAGTTGTTCTTGTTGTAGTTTTTAGGAGAAACTTATATTCTTGTTTATTAGAACCTCGTATCGGTCTAAACCGTCTAAGTCCAGACACCAATAGGTAGATAGATAAATAGAAGACAGTAGATCATTCTCTACATCCCTATGTTCAACTTACTTTGACCTCTGGGTCGACCCCAGGACTGTCTTTTGACTATATTCGTTTTTCCTTGTTAATTCTTCTCAAATTACTGTCCAGATGAACAATGGGTTCCCGTTCTAAGTCCTTTGGTTGTCCTCTACTATGTCGTTACCGTTCTAACAAGAGTCGAAGGGAGTTGAACTTCTCCGTTTCCTCCCTGGTCGTCATCCTTGGTCCGTTCGAGACGGACAACTTCTACAGACAACCTACGTCCGACACCCGTAAGTCGGTGACAGTTGAATAGTGAAACAATCCTCCCTCGACTCCGTTACACAGGGTACGAAAGAGAAGGTGAAAGATATGGAACGGTCCCGAAGAGTAACCGGTTTACGTTTGTCTTCGGTCTTCAGTTTCCTGAAGTCTACTACGTCAGGCCGTCAATCGAAGGGGTCTCGAGTATTATTCCGTCTTTGTTTCCTTTCATCTAAACTTTATCGTTTGTAGGGTGTTTCACTTTTCAGTGAGACCTCTTACGTGACTACCCAAAGTAAAAACATCGGAAAGGGTACAGTACTTTCTTAAGACCTTCGACCACAATTTATGTCCGAGGGGCACTGAGTCACCAGTTCTTAGGTGGATCGTTACACCCTCTGTACTCAAGTTAGGGACTAGAACCTTCTTAGGTGTCCGGTATCTCGTTGATTCGGACTTACAGTATTGATAACTCGGACACGAGACCTCGACTCTTGACGGCGATTATTTCGGATGTTCGGGATTTCGGGTACGAGGTGTTGTTCTCTCGGTGACGTTACTCTTCGGACGTGTAGTGTTGATCTCACATCGGGGGTGAGCGGTGTTGATCCCTTTCGGGTACGTCGTTGCTTCTGGGTCGTGTCGGTTTTTATTTACTTACTTCAATATATTTTTTTATTTAATTTGTGTCCGAAGTTCGAAAGACTCTTGGAGAGGTTTAGTCTCAAGTCTGACTTTTGTGTTATTTGTTTGTTGTTGTATCTGATCAATATGGAAATATAGGTTTCCTAAAAGATCAAAGTATAGTTTTTCTTAAACTTAGTTTGATCAAAATCTATGAGATAGTGAAAACTGATTTCTTTTTATATAAGTGCTATCAAATCAATAAAGAAGAGATTTTGTCCTTAGAGGATTGAGAAAATAGTATCTGAGACATTTTTTTTTCTTTTTCTTTTTAACTCGTATACCAGGATCATACACACATGAATAATTATTTCAGACATATATGCAAATGACAAGATTGTAGCATATATCTAGTAATTTATACTACAGTTTCCTTTTCACCTTTCATTATCGTCGCTTTTGCTCTGTTCGTGTCTCAAATTATAAAAGAGGGGGTAGGGTCTCGTGCAGAATAAAAGGGTCAAATAAGTTCGAAGTCTCTAAGGAAGTGAGACCTCTGTGAGAATTCTCTGTTGATACTGAGGTGTGTGGTGGGTCACATAAGATGGGATATGTGACTAATGGTCAATCCTAGAATTGCCTCTTGTGTCGATGGTTTTAAACCTGTCAGACTTCCTAGTCTTCTACGATTTGTTTATTGATCGGAGGGATTCGACAACGATTCGCGCCAGTCGTGAACAGAGTACCATTGTGACGTCTCGTCAGAGTAGAGGTACGATGTTTTAATCTGTGTCTTCGTTTTTCATCTTCCAAAATCTTTGACTAAGTTCTATTGGAAAGCGACAGTCTTTCGGGTCTAAAAGACTTAAGATCGACTTGTAAGTGACAGTATTGTGGTCCGAAGAATAGATTGTTTAAAAGATACCTGATTTGTCCATAAAGTGATGTCTTTCCACTTTCCATACAGTACTAGCATTCTCTTTATTAAACGAGTCTCTTGAATTCGCTTTACAGACTACGTACAAACCGGAGAACCAAAGACGAAAAGGACTATCCCGACCCTCTAAGATCGTAGAGAGTGACCTTACGGTCAGTGAGACCCGGTCCTGAGGTTAATAGTAGCGTAAAAAAAGGGGTCGTGGACTGTGTCGTCGATCTTCATATCTAAATATTATTTTACCGGTTTATTTATCTACAACTGAGTTGACTTTGTATTGGGACTCATAGAAGTTCAGTCACTCTTTAGACCTTTAGTCTAAAACCTTTAATAGAGTTTGAAAGTTTTTGTATGTCTTAAAATTTTTATATGATCCTAAAAATTTCTCGCACTTTGATGGAGTTTTATACGGGACATCAATTAGCGTTGTTTTCCTTACTTAAGAACCGGTCATTCAGGTGGAGCGAGTGTCGAAAGTGGTCAATTATTCCATGTCAAGTTAAGGTAAAACGGAGGTTGAGGCAGAGTAATTCGAACCGAGTCTAAGTTCGGGGACTCGGGGAGGGTCACAGGGACTTACCAGGACTACAAAGTGAAGTGATTTCTTCTCTAATTAAACATCTTTCCGAAGTCGTGTAAGGACCCAACGAGTTCACGTGAAGAAAAGTATCTTGTCCGAAAACTAAAACGCGAAATTTAGTTTCCGTCTCTCGTTTTTAAGGTTCATACATACCCGAAGGCTGGAAATTTTTTTGTTCTAACAAGTCTACCTTAGACTGTGTCTTTATGAGATCGGATGATGGGAACAATCAAACTAAGAAGGAGTTCTATGGGGGAAAGAAGAAAGATGATTTATAACCGTAAAGTTAGTTCAACCACAAACCGTTTCGTAATTTGTATTCACTTCGTAAGCAATAATCATTAAATAAGTATAACTGTAAAATCCCAAAGTAAAGTAACTTTTCTGAGACCAATCCTCACCGAGGTCAATCCTTTGGACAAGTCGCCTTGTATACAAGTATGTGATAAGGAACACAGACCCAGCACCCTCTAGTACACAAATGAACCTGTGACTGAGTCCGTGACACTTGTTTTCACTATCGTAAGTCTTTTCGGTGAAAACTTATGAAGATGTTTGAAAACTCAGTGTCTGAATACTTAATCTATCCTTGTACCTTTTGTAATTTATGAATATTAAACGGAAACTTTCTAACTAAAGTAGGAACTTAGAAGAAATAAGGTGATAGAGAACCAAAACAAAAAAAACAAACAAACAAAAAAATTGAACAACTACATCAAAATACATTTCCGACAACGTTCGTTTTGTCGGGTCATTGTTCTTTCTAATATAAGAAACACCTTATCTCTACAACGAAACTATAACAAGCCTTACACACGATTTATTTTATGGTCCAGTGAGATGAAGGACCCAAACTAAGATACATGTGTGTGTGTGTGTGTGTGTGTGTGTGTGTGTGTGTGTATTTGTGTGTGTGAAATTCTTTTTGTCAAAATTATCAAAGATGTGAGTTACGTTACTAACAAAATCAATGTTTTAATAAGATGGGGAGTTATAAGTTACCCGGAAAAATCCTCACTTATTCCCTAACTCGCCCTGAAGATTGACTAACTTTGTATAAATGATTATTTAACGTAAACTCTTGGTGAAACTGGAAAAACTTTACGAATATTTGAATGAATAAAAGTCTAGGAAATAGTATACTTTTCTCCACGAGGTTAACTAAGTTTCCCCCACGGTAACTTCCAACACTGTTTAAAATAGTGACTTTACCCTGGTGTATTGAACTTAACATACTCATATTATCCTCATCGGGACTACTCAATCGGTATCCATGATATAGGAATCCCGAAGGGTCCATCGAGTCACCATTTCTTAGGCGGACGGTCACGTCCTCGGTTCCCAAGGTAGGGACTCTGTCCTTCTATGGGTCCACCTCCTTTACCGTTGGGTGTGGTCATAAGAACGGACTTTTTAAGGTACCTGACTCCTCGGACCTCAGATACTCCAACGTTTCTTAGCCTGGACTGACTGACTGACACGTGTGTGAGACAGGAAATGATATTAAGATTTGGTCACCGTAGGACAGGAATTCAGTTACCATAAATTTATCGTGAGATATGCGATGGGTTTGAGTTATTTGTCGAAGGGATTATGAAAGGAACGTAAGATCAAAGGAGAAAAATAGAAGTAGTCTCATATCCCGTTCGTCCCAAAGTATCGAGGAAGTTACAGAATCTGTAGACTAAATCGGTTCAAAGAGAGTTCTACTTTCTTTCTTTTTCGTCTAAGGACCTTGACTCTATAATGACCGTTTCCTAAACTGGAAATGATTAAGTTTACTCCCATCGGTAGGTTGTTTATTTTCGGACCCTAACCTACCAAGGTGACCACTTAGGATGGTTACTTTATAATAAGTTGACACTCTTTCTTCCTCAAGGACAACAAATGTTACTGTAACTATTTTGAATTCCCGAGTCACTTTATTCAGTCTCTTTCTGTTTATGACATACTATAGTGAATATTCACCTTAGATTGAAAAATTTTTTACAGTTTGAGTTTTTTTGAGGTCTCACCCTATCGCCAATGGTCTCTAACCTCCCACTCTCTTTACTCCATACCAGTTTCCCATGTTTGAAGGTGAACATTCTATTCAAGACCCCTTGATTACATATCGTACCACTGTAATCAATTGTTATAACACAATACAAAACTTTCAACGATTCTGTCATCTGGATTTTATAGGAGTGGTGTTTTTCCTTTACCATTTATATACTACATTACCTCCACGGTTGTCATACTACCATTAATAAAACGTTATATAATATATAGTCACTTAGTTTAGTTGCACCACATACTAACTTAGATGTATTACAATATACAGTTAATATATAGTTATTTTGACCCTTATTTCTATTACTGTTATATTGACACTATGATTTCTAAATTGTAAACTGTATGAAAACTCAACTAATTTACGTTATGTTGTTTTCTTTCTTCACAGAATTGATATATGAGACCTTAATCTTATTGACTTTTAAAATAGTAGTTTTGTTTTGTTTTTAGACTTCATTCCACTGTTTCTCGAATCCCACTTTGACGGTGTCGTTGTTTCGACAAATGGCGTACCGTGCGAGAGGCGTCCCGCTATGGGAAATCCCTGACATAAAATCGTACTTCCACTGAAGTAAGCCACGGAGAAGACTCAGAGACGGAAGTAGCTTCTCCTTTCCCTCTTCTCCATAAATAATGTCTCCTTAAATAAGGATCCTCCTTTTCTTTTTACCCAGCTTTGCGATCCCTCGTTTTGAAAGTCTTTCTCCGCATTTCTTCAAAATCTTTTTGAGAAACGGTGACTTATCCAAGAAAAGAGAAACGTTCCGAAGAGGAGTCTCAACGTTATCTTTCTGTCCGGACCCCAACCAAAGGGAAGTCTCCCTGGGGACAGGTTCTTCTTGATTCCACCTCTGGTGTCGTTTTCTGTGGATCTTGTCTCACAATCTTCTCGACGATAGAAAGGAAGCTTATAAAATTAAATAACAAGAAGAATGAAGTCGTATTCTTCTCGTTGTCGTTAGTCGCATTTCTAGATCCCTTTCTCCGGTGTCACCGAATACGTGGACGAGAATAAGAACTGAAACACGGGTGATTAATATTATTAATTGTGTATAAATTACACCGTGAATGATCTATGGTCTGTGAAAGATTTACAAAATGTAAGAAATTGGGTAAATTAGAAAGGTAAAATATCTTCTCTTCTATTGAATGAATAAATTCCAGTATGTGGAATATTTATCTCTATACCACAAGTTTGGTCCGTAAGACTCAAGTCCTCAGATATGTGTGTTGGTAGTGTAATACAATGACATACATTTTTTCGGGAAAAACGAGTGTATTTAAATTGAATACTCGATCCCTCAAGGGGTTTCGGTTTATAATTATTATTACTCATCTAAAAAGAACAAATACGTGGAAACTCCCGAACATCTTTCTATAGATTTTAATGCTATTTTGTGTAGTCAACAAGTACCTCGAGAATTAGGTATTCTGTTTATAGAAAGAACGGTACTAAAAACACTTAAAGTTCTGACTTAGGAGTGTCACAGTTTTTATCAGTTCTGGATGACAGGATTCACCAATAAAGTTTCTGGACTTTCCAGTGATTTACGAAAAATTAGGGTTGGATGTTGTAGACAACCAAGTCGTGGGATGATTACTGAGTGTAAATATATTTGCGACCCAAAAAGAAAGAAAATTGAAATAAAGTTAGATTGCAAATTCGTAAGATGTGATTGAAACATGTTAAAGATGTCATATGACAATCCGATGGAAGAACGATTAATTTTTTTTTTTTTTTGGACAGGAGTTTTTCAGTCTAAACAAATCTCTAGGACCCGAACTCTTTATCATATAAACTCTTTGTTCTCGTGCGTTTTCTACTCGACGAAAATCTCCGATCTGAGATGACTCTCAGTGTCCTTCAGGATATAGTGTAGGAGGAAATCTGATGTTTGGGTTTGTAGTCCCTCTTTCTTATTTCGTAGTACGAGAGTTCTTCGTGTACTAATGATAGTAATTTGGTGTGACGGGGGACCGTATGTCTTTCTCCTTATTTTAGTGGGTTGTTCTTCTTGGTAAATGTACCTTTTGTTCCACAGGCACACCTTTGTTTAGTTAATGACCTTTCATATGTGGGTCTGTTAAAGATTTGTTACTGGTCGGTACTAATTAAAATGAAAGTCTTAGAGTTGTTTCTTTATAACAGGTAAGTTTTAGAGGTCAGGACGACTCTAGGACCCTGTAACGGTCACCGAGTCGACGATAAGTGTTTGGGACCGTTGGACTTACACCTTGAGATGTGAAAGTCTAATAGTATTTTGTAACGGTCCTGTAGTAAGGAGATCAGAAATGTCGGTGAGAAGAGGAAAACCATTTTGTCTTTGGTTACTCTTATAAAGGGGGTGTCAAGACAAGTGGTATCCTCGAATACCAAATATTCAGTTTGAATGGGTTCACATAGTTCCTGAATTAGTGATTAGTTTAATTTCTCTTTCATCTTAGATCCCAGTTCCATATTATATATCTCTCCGATGCTATCACCTAAAACAACAGTTCCAGTTCAGAACTAAAGTGGAAAAGATGCAGAACTAGAAACCTTTTCCTGAATGGGGTAAAAAGACTTCGATCCAAAAGAGGACCTACTTTGACTCTATTAATCTCATCATCGACTAAGTCACTTAGTAGATGTCTCGATTAACATGTACGAGTCAACGAGTCAGCACAGGTTGAGAAACACTGGGGTACCTGACATCGGGAGGTCCGAGGAGACAGGCACCTTAAAAGGTCCTTTCTTATGACCTCGTCCAATGGTAAAGGATAAGGTCCCCTAGAAGGGTTGGGTCCCTAAGTTGGGTGTAGAAAACGTAACCGTCCGTCTAAGAAATGGTGACTCAGTGAACCCTTTGGGTGGAATAATCTGGAATCGTAGTACATTAGACACTCGAATGATCTTTACGTTTAAGAACCCAGGACAGGCTCTTGAGACTTAGACTTGATCCCCTGTCCTACATAATCGATACTTAGACACAAAATTATCGAGTGGTCCTATAAGAACCGAAAGGACCACCGAGTCTCCTATTTCGCAGAGGGACGTTACGTCCTCTGGACCCAAGCTAGGGACCCAACCCTTCTAGGGGACCTCTTCCTTTACCGTTGGGTGAGATCATAAGAACGGACCTCTTAGGGTACCTGTCTCCTCGGAC
This sequence comes from Capra ibex, assembly GCA_006410555.1. Classification (NCBI taxonomy): domain Eukaryota; kingdom Metazoa; phylum Chordata; class Mammalia; order Artiodactyla; family Bovidae; genus Capra; species Capra ibex. The sequence goes on along the minus strand of SJYO01041852.1, from coordinate 31,741,506 downwards.
CGCCCGATGTTAGGTGTCCCAGTGTTTCACAGCTTGTGTTGACTTACTGAAGTGTGTGAGTGTGTGTCCTATAAGAATACGTGAGATTACAAGTTATTGGTGACTATATTTTGTAATTTATTTTATACTTAGTGAATAATGTCTGGTACCTTACGACCTCCACTACAAAAACCATTTGTCCGCCCCAAACACAAACGGCTCAAGGAAAATGAAGAAAATTAGAAAGGACCCACGTGAGGACACAACCTGTTATGGCAGAGTCAGATACACTTGATAATAAAAATAATCTTATCTCCTCGTCTCTATTCCAAACTGTAAAACCAGTTACTAAGTCCTCGAGTCTACCGAGGTTTACTTGATGATTATTTCTATGGTCGTTAGAGATTCGATTATTCTTTCCCTAATGTTGAGACTGTAAGATGGTCAAAGTGATAAGTTCTGGCGGTAAAGTAAAATTCTAACAAAATAAAGAAAACCGTTATTAAGTAAGATAATGTTCGGTATTGGTAGACATAGAGGAAACCTGACGGTAATGTAAATGGATTACTTTTTGTACTGACTAAACGTTACCTATTCACGGGTGAATGTACCGTTATACTTAGTGGTCGTATGATCCTCACTAACTTCTCTTTCCATTTAAACTTACTACCAGAAAAATTTTCTCGTCTCGACGATTAGTTAGGTGGTACTATGGTCCCTTGATTTAATTTTGCTAGGTACTCTTAAAGACTCCCGTGGTACAATTGAACTGTTCTTACTAACCACCGGTGATGGTCATAACAGAGTTAATATCGGACTTAATCCATTAGATTCACACTGAATTAAAGTCATTGATCTATCCCTCTTTCTAGGAAGGAATCGAATGAAGACCTATGAGGTTTCTTGGGTGTACTCCCTAGAGCCCTTAATATAGACGAGTGATGATATAATTTGTTCTTTTCAGTTCATTTTCATATTAGAAATTATTACTCGGATATTGTAGTGTTCAAAAATGAGAATCCTTTTTTAATAACTTAAATCCGATAGTGTTCTTGTTTTAAAATAACTGATATATTACCTTCAACATTATGTAGTTCAGACTAAGTGGTTTGTTCCTTATTGAAAAGATCTTTGGACTTTCCTTCTCATGGATTTACCCTGAGATAGGATGATAGTCAGTCAAGTCAGGTCAAATCAACGAGTCAGTACAGACTGAGAAACGTTGGGGTACCTGAAGTCGTGTGGTCCGAAGGAACAGGTAGTGGTTGAGGACCTCAAATGGGTTTGAGTACAGGTAACTCGACCACTACGGTAGGTTGGTAGAGTAGAAGACAACAGGGGAAGAGGAGGACGGAAGTTAGAAAGGGTCGTAGTCCTAGAAAAGTTTTCTTAGTCGAGAAGCGTAGTCCACCGGTTTCATAACCTCAAAGTCGAAGTTGTAGTCAGGAAGGTTTCTTATAAGTCCTGACTAGAGGAAATCTTAACTAACCAACCTAGAGGAACGTCAGGTTCCCTGAGAGTTCTTAAAAGAGGTTGTGGTGTCAAGTTTTTGTAGTTAAGAAACCGTGAGTCGAAAGAAATATCAGGTTGAAAGTGTAGGTATGTATTGATGACCTTTTTGGTATCGAAACTGATGTACCTGGAAGCAACCGTTTCATTACAGAGACGAAGAATTGTACGACAGATCCAACCAGTATGGAAAAGAAGGTTCCTCGTTCGTAGAAAATTAAAGTACTGACGTCAGTGGTAGACGTCACTAAAACCTCGGGGGGTTTTATTTCAGAGAGTGAAAAAGGTAACAAAGGGGTAAATAAACGATACTTCACTACCCTGATCTACAGTACTGGAATCCAAAGACTTACAACTCAAAATTCGGTTGAAAAAGTGAGAGGAGAAAGTGAAAGTAGTTCTCCGAGAAATCAAGGAGAAACGAAAGGTGGTATTCCCACCACAATAGACGTATAGACTCCAATAACTATAAAGGGGACTGTTAGAACTGAGGTCGAACACGAAGTAGGTCCGTCCGTGAAACGTACTACATTAGACATATATTAAATTTATTCATCCCACTGTTATATTCGGAACTACGCGAGGAAAAGGATAAACCTTGGTCAGACAACAAGGTATAGGTCAAGATTGACAACGAAGAACTAAACGTATGTCTTAAGAGTCTTCCGTCCAGTCCACAAGACCATAAGGGTAGAGAAAGTCTTAAAAAGTGTCAAACAACACTAGATGTATCAGTTTCCGAAACCATATCAGTTATTTCGTCTTCATCTACAAAGAGACCTTGAGAGAACGAAAAAACTACTAGGTCGTCTAAACCGTTAAACTGAAGACCAAGGAGACGGAAAAGATTTTGGTCGAACTTGTAGACCTTCAAGTATCAAGTGTATGACAACTTCTGACCGAACCTCTTAAACCCCGTAATGAAACGATCGTACACTCTACTCATGTTAACACACCATCAAACTCGTAAGAAACCGTAACGGAAAGAAACCCTAACCTTACTTTTGACTTGAAAAGGTCAGGACACTGGTGACGACTCAAAAGGTTAAACGACTGTATAACTCACGTCGTGAAAGTGTCGTAGTAGATAATCCTAAACTTTATCGAGCTGACCTTAAGGTATTGGAGGTGATCGAAACAAGCATCACTACGAAGGATTCCGGGTGAACTGAAACGTAAGGTCCTACAGAACAAGATCCACTCACTGGTGTGGTAGTACCAATAGACCCAGTTCTTCTAGAAAAAACATATCGAGAAGACACATAAGAACGGTGGAGAAGAATTATAGAAGACGAAGACAATCCAGGTATGGTAAAGCCAGGAAATAACTCGGGTAGAAACGTACTTTACAAGGGAAACATAGAGATTAAAAAACTTCTCGAGAGATCAGAAAGGGTAACATAACAAAACGAGAAAATCCACGGGTAATAAAATCTTAGTCAACTCTTTTATAGGAACATACGAAGAACATGTGTGTCATGAGGGATTTGGACCGAAAAAAAAAAGAAAAATTTAAAAGACACACACATCCACACAGACTGAAAAAATGGAGTACACAACATCGGACGGTCCGAGGAAACAGGTACCTCAAAAGGTCCGTATTTTGACCTCACCCAACGGTAAAGGAAGAGGTCCCCTATAAGGGTTGGGTTCCTAACCTGGACAGAGAACGTACAGAAGGAAACCGTCCGTCTAAAAAGTGGTGACACGGTGGACTTTTGATCTACGGTTTTGAAATAGTGATGACACACTAGAGAAAAATAGTTTCGACTAGTCTTTCCTATTAACTGGTTAAATCAACCTTTATAACTATATCGTCCCTTTGTATTGTAAAATTTGAATTTTGTATATGTCTGTTCCACGGATACAGACAGAAACGTGAAGGAAATGGATCCTGAAGGGCCACCGAGTCTCCCATTTCACAGACGGAAGTTTCGTCCTTTGGGTCCAAGCTAAGGACCCAACCCTTCTATGGGACCTCTTCCTTTACCGTCGGGTGAGACCATAAGAACGGACCTTTTAGGGTACTTACCTCTTCGGACCATCCGATGTCAGGTACCCTAGTGTTTCTCAGTCTGTGCTGATTCGCTGAAGTGAAAGTGAAATTGAAAGAATGTATAAAGTGTGGTTTATACGGAATATACCAATGGTTAAGGTCAAAGAATTCTAACTTCCTTCTTAAATCTACACGAATACTGTGTATAGTCTGAAAGTATAAGTAGAATGTCACAATAATAAAAGGGATAGAGCAGTTGACAGAGATAATATGGATTAAGGTGTCATAAGATTCCTTAAGAGAAATAACTCAGAAAATTGTATCAAAAATAGTATTTTTGAAGAAAGTGTACGAATAAATTGATTAAATACATTTAAAATCATCTTAATGTAGTCACATCATTGTTCCTTATGACTGTATTAGTGTGACCCCTTCATTTAACCGAGACCTATTGACATGTGTGAGTCGTTTAATTTCATAAGCATACGGTTGTGTGATCTTCTCTCTGAAGTCTGGGACTCTGACTTGTACCATATTTACAGTTACACCGAATGTGGTACTTCGTCCTTAAAGTAAACGGAGAACTTAGATAATACACTTCGAACTAATTCTCCCGAACAAAGTTTCATAATAATACCTTTACATACAACCCACCGTATAATGAGTATTAAAATATACAACAACAAATCAGTGGTTTAACGTAGGTTACGAAAAAACTGGGGTACCTGACATCGGGTGGTCCGAGGAGACAGGAAACCTAAAAGGTCCGTTCTTATGACCTCATCCCACGGTAAAAGAAGAGGTATCCTAGTAGGACTGGGTACCTAATTCGGGAGTAGAGGACGTAACCGTCCGTCTAAGAAATGGTGACTCGGTAGTCCCTTTGAGTTAAAATATACATAAGTAAAGTATAGCGGTTCTTCTTCCCATAGAAAGTTTTCTTCTCTTTGTGTAGACTTTAGAACATATTTTCAGGGTATTATGCATTGATCTTTGATCACTAAATAGTTATTTCAAATAGACTTCTCATTAAACACTTGGAACAACCTTTCCGGTGGGTATACGATTCAATATCGTCTACGATTTTGAATTTAAAGTGAATCTAGACTCTACCGTAAGTTTCGTCCATAGAGGTTACTAAAGGATCAGGACAGGACTGTTACCGTAGATTAGTCAGAGGACCCACTTATTGACTGTGTAACATGTATACAGACATGTCCCCGGTCATGAATTAATTTAGTACTTTAATATTTACCATGAGATCTCATACTAGGTGTTCCTAACATGGTGTACTTATAAAATAGACCTCAATTCTCGGTGTAAATGTCTTACAGACTCTCCTATTTTCTGTAACATTTCGGGAACCGTATATCTACCACTATTTTTACAGTTAGTAGAAGTATGAGTGAAAAAAGTTCATCAAGGAGATACATTTCTGAGTCATCTTTTTAACGATCCACGATCATAAACGTTTGGAAGTCGAGATGATCCATTCATTCAACAATCTCAACACGATAAAAGAGTCGTGGTACCTAGTTTCAAAGATAGAACGGTGTAACGTGACGACGACGACGACGATTCAGCGAAGACAGCACAGACTGAGACACGCTGGGGTATCTGACGTCGGGTGGTCCGAGGGGGTAGGGACCCTAAGAGATCCGTTCATATGACCTCTCCCAACGGTAAAGGAAGAGGTTACGTACTTTCACTTTTCACTTTCACTTCAGCGAGTCAGCACAGGCTGAGAATCACTGGGGTACCTGACGTCGGATGGTCCGAAGAGGTACACTAAAAGGTCCGTTCTCATGACCTCACCCCACGGTAAACGGAAGAGGTGGTGTAACGTGATCATAAATTATAAAAGTCCGAAATTTTTATTTGAACAGGTAGATTATCCATTTTTCCATAGAGTAATACCAAAATAAATGTAAAAAGTCTAATGATGACTTTGACTTTTAGAACGGTATATAAATTGTAGATACAAAGAAAACATTTTACAGACGAATGTAAAAATTTTTAAAAAGACAAACTTTAAAAACAGAAAGTAAAAGAATTAAGAATACCCAAGAAATAGAAGATTTGAAAGTATAATAGGGACTTCGTATCTACACTAAATAAAGTAAATGACTACTCTTAATTTCCTCATTCTTTGACTCTCTACACACGTCCCAACGTCTCTGTCGTTTACTACCTCCGGTTAGGTTTGAGTCGAGACCAAATGAAGTTTAGAGCCCACCGAAGGTCATTTGTTAAGAAATAAAAGCAAGTACGGAAGAATTAAAGACATGGTGTTCGAGGGGGATCTAAGAGACGTTTCTTATTAGAGTCACACTCGGTGTAACGTCATTCTTCGTCACTTACCTTTACTAATTTCTTTACCGATCCCTTATTTGTCGTACGTTTTTACTTTATCACTTTTATAAACCCTCTAGAATGAAGAGTGACGAGAGTCGGGTAGTAAAGGAGATAGTAGTTATTAGTATTATTGTTATGATTTTTATTGTTTTTCTAACTTGTAATAAGTGACTCGTGAATTCTACGTGTTTTGACGTGATTCGTCAAGTCTACGTAGAAAATTCAATTAGTAATACAATTAGGTCATTGAACCTTTTAACTGAGTCAAGATAATGTTTTTTCATCTTTAGGTCAACATGTCCTCAATCGCTTTGAGAGGGTCCCAGTGTGTTGTCCCTTTACCATCTAGTATCTATTTATTAAAAATGAGACCTCTTCCGTGAAGATTAATAGTTCGACTTTCCAGTTTACAGTGATTAAATTTATGGAATAATAGATCAAGTACAGAGAAACAGAGTGTGTGTATATACAGATAGACAGACAATAGTGTAATTGATCGTCTATTAGGATACAACTCTTGAGTTTTGGTGACAACCATAAGTATATTGTTCGGGTCAACTCCGATTAAAAGGTTTCTCTTAATAATAACTGTGTACCTGTACAATTATTCTTCACGTGTTGATCCAGAAAACCTCGTTTCAGTACCGGAGTCTCGAGGTCCTCAGGTACTCTTTTTGTATAAAACTGACTGTCTTCTCCATCCTGGACGTAGTTGGAAAATAAATTTACTGAGACGAGATTTAAATCTCCGAAAAAAGAAAGTTTGAGTCACCTTTTACCGATAGTTCAAATATCTTTCAGGTCCTTGAAGTATTTTGGAGAAGTCTCTTCCAAAGTCAGAAATAGACTGAATGGACTTCGTATAACATAACAGTAGATACTTCTTCTAGGGATCTATGTCTTTCAACGTGGACTGGAAACCAATCGTGGAGACGTTTATATCGTAAATGTCAGGACTTTACGGAAAAAACATAGAGTAAAAAATATAGTTTACATCGAGTACTATATTACCAGTCTATTGGTTTATAAATATTAGTCCATTAATGAAACGAACTACTAGAAAAAAATAACTGTATTGAAATTTGACATACCCTTTCTTACGAAAGTTTGTCGGATCTTATTTAATCGTAGGTCTCGTCTATGGACGTGCACATCTATGAGTCAACCATAATCAACTTATTTACTTATTCACCAATTAGGTATGTTTCCTAATTACGATAAGAGTGGGTCTTGTAAAGGACTACCAACAAGTCTTGACATTAAGTTCCACTCCAATTGGATTAATATTGAAGTCTTTATATATAACTTTTATAGTAATTATATTACTTCGTTTTTTGTCTAACTGAAATGAATATATAATTTTCGTGACATGAAAAATCGTCAGAATGGAGTTTTTTATTTGTTATATAAAAAATTTACGTTATGGACCAAATTAGGAGAGTTCCTATAAACATGATAAAGTTCCCACTCGGTACTAAGCGAGGTCTCCGAGGAAATAAGGTTTCGAATACGAGAGAGAGGTTACCTTGTCTAAAGGTAGAGTTATAACAGAGAAGAAACCCCGTTTATGTTAGTTTTAGTCCTACCCCATATTTCTCTCTTTTATTGGTCGTTTATACTACTGTATAACTCTTTCTATAAAGGATATGTATTAAAGTGGACTTGTAGTTGTTTACCATTATCTTAGTAATATAATTGAGGCGTAACATCTACTTCTTTGACTTAGTCTTTTTTTAATTCATTAAACGGATTCCTACTCTATTTTTAAATTCTGGTATAGATAATTAAATTTCAAAAGAAATTCGGTACTCTTCCTCCTTTTCTGTTCCTCCTTTGACCGTGAATTAAATACGTATAAATTCAATCTTTAAGACACGTAAAGTTTTTATACTAATATAAGTTATTTAAAGATGACTAGTTCTTTAACTCAGAGTCTCTAAAACCATTAAACGTCTTTTATTGTCCTAGTTTTAAATTTAAGGATAAAGATAGGATGATTTTTATATTAAAAAATCTACCTTCTCTGCAAAATTTATCAACTCCAATCCGAAGATAAAAACAAACAAAAATATTATATTTTGTTCCATATTGTCCTTTCAATAATGAACCTCCGATCACCTTTCCGTCTCTACGTATCTCTTGTGATAACAAACGACAAGTGACCCTTTCTTCAAAGTTCGATACGATAACCTTTTAATAAATTGTTGGAAATTTCCTTAAATTAAAAAATATTCATAAATAATACTATTAGAAATTGGACTTTGTTGATAAAAGTCAATTGAGGATTTTTAAAGAACCCCGATACCACCCTCCGTACCAGGGGAAATCGTACCATTGTCAAGTAACATGTACAACCCGTGACATAAATACAAATAACACATTTACTATTTACTTTGGTTTTTTATTTCATGACAGAAAATACTCTCATCGATATATAAGTTTCCGCACAAGATAAAAGTTGAGAATTTCTTGTTTATTTTAGGTAAAAAATTAGATAATCACATACATAGTAGGAAAGGGTCTTTTGTTTATAAATAAAGATCTTCTAGGAGAGGGGTAAAACAGGTATCAGGAAAGGTACTCACACCTCGCTTTTTCACCGACGATGTCTTACTTTCATTCTTTTCACCCTACCCTTTTCTAACCTTTCTGATTCCTAAGACTCCAACTCCTCTCATTTGGTCCTTCTTTTCCTTCCTCCTCCAACTCTCACTTTTGAAAGACGAAGCACTTCCAATATATATGTAGACATGTACGACACCTATACACGTATGTACACGTAAATACACTGTCTTAAATAGATTCTTTCCTGTCGATCTCTATTATGGTAATATTCTCCTTCAGTAAAAATGATTTATTAAATTCTCCTACGACACGATACACGACACGAGTCAGTGAGTCAGCACAGACTGAGAACCGGTGGGGTACCTGATATCGGACGGTCCGAGGAAACAGGTACCTTAAAAGGTCCGTTCTTATGACCTCACCCGACGGTAAAGGAGGAGGTCCCCTAGAAGGACTGGGTTCCTAACTTGGGTCCAGAGGACACAGAGGATGTAACCGTCCATCTAAGAAATGGTGACATGGTGGACCCCTCGGAGTTAAATTTCCCTATAAAACTAGTATTTATTTCTTAAATGTTTATCAATATTCTGACGTTTTTAAATAATGTCTTATTAAGATTTAAAGTTGACAGTCCTTCCGTCTTAAATCTAAGAGAGGTTGAAGGAACTTTTATACGATTGTCCCCAAGAAAGGTTTCTTATCGTGGCCTTTCTCCCTTTTATTATTGACATGTTACTCCTTTGGAAGTTTTGGTGATGCAATGAGTTGACCACTTCGAAATGTAGTAGTCACTACCGTACGTGGGGACTATATTTCTTTTCTCCCTCCGTGAAACGAAGACACTATAAGAAGGGGTCCGGATATCGGGGTCAGATTAGTATTCTTTTTGTAGTCTCTTGGGTTTAACTCCCTTTACGATTCTTATAATTGTTCTGACAGTTTCGGTACTTTTTGGTCTTTCTAAGAGTATCTGTTCTTCCTGTCACCTCTATCTTGTCGTTACTTTCCACCCACCCTGTTTGATCGATGACTCTTCCTCCTGAAATCAATTGTCATTACTTGGTTACTGTTAAAGAACTAAAACGGTTTACTTGGTACCTTTACATTCCACAACTGTTACCCCTTTTGTTTCTTATATACCCTTGAGATAATAGAAACGTTGGAATGACATTCGGATTTTCATAATATTTTCATTTGTAATAAAATTTTATTTGTTACCGTCTTTTATAGAATTTTGTTTGTCTTACCGTCTCACACCTACACGACACGTGTCCCCACCTATTCTATATTTCATTTATGGACTTTTATATAATGTACGTCCGAATTCTTAAAAGATACCTGGAACAATTTCAAGTGGGTTCCTTGAGAAGAGATCGGAACACGTTTGAGACTTATAGGGGAAGTGTATGACCCGACTAATAGACACAGTCGCTGGTACTAATATTACTTATGTCTGTTCAAATATCGTTATTTTCGTTTTCACTCTACTACCTCTTTATATCTAAGACAAAAACTTTATCCACTGTTTTCCAAGATGGTACACTCTTGAATAAAAGGTCCGGATCTCATAGCGAACGATCTATATGTATAAACCACCCCCCTTTTTTTAGGATTTTATTTTTTGTACACACTCACTTCTTGATACTGTCCTATTAAATATAGAGGTCCCTATATTTCTTCATTGATTTCATCAGTTCATTCTGATATAAAGTAAGTAAATTGTTTTCAACCTTACTTTCAGTGACCTAATACGAATCACATACATAAAGATAACCTCTTCCTTTACCGTTGGGTGAGGTCATAAGAACGGACCTCTTAAGGTCCCTGTCTCTTCGGATCACCCGACGGTATATACCCCAGTGTGTCTCAGCCTGTACTACCACGTAGTTTGTACCCTCCATACTTACTTACTTACTTATACCATCTTTTTGACCTTTACATCCTTTATGGTGTTGTAAGTAAGATGGTAAGTAAGTAAAGAGTACTTACCAAAACTATATTTTTTCTATCATTTTCTTGATTCTCCAAATTTCTTCGTAGTCAAGTCAAGTCAGAGAGTCAGCACAAGCTGAGAAGTTGGGGTACTTAGCGTCGTGCGGTTCGGAGGGACAGGTAGTGGTTGAGGGCCTCAAGTGAGTCAGAGTGCAGGTAACTCAGTCACTACGGTAGGTCGGTAGAGTAGGAGACAGTAGGGGAAGAGGAGGACGGGGGTTAGGGAGGGTCGTAGTCTCAGAAAAGGTCACTCAGTTGCGAAACGTACTCCACCGGTTTCATGACCTCGAAGTCGAAGTCGTAGTAAGGAAGGTTTCTTTAGGGTCCCGTCTAGAGGAAGTCTTACCTGTCCAACCTACAGGAACGTCAGGTTCCTTGAGAGTTCTCAGAAGAGGTTGTGGTGTCAAGTCAAGTCAAGTCAGCGAGTCAGCACAGACTGAGAAACGCTGGGGTACTTAGCGTCGTGCTGTCCGGAGGGACAGGTAGTGGTAGAGGACCTCAAGTGATTCTGAGTGCAGGTAACTCAGTCACTACGGTAGGTCGGTAGAGTAGGAGCCAACAGGGGAAGAGGAGGACGGGGGTTAGAGAGGGTCGTAGTCTCAGAAAAGGTCACTCAGTTGAGAAACGTACTCCACAGGTTTCATGACCTCAAAGTCAAAGTCGTAGTAAGGAAGGTTTCTTTAGGGTCCCAACTAGAGAAAGTCTTACCTGTCCAACCTAGAGGAACGTCAGGTTCCCTGAAAGTTCTCAGAAGAGGTTGTGGTGTCAAGTTTACGTAGTCAAGAAACCGCGAGTCGGAAGAAGTGTCAGGTCGAGAATGTAGGTATGTACTGGTGTCCTTTTTGGTATCGGAACTGATCCGCCTGGAATCAGTCGTTTCATTACAGAGACGAAAACTTATATGATAGATCCAACCAGTATTGAAAAGAAGGTTCCTCATTCGCAGAAAATTAAAGTACCGACGTCAGTGGTAGACGTCATTAAAACCTCGGGGGTTTTTATTTCAGACTGTGACAAAGGTGACAAAGGGGTAGATAAAGGGTACTTCACAACCCTGGTCTACGGTACTAGAAGCAAAAGACTTACAACTAGAAATTCGGTTGAAAAAGTGAGAGGAGAAAGTGAAAGTAGTTCTCCGTAAAATCGAGGAGAAGTGAAAGACGGTATTCCCACCACAATAGACGTATAGCCTCCAATAATTATAAAGAGGACCGTTAGAACTATCCTCAAGTCTTCTAACTCCAAAATTAAGTTCTATTCTATGTCAGGACAATAAACATAACTCAAACAGTCCTGAACTGATACACTATACGTTTCAAAATAAATAAGAGACCAAACACTCAAGGTCTGTTTTACGAATGAATTTCGTTATTGTAGTTTCAAACTTAGAGTTAAGGTGTGAACTAGGAGTGTGTAAATACAGGACACCAAAGTTATTGAAGTAGTGTTGTATGTCTTCTCTTCTTATGGAGAGAGAGAGTAACGAAACAACCCTTTTAATTTAATCTGTTTCAAACATATCTATACACCGTCTCATCTCACCGATCATTCTCGTACACTGATACTTAAAGTCAAGTCAAGTCAACGAGTCAACAATCTGAGAAACGTTGGAGTACCTGACGTCGTGTGGTTCGAAGGGACAGGTAGTGGTAGAGGACGACCTCGAACGAGTCTGAGTACAGGTAGTTCAACTACTACGGTAGGTTGGTAGAGTAGGAGACAGTAGGGGAAGAAGAGGACGGAAGTTAGAAAGGGTGGTAGTCCCAGAAAAGGTTACTCAGTCAAGAAACGTAGTCCACCGGTTTCATAACCTCAAAGTCGAAGTCGTAGTCAGGGACGTTACTTATAAATTCTGACTAAAGGAAATTCTACTTGACCGAACTAGAGGAACGTCAGGTACCCTGAGAATTCTAAGAAGAGGAGATCTATCTCTATTTACTAATTTTCAAGTGAGAAGGATCAGATCGTAATTAAACTAGGTCGGTGTCCCATTACAACAGTATCATGGTTACGACGTCCCTGATGTGACGAAGGTTGTCACACTAAAATCTTTGCCTCTCGTCCATCCTTGAAGGGTCTACGAACTATTCGTGTCACAAGTCTACTGGTCGGGTCTTATGTTCTTTGATAAAAAGAGATGACAATTCTAAGTTTAACCACCAATGGTGTTGTGAGGATATAACCAAAGGTTTTCATATCCAATGTCAGAGAGAAGTATCCGACCAACTATTGTTTATAACCAAAATATGTACATTACCTACCAAAAGTCATCGCGAAGGGACTCAATTATATCACTATATTGAAGGTAAAACCTGAAATTTTCAAGTTAGTCTTCGACTTATTACTGAGGATAAAAAGTCTATGTTTCCCCTGTCGGTCTTCAGACCTTCCCAGTACCCATTAACCATCTTTCATATTATAGAACTGCCATCTATTTTTAAAACATCAAGATAATAACCAGTCGACCGGAAGTTAAAAGAGAGTCTATAAGGTCTTTAGGACGTTTGAGGAATAAATTATAAAAAAATTAAGTCTAGTGACACCGATTTTGAAACTCCAGGTACCTTAAATAAAATTTCTAGAGGTAGAATCCGTAAGTCACCAAAATATAGGATCCAAAAATCAACCTTCTTACAGTGTTTTCGAATTTTTTGTCGTTATAACCAGAAATTTTTATAAAAAATGAACGTAATTTAATAAATTACGAGTTTTATCCTTAGACACCCAGTTGAAGTAGTAAGAATAAAAGGTCTTCTTCTCTGAGATCGACTCTCTCGAATTCACTGAACAAGTTTCGTTATTCCATTCATTCAGAAAATTGACACAGATGTCTAAAAGGAGTGACACGGGACGATGACCCCGAAGGATTGTGGAGTCACACTTAATTAAAATTAATCGTGAAGGAAGGGTCCCAAAAACCGAAAATTTTCTTGTATTGTACATTTTCCTGAGTAAATAATTACGACCTTAAATTCTGGAATATCGAAAACTCAGTCTCTTCCGTTACCGTTGGGTGAGGTCATAAGAACGGACCTCTTACGGTCCCTGGTTCCTCGGATCACCCGACAGTAGATACCCTAGCGTGTCTCAGTCTGTACTGACTTCTCTGAATCGACGTCGTCGTCGTCGAAAACTCATTCATGTATAAATTTCCTTCGTTTTCCTGAAAGATCTACAACGTGTCTAGTTAGTGTATTTTATAGCCACTTTTTATGGATGAACATACATTCTAAATAAAACTTCTATAGTAATCTGACACTGGGACGGAATAATCATTCTATGTATATGTATATATATGTATATATGTATGTATGTATATATATATATATATATATATATATTGATTTATTAAATTCTAAGAAAAAACCGAGGTCTTTTGAATGAAATAATTTATTCATGGTATTTTACAATATTTGGTCACAAAGAGTTCACCTGGTACAGGTTCGAACGAGCCGAGTGACGTACTCTCCAGTCACCCTTAGACTCCCTGCTCCATAATTCTGTTCCTTATACTGAAATAAACCTTCCGATCGACTGGGTCTTCTACCGTTTGATTACAGAGTTTTATTGGTAGAACAAACCCAGACCTATGGTCAAAGAAAGTACCTAGTCTTTACCTCCTTCCACTCCTTTGTTTTCATTTTTCATATAAGTCAGAATTTTTATAGAGGATCTTACCGTTCGGAGTCCCTCCCCTACACAATTACAGAAGAAAGGACGGTAGATGTCCACCTGTCTCAAGACTTGTTTCCGTGAAACCGAATTTTCAGTCCGTCTTCCCGTCCAAAGAGACTCAGTTCGGTAATACACACTAATATTATTGTTTTCGTCGTTTTCCTTGTCTAGATCGTACCTTCTCAGTACTAACTGAGGAACAAAATATTGGTCCCTTCTAAATTGTTATGAATCTCTGTAAAAACCAACGGTGTGACCTCTTACAATGACCGTAGGACACCCATCTCTAACCCCTACGACTTTTTACAGGATGTTATTTGTCCTGTCTATGGGTATCGTTTCTTAATAGGTCAGGGTATACAGTCATTACGGGTCCGATTCTTTAGGACCATATAGGTCTTCTTGACTCATCGTTTTTCCTGGTTTCTAAGTCATAATAAACCCAACGACTCTACGTTCTTGACATTTCCACTCCCATATGTCCACAAACTCCTTTTATGTTTCGGTAGGGTCCGGACATTCTAGGGTACTGGTTTTCTCAACTGTTACTTTCACTACGCACCGGACTTTGGGACCCTTAAATTTTGAACAATTAATGAAACAGACAATAGTTTCTCGAATCTCAATTACCATCTCCATCGTGAAATGTTAATTGTGAAGTGAAATAATTAAATAAACTAGGAGTAGTGTTGTCATATTCTATTTGAATTATTAGAAGTAAAATGTCTACTCTTTTGTTTTCGTATCTTTTCAAAATTGTGAATGGTTTCTACTGTGTCGGATATAACTAAAATCATATCGGGGACCCTAAAGAAACCTTCCTTACTACGATTTCGACTTTGAGGTCATGAAACCGGTGGAGTACTCTTCACAACTGAGTAACCTTTTCTGAGACTACGACTCTCCCTAACCCCCGTCCTCCTCTTCCCCTACTGATTCCTACTCTACCGACCTACCGTAGTGCCTGAGCTACCTGCACTCAGACTCACTTGAGATTCTCAACCACTACCTGTCCCTCCGGACCGTACGACGCTAAGTACCCCAGCGTTTCTCAGTCTGTGTTGACTCGATGACTTGACTTGACTTGACTTCACTACCGAAGGAACCACCGAGTCTACCATTTCTTAGACGGACTTTTCACCCTCTGAATCCTAACTAGGGACCGAACCCTTCTAGGGGACCCCTTCCCTTACCGTTGGGTGAGGTCATAAGAAAGGACCTCTTAAGGTTCCTGACTCCTCGGACCGTCCGATGTCAGGTACCCAGGCGTTTTTAAGCCTGTGTTGACTCACTGATTGTGAAAGTGAAAGTATCGAACACCAATTTAAATATTAAGTCTTGAACACTGAACTTCAGGTGTATTATATTTTTCTTTACAGGATACCAAATGTTATGTGTATGAGTGTGTTTATTCTGTTTTATCTTTTCCCTCTTAGTTTAGTACAAATTTACAATATGTATATTTCGGAAGTCGTTCGTCTTCCCTTATTTATCATACTTTTGAGGAACCAGGAATACTTTAGGTATCGTCTCGTTCTCTAAACTGTGACACGAGGAGGATTCGATTTTATGCCTCCTTTTGTAGTAATTCAGGTATCTATAGTACCAGACTAGTTTCCTTTAGTTGATTACAATAAGTTCTCCATTCTTTATGAGGGACCTTGAGAAAAGATTTTCCTTACGTTGGATTCCGTCCGACAGAAAGTTCCCTTCTACTTCCTGACAATGTGTCCGAGAGTCCGACGTACAAAACTTCGTCTGAATCCAATAAACAAGAGAGTTATTAATTTGTAAATCAGCGAACTCGTACGACCCTCTCAAAGGATTGAAGATAAGTAAAACTGGAATTTTTACCCCACTACTACATATCCTAAATTAGTTATACACTTGTTGGTCTGTAAAGGAATTGTCAGAAGTAGAGTGAGACAATCAAATTGAGTCGACCTTTTGGACTTCGTTACTAATTCAGACAACGATTCCTAATTCGGTGACTTAATACCTACCTTTCTTACAGTGGAGGAGGAGGTATTTCCCGGTAAAGAGTGTCGACCTGTTGGTTTCCGGGTTAAGGAGAGGACGAGGTTTAGTTCCTTTTGTAAAATTAATACTGAAGTTGTTGACAAGATCTGTTTAGGTCTTTATCTAACGGGACCCTTGATAAAAGAGATTTTCCTTAACGTTCACAGATGGTATTTATATACAATCTACGTACAAGACGAATACAGACTCCGGTTCGTCGTACGTTAATGTAATGACCGTTATCAAAAATCATCACTTAAAATGTAAATTGGTCGGTTGTACATAACTTGTGGATTCAATTAACCATAGAAGAGATTGATCAAAACTATAAAAAATTTTTATAGTGTACCTGAGTAAGGACCAGTTAATGAATCTACTTCCCATCTTATGATTTTTTCAATACATTGTACACAATACATTTGTATCGTATCATACGTCGAAGTAAGATCAGTAAATAGTTCGTGGATGATACGGGACTTTAAATGTGACTTTAGTTTATCTTCTGCCTTTGTGTGATAAAGAGGTTTTACGAGAATAACTGTAACTAACTGAGAAAAGAGAGGTGTGGACACTCAAATGAGAGGTCAACCGTTTAATTAAAAAGTCGACGAAAAGATATCCCATTGTCCAGAGTTTATAGAAGTGAGTCATACTTCAATAAGACTCGGCGTTCCACCTGAACGTTGTGGTATTCCATTTGGAATTGGGATTTCGGTGACCTGTGGTCTTGTTAAGTATAGGGAAGTCTATAAAATAAATGATTGACGTCTTCGTACATAGTTTCACATTTCAGACTGTCTACACGGGACAAAAGAGGGTCGTCAGTTTGGGAGTCGTACCATAAAACGAACTTTTTATATTGGTACGATACGATACGAAGGTTCATAGACGACAAAAAAATAGTCGTCCCGATATTCGTATGGGGGTGGTGTGTGTGTGTGTGTGTACACGTATGTGTAGATGTGTGTACTTGTGTGAGTTTCTGTGTGTTTTGTCCAAAACATATCCCTTTCTTTAAACAAGTGTTTCTTTTACAATTATCTTCATTCGGGTTCTGTTCGTAAGAAGACTGTAGAAGACGTTTGGTTTACACGGGAAAATTGACTCCCCAACCCTCTCTTCGTTGACCAGGGTAGACCCGACGGCGAATCCTCTAGGTTCGTACTTTTTCTCGAACCTTCCACTGGACCTTCTCCAGTGGTAAAGGTGTGAACTTTCCTCACAGGTCCGTTCAAACTTAGTTAAACTGTGTAAAGTTTGAGGACCTTTCGGTCCACGAAGTCTCGGTTGAAAACTTTAGGTTTCCAGTAACTCTCCTCGGTCCCCTTCCTTCCACAACGAAAAGGAGTGAGTATTAAATCACAACGATGAACACCTCTGTTACGTTAGTTTTCAACTTTCCCACCTAAAGGTACCGTCAGGTCACCAATTGTGAGGTACGAAGGTTACGTTCCCCTGTCCTCAAGTCAGAGACAAGTCGCTTGATTCTAGGGTGTTCAGTACACCGTACCGGTTTTTGAAAAGAATTTACAGTTTCCTACGAGTAAACAAAAATCACCTCCTCTTCTTTCAATGTTCTCACAGAACAAATAGAAAAATGGAAAACGTCGCTCCGACGGGAAAGGACGGAAGTCTCTGTAACAGAGGATTAGAGGGAGTACCTTTAATCTGTCTGTCAGGATCCCGAGTCGTCCGTTTAATTGTGACCGAATATAAACTGTTCAAAACTGTCTATTTATTAAGAACCGACCACAGGATTCAATTTATAGTAGTTGAGGAGGAACACTGACGGTCCTGTCGACGTCACATAGGCTGGGACCGTTGATTCCAGGTCTCGTGCCCTGTCACCGTCCTATTGGTTATCTAGGGACCCCACCAAACAAAAGTCTCTGTGGGGAGCCCTGTTGAAATTGGGAAGTTTCTTACATCGACCTTAAACACTGAGGCATATAAAGATCCCCTGTCCGACCAGAAGCGTGATAAAAATTTATAAAAAGGTAGTTGTACCTTGGTTCGGAAACATGTAAAATTATGAGGAATACTCCTCAAAGTAGTTCCTTACCTGTCGGATGTTATGGACGAAAGAGAGTCACTCGTACCAGTCCTCAACTTTAGTAAGAAACAAAATTATGTTTTATATAATACATACGATACTCTTGACCTGAGAGACCAAACTCATGGAATCTCTCTTTTCAGTACTTCATATTTCTCTTCTCTATACCACGAAACCTTCGACCTCGTCTCTCTAGTAACATTTTGTTGTTGTCTCTCTCTCGTTATTTCATACCTCATATAAATGTCAACAGTCACTGACATCTTTTTATGATCAACTAATGTCCCGTTACTCTTATTTTAATTACACTTATACTTAAAAGTTTTAACTAGTAAAACAGTAACTTACTTATAATGAAATTGGAACCTTAATTCTATCTGCTAGTGTCATTATTATTATTATCAAAGGTCAATGTCTCAATATTGGTACACGATCCTTAACATGGACGTTCTTTTCATAGACGTAGAGAAAAAATTTCTAATTTAACTCCGAGTCAACTTTATTAAACGAGTTTTGACATATGTCAGAAATTCGTATCCTGCCAGACTCATTTTTGATCTGTATGAAAATCCATCCAGTTACAACAAGTTGACGAGAAAACTTGGTCACAGAAAATGAACGATCCTTTCTAAAAGGAAAGACATCAGAATATATTCCTTTTTTTTTGGTCAGTCTACTTACACGAAAAGTTATATAGGGAAAAGATCTTCACGATTGTACTGAGGTTTCTCTGAATGAAGTGAGGGGTCCGAGGTCAGAGGGAGAGATTGGTATAGGGATACAGTGAAAGGGACGAAAAAGTCTAGATTCTTAGTGGACGTATAAGTCACTTAAGTGGAAATGTATCATGAATCAGCACACACAAATAAACCCGTGACGGTCAAACGTAGTAGTATTTCAAAAGGTCACCAGCACATACCTACACTGTCAACCTGACACTTCTTCCGACTCGTGGCTTCTTAACTACGAAAACTTGACACCACAACCTCTTCTGAGAACTCTCAGGGAACCTGACTGTCCTCTAGGTTGGTCAGGTAGGATTTCCTCAAGTCGGGACCCATAAGTGACCTTCCTGACTACGACTTCGACTTTGAGGTCATGAAACCGGTGGAGTACTCTTCTCAACTGAGTAACCTTTTCTGGAACTACGACCCTCCCTAATCCCCGTCCTCGTCTTCCCGTACTGTCTCCTACTCTACCGACCTACCGTAGTGGCTGAGTTTCCTATACTCAAACTCACTTGAGACCCTCAACCACTACCTGGTCCTCCGGACCGCACGATACTAAGTACCCTAGAGTTTCTCAGCCTGTGCTGACTCGCTGACTTGACTTGATTTGACTTTCAAATTCTTGCGGAGTGAAAGATTTTGGGTTACCGACACAGAACGTTTAGATTAGTTTCCATCCATGTCACCTTCCACCTAAGTTCTCGGTAGGTACGAATAGAACCTAAACTTACTTTTCCTTTCTCACCCTCGTATATTCTGTCATAACCCAAACTCAGACTTAGGTATTGCGTGGTGGACACTTTTCTTGTGTTGAGTCGCGAGACTCACGGACCTAAGTATAGAACGGAGTAAGTGAATTATTGAGTCGGAAAGGTATATAATGAAATGGAGAGACTAGGAGTCAAAACATCATATAATTAGTCCCTATTATTATTGTGGACAGATTACTGCTACTTTACTCTATTAAACACCATTCACGAATCTTGTTAGAACCGTGATCATTTACGGATCATTCACCATTGGTAATGACAAGTGTAATAATAACAATAACAATAATAACACTGATGATAATGATAATACCATTTATACTAAAAATTATAAATAACAGACGGAGTTCCGGAAGTACTTTTGTTTCATAGGTTCGCCGATAAAAAGTTTATTAATATAATCAAAATACTTTTATGTTGAAATACCTTTTCACCTTTTTAAGTGAGTGTGTTACCCTGATTGACCATTTAAACTATTAGACACTAGTCGAGATTTCTAACAGGTAAAGGGGACCTACCGGTTGATAGAGGTAGAGAGGGAACTGTATTCAGTGGTCCACTTAGTCTCTCGTAAACCCTTCGATTCGTGTAGACTGAAGTCTTAAATCGGGTGAATAAAGATTTTATGTCGAGGTTATTTCAAGTCAAAAGGGTAGATATTTTACCCTGATTATTAGTGGAACTTACTCTCAACATTACTAATTTGTGTATTATCGTACTTCGTTATTAATAACTAGAGAATAAAAAAATTAGTCAATAACTAGAGAATAAAAAACTGTGTGTAACCCGATTCGTGAAAGTTACATGATTGTTAAATTAGAGGTAATAAGATAAACCGTGCGTGATAAAATTGTGGATTAAAACATTGACGATTTATTTACCGTTGGAATCAATGAATTTGTTTACCGAAGTAACGCGAACTGTAAACAAAAACTCTGTTTCGAAGAGTTTCTGAGGAAAAGGTCCTCACTAAAATCTAGTGGTGTAATAGACGGGTCCAAGGGGTGACGGACAGAACGGACTTCCCGAGGTTCGACTCACACCCTCTTAAAGGGTCCCTCTTTTTGGTAAATCAAAATGGACCCACTGTCGTTAATACGTCTTACTGTTTTCCTCGTCAATTCAATGTTCAATTCCTACTATTAAGTGAGAGGGGTCCCTGACAGTGAGTCTTCCGGAACTCTTTTTTATTGTCGTTTTGTTACCGTCCGAGATAACAATTATCAGTACAGGGGTATTACGGAACCGTAAGACTTTGTTATTCTGGTTTTTACGTCAGACGACAGGGAGCTTTCGAGAGGTTCGTGTATACGATATCGAGTTCGACAGTGAGGAACCTCTGAGTGGTACCTTGACGACAGCCCAGCAGGAACAATCGGTGCCGCCGAGGTAAACATTACTTGCCGAGGTATCCTGGGAGATTTATTGATTGAACGTTAGTCCAGGAGGTCTATTTAATTGAACGTAGTCTTGAATGAACATCATGTACTTGGTTCCTCACCTTCTTTCGATCTATTATTTCATATCTAAAGGAGTTATGTCTATCCTTCCACCCCCATAAACGGTTCTAATCACTATAATAGTGAAAACGTATAATACGTGTTTCACGATGAGACTAATTTTTTATTTATTTTGTCTATTCGTCTTTGTTTCACACTTAAAGACATAGAAGTCCTCGATTTTGTAAAATGACTGAAGATGACGTAGTCATGACTAAAATTATAGAAATAAAATGAAAGATAAATGACATCAGAATTTCTGTCGTAACATGATCAAGTCTCATTCAACTATAGTTCACCGTATAAATAACGAACTTTAGATACTGTTATTTATTCGTCTCATTCCCTCTGAATTGTCAAAATTTCCGAATAATACCGGATTATACAGTTTGATATTTGGTAGTGTCTGATATATCTTATTTCTATTTAATTTAGAGCCTCGGTTTAACTGACCCAAGTTTAGGGAAAGAGGGTCTAGAATGAGGTTCTGTAAACCTTATTAGGGAATATAATGCCATATTATAAGTGGCATTCGGTATATTAATAACACTTTATTCAACCAGGTACAGTATGACTCGAAGGGACTACCGAGTCACAATTTCTTAGGAGGACGGTTACGACCTCTGTGCCCAAGTTAGGGACCTAGACTTTCTAGGGGACCTCCTCCTTTGCCGTTGGGTGAGGTTATAAGTACGGACCCTTTAGGGTACCTGTTTCCTCGGACCGCCCAATGTCAGGTACCCTAGTGTTTTCTCAACCTGTGTTGAATCATTGATTTGTTATTGTACAGTATAACAGTATATGAAGTTTGTCACAGGTCGTATACTATTGGTGACCTATTCGTAATCGAGAATGATACTGAATAAATTTTGTAAGTTGTCGATTAAATTAGTAAATCAGTAAAATTAAGGATATAAAAATTGTTGCTTTACTCACGAGTCCCTTTAAGGTATTACTGTGTACCAGTGTACCTTCTGGACCCTGACTTTAGTGTCGGTCAACGTAGATTTATGACGTAAAGAGTTGATGAACTAAGGTAAAGAGATTCTTATCCTCGAAGTCCCATCTCAGTCTTGACTCCAGTATAAGGAGTAGGACACCGAATGGTCGATGTACTAGACCCCTTTTAAAAGTAGTCTTATGACAATTTGAATCAAAGGAGAATACATTTTACTCTTATTAGTATCGTTACTTTAATATTTCCTGTTCATTCGAAAACTTCTCTAAAAATTGATTGAAAACGGTAGGTGTTACTTTCTACGAGATAAACGTCTGGTGGACCTTTATGACTGTATTGAGAACGGAACGAAAACCTCCCTTAGTAAGCACTTCAATAACCTCCTTTAAACGTGTTCTAAAATAAAAAGGTTTATCAAAGAAGGGTTTCCTTATGATCTTAAATCATTTTTCTGAATACTTTGAATGTATCATTCTAACTTTAAATTTTAGTATACTTCTAGACATACTGGGGTTTAGTAAATGATAACATTTTCTCGTCCTGGGACACCCTCGAAGTGTTCGGTTCTGAAGGGGGTATAGGAGACGAAATCGACGAGAGAATTCATAGATAACTTCTCTATTGTCACAAACTACGTGTAAAGGACTTAACAAAATGTCTACACTTTTGAGTAATAGTTTACCTTATACAACTTATGAACTACTGGTATTCGTGTATCGGGGTCCGGAGGACCTCGGATTTCTGACCATTTCAATGGGAAACACTGTGGTGAGACAAGGGAGTGGTAGTCGAGTTAGTCTCTTTACATGTCTTTGGTTAATGCATGGGACGGTGAGGGTAGAGAGTGGACAAAAAATTTTTACACAACGACTTTGGCAATCCCCTTGAACCCGAAAAATCCCTTACTCGATGGGTAGAGGAACTTACCGGGACTTTATTTTGAAAGAGACAAGGTTTGAGACTGTAAAGTTAAACAAACCGGGGTAACACACAGACCTTGTTCTTAAACGTACTTGTGATAGTGAAAGATGTATGACTTAAGTTTCAAAGTTTTCAATTTTTCTACCCCCTTAAAAGTTCACCCAGGGTCGTTGTTCCTTAGATTCGTAGAGATGTGAACTTTCCGTCACAAGACTTGATATATAAAATTTATTTGTGAATGACGCACTTTGAAACCCTTAATCACATGATCGATTCCTTCGTCCAAAAAAACAACAAATCAATGGGTCACAGGCTGACAAACGTTTAGACACCTGACATCGGGTGACACGAGGAGACAGGTACCCTAAAGGGTCCGTTCCTATGATCTCACCCGACGGTAAAGGAAGAGGTACCCTAAAAGGAGTGGGTCCCTATCGTGAGTGTATAGGACGTGACACCCGTCTAAGAAATGTCGAATCGGTCACACCTTTGGGGAGTATCTGTACGTCTCTGACTTTTGCTACGGGGTGGAAGAGTATGGTATTTGTTCGTAAGAGGGTCACAAAAATCACGGAGTAATTGCGAAAAAGAACCACTATAACACCAAGTTTTTTACCGGAGATGTGAACCACGAATGTACGGTGGATCACAAGGATTCGTGTTTCTTACACGGAATTTCTTTTATGTATAATCAATTAGTAACAAGTGAGTACTCGGTATCGCGATAACCGATACTGCAGGCACAATTGTTTAGTTGTCATATATCATTTACTCAACGGAAAGTCTTTTACACCTTTTGTTAAATACATAACTGACCAACCGTTTTTAAAACACTGGTCTCCAAGAGTCCTTGGATTAAGACATAAAGGGAATCCTTTTTGCCGAAACGTAAGTGATTAAGTCACTTAATATTTTGTACTCATAACACTTAATGTTGACTAACATGAAGTTATTTCTCGTAAAACGAAAAATTTGTTTGAAATATTAGACATTGAAGAATTAAATATATATAATATATATATATGTATGTAAGAACTCCAATAAGTACAGATGAGATAGTAATGTCTCTTTTGTCTTATATTATACCATGAAAGAAACGTAGAAACACAGAAAAGTACGACAGTGTTGTTTTATCCGACTCCGTACTTCCTTCGGATCAACTCTAGTAAGATTCTACATCTTGTCTGTTTTGTCTTTTGAATGTTTTCTTTATGGATCGTACCAAGTATGCACTCTAAACCTCATCCCTCGTTTCACCTCCTTCCAGACTCTATGGATTTTGAGTACGAACCGAGTCCTTTATCACGTAAACTTATATTGAGTGAGATTCGTGATGACATTTTGATAACACTTCCTACTCTCCTTCCCATCTTCTCCAAAATTATCTCTGGTCGAACGTTCCGACCTGATCCACAAAAGGAAACACGAGAATCTTCTAAGGTACAGGAACAGATCACCGGTGTCATAATGGATATGTATCTAGAGACAACAGAGTTGGTGGTTGTTTGTTCTCTAGGAACATATTTTCTGCGTCTAGTAAGTAGAACACGGTAGTCAAGGTTGACCCCATAATATTATATCATTCACGGTTATTTAAAAAAAAAATTATAAATACTTCTTTTATTACTACCCTGAATAATGAAACCACGACACTGTAAATTCGTTTGCCACTATGTCTGTATCGGTAGAGTAGGAGACAGTAGGGGAAGAGGAGGACGGGGGTTAGTGAGGGTCGTAGTCTCAGAAAAGGTTATTCAGTTGAGAAGTGTACTCCACCGGTTTCATGACCTCAAAGTCGAAATCGTAGTAAGGAAGGTTTCTTTAGGGTCCCGACTAGATGAAGTCTTACCTGAACAACCTAGAGGAACGTCAGGTTCTCTCAGAGTTCTCAGAAGAGGTTGTAGTGTTAAGTTTTCGTAGTTAAGAAGCCGTGAGTCGAAAGAAGTGTCAGGTTGAGAGTGTAGGTATGTACTGGTGTTCTTTTTGGTATCGGAACTGATCTGCCTGGAATCAGACGTTTCATTACAGAGATAAAACTTATACGATAGATCCAACCAGGATTGAAAAGAAGGTTCCTCATTCGAAGAAAATTAAATTACCGACGTTAGTGGTAAACGTCACTAAAACTACTCTACCGACCTACCGTAGTGACTGAGTTACTTGCGCTCAGACTCACTTGAGGTCCTCAACCACTACCTGTTCCTCCGAGCCACACGACGTTAAGTACCCCAACGTTTCTCAGTCTGTGCTGACTCACTGACTTGACTTGACTTGACTTGACTTGAATTTTTTATTTCAGACTGTGGTAAAGGTGACAAAGGGGTAGATAAAGGGTACTCCACTACCCCGGCCTACGGTACTAGAAGTAAAAGAATTATAACTCGAAATCCGGTTGAAAAAGTGAGAGGTGAAAGTGAAAGTAGTTCTCCGAAAAATCGAGGAGAAGGGAAAGACGGTATTCCCACCACAGTAGACTTATAGACTCCAATAACTATAAAGAGGGCCGTTAGAACTAAGGTCGAACACAAAGAAGGTCAGGTCACAAAGAGTACTACATGAGATGTATATTCAATTTATTCGTCCCACTGTTATATGTCGGAACTGCATGAGGAAAAGGATATACCTTGGTCAGACAACAAGGTACAAGTCAAGATTGACGACGAATGACTGGACGTATGTCTAAAGAGTTCTCCGTCCAGACCACCAGACAATAAGGGTAGAGAAAATCTTAAAAGGTGTCAAATAACACTAGGTGTGTCAGTTTCCAAAACCGTATGAGTTATTTCGTCTTTATTTACAAAAAGACCTTGAGAGAACGAAAAAGGTACTAGGTCGTCTACAACCGTTAAACTAGAGACCAAGGAGACGGAAAAGACTTTGGTCGAACTTGTAGTCCTTCAAGTGTCAAGTACATAACGACTTCGGACCGAACCTCTTAAAACTCGTGATGAAATGATAACACACTCTACTCACGTTAACACGCCATTAAACTCGTAAGAAACCGTAACGGAAAGAAACCTTAACCTTACTTTTGACTGGAAAAGGTCAGGACACCGGTGACCACTCAAAAGGTTTAAAGGACCGTATAACTCACGTCGTGAAAATGTCGTAGTAGAAAGTCCTAAACTCTCTCGAGATGACCTTAAGGTAGTGGAGGTGATCGAAACAAACATCACTACGAAAGGTTCCGGGTGAACTGAAGTGTAAGGTCCTACAGACCGAGATCTAATCACTAGTGTAGTAGTACTAATAGACCCAGTACTTCTAGAAAAAACATGTCAAGAAGACACATAAGAACGGTGGAGAAGAATCATAGAAGACGAAGACAATCCAGGTCTGGTAAAGATAGGAAGTAGCTCGGGTAGAAACGTACTTTATAAGGAAACCACAGAGATTAAAAGAACTTCTCTAGAGATCAGAAGGGGTAAGACGAAAAAAGGAGATAAAGAAACGTCACTAGTGACTTCTTCCGAAAGAATAGAGAAGAACGATAAGAGACCTTGAGACGTAAGTCTACGAATAAATAGAAAGGAAAAGAGGAAACAAAAAGTGTAGAGAAGTGTATAAAGTTACTTTAATTTTTAAATTTTTGAATACTTTTATATATACTAAGGTAGGTAGATCTGAATTAAATCTTATATCACAACTATTTCGTTTCATGTTCTTATACGTAAGTAGGTAAACAAATACGTAAGTAAGTCGTTTATACATGATATATAGAAGATACATACTTCCTGGAAAAACTCATTATCTTAGTATACCTTTTGTCATGTCTGTAATCAAAAAGAAATTTCAAAAAAAAAAAAATTCGGATCTTGACCAAGACTTTAGTTCGTTTTTCAATGTATTTTTAATGAGTTAATTATGGAGTCTATACGTTTACTGTGGTGGAAATACTGTCTTTCACTTCTCCTTGATTTCTCAGAGAACTACTTCCACTTTCTCCTCTCACTTTTTCGACCGAATTTTGAGTTGTAAGTTTTTTACTTCTAGTACCGTAGACCAGGGTAGTCAAATACCGTTTATCTACCCCTTTGTTACCTGTCACTGTCTGAACTAAAAGAACCCGAGGTTTTAGTGACTTCTACCACTGACGTCGGTACTTTAATTTTCTACGAACGAGAAACCTTCTTTTCGATACTGTTTAGATCTATTGTATAATTTTTTGTCTCTGTAATAAAACAGCTGTTACCAGGGATATTAGTTTCGATACAACAACAAAAAAAAGGTTAAGTACATACCTACACTCTAAACCTGGTATTTCTTCTGACTCCTGGTTTCTTAACTACGAAAACTTGACACCACAACTTCTTCAGAGAACTCTCAGGGAACCTGAAGTTTCTATAGTTTAGTTAGTTATAACTTCCTTTAGTTAGGACTTATAAGTAACCTTCCTGACTACGATTACGACTTCGAGGTTTTGAAACCGGTGGACTGCACTTCTCGACTGTGTAATCTTTTCTGGGACTACGACTCTTTCTAACTTCCTTCCTCCTCTTCCCCTGTTCTCTCCTATTTTACCAACCAACCGTAGTCACTGAGTTACCTGTACTCAAACTCGTTCGAGATGACACGACGTCAGGTGACCCAACGTTTCTCAGCCTGTACTGACTCGTTGACTTGTTGTCAACAATGTATCTTTTTATCATTACGTATAAGACGGTATTTGATCCGTACTTTGACTTTGTCTTCAGTGGATCAGCATAGACTGAGAACGCTGGGGTACCTGACATCGGACGGTCCGAGGAGGTAGGTACCCTAAAGGGTCCGTTTTCACGACCTCACCCAACGGTAAAGTAAGAGGTCCCCTAGAAGGGTTGGGTCCCTAGCTTGGGCCCAGAGGGCATAACGTCCGTCTACGAAATAGTAGTCTTGGTGGTCCCTTCGGGTTAATCCGTATTCCATTACTAATTTATAAAACCCCCGTCGCAGAACTCCACTAAATCGATATAGAGAGTATCTTTCGATAACGAAACCCAGAAAGAATTAAAGAAGATCGAGAACAAGGATTCTGGAACAAAAAGGATGTATTTTTACTTAAATAAACTTTTTGCGAAACTTTAAAGATGAGTGTCGTCCAACTTCCTAGAGGTTCAGGATGCACAGTCCCCTTGTTTTAATTGTAACTAAACATCAAGGGAGTGTTATGTCACCTTTTCGTTAAATAAGTCATACTTGTTCATTCGAAGGTACTAGTAAATTCGGATTCTGAGAGTTTGTAATTAGATATGTAGGTAGTAACTATGAGATATGGTGGAGGTCGATTCCTTGATGTTCAGTAAAGATTGGTAGGTATACGTTTATCGTGTCTTTTGACTTTTTCCCATTCCGTTAAATCCCAAGGTCCAATGAGGATTACTTTACGGGTATTATTTGACAACGACGATGACGACGACGACGACGATTCAACGAAGTCAGTACAGGCTGAGACACGCTGGGGTATCTGCCGTCGGGTGGTCCGAGGGGGCAGGGACCCTAAGAGGTCCGTTCTTGTGACCTCACCCAACGGTAGAGGAAGAGGTTACGTCCTNTTGACAACGACGATGACGACGACGACGACGATTCAACGAAGTCAGCACAGGCTGAGACACGCTGGGGTATCTGTCGTCGGGTGGTCCGAGGGGGCAGGGACCCTAAGAGGTCCGTTCTTGTGACCTCACCCAACGGTAAAGGAAGAGGTTACGTCCTTTCACTTTTCACTTTCACTTCAGCGAGTCATCACAGACTGAGAAGCGCTGGGTCCGTTCTCATGACCTCACCCCACGATAACGGAAGAGGTCGAATGGATATACTAGAATAAAGAGTATAAAAGAACGGGGTAAGAAAAAAAAGTACTACCCACACTAATCATAGGTCTCAAAGACCATTACAGTCACCTATGAGATTTAAGTAGACTTTGGGTACCGTTTTGACTCCAAAACGGACTGACTCTCTCAATTCTTGATTGGGAGTAAATTTTTTGTTTTGTTTTGACATGAACTACCTAAGACGGTGGTGTTAAAAGATTCTTTAGTCAAGAGAATTAATATATTATGTCCGACCAGGTAAGACTCCTTAAATCACCCACATTCTTTGTAAGACTTAAACAACAAGACCTATCCACGTCCCATTTATAAATCTAATAAATATGTAGGACCGACCTACTTGGATGGAAGGAGTCCGAATACAAAGAGACATCCGTAAGGAAAACTGAGTCTCCAGTGGCACATCATCCCTCTCACTTTTTTAGTCGGAGTCAAAAACACTAAAACCGTGGTAAAACTTGACTTGTCAACTCTTGTCAGATTTTACAAGTCACGCTATTAGAAAGAAAGACAACAAATGGTTCAGGAGGGTCAAAGGGACAGTAAGTAAGACCACCAAAGACGATGACTGTGACGACTGTAACCGTTTTGAACGGAAACTGTAGGTTGTCGAAAGTAAAGTAAAGAAATAAAGACATGTGACCTCGTAGTGTGAGAGTACTATTACGATTCGTGGTAACAAGGTAAGAAAAATCCGTGAAACATTCCACATGTGTTAAAAAAAAAATTCGGTTTCAATAAACAATGACGATAGCACAGTAGAAAAAGAAAGTTCGTTTGGTGTTTAAGAAAAGTGGTTACCGTTTTATTCGGGAAAGTGTCTAAAGAGACCCAGAAAATAGAATCAGAAGAACATTTGGTTCTCTACTTGGTTTACAGTTCAAGACTTAGTCATGCGATACCAGACTTCTCGTGGTTTAACCTAAACTTAGGATCGAAACGAAAGGTTACTGGAACTCGTACACTTTCAGTTCGTTCCTTAATGTATATTTCTTGATAGACCAGTGTATCTCTGGATGGAGATTTAGAGGTTTCAGACAGTAAGACACTAATAAAATCTTCATGTGCATCGTGTTAAAGATTCTGCAAGAGGTTTCTTCAGTCGTTACATGAGCTATAAACACACAATTATAAATAAAGTTCATTTCTATCATTACAGGTGGAAATGACTCCGTTACTTTAGTCAGTCTAGTCATGAAGTTTCGAAATGGGAAGTAGATCGACAATGTATTGTAAAGACTCATCGGCTGGGGAGTTAAAATTTTGTCTCCCCATTACTGAAGGGAGATACTAAAAACACTCTTAATTTGTTCCATTACATACATGTTTTCGGATCGTACTCTATACTGTGTATCCACAGTCGTTTATCTACTGTCGTTAAGAATGACAAGAAATGTGTTTCGAAACAAGAAAAGTTTCTAGTAAATATATGTAATAAAATACGATTGTCTAATCCAGGTGACGACGGTTCTTTAAAGTGCATTTTTATATAGGGTCCCAGTCATTGGGGCATTTTTAAGGTCAGGACTTTACTTCTGACAGTTGACCAAAATACAACATCTTTATTTGAGGAAGGTAGATACAAAGTAAGTAAGTCTGCAGAGGAACTGGGTTTTCGGAACATCGTTTAGACAGTATAAAATAAATACATCAGTAATTATACCGTTTATAAATAGTACATCGTTGATACGTGGATCTAGAATAAAATAGTCTACGATCAAAGAATATGACTTTTCCTGGTCCTTTTTTAATTTTCTAACAATAACTTATCGTTAAACTTATCTCCACTCGACTATTTTTTTTACCCTTCCCCGAATTTATTAATTAAAAACTCTACTTAAATAAACATAAGTAATTGATGTTATTGTCATATAATGTAAACGTGTAACGTCATTCTAAATGTACCATGAAAAAAAGGTTTTGTACGGGACCCGGGTGGATAAACGAGGTTTGGATAATTTCAGTGGTTGTAAGTTCGGTAGAAATAGGGATCGGTTATGACAATTGTTGTCTGGGGATTGACCAGTGGTTTGAAGGGGCCACCGAGGCAGCCATTTCTTAGACGGGTGTCACTCCCTCCGGGCCCAAGCTAGGCACCCAACCCTTCTGGGGGACCTTCTCCCGTACTGTTGGGTGAGGTCATAAGAACGGACCTCTTGGGGGTACCTGTTTCCTTCGACCACTCGATATCAGGTGCCACAACGTTTCTCAACCTGTACCGACTCGTTGATTCGTGTCGTGTGTTGACCAGTGGTACAAAAGGGAAAACGTAGGATTGTAGATAAAAGAAAAACGTCAATTTAATAAGAAATTTCACTTTTAGTTCATTAAAACGAAGGTCCAAATTTTGGAAGGTTACGAAAGGGGGATATGGGAAGATTGTGGCATAGGTTCTCGACGAGGAATGGGAACGGTTGGTACGAGTTCGGGTCCACTTGAAACCAGAAACGTCCCCGTCCGGATAGACCAAGTACGGAGTCCTTGAAGGGTGAAAAAGAAGTAACAAAGACTTTCTACAAAAG
This sequence comes from Capra ibex, assembly GCA_006410555.1. NCBI lineage: Eukaryota > Metazoa > Chordata > Mammalia > Artiodactyla > Bovidae > Capra > Capra ibex. The sequence continues at coordinate 31,710,164 of SJYO01041852.1, read as the reverse complement.
GAGTGTAGAAGGACTCCGAGGAAAAGTAATTACCTAGAGTGGGAAAAACTCGTGAGTCAGACTTCCACGGGAGAGATGGCTGATATCGATAGTGTGATATCCCAGTGACACCAAAAGGAGTCAAGAAATAGTAATGAATGCTTTTACGACAGATAGAATGTTCCTTTGGTTGGTATCTCTCTAATATACTGAATTCGTTCATTTCCCCTAATATTTGTCGTAGATTCTACTGATAGTCGATAGGAGGAACCACAAAATAATGTGAAGTACCGACCTCTTACACACGTATTTTTTTTTTTTTTTTTTGAGTCAGGGAACAGAGTTCCTTAGTCTTAAATCCAGAATTTTGTTCTATAACAGAGTAGTTATTATTATTATATCCTCAATAAGACGTTCTGTTGTTATTACAACATTGTATTGTTCTGACCTATACTAGTGTACGGTTCTATTAGTTTCTATCCTTCACGAGACTAAAACATATCTCTTCAATTTGTTCGTACAATGTTCTTAATACAAAAAAAAGGAAAAATGTCATTTATGATGGAAAAAAAAAAAACTCAAGTGTGAAGAACTGAGACACCAATAAACGAAAAAGACAAACAAATTGATTTACAGTATAAGATTCCAAAGGATTTTAACGATATAAAGAACGTCAATAAAACATTTAATTTCAGTAAAGTTTAGTTGAGAGAGAACTGGTAAAAATTCTTACAAGGTTTTGGAAAACTTTATTTACCTCTATGTTATGATGATAAAGTTTTAGTCGTAACACCAGACCCCTCGTCCGGTAGGGCATTCACCGATAAACCCTTTTAGAAGTGAAAATCCCCTTGAGTTTCTTTTATCAAATATACTGGACAAACAGTATAAAGTGATATCAAATATTAAATTTTAATAACACTTTTAAGTTAATTAGGACTTTAAATAAATTGTGAAAAGGTATTTAACCCAGACTTTAGGAAAAGGAAGAAGGTAGAGGAGATTACGTCTGTTATGGTCGTTTAGTGGGAGATTACCCTTGTCAGTGACAAAACTTTTTTGTACCACTGTCCGGAATGTATGGGTTCTACTAAACTTACTTTTTCGGTCTGTCGAGAGGTCTCTCTCGACTCTATGTATCTATCTATCTATCTATCTAGATCTATCTATAAAAGAAAGAACGTCATTAACAGGATCAGACGGATAGTGGTAAGAACCAAGGTAGACTCGGATGTGTAACATAGGGTATTTTTTAAAATACGATCAAATCGTTCTATTGTTTACGTTATATAGTGTATCTTTCGTGTTTAACAATTATAAAGGTTTCCTTTCACTTCAACGAGTCAGTACAGGCTGAGAAACACTGGGGTACCTGATATCGGATGGTCCGAGGAGAGAGGTACCCTAAAAGGTCCGTTATCATGACCTCACCTAACGGTAAAGGAAGAGGTCCCCTAGAAAGGTTGGGTCCCTAACTTGGGTCCAGAGGACGTGACATCTATCTGCGAAATGACAGATTCGGTGGTCCCTTCAGGTTATAAAGGTTTCACTATATGTTAAATCGTTGAAAAAAAGGAAGTACTACCCTGTCTATAATTTATAAAACCCAAAATGTCCGGTAAATATACAGAGTGGACGACTTGAAACCGTGTCATTACACTGTTATCGGTATCTATTATGTCTGTTTTTTTACCTACATCGACACAAGGTGTGTGAGATATTACTTTAATGTAGTTTATACGGTATTTGAAGTATCGTAAACGAGATTTTTTTTGAACAGAACTTTTATCTTACTAATTTGACTTTTTTTAAGTCTGGTATCCTCTATCGAAATAGAGATATTTGATGGAAATAAACAGAAAGTTTTATATTAATACTTATATTAACATAAAGACAAAGTCATGTCCGAATAACCTCTTCCTTTACCGTTGGGTGAGGTCACAAGAACGGACCTCTTAGGTTCCCTGTCACCTCGGACCACCCGTCGGCAGATACTCCAGCGTGTCTCAGCCTGTGCTGGCTTCGTTGAATCGTCGTCGTCGTCGTCGTCGTCGTAGTCTCCGAATATAAAATATTAATATATGATCAACTCCGAAGTTTTTAAACCTTGAATTCACTTATATATAGATGCTTATAGACAGTTTATATGTGTGAGTAAGGAGATGAGGGGAGGGGAGACCGTTAGTGGACAAACAAGAGACATAATTACTCAGACAAAACAACTCAAACAAGTAAGTAAATAAATAAATAAAAAATCTAAAGTAATTTTTCGATTTATCATACCATAAACAGAAAGACAGATTGTACAGTGAATCGTATTATAGGAGATCAAAGTAGGTGTAACAACGTTTGTCGTTCTGAAGTAAGAAAAATTGTCGACTCATTATCGAATAACACACACATAATGTATAGACTATAAACCGATTCAGAAAAGGAAATAATAAAAATTGGTACTTTTGAGGGAAAACACCTTCTACGATCAGAGTAAGATGTATAGGTCACAGTGTCTCGATCATTCGAAAAGTCGGTATACTGAGATGTCAACTAGCGGATAAAGTCGTCGCCGTATGTTATCGCATGTCAACATGAGACACAGTTTAGTTTAACGTATCTATAAAAACGTTAATTTTTTATCCTTCTCTTATAACCTACATTTGTAAGTCCAGTTTTAAATTCATTTTAATCGTTTTCTATTACCTTCTTTTATAAAATTTCTCTCTTTTCTCATTTATCACTGAATCTTTTAACTTATATTAAAAGATTTACGGTTTACAAATCTGATTCTTTTCTTTTATCAATGTCAGATCATTGAAACCCTTTCGGTTTTTATTTTTTAGTGTTTAGATCATATTTATTTATACTGAGAACCTTGATTTTAGACTTTGATCGTTTTACCGTTATATATTCTAATTACAAGTTTTGTGTCAGTGAAGATGTATAGTCGTTATTTGTTTACCTTAAACTTTAAATCTGGTGTTATGGTAGATATAATCTTGGAGTTTTGTATTTTATGAATTCATATTTAGTTTGTTTTATATTCTACATATACTCCTTTTGATGTCTTTTTTACTGTTTACCTTAGTTTCTTGATTTGTTTACGTCTATACAAAGTATGCTTACCTATCTTTCTGAGCTATGACAATTTTACAGTCAAAAGTTGAACTACATATCTGAGTTACGTTAAAATTAGTTTTAAGGTTGTTCAATAAACCACTTATAGTTGTTTATTAAAATTTCAAATGTACTTCTCTGTTTTCTAGATCTTGTCGGTTGTGTTATAATTTCCTCTTCTTGTTACAACCTCCTGACTGTGATACCCTGAAGTTCTGTATGATACTTTGATGTTATCGGTTCTGTTAGACTAGGATCACTTTCTCGTCTGTTAATATTGTCTCATCCCTCGGATCTCTGTCTGAACGTAATCATATCAGTTGTCTAGTCACTGTTTCTTCGCGACATCTTTTTTCAGGTAAGTTGTTACCACGACCTGTTGACCGGTAGGTCCACGTTTGTTTAATTAGATCTGTGTTTGGAAGGGACCTGTGTTTTTAATTGAGTTTTACTTGGTATCTGGATTTATATTTCACGTTTTTATAGTTTGAGGATCTTCTATTGTACCCTTATTTAGATCTATAAAACTCCAAATAGTACTGACCAATATTGTAGTTCCTTGTCAGGTACTTTTTTTTTACTATTTAAACTGAAATAATTCTACTTTTTAAAGACGAGGTACTTCCCGAAAATTTTCTAACGCTTCCGTAATGTCTGACCCTCTTTTATAAACATATATACAGAATAAAGACTATTTTATGATAATAGACTTTATTTCTTGAGAATTTTAGTAGTTATTCTTTTACTTGTCAGGTTATTTTTTTACCCGTTTTATGGACTTGTATTTGAAGTAGTCTCTTCTATTTGGTTACCGTTTATTCATGTACTTACATATAAATTATCGTAATCCCTTAACTAAAAGTTATTAATTTGTAATTTTGTTGTCACTCTATGTCCTTTCAATACTGGTTACATCTGTCGTATAATTTTTCGTCTCTGTAATGGAACAGGAGTTTCTAGGTAGATCAGTTCCAATACCAAAAAGGTCATCAGTACATACCTATACTCTCAACCTGATATTTCTTTCGATTCACGGCTTCTTTACTACGAAAACTTGACACCGTGACCTCTTCTGAGAACTCTCAGGGAACCTGACGTTCTTCTAGGTTAATCAGGTAGGATTTCTTCAGTCAGGACCCACAAGTAACCTTCCTGACTACAACTTCGACTTTGAGGTTATGAAACCGGTGGACTACGTTTCTTAACTGAGTAAACTTTTCTGGGACTACGACCCTTTATAACTCCCGTCCTCCTCTTCCCCTACTGTCTCCTACTCTACCAACTTACTGTAGTGGTTGAGTTACCTGTACTCAAACTCATTTGAGGTCCACAACCACTACCTGTCCCTCCGGTCCGTACAACGCCAAGTACCCCAACGTTTCTCAGCCTGTACTGACTCACTGACTTGACTTGACTTGGTGGTGTTCGGATAATCTTTCCGGTGTAAAGTCTACTAGTTGTCAGATGTACGATCTCTCCTACACTTTGAGAGTATGTAACGACCACTCTTACATTTCACTATGTTGATGAAATCTTCTGTCAGATCGTCAAAGAATATGTTAATTTGTATGTGAATGGTGTACTATGTCGTCAGTAGTGTAAGGAACCGTATAAATGGGTTCCCTAAACTTTTATATACAGATATATTTTTAGAGGTGTACTTAAAAATATTGTCGAAAAAAAGGATTAACGACCTTAACTCTTTGTTAATTCTATGGGAAGACATTCGATTACCCATTTGACACTATACAGGTCTGTTACCTTATAATAAATCATGAATCTTCTTTACTCGATAGTTCGTACTTTTCGGTACTTCCTTTGTATTTACGTATAGTAATTCACTGTCTCGGTTAAACTTTTCCCACGTATGACATACTGAGGTTTACGCACTGTAAGATCCTTCTCGTTTAAACATCTCTGTCACTTTTCGGGTCATCAACGTCCCCGATCCCCTCTCCATTTCTACTTATCCTCTTAGAAATCCTATAGATTTGATAAGAGATCCTATGATATTATCACTAATGTACAGTTTTGGGTATCTTGCATATTGTGGTTTTTACTTGGTCTTACCATTTGGTGTCTCAAACCTACTACTATTACACAGTTGAATCCAGGAAGTTAACATTGTTTGCATGGTGAGACCACTCCCAACACGTACACCCCAGACCCTCATCTACCCTTGAGACATGAATTAAGAGTTACAACGACACTTGGACTGTGATGAGATATAAATTCCGTCTGATGGTTATCCCTGGATGACACACCCTCGTCTTGAGACGAGTTATTAGACATTATTAGATTTACCCTTTTCCTAAACTTTTTCTAGTCTACATACATATACATAGTGACTTATTGAAACTCCATGAGGACTTTGATTGTGTTGTGACAATTATTTATGTATAAACATTTTTGATGAGATTTTATCTCAGATAAATTTTCATTTTTTTACTTGTACTAAATGTACCCTCTATAAGATTAAAAATATACAAGTATTTTTGGTAATAAAGACTCCATTATACATTGTTTTAAATAGGTCCTTCTATTTTATCTTCTGGAATTGTCTTTTTGTGTACCCTCGTAAAACTTGTCCAATAATTATTTAATAAAATATAACTCTAATTTTAAGTTCTCTCCATTGTCAATAAGAAAATTATAATTTCTTATCAGTTAAGGGTATTCTGTCAGTGGTATATTTTTTTTCATTGTTTTAGTGTAGTTTTATTATTTTCACCGGTAGATGTCCACCCTCGAGTGTTCTTTAATGAAAGAAGAAAGATTTTCAAATCACAAAATAATTTACACATACGTTATGCACAATCAGCAAGTCAGTACAGGTTGAAAACACTGAGGTACCTGACATCCAGTGGTCCGAGGAGACAGGTACCTTAAGAGGTCCGTTTTTGTGACCTCTAATAATGTATTTACGTATTAATACTTACATATATTAATACGTAAATACACTTTATTACTTCAAAATTTTTAATTTTACATATTTATCTTTATAAAGTAAATATCTGATTTCTATTTTTAGTTTAATTTTTTTATCCCGTATTTAAAGACAATGTTTCTTTAACAAATTACTCTTAACCTATAATCGGGTTTTTCTTCATCTCTTCATTTTAATCATAGGGTTATTGGATGAGACTTCCTATTACGTGTACACCACTCTTATGAGTACATTTTAAAACGTATAATAGTNAATTTTACATATTTATCTTTATAAAGTAAATATCGGATTTCTATTTTTAGTTTAATTTTTTTATCCCGTATTTAAAGACAATGTTTCTTTAACAAATTACTCTTAACCTATAATCGGGTTTTTCTTCATCTCTTCATTTTAATCATAGGGTTATTGGATGAGACTTCCTATTACGTGTACACCACTCTTATGAGTACATTTTAAAACGTATAATAGTCATTGTAGGTGAAAAAAGTACTTATCTGAGACTAGATACTCAAATATTTGGTACATAGGGAGTCTTGATATAGAGGTTATTGTTTCATTCCACTCCATAAAAAACGAACAAAACAAGAAGTCGTATAGGGATATTATCGTGAATCGTATAACATCCGTTTTCTATTTTAGAAAGAACTTACTTACTAATCAGTGAATCATTTTTTTTTATGTGTATTGTGTGTGTACTACGTATGTGTACGTTTGTGTGTTAAAGTTACGACATCAAGTTATCGTCTTTGAAGTAAAAGTATAAGATGGGAACCTACGAAGACGGACGAAGTAAATAGACGAATAACTATTACAATCAGTAATGACGACTAGTGGTTTATAAACCTCGAAGGACAGAAGGTCCCTGTACCGTCCTAAAATCAAGGGTCCGGAGGAACATCGATCCACCCCGGTAAACGTGGGTTACTCGACACCTGTCTCTTTCTACTCACGATCTCTTACAGTGACAACTGAGTTTCATGAAATCACGAGAAAATAGATAGACGTACGATTGGACATTACGAGTTCTACTATGACAAAACAGGAAAATTTAGGGTCTCAGTCCTCAGTACCTGCCACGAGACTCCGCTGGACGCTACCAGAGAACTTACTCAATTTCGATTTGGAAACTACATCCAGTAGTTCTAGAACTCTAATAACGATGTCTTATAGGACTAGGTAGGGTTATCTATATGAGTAGAAATCTTTTGACAAAATTAGTGGAATCTCTAAAGTCATAGACCACATTATATGAGAGTAAAAAAAAAGTAAAAAAAGTATTGATAATAGGGTACAAATAAAAGTTACTTTACATTAACACAAAATTAACTCTGACGTGACTCAAAACTCTACTTAAAACACACTTAAATTTTACAAATATTGTTACTCGGAAAGTTATGTTTTTACAAGTTAATGAATTTTAAAGTAAATACGAAGGACTATCTTAAAAATTTTAAAATAGAAATATACTTAGTACGTATAAAGAATTTAGATAAGGATCCGTCAAATAGAAAAAACTAAATTACACCTTTAAAAAGAGGATAATACTAAGAATAGATAATAAAAATGTATCTTTTTTATAGTTACAAAATAATCATCACTCTCAGTGAGTCAGTACAGACTGAGAAAGGCTGGGGCACCTGAACCTTAAAAGGTCAGGTACCTTAAGAGGTCCTGTCTTATGACCTCACCTATCGGAAAGGGAAGAGGTCTCCTAGAAGGGTTGGGGTCCTAGTTTGGGTCCAGAGGACGTAATGTCTACCTAAGAAATGGTCGACTCGGTGTTCCCTTCGGGTTCTTATGACCTCACCCATCGGATAGGGAAGAGGTCCCCTAGAAGGGTTGGGTTCTTAACTTGACCCCAGAGGACGTAACGTCCACTTAAGAAATGGTTGACTCGATAGTCCCTTCGGGTTAATTACGAAATATACAATTAATAATTTAACGAATTTATTTAAAGGAAGTAAAAAGATCATAAAGGACATGAAGACAAGTAACAGTAAAAAGTATTGTATATTTTTGTATTTTCTATCATTAAAACGGAGGAAGAAACCGTATAAATGTGGTCATAGTAAAATTTTTAATACAATTTCTCCTCTATAAATATGTTGTTTTATCTCTTGTTCTCGGGTATTTTATCTTTAACATTTAGTATACCGTGATTGACATTCACCATATTTATCGAACCTTTAATTTTACTTCATAATGGTGTTGAATTTTCCAGTAATACAATCCTTTTTCATTAAAAGGTATTCTTAATGAGCTTCGATGTATTAACGTTTTCATAAAATGACGATGCTTTGTCACTTTACCCCGTAATTTTGGACACGTAAAGTGATCAAAACTACAACCGGTATCAGTCTTTATACAAAGGGATGAATCGATACGTCTGACATCTTGTGGGTTGTCTTACGAAGATGTACCAAAGACGTTCAACGACATAAATACTAAACAATGTTAATTATAGATCCAGACGAAGAATTCGGGTTTGCACCGTCCTTAAATCCGTTTAAAGAGGGACGGGACGTTTAACAGTCCCGGTGTGGTTAGGGACGAAATAAAGGAAACCAGACATAAGAGAGGGAAGAAGGACAACCAAAGGGACTGTAGTATAGAGAACGTCTTAATAAATGTGAGATCATGGACTAAGAACCATCTACATAATTTATAAAATTATAGAAGTGAGGTAAGGATAAAACACACACACATAAGTTTTACTCACGATAAACACTCGTTCACTTAAAACCTACGAAAATGACTGTTTGTCCGGATTCCAAACCCTAACTCCGTGGTTGGAAACACCGACCCCTTGTAAGGATTTAATACCATGAAGTATAGGGTCATAAACGAAGAAGATCGGGTGTCGAGGGAGAAAATCCCTCACACCTTTACATCTCGTCCTAAAAACAAGAGTATTACTCTAACTCTCCTGAATGCCTGAAAATAACCCATATCGGTCTTTACGGTTTATAAAACGTTATGTTTAATAATTAGTGGAGAGATTTGGTTTTGGTTTGGTTTATTTGTTTATTTTTATATACACTCTGTCGGATATAGGAATTTCGTCGGAGGGGTGGTTCCTTTATTGTCTAAAAACAAGTTCTTTACTAAGAACTAAGAGTCGGGGTATCCGAAGAAAGTCTGTATCCTATGATCCCAACACAAAGGACAGAGGAAAGTCAAATTCGTATCCATACACCGATTAAATCCGGTGACTTTACACTTTCCTCAACTCTACACAGTGGACGTCTATCTTCGAGATTTTTGGTCACGTGTCAAGAGGTTCAAAAGAAAGAGGTCGTAGGTTCGACTACTGTATACACAGTTATATACCAAGAGTTCTGGTATCAATTCTTTGAATCAGTTCTTTAATTCAGGAACTCTTTCGTGTACTTGTCTTAGGAACGGTTCGTCGTAGTTGTTCTCTTTTGTGACTACCGTAATTGAGTGATTCTAAAATTTTAATAAACAATGATGAAGTCTCGGATCGGATAGGACTAACTGTGATCTGTTATAACCTGGTATCCTTTCATGGAAAATGTCTCCCATAGCACTTTCACTTTCACTTTTAGTGAGTCAACACAGGTTGAGAACCGTTGGGGTACCTGATTATGTCAGGTACCTTAAGAGGTCCGGTCTTATGACCTCACCTATCGGAAAGGGAAGAGGTCCCTAGAAGGGTTGGTTCCTAGTTTGGGTCCAGAGGACGTGACGTCCGCCTAAGAAATGGTCGAATTGGTACTCCCATAACATAGGTCGGTTTCAAGTATCTGAGTTCGGGACTGGGGGTCACACTGACATAGATCTCTGCCCCGCAAATCTTTCAATTAATGCCACTTTACTACAGTATTCCCATCCAATGATTAGGTCAACCCGACTACAGGAATATTCTTCTTCTTTTCTGTGGGTTCCACATTTTTGTTTCTCCTTTCCGGTCCACCTTTTTTTTTTTTTTTTTCTACCCCGCCCCCATCCCTCCTCTCCTTTTCGGTTCTTTCTCCAGAGTCCTCTTTAGTTTGGACCGTTGTGGACCTAGAACCTAAAAATCAGAGATCTTAACACCCTTTTATTCTAAGACAACCACTTCGGTAAGTCGGACACCGCAAAACAATACCGTCGGTCAAGATGGGAGGAGTGCTACCTGGAAAATTATTGTCTAAGTCGATGGTGTCTATTCGGAACAGGACTAGAACAGGGTCTACTAGGGTCTGACGGGGGTGGACGAACGGACCCTGTCCACGAAATCTCAAAGTAAACTTCACATAATTCAGAAGGTTGGACCCAAGCGGAGGGTCGAAAGACTACACAGACGCACAATTAGGACTACGACGACGACGACGATTCAGCGAAGTCAACACAGGCTGAGACACGTTGGGGTATCTGCCGCCGGGTAGTCCGAGGGGGTAGGGACCCTAAGAGGTCCGTTCTTATGACCTCACGCAACGGTAAAGGAAGAGGTTAGGTACTTTCACTTTTCGCTTTCACTTCAACGAGTCAGCACAGGCTGAGAATCGTTGGGGTACCTGACGTCGGGTGGTCCGAGGAGGTAGGTACCCTAAAAGGTCCGTTCTCATGACCTCACCCCACGGTAACGGAAGAGACCACAATTAGGATCGAGACAGAATTTGAATGACTCTGGGACCTGTTTATTTAAACGAAAAGACACGGAGTCAATAAAGTTCAAATTTTACTTCTATTGACATAGATAGAGTATCATAACGTCTCTTCTATTTTACTCTATTGCTTTTTTGTCCCATCTCCAAATAAATATCATTTATGTATTTTTCTTGTAATTAAAAGTGCTAATATTGGAGATCGAACCTTACGGGAAGACGGTAACAAACGGACTTAGTGTTTTATAGAACTCTTCAACCCGTCCTGACGCTACTTGGTGTACTTTCTGAGCATGCTGAGACTTTCCCTCGTAGAGGAATCTATAACGTGGGGTCAACGGAAGCGAACGGAAGTGAGATCAGGATCGGCGTCATTTGGACTATCTGGAAAGTTTGAAACACAGAGTAATTAATAGTCGGAAATATCGTCCACCTTAAGGACTCGAATCCAGGATGAGTCGACATACCTGTAAAAGTCTTATAATCAAGATTATGACGGAGTCGGTCGTTACACCGTTGTTCTAAGGGTATATAAAATATGAATTCGGGTAAGTAAAATGTTCCTTCGGAATGTGTAAAAGGGACCACTGAAGGGACCACCGAGTCTGGATGTCACACCCTCTGGACCCAAGACAGGGACCCAACCCTTCTAGGGGACCTCTTCCTTTACCGTAGGGTGAGGTCATAAGAACGAACCTTTTAGGGTACCTGTCTCCTCGGACCGTCCGACGTCAGGTACCCCAGTGTTTCTCAGCCTGTGCTGACTCGCTGAAGTGAAAGTGGAAATGAAATGTGTAAAAGTCAGGGGATTTGTTATTACTATTGTTTAATTTCGAGTGAGCCTTTAAATAAGGTTTTAGTTTCTTGAACATTCGTGTGAATCTTTACGAAATTTCTCTGTGGTGTACGTCCCAAACCATCACTTTACGATGATTTATGAAATAAACTTAAAATAACTACACTTTTACTTCCGGTCTCTATACAAGGAAAAGTTGACTTCCTTTATCGAAGATAGTCGATCTTCTAGTCGATGTTATTGAAGTCCCTAGATAAACCGAAATAATCCAGACAACGATAACACTACCCGATTCTTCAAAGAAAATTTCTTTTCATTAATGACATGGTCTCGGGGATCGGTTTCTTTACGTTAACGGAAAATTTTTTTAGTGAACGAGTCGTGTTAAATCCGAGAGACACGGAAAGACATTCGACCTAGTTATCGATCGTCTATGTGTCTAGAGGTACTACCGATCTTGAATTTAGGAGTATAAAAGATTGCTATGATGTTACTTTCTTTTTGGTGACACACTTTGTATGAGTGGCTTTCGATTTAATCATGAAATAGTGTAAGTGTTTCGTCAGTGATGACAAAGTAACATCACAAGTCGTCTTTTCACCTCCTTTCTTATAAACAACTTGTGGATGAAAACAGGTCCGTGGCGTCATCTACTATATAAACTAAATAAACTAATCTTAATATACTAAGAGTGACAATGGTGTACGGACACCCACCTATTACGGACTTAGTAAGAGTAATATTCTGTGTTTTGATTTTCCTTTTCTTTAGACTTAGTAACATCTCGTTGATGGGTCGAGGTAAATCACTTACAAATTTGTTTTACAAACGGAGTTTACGGATATTGTATAAAGAAGGTCAATATGTCTGACATATCGGAGATAGAGTTACGTACAATTTGGTATATACCAAACTTACTCATAGGTCAAGAGAATTTATTGACAAAATAGAGGGATTTCGGGGAAACTTGTTATGGAGAGACGGATAATACCTTTCTGGAACTTTGACTTGTCTAAGTGAGTTTTAGTACTGTCACTTTAACAATCCGGTTTTCACCTGTCGTAGAAAATAACTCACTGAGAACTTCTCAAAATAAAGACTGTTAAATATAGGTCTTTCCGATGAAGGATTTCACTCCCGGTGGACTGTGTTAAGAAAAATTTGAAACTGTTCTTTACGTTGGTGACGGAGTCACAACCTTCCAAATACGACCAAAGCTCAACTTAAAGGAAAGTTGGTCGAGTCACTTTCGGAGTTCGTTCTGGGAAATAAATTTTGTTAATTACGTTTTAAGTCAAATTGTATTAGACTTCTGACTGTAGAGTATTAAGACTTTACCCCTTATGTTTAATTTTCATTTTACTATGGAAGAGATTACAGGACGACACCGTCCGGAGTTAAACTTCCCCTTTTTTTTAGGTAGACCGGAATTATTTCTACACACGAAAGGTGCAACACCCCCATATAACAAAGGAAATGTAAAAATGTCACTCCCGATTAAAAATCACGATACCTTGATTTGTTAAATAAAATAAAAATTTCTCTAGTCAGAATAACTAAGGTATTCAGAAGTAATTTCTTACTTACTTATCGACAACTCGTAGAGGAGTCTCTGTTGCCCTATTCAGGATACGGTCTCACTTCACTCTACACACGCGGTCTCTCGTGAAAGTAGACTGGGTGTTCAATCCGTTTTGAGGGGACTCTTATTCCTGCCTCCAGTTTAAAACTTTTGTCCGTCGTTACTGGTCCTACTTCTTACCCTCCTTCCTGAAGCGTCCGTCCTACTCTCCACTTGTGTTTAGTGTAATCACTTCAGACTAATACTACGTAGAGGTAGATTTAGGACACGAAAGAGTTTACAGAACACCGGTAGAGAGGAGGTGTCGGGCCGTGTACACATGAAGGTAGACCTAAGGGGTAGAGTCCGTTTTCATAGTACTCGTGGATAAGGATGGAAGGGTCTTCGTACTCAATTTGAGGTGAGAAGCGAGAGGAAATTGATATCAGAATTTCCTCTGATATAATATGTAAGGGATAATATATACACAGAAGTAGAGGTCGTTATAAATGAATAAATTTACAGAAAGAGAAATTACACGTGTTTACGATATCGGTCAAAAATAAGTTACTAACAGATAAACATTTAGTCGTTAACAACCGTCAATATTAATTTATAGATGTTTCACAACCCCGATATTACTACTTATACTGTGACAGTGTCCGAGGTTACCCTAGTATGGTTTACCTTCTCTATGTTTATATATCTCTCTTAAAATTACGTTCCATAGACTTTCTACCCGAAGAGTCCACTAAGTTACCATTTCTTAGACGGACGGTTACGTCCTCTGTGTCCTCTGCACCCAAGGTAGGGACCCACCCCTTCTCGGGGACCTCCTCTTTTACTGTTGGGTGAGGTCACAAGAACGGACCTTTTCAGGCACCTGTCTCCTCGGACCGTCCGATGTCAGGTACCCCAGTGTTTCTCAGTCTGTATTGATTCACTGACTCGTGTAGAATCTCTCTGTGTGTTTTCTATGGACTCCTAGTCTCCCCTTCCGACCCTTCGGAAGATCTATCTAAGTTTTAGGACACCACTCTGAAGTCCTATTCCTCCTTTCTAGTGTCTCTTTGGTAAGGTCTCTTTTGTCTTAATCGTTTCCGTTCTTATATTCTATGTTACTCGATATTGTTTACAACGACTTTTTTGTAAAACCCTCCTTCTTTACTACTCTCCAGTTCCATATCTCCTTTCGTCTCCGGTTCAGTACGTCTTAGAACACACGGTACAATCTTTCTGTTGTTTTCGTCATGATTGTGTAATGGTTTACGGATAACATGAGGATCTATTCTAATACGTGAAAAAAATAAAGTAGTGTTATTGATATAAAACTTTCTGTAGTAAAAGTAAAATGTCTGAACTTTTTTGTCTGAACACATTCAATTCCATCTTAGAATTGAAACTTATGTACCCAAGATTACGTGAGTTTAAGTTTAAACTAGATGTTGACTTAAGAGAGAGAATAAAGACGGAAAGGGTTTTCGGAGAAATAAAATAATTTTTTATGAAAACAAACATTAAAGTTAATATGGTTGAGTCGTTCCCTCATACAATAAGAAGACCGAAAACTACTAAGTGGAAACGGAAAACGTCTTCCAAGTCTAAAGAATTACACCGAAAGTAACAACAAATACAAAAGGGGAAGGAAGTAGAGTTAGAGAAATATAAGTAGGATTTAAGATCTATATTAATTAAAGAATTGAAAAAGACTTCAACAGAGACATAGTAACATACACGATAAAGTGGAAAAAGTTTACGGATAAAGATGAAATAAAGAAGGAAGTACGGACTTTTTATGTTTAAATGGAGGTCGTGGGTATTCCCTGGTTTCAAGGTACAATTAAAGAAAGTGTTTCTATTTCGGAGTTTTTGACTCCTAAGTGAAAAAAATTTTTTCTCTTGTTTCTCTGTAATTTTATACACTATAAATTGGTTTCTAGTACAATCTTTCATTGGCAGGTATTTCAGTAATTCTATTGACATACTCCCATATATTATCTGTCTATATAAAAGGAAATTGACCATGTCATCCCTTTCTACCAGTAAGGGCGACTACATACCGATAGAGACTTAAAAGATACGGACACGAAATATTAGGTCTATGAATCTTTTATCGTACATATCAGATCGGTTTCCGTGATATGTTTAGTTTCGTACTGGGTAAGTAAAGACAAGACAGTATACCTCTAACTTTTACCACATGAAAGGTACAAGGTGCTGTAATCGGATCGGATTGTGGTCTGAGTCGACGTATTACAGATACGGACTTCCACCTGTTTCCTCAACTTTATAAGTTTATACACTGACGTACCTGTCGACTTTGTGTTTACATTAAGTAAATACCATGGGATTGATACATAACACCTAGATGTTTGAAAGTAAATGGATTTTATCACTGTATACTGGTTCACGGGTGGTATTCATTTAAGTACTAAAACGTCTCCTCTAGTTTGTATTATATGATCTCATACTTATTATTATTTTTAACCATTAAGTTCTCCGAATTTAATGTGTCCTTTTATATAAATTTATTTCTCGAAAGCTATCAAATACTTGGTACTTTTTTCGTGATCTCAGCCTTTAGACCCAAGAACAGGGTTAGAATGATACTCACTCACTCACTTCAGCGAGTCAGTACAGGCTGAGAAACGTTGGGGCACCTGATATTGGATGGTCCGAGGAGGTAGGTACCCTAAGAGATCCGTTCTTATGACCGCACCCAACGGTAAAGGAAGAGGTCCCCTAGAAGGGTTGACTCCCTAACTTGGGTCCAGAGGGTGGAACGTCCGTCTCCGAAATTGAATGAATACCATGATGTATACTACTGTACATCGTTCAGTGAATTTGAGAGATTTAAAACTCAAGTCGATTTATATGGACAATACGGTTGAAGTGATCTGACCTTTGTTATTTTAAATTTTTCACTAAGATGTTAATGTTTTATTATGTGTTTCATACTACGTTCTATTAAAAGTAAGTTCCTTGTTGTAAAATTGTCTGGTACATGAGTCAAAGATGAACTCAAGAGCGTAACTAAAAGAAAATTCCACCCAAGAAGAAACTGATGTGAATAATGAGTTTAGTTATACTAACCGATAAAAATAGGTTATTACTAAAGAACTCGTTGATGATATACGGTTGGTGATACATGTCACGTTTACTAGGTTAGTACCTGTACAGTATACTCCTGGTATCATCATAAGTCCTTTACAATTAATATATGTATATATAAATTTAACTTGAGGTATCAATTACCCTTGTCTCCGATAACTTTCTCCGATTATTTCTCCGATAACTTTCATTTTTACTGAACGTACTAAATCTTTGAGAAACCTATCTCACTTTCTTTTTAAAACTAACGACACTGTTTCCAAACGTTATGTTTTATGTCGTATTGTCTATTTTTTTAAATATGATTTAATTAACATTTGAAATCATCGGTTATCTGTTCCATGTCCTCGATTGTCAAGTGTGGTCTTTATTCTATATATATATATAGTCTGTTTTGAAACTGTTAAAAAGGTCAGAGTATTTGTACACACACATGTATATATATACGTGTATATATATATGTGTATATGGTGTATACCACATTCAAGTCAAGTCAATCCAAGTCAGCGAGTCAGCACAGGTTGAGAAACGCTGGGGTACTTACCGTCGTGCGGTCCGGAGGGACAGGTAGTGGTTGAGGGTCTCAAGTGAGTTTGAGTGCAGGTAGTTCAGCCACTACGGTAGGTCGGTGAAGTAGGAGACAGCAGGGGAAGAGGAGGACGGGAGTTAGGGAGGGTCGTAGTCTCAGAAAAGGTTACTGAGTTGAGAAGCGTACTCCACCGGTCTCATGACCTCAAAGTCGAAATCGTAGTAAGGAATCTTTATTGTGTTTACTTTACTTACTTATTAACTTTTTAATATTTTACTTTTATGAATTGTAGACTTTAATACTCTATTTTATTATATAAAAATAGAATATCTATATAAAACTAACACGAATCTTGTATGTTAGAGAGACCTCTCTTTAAAATTTTACAGAACGATATAACCTCACTCGAGTGACATACTGGACTGTTATGATAATATAAATATAAAGACGTACCATGATAAAGATGTGTGAATCGTCGAATTTTGTCGGGTATAAAAACCATAGTGTTAAAGACACCGACTCCTCAGACCGGTATATAATTAACCAAGAAAGAAACCCAGAGTGTTCTGACGTTAGTTTCACAGTCAGTCCTGGCCGTAAAGTAGACTACAATCCAACCCTTGACTATGTGAAGATTCGAGTGAACTCAACGACCCTATAGTCGACGGACGTCAACACTATGACTCCGACAGGCAAAGAACGACTGTTGACCTTCGACGGAGGCGGAGAATCTCCAGTAGGTGATAAGGAACGGTGTACTCTGAGGGGTTGTATCGACTAATGAAGGAGTCTCGGTCGTTCCCTCTCGGAGATTCCTCTATTAGTGATGTCAGAATACATTATAATAGTATGTGTGTATTAGTGTATATAAGATAAACAAGTCTTCGTTTACTGTCCGGTGGTAGCATGAATTTCCTTCCCACAATGTGTTCCGACACTCATTGTCTTACACTTCTAGTACCCCTAGAGAAATTGTAAGACAGACGGAATTGGTGTAATGTCTTACATAAGATTCCCTTATTAAGTTGTTTTTTTCTTTATAAACCTACCATAACAATTAACCATGTGACCCATAATAAAGACCATTAACCCTCGTCAAAGTTAAGTTTTTATCCGTTTTCGATTTTCTCTTCTCCTATATCTACTGATCTAAGAATATTTAATTACATTAACATGTAATAAATGCAATTAGTACTTTTAATTCTTCTATATGTGTATATTAACCTTTTTATTTATTCCGTTGTTCTTTTTCTTCTATACTATTCCTTATTCACCAGTATCGTTGATCTTTTTTTAAATAGACTTATTTATAAATATCATTTTATCCAATTTTATAAACAGTTATGAAAAACCGTTACAAAATTTCTCAAATAGATGACAGATGATAAAAATTTTTTAATTTCTTTTTATCAATACTTTTACGTTAGTAACTTTATATCTTTCGTTTTTATTTAACGTCTTTACTAAAAAATTCTGAGATATCACACTAAAAAATTTCCTAACGATTTAACTATTTTAAGATAAATTCTTTTTTCCTCTTTTGTTTTTATAAATAATTATTCCTTATTTTTTCTACCGTATTAGTGTATAAGTTTTCTCAAATTTTCGTGAAATTGTATTTATAACATACGTTTTGACCCTTTTGATTAACCTTATAAACTTCTTTTTACCTACTAATCGATCGTTTATATTTAATAGTTTTAACTAAGGTTTCTTACATCTTTTAAAGAGTTTATTAATATTTTTGTATCACCCTAATTACTTTCTAAAATGGTGAATGTTACAATAATCGGATCTAATAAAATATCTACTCAAGACGACGACGACGATTCAGTGAAGTCAGCACAGGCTGAGACACGCTGGGGTATCTGCCGTCAGGTGGTCCGAGGGGGGCAGGGACCCTAAGAGGTCCGTTCTTGTGACCTCAAGCAACGGTAAAGGAAGAGGTTACGTACTTTCACTTTTTCCCTTCAGTAAGTCAGCGTAGGCTGAGAAGCGCTGGAGTACCTGACGTCGGATGGTCCGAGGAGGCAGGTACCCTAAAAGGTCCGTTCTCATGATCTCACCTAACGGTAACGGAAGAGGTATCTACTCAAGATATATTAGAAGTTTATTGTGCATTTCTAGTAATTTTTATTACGATAATTTTTAAAAACGTCTAGTGTTTCTTAACTATATGGTATTCGATAAAAATGGTTAATTGTTTTTGAAATATAGATTGGTTCAGTTCTACTTTTTTTATAAGTTTTTGAAATGTAGTTGTTACAAAACTTATTGTTACGTGTTAAATATTCAATTTTTATTATTTAAACAATTTGAAAACGAGTTAAAACGATACTTGTATTCTGACAAGATTTTTTATTTCAGATAATTTTTCAATTTCTTATTGATCTATATCCGTATACTGAAATCTTAAAGTCACTTTCCCTACTCCGTTACATATCCGATTTCGATTGACGTTTTATTTATAGATTTATATTTTTTATCTTTAACTTCTTTTAATCTGATGACAGAATAAAATTTTGTTATACTACTACAACTTCAAGTATACTTTCTTATTTATAAATTGTATTGTTTTGTTTTTTGTTATACTTCTCTTGAGACGGATTCATCTATGGTTTTGAATGTTATTTGAGTATTATTATTTTTATTCTACCGTTGACGTATCCATAGTTGTTTCACCAGTCTTATTGCTCAAGTTTTATCTGAGTGAACTTTCACACTGACTTACATATTGTTCAATCTTAAGTTATTCCATCGTTTTACCTTCAAATAAAGTATCGGTCTTGTTCCTCAATCGGTTGATATTCTTTTGTTTCTTGGACTGTGCATTTTTCATTTAAGAAGTATCTTTTTAAGTTACATACTAATAATTTATCTTTTATTAATACAATATACGACGATTCAGTACAGGCCGAGATTCGATCCGAGGTCAGAGACCCTAGGAGGTCCGTTCTTGTGACCTCACCCAACGGTAAAGGAAGAGGTTACGTACTTTCACTTTTCTCTTTCACTTCAGCGAGTCAGTACAGGCTGAGATGCGCTGGGGTACCTGCCGTCGGATGGTCCGAGGAGGCAGGTACCCTAAAAAGTCCGTTCTCATGACCTCACCCCACGGTAACGGAAGAGGCTACAATATATTCATGTACATTTATTTTTTATTACTATCGGTATATATTAAATATCGAAACGTGTATATAAATTTAAAGAAGATTTTTATTTTGTTGTGTAATATTTTTAGATCCTCGAGAGTATGTCGTAAAACCCTTTTGTCTGAGTGTTTCACTCTCCTTTAGGTCTACAGCATTTCCTTTTACCTACATTTTTAAGGTATTTGTCTTAGTTTAGTTTTCTTTTATACGTTCAGTATACCATCCATTAACTAATAATAATGTTTGTATATTTTAATAGACTGTTCTGTTTATGTTTTTCATTCCTTTAATAAACTTGTCTGTTAAGAGTCTTATTCTTTAGGTTTACCGGTTATTTGTGTTTCTATTAGTCAGACCTATTGTCAAACTTCAACTTTTACACTACTTTTCGGTATAAAATAGAGATTAACACTTTTTTTTTTATACATTTCATTTAGACTAGATCCCTGGTCCACACCCTTTGACTATCGGTGTACTGACTACGATTCTTACACTGTATGATGACGTGAAATCTTGTATCAAACCATTATAGTTACTTTATGTTTTTAGGGTGTCGGAAGTGTAAAGGTGAAAACTAATAGTCATAATGTCTTCCTTTCGAGTCTTACGTTTCATTATCCATACTTCTACACACACACGAGTCCGTGAAGTCAGAACAGACTGAGACGCTGATATGCCTGGCATCGGGTGGTCGGAGGAGTAAGGGTCTCTCACCCAACGGCGCGGGAGGAGGTCCCCTAGAAGGACTGGGTCCCTAGTTTGGAGACAGACGACGTAGAGGACGTAAAGTCCGTATAAGAAATGGTGACTCGGTGGACCTTTCATGTTTTTATGAATGACGTCATAACCACCCTCCCTCACGATCGTTTCCTTTGTTAATCTTTTTTGGACCTTTGTTGAGTTTATACATAATTAACTCCCTCAAGTCACGAAGTTTATAATACATTATAAATTTTTGTTCCTCAATCAAAACAAGAAGAACTGGATTTCTCTATAGGTACGATCTATAGAGTACGATCTATCACCCACTTCGTTCTACACCCACTTCGTTCTACTTTTAATTACGGATACATATATTTTTTGACGTTCTCGGGAAGTATACATATATATTGGAACAGGTAGGTAGTCTACAAAAGGAATCGGAAGACAGAGTCTAAAAGAAGAGGAAGGTCACTGTCTATATAAACTGAACATAATCTTGACATAATCAACAAAAAACCAGTAACACAGGTTGAGAAACGTTGGAGTACCTGTGTACATTCAGAGGAGACAGGAGCTGATAGAGCGTCTCAAACGAGTTTAAGTACAGGTAACTCAACCATTACGAGAGATTAGTAAAGTAGGGAGAAGAGGAAAACGGGAGTTAGACAGGGTCGTAGTCCCAGAAAAGGTTACTCAGTCGAGAAGTTAAGTCCACCGGTTTCATAACGTCGAAGTCGAAGTCGTTGTCAGGAAGGGTACTTATGAGTTCCAACTAAAGAAAATCCTAACTGACCAAACTAGAGGAACGACAGGTTCCCTGAGACTTCTCAGAAAAGGTCTTGATGTTAAGTTTTCGTAGTTAATAAACTGTGAGTCGGAAGAGAAACCAGGTTATGAGTATATAGGCATGTACTGGTGACCTTTTTTTACATTGAAACTGAGATGTCTGGAAACAGTCGATCCACTACAGACGAAAAATTATGAGATAGATCCAAATGGTATCGAAAGGAAGGTTCCTCGTTCACAGAAAATTAAAGTACCGACGTTACTGACAGACGTCACTAAAACTAATCATAATCATGACATTAACGTTATCATACCAATAAAGACTAAGAGGGTATCCTGTATCCCCTGAATTCGCAGGTTCCTGTTACTCAATTCAATGAAAAAGAGGGACTTATATTTGATCCCCTGTAAGTTGTCTACATCCGACTTAACACCTTTCTTTTTCCTTGATTTTCCTCCTTTTCTCCTTTCTCTGATTTATAGATCGTTTAACGGACCGTGTACTTACTAGAAATGTCTTACAGTAGTCGAGGTATAGAGAAAGAGTGAAACTAAGGAGACGGGACGTAAAGGAACCAGGTGTATGACGAGTCAAAGGACTAAGTCTATGATATAGGTTCGTTGTTTTTCCAATAGGACACTAAGTAGTTAAGGAGTGGACGGTACGAACCGAAAAGACCGACGTAAAGTTGGGGACCACCCTCTAGGTGTCGGAAACCGAGACGAACGTCTTACCGGTTTCTCGTGTAGACCTAACTCGTAAAGTAAAAGTTAGGTTTGGACCAACATAATTGTGAGACAGTATAAATTATGTGTGACCCGTTGTACATAAGACGGTCTAGACCTGAGTGACCGTTTTCTGTTTCGTACTATAACAACTCCGGTATGGTCGTCCCCCATATAAAGAAACATTTCGATATATTATACAAGGTTTATATAACGTCGACAACTATCCAAAATAATGTAAAAGTCAATCCCTGGAATAATATAAACGTCCTTTCTAAATAATATAAATGAAAATAATGAAATCGTCAAATCCATAAAAGTATAAACAGTACTTGAATAAGGTAAATACAAGTGACTCAAATATAGAATTCAAACGGTGTCCTCGTCCGATACTTATTAAAGTGGACAACAGTAATATGAACGTCAGTTAAGAGTAATGGTGGGGCGATTATAAAGTGTCATAAACGTCCACGACGTATAATGTAATCACCAAACTTATAAAATTTCAGTCGTCATTACCCCGTCACGTTAGTCGACTTCTTTCCCGTATGTGGATCGTTTCCGACTCTGAGAACCGTCTACCCCCTTTTATACGGCCTGACGTTTTCGACCGATACTATTTGTCTGAGTAAAATTCTCATGTACAGGTTTCCTAAATTTGGAATCAGACTGTACGAGTCCGAGTGTTTGAGGTTTAACATATATATAGAATAGCAAAGATTAAAGGTCGGAAGGTGATTAATTTACCTCTAATCTTTATTTCAAACTTAAATACAGTTTAAATACGAAAGTTCCGTTAAGGAACGGACTTAATAGAGATAGAACTTTCGGACTTAATAGAGATGGAACTTTCCGATCCTCTACGAATATATTTTTGGTGTAACATCCACTCATATCCTATCATAAATCGATTTAATGATCTTAACCCCCGTCTTAAACTGTCGAACCCGTGATAAGATCTGAATACGGTAAATATCGGTGACGTCAGATAATTATCCACCTCGTAAAACTACGTTTGGACGTTTGGAAACTAACTTCAATGTACTAAATAACAACGACAATTACCTTCGTCATTCCTCTCATTAAACCCCATTGTCCTTTGAACCTTATTAATACCGTGTCCGACCATCGTCGTCGACGTCTTCCTTTTATTATTATTAGTATCGTCGAATTCAAATAACTCACAAATGATGAACGGTCAGTGACAACATTTCATGAAATGAACATAATTTAATTAATTAGGAGTATTGTCGGTATACTGGACAAATGTTTCTAATCTAGGTAAAATGTCCCCTTTTTGGTTCAGTGTCTCAATTCGTTGAACGGATTCCCGTGTCTCATCCTCCCGGTCTAGGTCCATTTAATTTAATTTGGTCCATTAAACTGAAGGTTGGGAATCTGGTACTATAATTAAGGATCAAGGGGTTAAGGTGATTCCTTCTATCGGAGGATAAGAGATTGGTTTCTAAATACAACTCGAGAACGAGTACGTTACCAAATACGATACAACCGACCCGAAAGAGGTCTGTGTCTCTGTGGATGAATTGGTTATGAATTTATTTATATGAAAGAAGGTTAATATACACTGAGGTCATCAAATGTCTCTATGTATCAAAAGAGAGGGTTTTGTAATTGTTGATAAACTTGTAGTTAAATTTTCGTCCATTGGAGAGACGGGGGTTATATACGACTTTATTACATACGACTTTACTTGATAACATCAATTCTCGTGTCTTAATAGTAAGAACTTAGTGGAGAGTTCGATTTTGTCACTTTCGATCCCGAGACCTGGTCGTTACTCTTCTGGATCTCCAACAAAGACGGTATATCTAGTGATTAACGTATTCTTCTTTCGGTGTCTGAACTTCTCCTGGTCAAAGACTATGACGTCTTATAGTCAAAAGAGTAGATATTTTAGTTTATTCTTTTTATGAACAAGACGGAGAGAGTATCTAACAATACTCCAAAATCCTAATAGTCTAATTTTTATTTATTTTTATGTCCTTCGGGTCCATTTAAACCGGAAGTCCATTTTCGTTTATATATAAAGTCATATACAGGGCACGTTATAAACCCTGTATAAGTATGATTGTTGTGTAAGTAATAAACAGACTTTAAGTTTGAATTGACTTATAATATATAAAATAACTCCTTCGGATATCCTTCTGACTCACTGTATTACGTGTATTATATAAAACTGTGTTCTGTAACTGTACCTTTTATACTTTCAATTTTCTCTTTTCGTCCTTTAGTAAAAAAAATTCAATAAGAGATTTTGGGATCAAGGTAATTTGTAAAACCTAATTTATTAAAAGGGACCAGTTTTCAAAACCTTTGTGTTACACGATATATACAAAGAACCTCTAATTTTACCATTTGATGGTATCTTTCGGAGACTTTTCGATAAGTTATGGTTTTTAACCAAATTGAAGTAAAATGGTTCTTAAAAACTTAAACTTATCTTATACTTTATAAAAATTATCATCTCACAATACCTACCTTAGAAACAACGGGAGATGTTAGACTTACAACTTAAAGATTGAGGACTACACTCTCATAATTTTCCACTTCGGAAACCCGTCGTTGACTTCAGTTCTCCCATCTCAGGACGACCGTCATCACGGGAATCTGCGTGCCTGGTCTTTCGTACGAAAGAAAGAGGGGAGTACACTCCTATATCGTTCTTCCGTCAGTAGACGTTTTCTGCTTCTCCCAAGAATGGTCTTAGGTTGGGACGTAGGGTTGGAGGTCTTACCATTTGGTAGGTCAGATACTACAAAACAATATCATCGGTTCATCTGAACAATATCATCGATTCACCTGATAAAACAATATCATCGGTTCGTATAGTGTTTCACACACAGTTCCGTTGTGAAGAATTTTCAAACACGTATATGGGTATTTGATACTGAGAAAAATTTCTAAAACCAAGCTATCCAGTCCTCACCCCAGATTTGAAGTTGTAGAGATTGTGTTGCAGTGCCCCTGGTGTGAAACTCATCGTTCTAAAAGTCTTTTTATGAAACCCTTTATGTCAAGACCGATGTTGGAGTCCAGGAAGTGTCAGGTGAAAACACAGAAGGGGTGAAATCACGAAGGGACTATCGAGTCGACCATTTCTTAGACGGACGTCATGCCCTCTGGACCCAAGCTAGGGACCCAACCCTTCTGGGGGACGTCTTTCCTTTCCGATGGGTGAGGTCATAAGGTTGGACCTCTTAGGGTACCTGACAGGTACCCCAGTGTTTCTCAGTCTGTGCTGACTCGCTGAAAGTGAAAGTGAAATCACTGGACTCGAGAACATGTCCCAGACCGTGTGGCTCTAGGGGTATTGATAAAGTCCTAATGTACACACATCTTTTCTTACCTAGTGAATTTCGGAACGAGATACTTTTCCAAGTGTTCGGTCCATGGAAAGAGTTATCCAACTCTTTTCCTAGGAGTATATCCCACTCCCTCATTCTTTATACCCTCCTTGTTAAGTATTCTCCGTCGTTTGGAATCCATGAACCTCCCATTACTATTCTATGTCTCGATTCACAGGTCACAGTCCGATTGCCTCCCGGAGTCCTTAATGTTTACACGTATCACTACCCTTTAATTGTCCTGGGACCTCGTCAACAGAAATTTAGAGAAGGCTGGGTTATTGGGTTTCTTATTTTGTACGACGAGAGGTTTTAACGACGAGAGGTTGAGTGAACTCTCCTCTAAAAGTTGACCTTTACCATCTCGACTCATAGTCTTAGAGACTCATTAAATCAGGGAAGGGGAGTAAGACTATATACTGGTATAACGAAGGACGACGACGACGATTCAGTGAAGTCAGTACAGGTTGAGAAGAGCTGGGGTACCTGACGTCGGATGGTCCGAGGAGGCAGGTACCCTAAAAGGTCCGTTCTCATGACCTCACCCCCACGGTAACGGAAGACGATGATGTGTGAATTTTCGTAGACAGGTTTTTTTTCGCGTTCTTAAAAAAATTTACTACGAAATATCCTTTCAAGGTAAATAAAAGGATTCGTTGGTTGTATAAGATTAGTAGTAATAACGGTATTTTTGTTCAACTTACTCTTTTTTAATATGGTCCACGTATAAATATTCTCGTAGAGAAAAAGAATAACTATAATCGTACGTTAATTACTTGTAATCAAAGAGTCTAGTAAATTCTTGAGTCACGAATAAAGAAGTGAATTCTTTATTTCAATACTAACACTACTATAAAAAACCATCGTGTTGTCATTAAGAGGTGAAGAGTACAAAGGTCCATCTCTTTGAAGTCGATTTATTTCAGGGAACGGAGAGAGGAGTGAGACGAAGGGGGGAGAGGGGGTGAGGGTGGGGTGGAGGG